>CM054059.1:160088576-160688576 GCA_028641055.1 Alopecurus myosuroides
TCGTGACACGAACCGCGACTAAAGGTGGTTATTCGAATAGAAATAATAGATGCGTGCAACCTTAAAAATACAAATAATATATCAGAAAATTCAGAAAAATAAAACTAATTCTTTTTCCAATCTTAAAAATACAAATAATATATCAGAAAATTCAGAAAAATAGAACTAATTCTTTTTCCAATCTTAAAAATTCCCATAGATAAAAAAGGCAGTACATAATGGCAAGAGTGGATCTAAACCTAAACGGAGAGCATAGATGCATGCATGATCTGATATCTGCTGCTAGTCATACTCCTGCCTAGGCCTACGACATGAGAAAATTCAGAGCCCAGGACTGGGCCTGAGGGTAGCGCAGGCGGGGGTTATCGCCGGCCCTGATGTAGTCCATGACGCTCTGTAGAGTCCGGCCGGACCACCATAGCCGACGACCGGCCTCGTGAAAGTTCCCAGGAGGCAGGCCGTCCTCCTCATACCTGGCGAGCGCCCTCTCACGCCGATTGATGAAGAAGGCATCCCAAGTATGTTGGTTATCGGGATGCCAGCTGGGATCTCTCCGCTGCTCCGGCGTGAGCTCGTTGTAGTAATGGTTCGTGATGGCCGCCCGACGTGCCACACCTTGAGGAAGAGGAGGGACCGGCACTCCTCCGGCGCTCAGCATCCAACCGGCGGGAACACTGTAGCCGGGCGGGCAGGGGTAGTTCGAGGCGGAAAGTGCCTCGGCCTGGTTGAATGTTAGAGTGGGTACGGTAGAAGCCATGAGAGAGTGGTGAGTTTGTATGTGTTTATGCCAATGGTGTGGCAATGCACATATATATAGCGAGAAGAAAACATCCCTTTAGTCCCGGTTGGGGACACCAACCGGGACTAAATGGGTTAGGGTTTCGTTTGGACCAATCAGATAGAATCACACGGATCGTGTGTTTCTTTAAAGCGCTTCTGAGTCGTTCATTAAAGCGCTTCAACATCATTGTCATTCATTAAATGTTTTCGCAACCAACTGCCGAAAGTCTCCATGTGGGCCTTTCTAATCCATGATTCAGGCTTCCCCGGGTTGTTCGAGCGTAAAATATTCTTGTGTTGCTCGAAGTACGGAGCCACCAAGCTCGAATTTTGCAGAACTGTGTAGTGTGCTTCAGTCATAGAATGACCGTCCATACATATCGTTGATTTCCTTCCGATCGTGCCTCTTCCACTTAGTCTCCCCTCGTGCCGCGATTGAGGAATACCAATCGGCTTAAGGTCAGGAACATAGTCAATACAGAACTCAATTACCTCCTCATTTCCATAGCCCTTTACGATGCTTCCTTCTGGCCTAGCACGATTACGAACATATTTCTTTAATACTCCCATAAACCTCTCGAAGGGGAACATATTGTGTAGAAATACAGGACCGAGAATGGAAATCTCTTCGACTAGGTGGACCAGGAGGTGCGTCATAATATCGAAGAAGGATGGTGGAAACAGCAACTCAAAACTGACAAGACATTGGACCACATCGTTCTGTAACCGTGGTAGATCTTCTGGACTGATTACCTTCTGAGAGATTGCATTGAGGAATGCACACAGCTTCACAATGGCTACTCGAACATTTTCCTGTAGGAGGCCCCTCAAAGCAATCGGAAGCAATTGCGTCATAATCACGTGGCAGTCGTGAGACTTCAGGTTTTGGAACTTTTTCTCCGCCATGTTTATTATTCCCTTTATATTCGACGAGAAGCCAGACGGGACCTTCATACTGCTCAGGCATTCAAAAAAAATGACCTTCTCTTCTTTCGTAAGAGCGTAGCTGGCACGACCTTGAAACCATTCCGGATGCCGGTCATCTGGGTCTTTCAAAAGTTGTTGATCCCGCCGTGCTTCCTTTGTATCCTTTGTCTTCCCATACACGCCCAAGAAGCTTAGCAGGTTCACGCAAACATTCTTCGTAACATGCATCACGTCGATTGCAGAGCGGACATCTAGGACTTTCCAATACTGTAGCTCCCAAAATATCGATTTCTTTTTCCACATGGGTACGTGCCCGTCAACTCCCTGCGGAACTGATTGTCCGCCAGGACCCTTTCCAAAGATGACATTCAAATCCTTGACCATATCAAATATCTCATCTCCAGTACGTTCCGCAGGCTTCGGCCGGTGATCTGCCTTGCCGTTGAAATGCTTGCCTTTCTTTCTTACGTTATGATTTCGGGGAAGAAATCGACGATGACCCAGGTACACGTTCTTCCTACAGTTATCCAAAAATACACTTTCAGTCTCATGTAAGCAGTGCGTGCATGCTTTGTATCCCTTATTTGACTGTCCAGAAAGGTTACTGAGAGCAGGCCAATCGTTGATGGTTACAAAAAGCAACGCTCGTAGGTTAAATTCCTCTTCTTTGTGCTCATCCCACACAGGTACACCAGGTTTGCCCCACAATTGTAAAAGTTCATCAACTAATGGCCTTAGGTACACATCGATGTCGTTGCCGGGTTGCTTCGGACCTTGGATGAGCACTGGCATCATAATGAACTTCCGCTTCATGCACAACCAAGGAGGAAGGTTGTAGATGCATAGAGTCACGGGCCAGGTGCTATGGCTGGAGCTCTGCTCGCCAAAAGGATTCATGCCATCAGTACTTAGACCAAATCTTATGTTCCTTGCGTCAGCTGCAAAATCTTTGAACTCTCTGTCGATCTTTCTCCATTGCGTTCCATCAGCGGGGTGTCTCAACTCCCCGTCGGACTTACGGTCCTCTTTGTGCCATCGCAACAACTTGGCATGATCTTTGTTCCTGAACAGGCGTTTCAACCGAGGTATTATAGGAGCATACCACATCACCTTGGCGGGAACCCTCTTCCTGGGTTTCTCGCCCTCAACATCGTCACCAGGGTCATCGCCTCTGATCTTATAACGCAATGCAGTGCATACAGGGCATTCATTCAAATCCTCGTATGCACCGCGGTAGAGGACGCAGTCGTTAATGCATGCATGTATCTTCAGAATCTCTAAACCTAGAGGGCACACAACCTTCTTTGCTTCGTACGTACTGGTGGGCAACTCGTTATTCTTCGGAAGCATATTCTTCAAAATTTTCAGCAAATTTTCAAATGATGAGTCAGCTACACCTTCCCGTGCCTTCCATTTCAGCAAATCCAGTGTGGAGCCCAGCTTTTTCAGACTATTGTCGCATCCTGGGTACAGTGACTTCGTGTGATCCTCTAACATGCGATCCAAATTCTCCCTCTCCTTGTCAGTTTCGCAGCGTCTCCGTGCATCAGCAATGGTCCGACCAAGATCATCAGCGGGCTCATCATGTGCCTCTTCTTCACCTTCACCAAACCCTTCCCCACCTTCAGCATCATCCTCCATGAAAGTATCACCGAAAAGGTCATGATAGTTGAAATCGATATCATCCTCTTCTTCATCTTCTTCCATTCTAACCCCTCTTTCTCCATGCTTGGTCCAACAATTATAGCTTGGCATGAAACCGTGCCGAAGCAGGTGCATGTGAACGACTCTTGAGGAGGAGTGACCCTTCTCATTCTTACATTCAGCACATGGACACATAATAAAACCTCGCTGTTTGTTCGCATTTGCCACTACGAGGAAATCTTTCAAACCCGTAGTGAACTCACCGGAGAGTCGGTTACCGTACATCCATTGCCGATTCATCTGCATTATTATTATATAAAGTATAT
Source organism: Alopecurus myosuroides (assembly GCA_028641055.1). NCBI lineage: Eukaryota > Viridiplantae > Streptophyta > Magnoliopsida > Poales > Poaceae > Alopecurus > Alopecurus myosuroides. Next base: position 160,092,254 of record CM054059.1, read on the forward strand.
AATTAACCATCATGCATCTGTTAAACTAACTAGCTAGCTGGAAATAATACAAATCATGAAAGGTTCAAGTTGCTAACCGCGATCACGGAGGTAAAATAAATGAAAACGCTCAAGTGTGTTTCATGCTATGGGGCATTTCATCGAACACCTTGTGTGCATAGTAGGAACCAAAAGCATACCCACCACCCCCTTGTGAATATTGTGAGCAAATGTGGCCAAGTGCAGCGAGGTGAGTCCTATATATAGGGATGGGCCTTTAGTCCCGGTTCACCTGGACAACCGCGGCTAAAGGCCGTGGGGCCGGCCCGAGGACCTATTAGTCCCCGTTGGTCTGGCCAACCGGGACTAAATCCCCTCCCCTCCGCCAGCTGTGGGCCGAGCGCGCTGGGCCCAGACTATTGGTCGCGGGTCTCGTCCCGAACCGTGACTAAAGACCCCTATGGTCGCGGGTCCATTATTTTGGGGACTAATGGGGGCGTACCGAAGGCCTATTTTCTACCAGTGTATCTTATGGAGATGAAGGATTCTAAACCTAGGCTTATTAGGTGTGTGTTTTCTATTGCAAGAATGACCTACACAATGTTGATAGCAATGGTGAAGGAAATCATGTCATTGACCATTTGTCTAGAATGAAAAATATACCAGTTGACGTTATTCCTATTAATGATAGTTTTTGTTATTCCTATTAATGATAGTTTTTGTGAAGAGCAATTAACTCGTCTTAGAATTTTGTCTCGATTGTTTGTTGATTATGCTAATTATATTGTTGGAAAGATAATATTTTCTCATTTTAATTATCGACAAACAAATTTTTTCGATGATTTGAGGTAGTATTTTTGCGATGATTATTTCTTGTAAAGAAAGAAGCTGATGGCATTATGAGATGTTATGTACCTGAAACTAAACATGAACCTATTTTGAGAAATGGCGTGCTAATGCGTATGGAGGCCACTATGCTGGACAAAGACTTGTAAATAAAATATTATTATTTGGATTTTATTGGCTGACTCTTTTAAAGATGCTATCAAGTTTGTCCATCCCGTGATCAATGCCTATTAATTATTCTCTACCTATATAACCTTTGATGTTTGGGGTTTTGATTTTATGGGACATTTCCTGTCTTCCAGTGGATATACTCACATTTAGGTTGTAGTGGGTTATGTTACTAAGTGGATTGACTTAGTTCTAACCAAAAAAATTGATCGTCTCATGGCAACGAAGATGCTCACTAATATTACCCGTCACTGGTTTGGTGTACCAAATATTTAATTACCGATGGAAGTTCACATCTCTTACATGGTGCTTTTAGAAAAGTATTAGTTCATGTTAATCATAGAGTTGCCTCTCTTAACCACCCACAAACAAGTGGATAAGTTAACTAAGTATGAGTAAGATCAATCTTATTTTCCATAAAATAGTACATAAGTCAAGGAAGGATTGGTGATCTAAACTGAATGATGCCTTACTGTTTTAAAGAATCGTATGTGCATGTACACTGGTAAGATGGTTTATGATAAGTCATCTCATATTCCTATAGAACTTAAACGTAAATACTTTTAAGCCCATAAAAGGCTAAACTTTGACTTTAAAACAAGTAGCAACATAAGAATTCTCGATATACATTTGTTAGATGAATGGAGAAACAAATATTATGGAAAGGCAAAAATCTTTAGTGAAAAGGTTAAAATATGGCATGCTAGTAGAAGTATAAGGGGGGTTTAAATTATAGAATCAAGTATTATTATTATGTGATTTATACTTTGGAGCCCTACTTCCCTTCGTTTTCTTCATTCTTTCCCCATGACCTTAGTTTTTCTCATATTTTTCCAACTTTGCTCGAGCCTCGTAATGCCCAGACGGGTGGTTTCCCATCGTGTCAAGGTCGTTGACCGTAACTTGGCTGAGTTCTGACGAGTGTGGGACCGGTGGGGCCCGACGTTATCTCTTATCGGCTGAGTTGCACGGGGTGGGATTAGTCCAACCTCGCAAGTTTATGGTGTGTACGAGTGACTTGTAAATTTAATTAACCCTAGCAGACTTGAAATTCCATAATCAGTTTATCAAGATGATGTTCCAGTTCAGGGATAGATTTTTACTTAGAAATAAATTCACGATAATGAAGATGATTAAATCATTATTAATATTTAATCTGACGATTTAGACGTGGTTATTTCATCATTTTTAATGGTTTTATGATAAGCATGAACAAAATTAATTTGATGATTAAAGTGCATGGTTCGCTCGTGCGTTTATTCAGCATGCATAATAGGCTAATACACATAATTAGATCAATTATTAAGATGATTAAATAATGATAAAACATTGAATCTGATGATTATGTGTGGTTCTATCGTACTCTGCCTTTATAACTGCCTTGTCACGGGACAACGTTTGACATAACCTAAGTCGGTGATTCACAACTCGGATTGTGCGACAACCTCAGGTCTAAGAATTACATTGATTGAGACATGCAAATGACAACTTGCTCGTTGCATCTCAATATGGGTCAGTCCGACTTGCTAAACTCTTTAACCAAGTCTGTGAACGTTGGAATGGCATCGCCATGCCCATGACAAGTGGAACCGTGTCATCAGCCAACACTCATATTAGTCTAGGGTGTGTGTCCAGCACAACCTTAATGACCAAGGACAATTTAGCATGAACTCTGCCTTTATAACTGCCTTGTCACGGGACAACGTTTGACAGAACCTAAGTCGGTGATTCACAACTCGGATTGTGCGACAACCTCAGGTCTGAGGATTATATTGATTGAGACATGCAAATGACAACTTGCTCGTTGCATCTCAATATGGGTCAGTCCGACTTGCTAAACTCTTTAACCAAGTCTATGAACGTTGGAATGGCATCGCCATGCCCATGACAAGTGGAACCGTGTCATCAGCCAACACTCATATTAGTCTAGGGTGTGTGTCCAGCACAACCTTAATGACCAAGGACAATTTAGCATGAACAACATGAGTACATAGTTCCACAATCGAATCACATATTCAATGACATATATCAGATGTTCAAAACAAGGACAACTTAATAACTTTATGAATACATTGGGAATTACATCATACATGATTGCCTCTAGGGCATATTCCCAACATCCTTTGCATATGTGCTCGAGTTGCCATTAGAGAGAAAACAACGGTGTTTACTTAGTTTACATTGTTTACATTGCACACTTTGCTTACAGCGGTAATTTGTTGCTTGCAACTTAATACCCAACGTTTGTTCGTATGATATTCGGAGGGTGGATTATTAGACATAGATGTAGTTGGATGACGGTCTATGTATTTTGATGTAATGCTCGCATGAATCACATAGTATTTTTTATGTCTTGCATATGCACTACGGTGCAGCCTTAAATTCTGTCAATTGCCCAGCTGTAATTTTTTCACCACACATGTTATTTATCTTTCACGGAGAGACACCACTAGTGAACTGTGGACCCCGGTCCTTTTTCCTCATACTGATAAAACACCTACTGCTTTCATACTGCTGCTACTGCTTCCATACTGTTTTCCTACTGTTTTCCACACCATACGTTTAACCTCTTTGTGTTCAGCAAAACTGGTGAGATTGACAACCTCACTTATTCGTTGGGGCAAAGTGATTTGATTGTGTTGTGTAGGTTCCATGTTGCTTCTGAACCGGTAGTGCGCCCTGCCATCTCAGCTGCTTCAACCTTTTGAAGTTACTCCTTCCTACTACTGGTCGATTAAACCTTGGTTTCTTACTAAGGGAAAATTGCTGTTGTGCTCATCATACCTTCCTCTTGGGGTCTCCCAACGAGTGCAAGACCTGCACCATCACTCCCAACTCCGCTTGGAAGCGCGGACGGAACGAGGAGGGACTACACGACGATGCGCGTCTATGGCCGCCATCGGCAGAGGCTAGGCGGACTGGAGAAAGGCTCCCGACGGGAATCCGTAACAGCGGACCAAGCTCAAAGATGGTGGTAGTCCCGCAAGGGTAGAAGAAGAAATGGAGGAGTGAATGAGTTTATTCGGAGCAGAAGGGGGCTAGGAAAGGAAACGAGGACGACGAAGAGGCCCTGTCGGATATATGCCAAATAGGGGTTATCCAGCATTGGCCGAAGGCCGGATTACTAGGGTGGCCCACAGGCAATGGAAAGGAGTCCATTGGGCGGCCCAGTAACCTGACGCGCAGGAAGCCGGATTCTAGAATAACCCGGGCCACGGCCCAGGTGTGGTGCGACTTGGAGGAGAAGCCGGATTCCTTACTTTCCAAGTTATATGTTTTCCGTAGTCTTCTAGGTTTCTTCCCTGTAAGCCCTATTCCGGCTATCTATATAAAGCCGGACGGAAGCGAGAGAAAGACATCAGATCACCAATTAGCTAGAAGCCAACTCGCTGGAAGTTCATCCTTGCCAAGTTAGCAAAACCATACTCACAATTGTACTATGTATACTTCAAGCTTCAGCCTTGATTTTACTGAGATTGCAGGAGTAGGAACACCTCCTAGTTGCGACGTACCGAACCTGGGTAAAACCGTGTTCTCGTTTACAGTTCTTCCACGTCCCCCCGCGGTTCTACCAGTAGGCTTATGGCACCCTCGTCTATGATCATTACTACGAAGTCTCAACAATTGGCGCGTCGGGAGTTACGTTCCAAGCGGGAATACTTGGTGGAATCGGCAGCACAATCACTGTCGGAAGCCTCGAATTCGACAGAAACGTCGGACGCTTCCTCGACAACAGATCTTATATGCCGACACGGAATCGTCTTGTAAGTGCCTGCGTTTTTCGATTGGATCTGCTATGTTTTTATCGGTTTAACAACAGAAGCAATGGGATTCCGTGGTGGAAGTAATTTTATCCCACCCGCCATATGCCCAATAGATGAAGGCTTAAATGTTGTATTCTGCTCAGATTTACCCTACTCATACATAGGGGCAGATCAAGCTTCCATAGCTCCATATCGCCAAAACACGTCTGGATTTGCCGCCTCTTCAGAGATGCCTGTAGCCAGATCCCACTTTATTGGTATGGTGGTGTCTGAGATCGCTGAATACACAGAAGATAAAAATCCCGTGGAAAAGGCAGAACATCATGATCCCACAGAAAAGGTGGAAGATCCGACATCCACCGATCAGGCGACGAACTCAGAAGTTGAGTCTGTATTAGCAGCCATAGAAGCAAAGCTAGAGTCGGAAAACAGGTCTGCAAACACAAATTCCAAAGATGAAGATGAAGACGATTTTGAAAGAAAGGTCAAATCCATGCTAGGGAGCTTCCATGAAATACTCATGGCAAAACCGACTGGAAATTCGGATGCCGAAGAAGATGAAGACCCCAAGACGCCTCCGCCAGAGGAAGAGGAACGCGAAGTTAGTCCAACCTACCCTGACATCAAAGAATTGACGGAAGATGAACCTAACAAAAAACCTCCATATTCCAAGAAGAAAATGAAGTCCTCTAAGAAGCTGTTATCCAAATTACAGAAGAAAAAGGTGAAAAAATTGGCAAACATTGCCGACCAAAACCTGGAAGTTGGAGGAGTCAGTGGTGTAAAACCTACAGAGAAGAAAAAGGCTGAAATCCTTGTTCCCCGGATGTCGGAATAGGAGGAGATCCCAGAAGAGCGCATTCGCGCAACAATGGACTAGAACGGAGTAGGTCCCCTTCTGTCCATTCAGTTGGAAGATATTCCGCGCACGTCGATAAGACGGAAAGAGACGATTTATACTTCGTACCAAAGTGTTTCACTGACAGGATCCGAAGAATCAGTCTACACTCAGGCTTTTCCAAAGTCGGTCCAACTTACCAAAAGTATACCGGAAGCACAAACCCGGATACATGGCTCTCGGACTACTATATTGTCATCCAAATCAACAAAGGGACATATATAGAAGTTGTGAATTTTTTGCCCTTAATGTTGCTGGATGGAGCCAGGGATTGGATTAACGGACTTCCGTCAAGAACAGTGGACAGTTGGGAAGATATGGCTAGAGTTTTTGCTCAGAACTTTCTGGGTACGTGTAAACTCCCTAAGAGCATTAACCAGCTGAACCGGTGTGTACAACATGAAGATAAGTCATACGTCGAATTTATCTCAAGATGGACTGCAATGAAGAATAGTTGCTCTGGAGTAAGTGATGTACAAGCAATGCATGCTTTCATCAATGTCCTGAAACCCGGCCTCGTACCATTCATCGTTAGTTTGAAAGAGCACAAAGATCTCGGATCTATGCTTACCACCGCCAATGAGCATGCAGCGGCCGAACACGACATCAGGGGAGAGGCGGAAACATTGACGCCTTGGTTCAAGCCAAAAAGGCGTCTCGTTTTGAAAAGAAGGCTACTCCAGAAGCACAACCAAAACCCAAAGAGGTGAACATAGCCTTTGGAAAGGACAATGGCAATAGATGGAAGGGAAAAGGCGCAGAAAGCAGGGAACCTATCTCCTACTCTAAAGAAGAGTGGGAAAAAATTAAGTCAGAATCATGTGTCCACCATTCGCAATTTGGGAAATCTACCCATACAAATGCGCAGTGCCGGCTTAATAAGCCCATGAAAGGTAATGTAGGATCCGGTAATAAAGCAAAGAATTCCAAAAGTAAATTCAACAAGCAAAAGCCGAAAGCTGACAAAGAAGAAAGTGAATCTCACACTGATGATAAAATCCAGGAGCAGCAGCGCAAGGGAGAGTCTAAATTCCCGAGTGTTGAAGGAGAATGTAACCTAACTTTCCTTGGAACTCCTTCAGCAAAGCAGGCCAAACGAACGCTTCGAGAAATCAATGCAGTTGTACCTCCAACCCCAAAATACTTGAAGTATTCAAATACGCCAATTACCTGGGATCAGTCTGATCATCCTGGTAATATCCCAGAACCCGACAAACATGCTTTGGCCGTAAGTCCTATTGTTCAAAACACTAGGCTCAAAAGGGTGTTGATGGATGGAGGATCTAGCAGCAATATCATGTACTTAAGTACACTGAAGCAGTTACACCTCTCCGAGACCCAGCTCAAACACAACAATGTTCGTTTTCACGACATTGTTCCTGGTAGGCAAGCATATTCCCTAGGAAAAATTTCCCTAGAAGTAATCTTTGGAAAGAGAAAGCACTTCTGCCAGGAGATGACCTCATTCGAGGTGGTTCCGTTCGAAAGTGTGTATCACGCAATACTCGGGCGTCCGGCTTTCACCAAATTCATGGCAAGGTCATGCTATATCCACAACAAGCTGAAGATGCCAGGGTCAAAAGGAGGAGTAATCACCATATCAGGAGATTTCAATCTGGCAAACAAGCTGGAGAAAGGAAACGCCCTGTGCGCCGAACAGGTGATACAGAAGGAAGAGCTGAAGGAGCTGGCTAAAGAAGTATTGTCGACAGAAATGCCTGCAGGAAAAGAAAGTCGGAAGCCGGCAGATAGTTTCAACGCCTCGAAGAATACAAAGAAGATCATCCTGGACCCCCAAAGATCTGACAAAATTCGTCGTAGTGGGAAAAGGAATGACTGGTGAATAGGAAAACACGCTCATAAAGTTCCTACGTGAAAACTGGGATATTCTCGCCTAGTGTCCTGCTGATATGCTAGGTGTTCCCAGGAAACTTGCTGAGCACCAACTTAAGGTTATTCCAGGATCAAAATCCGTCAATTAAGGTCTCATCGTTTTTATGGAAGAAGGCGGAAGGCTATTTGCAAGGAAATTATCCGGCTTTTAGCAGCTGATTTCATTCGGAAAGTTATACATACTGATTGGTCTGTGAACCCAGTATTAGTCCCGAAGAAGGATAGTATTATTCTTAGGATGTGTATAGATTACACCGGTCTGAACAAGTTGTGAACAAAAGATAGGAATAATAGATGTCACTGCTGGCTCTGAGCTCTTATGCTTCTTGGACGCTTATTCCGGGTATCATCAAATACGCATGAAAGAAGAAGATCAAATAAAAACCTCTTTCATAACACCCTATGGAACATACTATTACATAATCGTGCCTTTTGGCTTGAAGAACGCTGGCGCAACATACCAGCGTTGCAAGCAAAGATGCTTGCATAGTCAGATTGGCAAAAACGTCCATGTTTATGTGGATGATATTGTCGTCATTTCCAAAGAAAGCATACGCTTCTTGAAGATCTACGAGAAACCTTCGACAATCTCTGCACTTACTAAATGAAGTTGAATCCATTAAAGTGTGTATTCAGGGTTCCCTCAGGAAAGCTTCTGGGTTTTATCGTTTCTCATAGAGGAATAGAAGTAAAGCCGGAAAAGATCAAAGCAATCTTAAACATCAAAATGCCTACGTGTCTAAAAAATGTCCAAAGATTGACGGGTTCTAGAGCCGCTGTAACCAGGTTCATAAGCCGGGTTGGTGACAAAGCTCTGCCATTACACAAATTGTTGAAGAAATCCGACAAATTTGAATGGACAGAAGAGGCGGAAAAAGCATTAACTAGTTGAAAGAAACTTCGATGCAAGCTCCGATTTTGGCATCCCCAAAAGACGAATAACCCATGTTACTGTACCTAATAGCAACTAACAGGGTTATTAGTGCAGTGATAATTGTGGAAAGACGAACAAAGTATTCCAGATCAGCATCTAGTATACTATGTTAACGAGGTATTTTTCGAATCAAAACAAAGGTATCCACATTATCAAAAGCTGGCATATGGTGTATTTTTCGCATCTCAAAAGCTCTGTCATTATTTCCAAGGATACTCCATAACAATCGTAAGAAAAGCACCATTAGGGGGTATTATAAACAATGCGGACGCAACAGGCAGAGTGGCCAAATGGGGCATTGAACTTTCTACGTTCGACATTAAGTACCAACCCCGGACGGCAATCAAATCCCACGTGTTGGCAGATTTCGTAGCTGATTGGACAGAAGCAATGGAAAACACACCAATGCCGGAGTCGGAATATTGGATCATGCATTTTGATGGATCTAAAATGAAAGAAGGCGCCGGTGCAGGTGTGCTGTTCAAATCTCCAAAAGGAGACACAATAGAGTATGAATTACAAATAAACTTCAACGCCAGCAACAATGTGGCAGAATACAGAGAATTTCTTCATGGCTTGTATATTGCCAAAGAAATAGGTGTAAAATGCATACTTTGCTATGGAGACTCGGACTTAGTACAACATCAGCTGAACCAGACATGGGATGCCAAAAGCCCCATAATGGTCGAATATCGGATAATAGTTGACGAGTTCGCCATTTGCTTCCTAGGATTTGAAGTACATCACGTCAAAAGGGAAGAAAATTGGAATGCGGATGCTCTAGCCTGAATGGGCTCGGAAAGGGTGAAAAATTTGCCACCTAGTGTATTCGTCCAGCATCTGTGCGAACCATCAATAAAAGGTGGAGATGTTGATTATCCCCTAGTTTCCGAGTCAATAGCAGTTTTGCTCGTTAACCCGGATTGAACAATTCCATACTTAAACTTCTTAGTTGATCAGAAGTTCCCGGATGGAGCAGATGAAGTCTTGCAAAGGCAGATAAAACACCGATGCAAAGGATACAAGGTAATCAATGGTTGCCTATATAAACGCAGTACTATCGGAATTTTTCAGCGATGTATCTCGCCAGAAGAAGGATGACATATTCTGCAAGAAATTCATGCCGGAGATTGTGGACATCATTCTCAGTCAAAAAGCATAGTTAAGAAATCATTCCGTGCAGGGTTTTCCTGGCTCACTGCCAAGAAAGATGCATAGCACATAGTAAATACATGTGTCGGATGCCAGTACTACGCCAAGCAGACAAATATGTCGGCTCAAGCACTCAAGACTATCCCCATAACATGGTTGTTTGCGGTCTAGGGGCTAGATATGATGGGGCCATTCAAAACTGCAAGAGGCGGACTTACACATCTACTCGTTGCAGTGGATAAGTATACCAAGTGGGTGGAGGCAAAACCCATAAAAAAAACTTGACGGTGTGACAGCCAGAAATTTCGGCATTGACATAGTCATGTGATATGGTGTTCCACATAGTATAATCACGGATAACGAGCCAAATTTTCAATTGGAGAGTTGGAAAAATATTGCTGACAAACGGGAATTCACCTAGATCTTGCATCTGTTGCGCACCCACAATCCAAAGGCCAAGTTGAACAAATGAATAGTTCAATCTTGCAAGGAATGTGCCCAAGACTCGAAACTCCTCTTCATATAGCAGCTGGAGCATGGGTAGAAGAATTTCCTTCCGTTCTTTGGAGTATTCGAACGACACCAAATAGACCAACAGGGAAAACACTTTTTTTCTTGGTCTATGGTGCAGAAGCAGTGCTTCCTACGGACATGATCCATGATAGCCCAAGAGTGCAGGCATACGATGAATCGGATGCCGAAAGTGCGCGTCAGGATGTCGTTGATCTCTTAGAATAAGAATGCGAACTTGTGGTGCAAAGATCCTCCATTTATCTGCAAGGCCTACATCGATATTGATACGTCGAAAATGTATCTCCTTTTCCGAACACTTTTCTTATTGTTTTCCTCTAAACTTGTGTGTTTTGAATAACCCTAACACAGACTAACGCTGTTTTCAGCAGAATTACCTGGGTGTCTTGTTTTTTTTGCAGAAAAATCAACTTTCGGGAAATTGCCCAGAAAAGATCCCATTGGTGTTTTCACACCAGAAGACCCCAGGAGCCAGAAGGGGGCCAGGAGAGGAGCCACAGGGTGGCCACACCCCCTGGCGCCCCCCTTGGCCGCGCCAGCATAGGGTGTGGGCCACCCAGAGCCCCTTTCCGACTCCCCTTTTGGCTACAAATAGTCTTCATCCCTAAAACGCGAGGGGGTTCATCATATTCCACAGAAACACAACAGAGCGCCACCGCCATCCTGAACCTCGATTTGGGGATCAGAAACTCCGTTCTGGCACCCTGCCGGGACGGGGAAGTGGAGGAGATCATCGTCATCACCAACGCCTCTCCATCGACCATCCATGTTCCCCCCATCCATGTGTGAGTAATTCCCCGTTGTAGGATGAAGGGGATGGTAGGGATTGGATGAGATTGTTCATGTAATAATGTCGTGATTGTTAGGGCATAGAGCCTAGTATCTTCTATTAGTGATATTGACATTGTTGCAACTTATTATGCTTAATGCTTGCCACTTTGGGACCGAGTGCCATGATCTCAGATCTGAACATGTTATTGAATCACGATGAGAATTATTGTTTCTTGATCATACCTGCAAGTTATTTACACACATTGTTGTCTGGAACCCGAGGCCCCGAAGTGACAGAAATTGGGACAACCGAAGGGGATGGATGTGATGTGAGGATCACATGTGTTCACAGAGTGTTAATGCTTTGCTCCGGTGTTCTATTAAAAGGAACACCTTAATTACAGGTAGTTCCCTTGAGGTCCCACTGAAAACGGGCTGGTAGGACAAAAGATGGGTGTGCAAGTTCTAATTGCGAGCACGTACGACTATTTACGGAACACATGCCTATGGTTACTTAGTGCTTGGATGCTTTATCTTATTTATCTGCAATGCCTATGACTTGATCATTATATGAACTATCTTATCCATGCAATGCTCGTTCATCCATCCCTATGCCTACAGTATTTAATCCTGCTGTTTACTTAAAACACTACTGTTGCTGCTGTTTTCATTCCACTGCTGCTATTATTTCACTACTGCTACTATTATAAAACTGTTACTACCGATAAACCACTGCGAACAAAAGTACTTTCAGGTGCAGGTGAATTGACACCTCACTTGTTAAGGCTCACAAATATTCTTTGGATCCCATTGTCGAATCAATAAATTTGGGTTTTACTTCCCTCGAAGACTGTTGTGATCCCCTATACTAGTGGGTCATCAAGACTATTTTCCGGCGCTGTTGCCGGGGAGAATAGCTTTATTTGCGAGCTCAGCGGAGAGTATTATTATCTACTTCCATCATTCATCATGGGTAAGACTCGTGATGGAAAGTTTCCTATATTACCATCCACTACAAGAAGAGGTACAACTATGAAAACCTTTGTATCCCGAGGGACATCCTTTGTATCTAAAGAAAAACATGCTTATGAAATAAGAACTAGAAGTGGTATTGCAACACAAGATCCTTTGTATCCCGAGGGACATCCTAAAATAATTGAACAAGATTCTCAGCAAACTAATAATTATGTTATTCATACTAAGAAGAAAAAGAAGAAGAAACATAAAACTGTTGTAGAATCCTCTGAACTTGCTAAAGATCCTAATAGTATATCTATCTTTGATGCTGAAACTGAAAGTGGTAATGAAAAGAATGATGCTTATGATAAAGAAGAACCTGTACCTGAACCTGAAAACCAAACTAAAATTGCAAAGTATACTAAGGAAGATTTCATTGCTAATAAACATGGTAATGAGAGAGAACCTTGGGTACAAAAACCAATGCATTTTCCTAATAAGAAACACAAATATAAGGAAGAAGAACATTACAACAAGTTTTGTGAATGGATGAAACCTTTGTTCTTGCAAATTCCTTTAACTGATGCTATTAAATTGCCTCCTTATGCAATATATATGAAAGATATTGTCTCTAACAAAAGGAAGATTCCTAATGAGGAAATCTCCACTATGCTTGCTAATTACTCTTTTAATGGCAAGGTTCCTGAGAAGCTTGGAGATCCCGGTATACCAACTATTCCCTGTTCTATTAAAAATAATTATGTTAGAACTTCTTTGTGTGATTTGGGAGATGGAGTTAGTGTCATGCCTTTTACTCTTTATAAAAGACTCCTCCTAGAAAAATTGATACCAACTCATATATATTTGCAAATGGCTAATAAGTCTACTGCTATTCCTGTGGGTATATGTGAGGATGTTCCTGTTCAAGTTGCTAATAATTGTCTGATATTAACTGACTTTGTTGTGTTGGAAATGCCTGAAGATAATGATATGTCTATTATTCTTGGGAGACCTTTTCTTAATACTACAGGGGCTGTTATTGATTGCAATCAAGGAAAAGTTACTTATAATGTTAATGATAAAGAGAACACTATTTATTTTCCCAAGAAGATTGATAGAAAATATGGTCTAAATTCCATTGAAAATATTGAGACCGTCAAGATTGGAGAATTGTATTGTCCTATTCCAAAGCCACCCAAAGAATATGAAATTATTATGATTGGGACTATGCCGATCAAGGTTGAGGTAACATGAGTATTTAGTGAGAAATTAAGTTTTGTTTCATATAAAATTATTTTGGTAGCAAGACTTGATCACCCTTGTTAACAAAATGATTTTAAATGAAATGGGAAATGTTTTCACTATGTTTTCACCTTCCCCATTATGTTTTCACCATGTTTACTTTTGTTATCACATTGCTACTTGAGTACAATCATGTTTTCCACCAACCTTATGCATGTTTTCCCGATGTTTTCACCCTGATTACTGAAGTTATGCATGTTTTCACCACCCATACTTTTGTTTTCACAACTACCACCATTGTTTTCTTTGGTTATTCTTCCATTGGAGTGTCATAGAACCTATGTAGTGATGGTTTTGGTTTTGTTTTCCACCTTTTCACTTTCGTTTTCTTGGTTTTTATTAATTATTAAATTTCTAGAAATACCTCAAAAATAAAGTTTCTCAAAAAATTCTAGAAAAATTATAATAACTTTTTACGTCAAAAATGAGGCAGAGAGCCACCTAGGAGACCTCAGGGGGACCCACCAGTCAGGCACAACACGGGGTGGCGCGGCCAGCCCCCTGGTGGCGCCAACACATGGTGTGGCCCCCCTGGACCTCCACTTACTCTCTCCACTGCCCAAGTCTTCTCTCTGACCTCCTAAACTGAAAACATTTCCTGGAACCCGTGTTCTTGGTGTTCTTCCTCTGGATTTTTATCTCCTTCTTCATCCCATCATTTGTGCTGATTTTTGGTGTGTTTGATCTCCGGTATGTGACTCCTCCGATGATCCAAGTGGATTTTTTTAGTGAAGTATTTATTGAGTATTTTGCCACAGAAGGTGACAGCTTATATGAGTTTGCATGCTTAATTTTAGTAGAAAAAATAAATTTTTGATGTATGTTTAGCTCTCATATAAGTCCCTATGGTAGTCTCCACCTTATAGTTGCTTGAAGTTATTTTTTATGATGCTTGTTGAGAAATTTCAGAGATGGAGCACAATGCTTATCAACTAAACCAGCATGAGTTTGAGGTGCATGAGGTCATGCTCATGCACCGTGAAGAGAGGGTGTTTCCATCAATCTATCCATGTCAGGAATTCATGAGGATTACAGAAATTTCGCAGGATTTTAACACTTTAGTGCGTAATGCAGGCTTGGGCTGTTTCATTGAGGATGAGCCCATCCAATATGTGAATCTAACTGTGTCTATGGTGCAGGATTTTCATTTTAAATGGTCCCCAACTAACCCACTGGTGCATTATAAAATCAACAATAAAGCTGTGAGCCTGCCTTTTACTGTTTTTTGTGCAGCTATTAAGGTACCCGGGTGGGGGTCTTGTGAGAAGATAAGTGGGCAGCCCAAACCACTACTGGATTTATATGGAGAGATTTGCCAAGGCAGAAGCTTCACAGGGGAGAGTGGTAAAATTCGTACGTTTTTCTCCCTGTCATTCGATACTTTGCCTACTTTATTTCTAAATGTGTGTTAGCTAGAAAAACTGCTAGCAAGCTATCTGTCTATGATTTGGCATTTATTGCAGCCACCTTAAGATGTGATAGGTCTTATAATTTTGGCGCTTTGATTGCTTACCGTCTCTCATATAACCGTGAGAAGGGCGGAGTTTGTGGAGGTCTTATTGCCTCACGCTTGCTAGCTTTGCATGGTTTGGAGCCACACCCTCTAGACTTGCAATTTCCTAAAGAGAGGCTTAATCTTCTTTCCATGGTTCAACATAAGTTTCTTTCTACCCATGCTCACTTACATAATTTATCTTTTGAATTAACTTTCTCCAAATGATCCGGGTGGAGAGTTGTTAAAACTATTAGGGAAGAACTTTTGCTTGCACCTCTTTTGTTTAATCTTAATAACATGCAAGGATGGGAGCTTCCTGAGAGTGAGCTGGACACATACCTTCAGCATCACCCCCAGTAAGGGGAGGATGCCGACGAGGGGGACGATGGTGATTTCGTCCAGCCCTACAATGCCACGGGGATTCCATACCAGCACCCCGGTTATGACTATGCGCCAGCTGCTTCATCTTCTTCTTGGGCGCCCGAGTACGACCACGCGAGGGACGACCCACCGCACTGGGGATATTTCTCGCGCTTTGATTGATCTCCACTTAGGTCAAAATCCTAAGCTTGGGGGGAGGTATACCGACATCACACTCATTTATATATCATGTTTCGGTCGGTTCTTTATATATCCATCTTTTTCATTTTTTTTCTCTTCTTTCGCTTCTTTTTTTTATTCTTTCGTTTGTTTTCATTTCTCTTATTTCTCTTTGTTTTTATTGTTTTGTTCTTGTTTTCCAAAACACAAAAATACCAAAAATATTTCTGTTGTTTCTTTTAGTTTGCTTCTTTAGTTTCTTTATTTGGTTTGCTTTCTTTAAGTTGCAGATTAATATTCAAAAATCCAAAAATATTTTGTTTTGTTTGCTTGTTCTCTTTCTGCTCGTGCTTTAATTGAAAACCCCAAAAATATTTGTTGTTCTTCTTTGGTTTTGTAAAGTTTGTTGCAGAGTACAACATTTGTTCGTGACTCCATTAGATCTTGGTTTTCATTATATATTATTCGAGCCACAAGTGAAGAGCAATAATGACGATCTACGACAATTCAAGTTGTGGTGAGAGGCTAGTAAGAACTCCATTTGTTTTCATTTTTGTACATATATCCATCTATGTGAACATGCTTAGTTTGTTCGTATAAGATATATGTGACTTAATGGCTTCTTAATAGTTCTTGCTCTCTCATGTTTTGTTCCAATTTATTAATGGTAAATGACATGTCATATAAATATTTGTTTGCATTGTTCTATTCGTAGAAGGACATGATATTGTGGTAGCCTCCTCTGACTGTTTCATTTGAATCGACTTGGCACATGCTCACACATGCTAAGACTGAAAACAAAAACTCAATAATACTCGATGATTTATTTTGCCTCAGAGTTCTAGTATCAATTTTATGCCTCAGTTAATTTTACTTTGTCGCAAACATGATTATGACTTTTGTTTCTCTCTTGATTTTTGCTCCCTATCTATTGCTAGCCTTCACCTGTACTGAGTATGAGCTCTACTCGTGCATCCAACTTCCAAAAACCAAAGTTTGCCAAATGTGTCTACCATACCTACCTATATGTGGTATTTAACCGCCACTCCAAGTAAATTGCTCATGTGCTACCTTTAAAACCTGCTAAAAATTATTCATGTTTTGTGCCCCTGTTTTAGCTCATGAGGACGTAAATAGAGAATCTGTATCTCACTTGTTGATTGGATTTCACACCCTGGACTAGTGGCTTCATCCGCTTATCCAAATGATAGAAGAGCTGGCAGCGGGGTACCTAGCCCCAAATTGATACACACAAATTCTCTTCACTCTTTTTGCCCCTAATTTATCGATCAAAGCATGATTGTGTAAACAAAATAGAAAGAGGGATGACCTTCTACCTAGATGCGTCCTTCACATGGGAGACGCTCTTGTGAATCCAGTTGGCTTGTGACGTACTGTATTGTCTGTTTACCATTCGTTGACATAAGCATACACCTCTCTCAAAATGTTTTCAATACATCTATTTAATAAAATAAAAAGCTCTAGCACATGAGTTGATCCCTGCTTCCCTCTACGAAGGTCCTTTCTTTTACTTTTATGTTGAGTCTCTGCCATATTCTTTGAGCACTTTCTTGAGAGCACAATGGTCATTCTTAGTGTGATGTGTTTGTCCCAATGTACGGTTGATTGTGGTATAACTTTGATACTTGTATCTTTGATACCTTTACTTCTAGTCTTCCCTTGAACTTCAGAGGTGACATGGCATTTATGTTTTGCCCCACACTTAAGGGCAAGCGAGATACCACTTTATTAGATCCTTTTTATCAATATTACAATCTTGCAAATAGTTATGTTTCATGTTGTTTATTATTAATATGTTGTTATCTCTTCATGGTTTGCATAGCTATTAAGTGACAGTATCTTACATGTATCTTATCATGAGCATAATTAAGTATTTGATCATATAGTGAGTATATTTACATCATTTGAAAGAAATGAGTTCGTAAAAGTCTTTTATCGCACTCAGTTTTCACTGAATTGCTTGAGGAAAAGCAATAAACTAAGCTTAGGGGGAGTTGATACGTCGAAAACGTATCTCCTTTTCCGAACACTTTTATTATTGATTTCCTCTAAACTTGTGTGTTTTGAATAAAACTAACACGGACTAACGCTATTTTTAGCAGAATTACCTTGGTGTCTTGTTTTTGTGCAGAAAAATCAACTTTCGGGAAATTGCCCAGAAAAGATCCCATTGGTGTTTTCACACCAGAAGACCCCGGGAGCCAAAAGGTGGCCAGGAGAAGAGCCACATCGTGGCCACACCCCCTGCCCCCCCTTTGTCGCGCCAGCATAGGGTGTGGGCCACCCAGAGCCCCTCTCGGACTCCCCTTTCGACTACAAATAGTCTTCAACCCTAAAATGCGAGGGGGTTTGTCATATTCCACAGAAACACAACAGAGCGTCGCCGCCATCCTGAACCTCGATTCGGGGATCAGAAACTCCGTTCTGGCTCCTACCGGGACAGGGAAGTGGAGGAGATCATCGCCATCGTCATCACAAACGCCTCTCCATCGACCATCCATGTTTCCCCCATCCATGTGTGAGTAATTTCCCGTTGTAGGCTGAAGGGGATGGTAGGGATTGGATGAGATTGTTCAGCTAATAATGCCGTGATTGTTAGGGCATAGTGCCTAGTATCTTCGATTAGTGCTATTGACATTGTTGCAACTTGTTGTGCTTAATGCTTGCCACTTTGGGCCCGGGTGACATGATCTCAGATCTGGACATGTTACTGAATCATGATGATAATTATTATTTCTTGATCATACCTGCAAGTTGTTTACACATATTGTTGTCCAGAACCCGAGGCCCCGAAGTGACAGAAATTGGGACAACCGGAGGGGATGGCTGTGATGTGAGGATCACATGTCTTCACAGAGTGTTAATGCTTTGCTCCGGTGTTCTATTAAAAGGAACACCTTAATTACCAGTAGTTCCCTTGAGGCCCCGCTGAAAACGGGCTGGTAGGACAAAAGATGTTGTGCAAGTTCTCATTGCGAGCATGTACAACTATTTACGAAACACATGCCTATGGTTACTTAGTGCTTGGATGCTTTATCTTATTTATCTGCAATGCCTATGACTTGATCATTATATGAACTATGTTATCCATGCAATGCCCATTCATCCATCCCTATGCCTACAGTATTTAATCCCGCTGTTTACTTCAAACACTACTGATGCTGTTATTTTCATTCCACAGCTGCTATTATTTCACTACTGCTGCTACTATAAAACTGTTACTACTGATAAACCACTACGAACAAAAGTAATTTCAGGTGTAGGTGAATTGACAACTCACTTGTTAAGGCTCACAAATATTCTTTGGCTCCCCGTGTGTCGAATATATAAATTTGGGTTTTACTTCCCTCGAAGACTGTTGTGATCCCCTATACTTGTGGGTCATCAGATATCATAGCCGAAAAATCAAACACCGATATTTTAAAGAAGGTGATTTGGTGCTAAGGTTGGTACAGGATAGAAAGCACAAGCTAGCCCCAATCTGGGAAGGACCGTTTTTCATTAGCAAGGCTATGAAAAATGGGTCATATTACCTTGTAGTTATTCGAGACACGGAAGATGACCCGAAAAATCCGAATCACAAGAGAAAAAGAAGCATATATGTAGAACTAGGAGAGACAAACAGGCCCGGGAGCATCCAGAAGTTACGTCCCTTCTACACTTAGTTCAATTCTATGTAAACATCATTGAGATCATGAAATAAAGTTGTCGGAAATGCATGCAATTTTCTTTGTGTCTTTTTTATTGTTCAAAGCATGTTCCGTCTTTTCTATTTCCCAGTGATCTCTCAATTTGCTTCAATGTTAACCCGAATTTTGCCTGCGTGCTCGGAGTTATAAAATTGAATGCTTTTAGCCTAAGGAGGCTACATAACCCCAGATTGTGCATGCGTGCTTGGAGTTCATATCTTTAAATTTCTTATCATTCCTAAGTATTATCTGATTGTTTGTTGTGTTGGGTCACTTGATTTAGTAAGTAAAGTGCCAAAGTGTAATCCATGGTTCCAAGTTTTGACTGATTGGTTTCTTAACCCGATCACTTGGCGTGAAGATTGCATACTTTCGGAATCACGTTAACACTAAGGAAAGTTAAGGCATACAAACCAGAGAACTTAGAAGAAAGGGAATTAAAACTCCGAAGGCTTGCAAAGCTTAATTTTACTGCAAAGGACAGAAACTTGTTCAAACAATTGAGTTTTACATGATAAGAATAGTAATGCACCCTATTTGGCTAATGGCCTCGCAGGCTCAGGCAACATCCACGAAGTCCTCGTCGTCATCCTCGTCGCTATCACTCGTATTCTTCGGAGTTGATGGAATTTCTTCCTCCGGGTAGAATGTCGAAGTAGAGACCATCCGAGTTAGTTTAGAGGCATGCCCCTTGATAGAATCGAATATTTTCACCCTTTGTGTCCCGGTGTATTGATGACCCACAAGTATAGGGGATCGCAACAGTCTTCGAGGGAAGTAAAACCCAAATTTATTGATTCGACACAAGGGGAGCCAAAGAATATTTATTATCCTTAACAACTGGGTTGTCAATTCAGCAGCACCTGAAAGTAGACTTGCTCGCAACAAATTATTAGTGGTAACAGTTTTATAGCAGCAGTCAAAATAAAATAGCAGCAATAGTAAAATAGTAACAACAGTAGCAATCGCGGAAAATAGCAGTATGGGAAGTACCGTAGGCATAGAGGGAATGGATGAACTGGTGCTTCATGGATAACATAGGTCATGTAATAATCTAACACGTGCATTGCAGATAATAATAATAATAAAGCATCAAACATGTAGGCAAACCATAGGAATGTGTTCCAATATAGTCATACGTGCTCGCAATGAGAAACTTGCACAACATCTTTTGTCCTACCAGCCCATGGCAGCGGGGCCTCTAGGGAAACTACTGGTAATTAAGGTGTTCCTTTTAATACAGCACAAGAGCAAAGCATTAACACTCTGTGAACACGCGTGATCCTCACATCACAACCATCCCCTCCGGTTGTCCCAATTTCTGTAACTTTGGGGCCTCATGTTCCGGACACTGGCATGTGTAAACAACTTGCATATATGATCAAGAAACATAATCATACTCATGAAACAATAACATGTTCAGATCTGAGATCATGGCACTCGGGCCCTAGTGACAAGCATTAAGCATAACAAGTTGCAACAACGGTAGAAAACACTAACAATGGGTACTAGACACTATGCCCTAACAATCTGGCATTATTGCATGATCAATCTCATCCAATCCCTTCCATCCCTCTCATCCTACAACGGTGTTTACTCACACATGGATGGGGGAATCATGGATAGTTGATGGAGAAGAGGTGGCGGTGTCGATGGCGATGATCTTCTTCGAATCCCCGTCCCGGCAGGGCGCCAGAACAGGAACTTATGATCCCCGAATCGAGGTTCGGGGTGGCAGCGGCGCTCTGTTGTGTTTCTGTGGAATATGACGAACCCCCCTTGGTTTTTAGGTTACGGGGCATATGAAGTCGAAAGGGGAGTCCGAGGGGGTGAGGGAGTGGCCCACACCACCTGGCGGCGCGACCAAGGGGGGCGCGCCGGGGGGTAGTGTGGCCCCTCCCAGCTCCTCTCCTGGCCCCCTTCTGGCTCCCGGGGTCTTCTGGTGTTTTAGGACCAAAGGGATCTTTTCTGGGCATTTTCCTGAAAGTTGATTTTTCTGCACAAAAACGAGACACCAAAGGTAATTCTGCTGAAAACAGCATTAGTCCGTGTTAGTGGTATCTAAAACTCACAAGTTTAGAAGAAAACAATAAGAAAAGTGTTTGGAAAAGGAGATACGTTTTGGACGTATCAACTCCCCCCAAGCTTAGCTTATTGCTTGTCCTCAAGCACTTCAGTGACAACTGAGTGCGATAAAAGACTTTTACAAACACATTTGTTTCATATGATGTAAATATACTCACTATATGATCAAGTGCTGAGGCAATTCATAATAAGATGTATGGAAAATAAAAGTCACCCAGCAGTTATGCAAACCATGAAGAGATGCCAACAAACTAATAATAGACAACATGAAGTATATCAATCTGCAAGATTGCAATGCTCATAATAGGTTATGATAAAATGTACTCGCTTGCCCTTAATAGTGGAGCAAAACGTAAATGCCAGGTCACCTCTAAAATTCAAATGAAGACTAGAAATAAAGATATTAAAGATACAAGCATCAAAGTTATACCACTATCAACCGTGTTTTGGGACATGCACATTACACTAAGAATGACAGCCATGCTCTCAAGAAGGTGCATAAAGCGAGAAGGTGAAGACTCAACATAAAAATAAATGAAAGGCCCTTCGCAGAGGGAAGAAGGGATTAACTCATGTGCTAGAGCTTTTTATTTTATTAAACAGAGGTATTGAAAACATTTTTAAGAGAGGTGTATGCTTATGTCAACGAATGGTAAACATACAATACAGTACATCACAAGCCAACTAGACTTCACAAGCTCCCATTAAAGGACGCATATGGGTAGAAGGTCATCCCTCTTTCTCTTTTGTTTACACAATTATGCTTTGACTGATAAATCAGAGGCAAAATAGTGAAGAGAATTTGTTGTATTAATTTGGGGATGGGCACCCCACTGCCGGCTCTTCTATCATTGGATAAGCGGATGAAGCCACTAGTCCAGGGTGTGAAATCCAATCAACAAGTGAGATAAAGATTCTCTATTTACGTCCTCATGAGCTAAAACAGGGGCACAAAACAGGAATAAGTTTTTGAAGGTTTTAAAGGTAGCACACGAGAAATTTACTTGGAGTGGCGGTTAAATACCACATATATAGGTAGGTATGGTGGACACATTTGGCAAACTTTGGTTTTTTTGGGAGTTGGATGCACGAGTAGAGCTCATACTCAGTAGAGGTGAAGGCTAGCAATAGATGGGGAGCGACAATCAAGAGAGCAACAACTGTCATAATCATGCTTGCGACAAAACAAAATTAACAGGGGCATAAAAATGATACAAATACTCTGAGGCAAAATAAATCATCGAGGCTTAAGTGACATTTTGTTTTTAGTCATAGAAATGCATGAGCATGTGCCAACTCAATTCAAGCGAAAAAATCAGAGGGAGATACCGCAATGTCATACCCTTATATGAATAAAACAATGCTAGCAAACATTCATACGACATGCTATCTTGTATTAATAAGTTGCAACTAACATGTGAGAGCACGAACTACTAAGCATCAATTAAATAACATATACCTTACATGAACGGACTAAGCATGTTCACATGATGAGTATATGGACAAAAATAAAACAATTAGAGTCCATACTAGCCTCTCACCACAACTCGGAATGTCGTAAATCGTCATTATTGCTCTTCACTTGTGGATTGAATAATATAGAATGATAATCAAGCTCCAATAGAGACACGGAAGTCTGGTGAACTCTGCAACAAACTTTACAAAACCAAAGAAGAACAACAAATATTTTTGGGTTTTCGAATTAAAACAAGAACCGAAAGAAACAAGCAAACCAAGCAAAATATTTTTGGATTTTTGAATACTAAACTAAAACAAGAAAATAAAACAAACCAATAAAAGAATCTAAAGAAGCAAAAAAAGAGAAACAACAGAAATATTTTTGGTCTTTTTTTGTTTTGGAAAACAATAACTAAACAATAAAACAAAGAGAAATGAAAACAAACGAAAGAAGCGAAAACTTGGATATACAAAGAACCGACGGAACATGATAAAAAGATGAGTGTGATGTCGGTATACCTCCCCCAAGCTTAGGCTTTTGTCCTAAGTGGAGATCAATCATGACGCGAGAAATATCCCCACTGTGGTGGGTCGTCCCTCGCATGGTCGTACTCAGGCGCCCAAGAAGAAGATGAAGCAGCAGACGCATAGTCATAGCCTGAGTGCTGGTACAGGATCCACGTGGTGTCGAAGGGATGCACAAATTCACTATCGTCCCCCTCTCCAGCATACTCCTCTTGCTGGGGGTGGTGCTCAATGTATGTGTCCATCTCACTCTCACAAAGCATCCATCCTTGCCTGTCATTAAGATTAAACAAAAGAGGTGAAGGCAAGAGTACCTTCCTAATAGTTTTAGTCACTATCCACCTGGATTGTTTGGAGAAAGTTATTTAAAAAGATAAATTGTGCAAGTGAGCATGGGTAGAAAGAAACTTATGTTGAACCATGGAAACAAGGTCCAGTCTCTCTAAAGGAAACTGCGGGTCTAGAGGGTGTGGCTCCAAACCATGCAAAGCTAGCAAGCGCGAGGCAATAAGACCTCCACAAATTCCGCCCTTCTCACGGTTAAGCGAGAGGCGGTAAGAAATTAAAGCACCAAAGTTATAAGACCTATCACGTCTTAAGGCAGCTGAAATAAAAGCCAAATCATAAAGATATAGCTTGTTGGCAGTTTTTCTAGCTAACACGCATTTAGAAATGAAATAGGCGAAGTATCGAATGCTAGGGATTTGAATTTCTCGTATTTTACTACTTTCCCATGTGAAGCTTGTGGCTTGGAAAATCTCCTCATATAATTCCACTAGTGGTTTAGGCTGCCCTCTTATCTTCTCACGTGAACCCCACTCTGGTACCTTGATAGCTGCACAAAAATCACTAAAATGAAAGTCTACAACTTTATTGTAAATTTTATAGTGGACCATAGGGTTAGTTGAGGACCATCTTAAGTGAAAATCCTGCACCACAGACATAGTTAGTTTCACATGTTGGATAGGTTCATCCTCAATGAAACGATCCAAGCCTGAATTATGCACAAGGGTATTGAAGTCCTGCAGAATTCCAGTAATCCGCATGAATTCCTGACAAGGATAAATCGATGGGAACACTCTTTCTTCACAGTTCCCTCATGCAACTCCAACTCATGCTGGTTTAGTTGATGTACATTGTGCTCCATCTCTGAATTTTGTCAACAATCGTCACAAAAATTAATTTCAAGCAACTATAAGGTGGAAACTACCTTAGGGACTTATAGGAGAGCTAAACATGCATCAAAACTATATTATTTCTAATCAAATCAAGCATGCAAACTCACATAAGTTGTCACCTACAGTACCAAAATACTCAAGAAATACTCCACTAAACAAAATTCTACTTGGATAATCGGAGGAGTCACATACCGGAGAGCAAATGCACCAAATTTCAGCACAAATGAGGGGTTGAGCAAAGAGATCAAAAAATCTCGAGGAAGAACAGCAAGAACTCGGGTTCCAGGAAATGTGTTGAGTTTGGGAGGTGAGAGAGGGAACTTTGGCACGGGAGAGATTTAGTGGGGGACAGGGGGCCCCACACCATGTGCTGGCGCCACCAGGGGTCTGGCCGCGCCACCCCATGGTGTGCCTGACTGGTGGGTCCCCCTAGGGCCTCCCAGGTGGCTCTCTGCCTCATTTTTGACGTAAAAAATTATTATAATTTTTCTAGAATTTTTCGAGACACTTTATTTTTGAGGTATTTCCAGAATTTAATAATTAATAAAAAAACAGAAAAACAAAAGTGAAAAGGTGGAAAACGAAACCAAAACCAAAACTACAGAGGTTCTATGACACTCCAATGGAAAAATATCAAAGAAAACAAAGGTGGAAGTGGTGAAAACAAAAGTATGGGTGGTGAAAACATGCATAACCACAGTAATCAGGGTGAAAACATGAATATGGATGATGGAAAACATGATTTTACTAAAGTAGCAATGTGATAACAGAATTAAACATGGTGAAAACATAATGGGGAAGGTGAAAACATAGTGAAAACATTGTCCTCTTCATTCAAAATCATTTTGTTAACAAGGGTGATCAAGTCATGTTACCAGAACAATTTTCATATGAAGCAAAACTTTGCTAATCACTAAATAATTATGTTACCTCAACCTTGATAGACATAGTCCCAATCATAATAATTTCATATTCTTTTGGTGGTACTGGAATGGGACAATAAAATTCTCCAATCTTGATGGTCTCAATATTTTCAATTGAATTTAAACCATATCTTCTATCAATCTTCTTGGGAAAATAAACAGTATTCTCTTTATCGTTAACATTAGAAGTTACTTTTACTTGATTGCACTCAATAACACCCCTTGCAGTGTTAAGAACAGGTCCCAATAATAATAGACATATTATCATCTTGAGGCATTTCCAACACAACAAAGTCAGTTAATATCAAACAATTAGTAGCAATTTGAACATGAACATTCTCACATATACCAACAGGAATAGTAGTAGATTTATCAGCCATTTGCAAAGATATATCAGTATGTATCAATTTTCCAAGAGAGAGTATCTTATAAAGAGAAAATGCATAACACCAACTCTAGCTCCCAAGTCACATAAGGCAGTTCTAACATAATTATTTTTAATAGAACAAGGGATAGTTGGAATAACAGGATCTCCAAGCTTCTTTGGAACCTTGCCATTGAAAGAGTAATTAGCAAGCATAGTGGAAATTTGCTCATTAGGAATTTTCCTTTTGTTAGAGACAATATCTTTCATATATTTAGAATAAGGAGGCAGTTTAATAGAGTCAGTCAAAGGGATTTGCAAAAACAGAGGTTTCATCCACTCACAAAATTTGTTATAATGTTCTTCTTCCTTTGATTTGGGTTTCTTTTTAGGAAAAGGCATTGCTTTTTGTACCCAAGGCTCTCTTTCATTACCATGTTTATTAGCAATGAAATCCTCCTTAGTATACTTTGTAGTTTTAGTTTGCTTTTCAGGTTCAGCTATATGTTCTTCTTTACCAGAAGCATCACTTTTATGATTACCACTTTTAGTTTCAGCATCAAAAATAGATATACTATTAGGATCTTTAGCAGGTTCAGGAGATTCTACAACATTTTTATGTCTCTTCTTATTTTTGTTAGAAGGGGAACTATTGTTTTTAGGTTGCTGAGAATCTTGTTTAATTCCTTTAGGACGTCCTTCAGGATACAAGGGGTCCTGAGTAGAAATACCACTTCTAGTAATTATTTCACAAACATGTTTATCTCTAGAAACATTAGCTAGCATATCTTTTTGCACTTTAGTAAGTTGGTCAATTTGAGTTTGAACCATTTGAAAATGTTTAACAAGCATTTTAACATCATTAGAGGTTCTCTCAATAATACCATGCAAATTATCAATAGCTCTAGAGTTTTCCATAAGATGGTTTTGCACTCTCATATTAAAGTTGTCTTGCTTAACAACATAATTATCAAATTCATCTAAGCATTGATCAGGTGGTTTAGAATAGGGAATATCTCTATTATCAAAGTATTAGAGAGAGTGTACATAATTCTTCTATAGGGGTAAATTCTTCACATCTTCAGATTTAATAACCCACTCTTTAAGAGATTTCTTGGCTTCCTTCATCACTTCATCATTTAATTCAACCATCCCTCTCTTCTTGGGTGCTGGTATTGTTGTTGGCTCTAGTGTAGGTGTAGGCTCACGTATATTCCAACCATCATTATTTTTGGCTATTTTAGCCATTAATTCCTCAGCTTATTCTAGAGTTCTTTTCCTAAAAACACAACCAGCACAACTATCCAGGTATGTCCTAGATTCAACAGTTAGTCCATTATAAAATATATCTATGAGATCATTTTTAGGTAATGGGTATCGAGGGCTAGCTCTTATTAAAGAACAAAACCTTGTCTGAGATTTAGGCAAATTTTCTCCTTCAATTTGCTCACAGTTAAAGATGTCCTGCACAGCAGCATGCTGGGCACTAGGAGGAAAATATTTTTGAAAGAAAGCATTAACCAAATCCATAGGATCAGTAATACACCCAGGTGACAGATTGTTAAACCAAATATTAGCTTCATCTTTAATAAAATCATCATTAATTTCAATATAAATCATCATTAAGAGCACTTCCACTAGTAGTAGCACGAGATTCTATAATAAAATCATCATTAATTTCAATATAGGGTTCATCAAGATCATCAATAAGCTCAGTTGAATTAACAGTTGTACCAATATTTTCAGCAGAAATTTCAGCGTTTTTAATTTGTTTGGATCTAGCAATAGTAGCATCTAGGAAAGGACCTAGAGAACCAGTATCATCAAGCACAGTAGAAGCATCATCAAAAGTATCAGAAACATTCTCAGACTGAGCAGAAGTAACAGCGTGTGTAGCATGTGGTGGAGTAAGAAGCTTACTCATAACAGACGGTGAATCAAGAGCAGCAGAGGTGTTCAGAGTTGTACCTCTCCTTGTAGTTGGTGGTAATATATAGACTTTTCCATCACGAGTCTTGTCAATTCAGATGCACCAAGTAGACTTTCTCACAACAATTTATCAGTGGTAATAGTTTTATAGCAGTAGTAGAAATAAAATAGCAGCAATAGTAAAATAGTAACAGCATTAGCAATCGCGGAAAACAACATTATGGGAAGTACCGTAGGCATAGAGGGAATGGATGAATGGGCGTTGCATGGATAACATAGGTCATGTAATAATCTAACACGAGCATTACAAATAATAATAATAATAAAGCATCAAACATGTAGGCAAACCATAGGCATGTGTTCCAATATATTCATACATCCTCGCAATGAGAAACTTGCACAACATCTTTTGTCCTACCAGCCCGTGGCAGCGGGGCCTCTAGGGAAACTACTGGTAATTAGGGTGCTCCTTTTAATAAAGCACCGGAGCAAAGCATTAACACTTCGTGAACACACGTGATCCTCACATCACAACCATCCCCTCCGGTTGTCCCAATTTCTATCACTTTGGGGCCTCGGGTTCCGGACAATGACATGTGTAACCAACTTGCACGTATGATCAAGAAACATAATTATACTCATGAAACAATAACATGTGAGATCTGAGATCATGGAATTCGGGCCTTAGTGACAAGCATTAAGCATAACAAGTTGCAACAATGGTAGAAAACACTAACAATGGATATTAGGCACTATGCCCTAACGATCTGGCATTATTACACGATCAATCTCATTCAACCCCTTCCATCCCTCTCAGCCTACAGTGGTTTTTACTCACACATGGACGGGGGAATCATGGATGGTTGATGGAGAAGAGGTGGCGGTGTCGATGGCGATGATCTCCTTCGAATCCCCGTCCCGGCAGGGCGCTATAATAGGAACTTCTGATCCCCGAATCGAGGTTCGGGGTGGCGGCGGTGCGTTGTTGTGTTTCAGTGGAATATGACGAAACCCTTGGTTTTTAGGTTACGGGGCATATGTAGTCGAAATGGGAGTCTGAGGGGGTGAGGCAGTGGCGCACACCACCTGGCGGTGCGGCCAAGGAGGGCGCGCCGGGGGGTGGTGTGGCCCCCTCCTGGCTCCTCTCCTGGCCCCCTTCTGGATCCCAGGGTCTTTTGGTGTTTTAGGACCAAAGGGATCTTTTCTGGGCATTTTCCCGAAAGTTGATTTTTCTGCACAAAAACGAGACACCAAGGTAATTCTGCTGAAAACAGCGTTAGTCCGTGTTAGTGGTATCCAAAACTCAGAAGTTTAGAATAAAAAAAATAAGAAAGGTGTTCGGAAAAGGAGAAACATTTTGGATGTATCATGTATCCTTGCGGAACACTGGTGGCGATGCGCCAAAACTTGGCGGTGGTGTAATGCATTTTCATCAGCCCTAAGGCCATGCGTACACCACCGCGGGCGGCGGACTTGAGCCATTTTTCGCGTTGGTTTACAACCTCCGCAAAAGCCTCTAGGAGCCTGCTGGCTTCCGAGAATTCGCCAGCTTTATCCGGAAGCAGCATTCCAACATTCTTCAGCTTGGTGACAAAAGTACCAAAAGCCCGGATGTGGTTGATCCGAGTAATAAGAGGATTCCCCTCTGCTAGCGAAAATCATAATAGATTAGACAAACAGAAAGAAGAAAAAAGAATGCATTATGCAAAGCAAAAAGTAAAACTTGGTAAAAGTCCAAAGTCTTACCAAGGATCTTGTCCATTTCAGCGCCTTCTTCAAGGCGTTGCTGAAGGGCAGTCTCGAGGTCTTGGATGGTCCTCCGATCCTTCTTGGCTTGCGAAGAAGCCCGAGACTTGGAGAAGCCTAAAGCCAGTTGGCTCTCCTCCAGGTCTTTCTGAAGCTTTAAGTTGATCTTCTAAAGTTCAAAGTTTTGCGTGCGGAGGTTCTCGGCATTGCCGGCATCCTCAGCAATCTGCTTGGCCTTGGCCAAAGAGGCTGAAGAAGAGGCAAAGGGATTAAAACTCGGAAAAGTCCTTAGGAAAAATCTGAAAGTTCAGAATCAAAACCAAGTAAGGGAAAATATGCTTACCGGCACTCTCCTTCAGTTCATTCTGAATTTTGGACATTTTCGAGTCCTTCTCATTCAGAATGCCAAGAAGAGATTTCACCTCTTGGTTTTTTACGGTCAGTTTCTCAAAAACTTCCACGTTGATACTTTCGGTAGTTTGCTGAAAAGCATACAAAGGAAAAGATTTGTTAAACAAAAACAAGCAGGAAAAAATGAAAAGTATTAACACAAAAAGGTATGCTTTTGTCTTAATACTTGGGGGCTAGAGATAATACCTTGATCATCTTTTTCAAACCGCTTAGCGTGTCCATGAATTTCTTGGCGTATTTCGAGAAGGAAATCCCCATATGGTGGATTCCGTCTTGGATAACCTGCCGAGGTGAGAAGACGTAATTATTCCGGACAATCAATCCGCCTTTTGGACAGGGATGAATCAAGGGGGATTGGGAGAAATTGTTTTTTGCCCACGGATGAATGTATCCGAGTTCATCAAAGCAAACCTCTTGCTTTACCTTAAACTTCCCGTCAAAATTTGGGATTGTCTCAACTTGGGGGGGTCGTTGAAGGTACGCCTTCTTTGTGTTCCGCCCTTTCCCGCGCATCCGTCTTAGGCGCATCACGCTGGCTGGATTGAAGGGGATAGATGGATTCTTCCCGAGCCGCCAAGTTCTCTTTGTTGTCTGCCACTGGAATATCTGGGGCAGTAGCAGGGGAAGGTTTGGTCCCCCTAAGAGCAACGGCCTTAGCTTCTTCATGCCCTTTCCCTTCAAAGGGAAAGGGGCAAGGCTAAAAAATAGAGAGAAGAAGAAAAAATCGAGATCAAATATCCGAGAAGAAGAGATTAATGAAAATTATGCAAAAAGAAAAGCATACGAAAGAAAAATCCGAGTCTTACCTGGAGGTGGTGACGGCGACTCCGTCGAGGTCAATATCTTCTTGACTCGAAGAAATCTTCTTGCGTTTCCGTCCTCCGGCTGCTAAGAAGCGGGCTTTTAGCTCAGCTAGTTCAGCATCAGAGGCAAGCTGATCTTCTGTGAGATCAAGAAGCTGCAAATAAACAAAGCCGGATTAGTAACAATCATTCGAAAAAGACAAAGTTCAAAAAACTTCCCAAAATACGGAAATTGAAAGCATACATTGGGAGCGGGCTTTTGAGTGTTGTACATTTGTAGACTTTCCTTGTACTGATCCCGAGTTGCTACTAAATGGTTGACGCGCTTTTTGAGCTTATTCTTTGACAAAGCTGACTTTGTGATACGGATCAACGTGATCCGAGAGGGTTTTGTCCCAATCTTTCACGGCGAACCAAGAACAGCAACGTTGGACAGATAAATAATCAATCCCACGCACACAATTGTAGATAGATCAACAAGATCAGCAAGCAAAACCAGTATAAACTCGCAAACGGCGACCCATCACGGGAGGAGCCTCTCGATAACTTTAATCTCAAATTCTTGTCTACCCTAAAACCCTAGGTGTCACTCCTTTATATAGGAGGCCACAAAGGGCTCGGTTGGACAGGCCCAAACCGAACACACAACTGACTCGAACCTAACACACGCGATACAAACCGGCCTATTAAAAGGCTCGGCCAAATAATAAGGCACGCAGGCCTCTAATAAAACGTGTACATACTTAGACGAATGTCATCTAATCGTTGGTCATCCTGCATGCAACACGCTGCACCACCCAACACTAACAATGTTTGGCCCCACGCCGTGGACCAAACTGCAACATCAACGGTGGTGTTCTGAAGTTGGGTTTCACCTCATCTAGCGGTGGGATTGCAAATCTGAAAGCTCCAACTGTCAACATAGATGGCGGTGGTGGCGCAATGATAGGAGTAGGTATCCTCCCCGCGTCACTTTGTCACCCTCATTGTATCATCGGTGCCCGAGTACACGCAGAGAAGACGACCGCCATGACGAGCAAGAGGTTGAATCCTCCTTCCGAGCCAGCAAAGGACTGTGTCCATACCGGTTAGAGGAGGAGAACAAGAGACGAGTTTTAATATCCGCCTCTTGATTTGCATCAGGTCTGGAGGCAGAACCTGGACCGCGTCCAACGCCCAGTTGTCTTTGGGCGTGGCAGCGGAATTGATGAAAGGCGGAATTCCCGTCTCCTTTCCAGGATAGAGAACGTCCAAGTGATAGAAGAACGAGCCCGTCCAGAGTTTGACGGAATCGAAGGTTTTTATTTTTGGAAACCACTCCTCCCTAAATCTATGGAGATTAAAGGAGATGGTCCCACAAGTTGGAAGGATACCAACAGTGGTATTATATTTTACGTTAAAACAATATTGGAAGAAATATAAGTGGGGTTCTATACCTAGATACCCCTCGAAGAGGGCCTGGAAGCCGGCTATATACAGAATGGAATTGGGTGGAAAGTTGTGAGGTTGAACCCCGTAGTGGCCGAGAACTTGAAGAAAGAAGGCAGAAGGCAAAAATCCCATACGTTGGATGAGATGGGAGGCCAAAATGACCCTTTGACCATATTTTGGAGACGGCTCTGACTCTTTGTCATCCATCCGTCATTTTTCTTTGGCGATGATGCCGAGCTATGTAGAGCCAGTGCCATCTTGCACTGGCTCAAATTCCCTGAGTCACCTTCCTCGCCTTCGCCTTCGATGACGGTGACAACCGTCGCGGTTTCGCCACCGCAGGCGGAAGATTCCCCCTCCTTAGTTTCAAGGACGGGAGGAGGAGGAGGAGTAGAGGATGACGGCGGCGTGCTTTCGGTTGTGGGTATAGAGTCCCCGCCCGCCGGTGCACTCTCGGGGATCTCCGGTGTGACTGTAGAAGAGCTCGGAGGTGCAACGGGAGCAGAGAAGGAGATGTTCTCCATCGCGGAGTTGAGGTTGACGGCAGTCTTGGTCGCGCGTGCGAGGCTTCCAGCTGCCATGTTTTGGCGGCGCAACCGTGCGACAGAGCTCCGGCCACCGATGTTTGGGCTTCCGGTGAGGATCTAGCTCGATTCGTTCTCTGTTTCCTTTCGCTCGGAACAGTGGAGTGCGCTCTGTGATCTGGAAGGCTTGAGGTGGAAGATGATGCGGAAGGAGAATCGGAGGGCTCGAGTTGGCTATTTATAGCAGCTTTACGTCGAGATTTGTCCCAACAGCTCTTTTAGCCGTTGGATGACTGACGCGTGTTTTGCCAAAAAACTCGGGAAACGAGGGGACGGGGTGATAATGGCTATCTCCTCGTTTCTCGCGCAAAATCTGTCAGAGATACGGTTTTAGTCTTTTAACTAAAACCAGACGTCCGTGACGTGAGCACGATTTCACCGCTTACGTCACAGTTTCCTTCTCCGCGAAGGCTCGTGGAAGAAATGTTGGATTTCGGTAAGTCCGAGTTTGGCATCAAAAGTTATGTTGGAAGAAGAATCAAGACAAAATGCCGACATTCGTGAAAAGAATACAAAATCACGAGGAGAGACGAAATGAAGTCTTAATCCTTCTTGGGGGCTATTGTCGGATATATGCCAATTAGGGGTGTAGCCGGCATTGGCCGAAGGCCGGATTACCGGGGTGGCCCACATGCAATGGAAAGGAGTCCATTGGGCGTCCCAGTAAGCTCATGCGCAGAAAGTCGGATTCTAGAAGAACCCGGACCACGGCCCAGGCGTGGTGCGACCTGTAGGAGAAGCCGGATTCCTTACTTTCCAAGTTAGATGCTTTTCGTAGTCTTCTAGGTTTCCTCCCTGTAAGCCCTATTTCGGATATCTATATAAAGCCAGACCGGAGCAAGATAGAGACATCAGATCACCAATTAGCTATAAGCCAACTCACCGGGAAGTTCATTCTCGCCGAGTTAGCAAAACCATACTCACAATTGTACTATGTATACTTCAGGCTCCAGTCCTGATTTTAGTGAGATTGCAGGAGTAGGAACGCCGCCTAGTTGCGACGTACCAGACCTGGGTAAAACCATGTTCTTGTTTATAGTTCTTCCATGTCCCCGCGCGGTTCTACCCGTAGGCTTATGGCACCCCCTCTTCTTGTTTATAGTTGCGACGTCCCACCACGTCATCCTTACTACGAAGTCTCAATAGGCCCTCTGTCGGTGGTTCGGCCTGGTGGCAGTCCGTGGTGGAACCGCCTAAGATTCCAGTGAGTAGGCATGTAAGAGTTGTGGATGTCGATGCTGATGGTCAATAGGGAGTAGCAGGAAATGGTGTGGTGCAAAAACGAGTAAGGAGGTGACTCGGGAGGTTTGGATTCGGAGCTCGGCGCCCGACGTCCATGGTGGCCACGGGTGCGCTAGCTCAAGCACAAGGGGCACGGTAGAGAATGCCAGGGAGTGTCACGGAGGTGCGGAGGTTCTTCACAAACAAAGAGGAGGTCGGTAACGGCGGGGAGGTGGTGGAAAACGCCATGCCCATGCCCAGCACCCGGAGGTGTTCGACAACGAATGGAGTAAGAAGGTCAGTGAGCTAGGGAAAAGGGGGTTCACGGGCATGCTCCAGGGGACCTCGTGAAGCTAGTAGACAAGGTGGTATGGCAATGCGTGGCGGATGAGGGCTGAGCTCGACGACACCTTGCTCTGCCTTCGCATTTAACTCATGGAGGAGGTGTGGAGCAGAAGGGAGGAGGTTTTGGGGATAGAGATCTTGTACAGGGGGTTGAGGGAGAAGTTTTCTCTGCCACGGTGCAAGAGAGATGTAGAGGGAGTGAGAGAGTTAACCAAAACATACATGAACTCAATAGTGACTAGAAGGAGCAGAGAGGGGTTTTGATTGTTTTCACAAAAATTATCAATAGAACACAAGTGAAAGATCATGTCTAGTGCATAGAGAATTAAAAATTGAGTCTAGGGATGGTGGTCTCAAAAGTTTTTTAAAACGGTTGTTTCACACATATTTTAAAAGCCAAAAAGCGATGAATGTGTTTTTAAATGTTTTCTTCCAAATTTTTGAAACAACTTGCAAATATATTTTTTATAAATAAGTCCCACATGACCCTAGGCATGTTGGTTAATTTTACCAATAATTTAGGAAATACTTTTATTCACAAAATATTTAAAAGTCCAATTCTGGCCTTTTGGGAAATAAAATAAAAACTAAAATTATTTTAAAACAAATATTTTGGACTTGGGATTAGAGATTATATAATATATGTCTAAAAATGATTTTTAATAAATAACTGTGTTGAAAATATTTGAGGTTCCAAGAGAAAAAGGGTGAAAACAGAGGATTATTTATTAGGCCAAAAACCTTTGGAGAAAAATAATCCAATGGCCACTGAAAAATAAATGGACCACATAGATGTGATGTATAAGTCATAAATATGGCAAGGGGAGGTTTATGGAGCTCAGAAATAGCGAGGAGTGATTTTTAGGAAGACTTCCAAGATGCATCAAGATAACAGGGATATGATCCTTATTTTGGAATGATTTCATAAGGAACTTTCATGGAAAATGCTAAAGAGGTTTAATATCCAATTTAACAACTTGGATAGGAATTAAAGATATGAACCATGAGATCCATGAAGGTGAATTGATGAATAGATCAAGATTTTACATAGAGGCATGTCTCGAGAGTTGGAAGATTTAAAGAAAATAAAAGATGAGATAGAGATAGGATTGAATATGATACTGATGTGTCTGGTCTTGCTATTCCTAGATTTGATTCATTTAAAACAACACACAATCACAATAAAACAAATACAATTATTTCAAATAAAACACAGGAGAAGATCACACATAAGCAGGTAATAACAAGAAAGTCAGGTTCACTCAAGTAGTAGAGCTCTTTCATCCAATTTCCAAAGTTTTTTCTCAACCGTTAAATAAAGGTAGTGATCAAGCCACACCATGACAAGAGGATTTTAGAAAGGATTTCAACTCAAGCTTGTCATTTCCAAAAGAAGATAATTGGAGTAAAACACAGGGGTAATATAGTCCCCACTTATGGTTTTGCAAAGAAGGAAGTGAGATGGGGTTTTCGAAATACTTGCAAAAGTATGTTGGTTGAAAACATGTAGGAGATGACTACTGATACGTCATAAACGTATCCTTAATTTCTGATGTTCCATGTTGTTTTCATGTTGTTTCCTACATGTTTGCTATACACTT
Organism: Alopecurus myosuroides; assembly: GCA_028641055.1. Lineage (NCBI taxonomy): Eukaryota > Viridiplantae > Streptophyta > Magnoliopsida > Poales > Poaceae > Alopecurus > Alopecurus myosuroides. The sequence continues at coordinate 160,127,798 of CM054059.1, forward strand.
TATGTCATTTTTATCGATTTTCCGGACTAACCTATTGACAAGATGCCACAGAGCCCGTTCCCTGTTTTCTGTTGTTTTTAATTTCAGAAAAGTTGTTCTAGAAATATTCTCGAAATTGGAAAATTCAAAGTTCAAAGGTCCTAGAATTCCTGAAGGTTCCACGGAGTCCCGAAGAGGTCCGGAGGGGGGCCACACCATAGGGCGGCGCTCCCTGGCCGCGCCATGGGGTGGTGTGGGGCTCCCAGGCCACCACCTCCTTTTCCCTTTCGCCTATTTATACCCCCCTGGCATATTAACCCTAAAAACATACCACTTCATCCCGATAAACACCCGAGGCCGCCATCATCGTCATCCCGAGATCGGGAGGGTTCTCGAGCACTCCCTGGCACCCTGCCGGGAGGGGAATTCATCACCGGAGGAGTCTACACCACCATGCCCTCCTCCGAAGTGATTCGTGAGTAGTTCATCCCTGGACTACCGGTCCATAGAAGTAGCTAGATGGTTGTTCTCTCCACTTTGTACCTCATGTTTAGATCTCGTGAGCTGCCTCACATGATCGAGATCATCTTTATGTAATGCTACATCTTGTGTTTGCTGGGATCTGATGAATGTTGAATGCTTTGTCTTATGATTATCAATCTATCATGTTATCTTCATGCTTATGTTATTTATGATCTTGCATGCTCTCCGTTATTAGCAGATGCTCTGGCCAAGTAGACGCTAGTAACTCCAAGAGGGAGTATTTGTGCTCAATAGTGGGTTCATGCCTTCTTTGCATCTGTGCTCGAGTGACAGAAACATGACGGATGGAGGATGTGTTGTTGCTATTAGGGAGAAAACAACGGTGTTTACCTCGTTTACATTGTTTACATTACACACTTTTCTTACTGCGATAATCTGTTGCTAGCAACTTAATACCCAACGTGTGTTTGGATGATATTGGGAGGGCGGATTATTAGACATAGATGCAGCTGGATGACGGTCTATGTATTTTGTTGTAATACCCGCATGAACCGCATAGTAATCTGTATGTCTTGCATATGCACTACGGTGCAGCCTTCATTTCTGTCAATTGCCCAGTTGTAATTTGTTCACCACGCATGTTATTTATCTTTCACGGAGAGACACCACTAGTGAACTGTGGACCCCGGTCCATTTTCTCATAATGATAATACACATAATGCTTTCATACTGCTGCTACTGCTTTCATACTTTTTTCTACTGTTTTTCACACCATACGTTTGACCTCTTTGTGTTCAGCAAAACCGGTGAGATTGACAACCTCACTGCTTCGTTGGGGCAAAGTGATTTGATTGTGTTGTGTAGGTTCCACGTTGATGCTGAACCGGTAGTGCGCCCTGCCACCTTAGCTGCATCAACCTTAAGAGATTTCTTGTCCTCCTAGTGGTCGATTCAACCTTGGTTTCTTTTCTGAGGGAAAACTTGTTGATGCACTCTTCACACCTTGTGCTTGGGGTCTCCCAACGAGTGTGTGTCCATACTCCATCAAGCTTTTCTGGCGCCGTTGCCGGGGAAGAAGAGAATTTATGCAAGGGGGGTCTCTCACTTCCAATCTCTTTACTTTTTTTTGCTTAGTTTATTTTATTTTTTCTTGTTTGCTTCTCTTTATCAAAAACACAAAAAACAATTAGTTCTTATTCTAGCTGTAGTTTTATTGCTATTTTTAGTCTTGCTAAAATGAGTGTTCCTAAGGTTGAAGTTCGTTCTTTTAAGCAGCAAGGTGGAGAAAGTTTGAAAGATGCTTGGTATAGGATAAGTTATGCTCATCATAGGTGCACTAAGTAATAGTCCAATTTAATCCTTCTTAGGAATTTTTATGTTGGTATTACTAGCTGGTATAGGTATGTTCTAGACACTCTTACAGGCGGTAATTTTCTAGGAACACCTGCTTTGGAAGCCTGTAATTTAATTGAAAGTCTAGTTGGAACACCACCTACTAAGGTTGTTAAAACTGAGAGCACTTTAGATGATGTTATTAAAAAGTTAAACTCTATGGAGAAAATTTTGCCAAAGTTCCTTGATAATGCTAGCAAAGTTAATGAATCAATAGTAAGTATCAACAAGAAAATCACTATTTTAGAAGCTAGCAATATCCATGATAGTCAATATATGAGGATTGCTAAATTATAGGAGGCTATGGAAACTTAATCTCAACCTTTTCTTCTCTTAAGTTTAAAAGGGAGAAACCTTCTGTGGAAAAAGAGAGAAAAATTATGTATGTCCCCAAGGTACCTAAACCGAAATCGCCTAATATGCTTAAAATTAATAAAACTTTTAGTGAAATTAAAAGTAATTTGCATGTTGAATCATATTCAGGGATTTCTAAGGTACCCATTGCTACAATTTGGGTTTTGGAGGAAAAATTTATTTGGATGCTTCTTCACTTGAAAATACTTGATTCCACTTTTCTGGGGCCTAGCTAAAAGGCGTTAAAGAAAAGCACTTCTTAGAAGATAACCCATGTTTTTTTTCTGTTTTTTTTAGTAAAGGGGTTTTATACTTCTGTAGCAACTCTTTTGTATCTTTCTTTTCATGTTTTAGCTGTGGCAAGTAATGTTTCTGACGAGAGTTGGAGTTGATTTTTGGATTTCTGCGCGGGAAAAAGATTTCTGCTTTCCATCGTAAAGAATTATATAAATCACAGAAAAATCAGAATGACCTGAAATTTATTCGTATTATTCCTCGGCTAATTCCGCAACTTTTTCGTTCTTTAATTTTTTTGATCTGACCAACGTAAGTGCCTCTATAAAATTTGTCTTTACAAACTATTCTGGTTTTGACAGATTCTGCCATTTTTCTTGCATTTGCTCTTTTGCGGTGTCAAGTAGATTTCTTTGCTTCACGAAACATCAATGACTGTAGATAATGTTTAAAAGTATTAATAAAACTTGTGACCTTACAGAACCCATGGATTTTTTATTGTTCCACTAACCCTCTAATGCGAATTACTCTTTGAGTGTGGTGTGAAGGAAGTTTTCAAGGGTCAAGAGAAAGGGGTGATCTATGTGATCAAGAAGAGTGCAACGTCAAATCTTGGGGATGCCCCCGTGGTTCATCCAAGCATATTTTTAGAATACTCAAGCATCTAAGCTTGGAGATTCCCAAGGCATCCCCTCCTTGATCAACAATATATCAGGTCACTTCTAGTGAAACTATATATTTATTCGGTCACATCATATGAAGTTTACTTGGAGCGTCTGTTTGTTTTCCTTTTGTTTTCTTTTGTTTTACTTTGTTTTATTTTGTTTTACTTGCTTCAATAATATAGTTGGACCCTAGCATTCCTTGTTTGGGAGAGAGATACACTCCACTTTTTCGTTTGAATACTTGTTATGCTAGTATTCTTAGTTTTTCTTCTAGCTGGTGCAAAATTCATGTTTAGCTCTTGTTTTCATTGCATCTCTTGTTCAGAGCTGTTATATTTAGTAGTTTTATGTGAGTACTCTCATGTTTGCTTGTTGTAGCATTTAGAGAGTTTTTGTTAAAACATGTTTTGTATGGTGCTTGTTGGGAAAAGAAACAACTTCTTGTAGTAGAATTTATAACGGTGCAAGTAGAAGCTTGTATAGACTCTGGCTAGACTTTTCATATCATGCTAGATGTTATTTTAATTCTAAAGACTTGTGGTTATTTAGTAGCATGATTAGCCTCAAATACCTGAGAGTGTTTAACGGGCCATTGAAAGAATCATGAGTTGTTCTTGTCATATTGAAGCATAAATTTGTGGTGTTCTCCTTTGAATGTTTTATTTGGTTGACTTGGCGCATGCTCACACCGTGTTTATGACTATGAAACAGTCACTTATGGCCTCTATGATCATTTAGTTTTTGAACTTGTGGTACCACTTATGCTTTCATTAATGATGTTTATGTCTCTATGCATGATTATGGCTCTTATGCTCTCTTGATTTGTCGCTCCCAGTCTTTTGCTAGCCTCCACCTGTACTGAGTATGAGCTCTACTCGTGCATCCAACTCCCAAAAACCAAAGTATGCCCAATGTGTCCACAATACCTACCAACATGTGGAATTTAACCACCACTCCAAAGTAAATTGATCATGTGTTACCTTTAAAACTTTCCAAATTGCTCTTGTTTTGTGTTGTTGTTTTAGCTCATGAGGACGTAAATAGAGAATCCTTATGTCACTTGTTGATTGGACTTTCACACCGTGGACTAGTGGCTTCATCCGCTTATCAAATGATAGAAGAGCTGGCAGCATGTGATACGTCTCCATCGTATCTATAATTTCTGATGTTCCATGTTGATATTATGCCAATTGCTACATGTTTTCTCCCTTCTTTATAGCATTTTTACACGTTTTCTGGGACTAACCTATTAACAAGATGCCAAGTGCCAGTTCCCTGTTTTCTGTTATTTTTTGTTTCAAAAGAGTTATTATGGAAATATTCTCGGAATTGGACCCCACGAATCCCGAAGTTCCTATTTTCCCCGGAAGCATCCAGAACTCCGAAGAGGAGTCAAAGAAGGGAACCAGGGGGCCCTCACCATATCCAGGCGCGGCCCCCCTTGGCCACGCCTGGGGGTGGTGAGGCCACCCTGGTGGCCCACCGGTGTTGCTCTTCCGCCTATTTAATGCCTTCCTCCCGAAAACCCTAACCGAATCGGTGAAATTCCACGAAACCTTCCGCAACCGCCATCATCGTCAACCCAAGTTTCGGGGGACAAATCTATGTTATTGCACCCTGCCGGGACGGTGAAGTGCCCCCGGAAGCCATCTCCATCGACTCCATCGCCATCTCCATCGCCGTTGTTGTCTCCTATGATGAGGAGGGAGTAGTTCTCCCCCGAGGCTGAGAGTTCTACCGGTAGCTACGTGGTTCATCTCTCTCTCCCATGGTGTGATCTATATGTGATCGTGAGCTTTGTAATCTAGTTGAATAAGTAGATGTTACTCTTCAACTATTGTTCTACTCAAGTGTTTTATTAATATGAACTTTGGAGTCACCTTGTCCCGCGGTGTGAAGGTGACAGTGTGCACATCGTGTGTGTCTCCACTATGAATTGTGGTGTTTGTCTAGTACCTTCTAGGGCGCTCAAGTTGTCAGTGTGGGGGCTAACTAGACATGGGAATGGAATGCTTTTTGCATCCCTACGCAATGACTAGTGTTCGTTATCCAACCGGAGAGGGTTAAGAGTAGCATAGTGAAGAGAAGATATTTAGTTATTCAATATGTGATCATTTTTGAGAGTGTCCACTAGTGAAAGTAGGATCCCTAGGCCTTGTTTCCAAGCATTGAAACACTATTTTCCGCCTGTTATGCTATATGTTTGCTTGCTGTCATATTTATTTCAGATTGCTATTGTTACTTATAACCATCCATATTACTCGCATTTCACTATCTCTTCATTGAACTAGTGCAGCTATATACCTGACAAGTATATTGGGTGGGTTGGGGACACAAGAGACTTCTTGTATCTTAATTGCAGGGTTGCTTGAGAGGGATATCTTTGACCTCTACCTCCCTGAGTTCGATAAACCTTGGGTGGTCCACTTAAGGGAAACTTGCTGCTGTTCTACAAGCCTCTACACTTGGAGGCCCAACATTGTCTACAAGAATAGAAGCGTGCGTAGACATCAGTGGGGTGCCCAGCCCCAAATTAATAACAACAAATTCTCTTCACTATTTTTCCCCTGATTTATCAGTCAAAGCATAATTGTGTAAGCAAAAGAGAAAGAGGGATGACCTTATACCCAGATGCGTCCTTCTATGGGAGCCACTCTTGTGAAATCTAGTTGGCTTGTGACGTACTGTATTTTCTGTTTACTATTCGTTGACATAAGAATACACCTCTCTAAAAATTAGACACATCTCCACGGTATGTGATTGTTGGCAGGCACCCGAGGATTCGGTTAGCCATGGTTTGTGTAAGATGGATGGGAGGAGCGTCAAGCTTTTTATACCTCCGGTTATTAAAATAAAAGCTCTAGCACATGATTTGATCCCTGCTTTCCTCTGCGAAGGGCCTTTCTTTTACTTTTATGTTGAGTCTCCATCTTCTAACTTTATGCACAGTTGAGAGAGCATAGTTGCCATTCTGAGTTTTATGTGCATTTGTCCCAGAAACATTATTAATTGATTCATGATGTGTTATTGCTTGTTCTCTAATTATTTGTTCTAGTATTCCTCGTGAACTTTGAAGGTGTCCTGGCATTTATGTTTTGCCCCACTCTTAAGGACTAGCGAAATATCACTTTGCCATGTTTTATCTATACTTGAAACAAACGTATATCTTTCGTTGCATTGTTATTCATGATATTTTATTTGTGTCACTTCACATGATGCAAGGTAATTGCTATGCTTTATTATTGAAATTCTATTTATCATGCTTTTGTTGAAGTTCTATGATCTCAAGTTACTTATGCTTTTACATTATTGATGATAAAGTTTATGTTGGTAGCATGTCACCTCATAAATTTTGTGTTTTTATCGTTTACCTACTCGAGGACGAGTGGGAACTAACCTTGGGATGTGGATACGTCATGAACATCTCTACTATATAATATAGCTTAGCGTGACCGTCGTACGTCGCGGCGTATTTGCATAGACACCCCTATGTAATTTGGAAATCAACCCGTGGTTCCTTTTTAAGTGGCAATACCCGTTCATCTGTTTCGTTTACTTTTACTCTGGACCAAGGTACCAATCCTTTGAACAGAAGCAGAGAAGACGCTTGCCGGAACCCCTCATGGTTCTGTCGCACCCGTACTTCTAAAGGATACTCGCCGTTCCGTTGAACAGTAGTAGATTGGATTACGGGGCTTACCGGCACCCGCGTCCTCTTACGAGTAGGCCAACACACGTATGTGTGACAACCAACCCCTATATGTTCAGCGTCGACGTAAACTATCCCATAGAAATCAAGACACTTCCGTTGACGTACTTCAAACCATACACACATGGTACGTCAACGGCGTTGAACAACTGATATCACAACAGATCTCTACGACACAAAGATTGAAATAAGTTGCAAATAGCCCTCATTAGAGCAGAGATAGCAAATACAATCATCCAGAGGACACATGTCCCAACAATTCATCATTACATCACAGCGGAAGCATTCAACATGTCTGAGTACAGAAAATATCCAAATAGGCCTAAGAGGCCGGAAACGAAAAGACGGAGCCCATCCACGAAGTCTCGGATCCTGCCCGGGTCCGCTATCTACTCGTTAGCAGTCTCGTCATACTCCACGTAGTAGCCACCATGTAGATCCTCGGAAACGTCGTCTGCGGAAACCACAGCCCCAAGGGGTCAGTACATAAACGTACTGGCAAGCAAGACTCACAGTTCACCAAAGTGTAACCCGTCAACACCAAGCACAGATGCCTTGGGTTCAACGGAAGAGAGGGGATATAAAAGATGCGGCAACTGGCTGCGCTAACCAACTACAGAGATTCTACCACTTCCGGCTAACAGAAAGGAGATAAGATCGAGGATTGTAACCAACTGAAAGATAACTTCAAACAAACCCATCCTGGATCTCGCCCCTTTATCCAAAGAAGCAATCCGAGGATAACTCACACCGTTGTATTAAAGGTGAATCAAGTTATTGTGTCATCAACCTGTTACTAGTCAAGTTATTAATCATTGGGTGTAACATGTTGGATCATTATGTTTAAGTTGTCCTGAGTACTTGTTAGCCAGTACTTTCACCAAGTAATCCATAACCGCGGAAAACATGGCTTCTCGAGAAGATTATCCCTGCAGGGTTGCACCAATTTGGCCGTACACGCATGAATAACCCGCCAGATGGAAAGGCCCTTCCACCAAGCGGGGCACTCAACACAACTCAACTCTTCTTCGCATCAAGCCCAAAGAACCTTGGGCGCACGGCTAATCAAGCCCCGAAGAAAAGGGACCCTCATAGCACTCTAAGACCGTGTCCCCCTATATGTCGACTACAAAAGTTCCACCCTGGCCTGGGCTCGCAAAAACATGCATGCGGCAAATGGAAAACACGAACTAAATGAGGCGATTTGGACGAGATGCGAATCGAATCAAATTGAGGGGGGCGCCCATACTCGCTTCCCACATGCGGTTAGTGCGCTCATCATGGATCAGTAGACAAGACCCTTTTCCTATTAGGGTCGACACTAGCAGGCCTCAAAACCACACAGGGCCTCCTGCCGGTGCCTTATCATCAAATTATTATTAATAACAACATTAGCATGATTGATTGATTAAACATCGAGCCCCCAGAACATAATGAAGTAGTAACAGAAAGTAACAGGTAACAGACTCGAGCAAAACAACCTAAGCATGCTAGTAAGACACGGGCTCAACCAAAGGGGTGATAGGAGTGGAGGTGAGGCAATATCAAGGTTAAGGGATTCATGTGATGGGTTCGTAACAGAAACAACAACTACTAAGGCAAGCAGGAAAGAACAACGGAAAGTATCGGTAACCAAGGTTGAAAGGAACACAGTGGTTCATGTGAGTGATAACTTGCCTGCAAACCCAGTAGCCTGGTACTGAGCTAACTCCTTAGAAGGGGTGTCGTAAGTATCGTCGGTCTCAACGTCGTCGTGTATCCGAGAAGAAGCAAACAAATAATGCAGAAATATAAACAATCATTATCATGGTATTGTGCACAATCAAGGATGATGCATGACAAATTAATGGTTGCATCAAAATAAACTAGCTAACATGATAACACAATTAAGATGGACCCCTATGCAATTTTGAGTTGCATATGAAAAAGGGTCCATGAATTAAGTGGAACAAATGATTTGCAATTAATTATTATGTGAAAGTTGTTAGCATGATGCATGCATGATGGTAACAACAAAATAACAACAAATAACAATAATGGATGCAAGTGATAAAAAGGACTTAACAAGTTTTGGAAATCATTTATTAAGTTTGGAAAGTTTGGTTACTTAAACATGTTACACAAACAATTATTGTTTTCATCAATTTAAAGTGTGCAAAACAATTAACAAAATTACATTTGAAAAGAACATCAAATTTTAGTTGGATTACATGTTTCAAATATTGAAATTTGGATTAGGATGAATTTATTATGAATTAAACAATATTAAACAAGTTTTAATTGAATTTTAAACAAGTTTGAATATTATTTGAATTTTATTTGTTCAAATCATAAATTCAAATTCACATTTGAAAAGTTCACACTTTGATGGCTTGAAAACATATTTTGCATGTTCAAAAATATTTTATTTTGAGCAAGTTATGATTTTATCAAATTTAATTGAATTAAACAAGTATTAAATTATTTAGGCACTTTAAATTATTCAAATAATGAAACAAAATTTATATTTGAATAGGTTATTCAAAATAGCATGGAAAACATATTTTATTTGTATTTATTGGATTAAGAATGAATTAGTTATTGATTTTATCAAATTGCAATTGAGTCGTTTGAATTCAAATTTAAATTGCATTTTGAAAATTCAAAACAGAAAACAAATGATACCAAAAGATAGAGATTTGATTTTAGACCAGTGCACATATTTTATTTTTGTAATTTGGAATTATAAAACTAAAGTTATTGGCATTTTATGTCTAGGGACCAATCTGCAATTTTAGTGGACCTAGGTTTAAAACAGAACTTTGGAAAAACGTTTTCTACGCACAGAAACGTACCCAGGGCGCTGCCAGGTGGGCCCTGGGCCTGCGCGTGCCTGCGTGGCACGGGAGTGGCTGACAGGGGGGCCACCCTGTCAGCACAAGGGGCAAAAATTGGGGTTTAAGCGCGCTGTCCAGGGATCGAACCCTGGACCTGCCCTTGCGCGTGAAGTAGTGTTGCCACTGGGGCGGACGAGGAGTTCTTGTCAGTAGAGGTGTTGGTGACAGGTTAAGGTTCAGAAACCTTAACTGAATTTTATCTGACGAACAAAAGTGATGAGCATGGACAGGGGCGCACGGCGGCTCAACTGCGGCGATCTCGTCGTTGTGCTCGGCTGCAGTACACGTGCGTGCTGATGTGGGGTTGGTGTGCGTGCTGCGGATGCGGGGAGGTGCATAGGGAGGACAGGGAGGCAGAGGGGGGTGGATGCTCACGGTGCGGATGATGGCGCGGTGTAGGTCGACGGCGGCGACAGAGGCGTCCTCGTGGACGGTGGCGACACGACAGACCCCCGCGAGCTCGACGGGGATGTCCAGGAGGTCGACGGCGCTGCCTTGAACGCGTTCCCGCGGTCAGCGAAGGAGGTGGGGCACGGGAACAGCTGCGGCCCTCGAAGTTTCAGAGGAGAGAAGCTCGTCGGCGGGGTGGACGCCGCGGCGGAGACGAGGATGGCGGCGGCGGTTCTCGACGTGCACTGGCCCGCTGCGGTGCCCAACCGGAAGAGGAGAAGGTGGGGCACTTGTTTCGGAAGCTAGGTGGGATGGAGGTGGAGCTGCAGCGCCGGTGATCAACGAAGTTCAGAGAGGCGTGCTCCGGCGAGAGGTTATAGAGGCGAGATCGTGGCGAGGAGAGGAAATGGCGGCGGCTCGGGGAGATAGGGGGAGTAGGGTTAGGTCTGGGCGGCGCGCGCTGACCGAGGACGGCTTTATAGGGGGGTACTGGTCGATGGTGGCCGTCGGGATGCGACAGCGTCCGCCGTGGCAGCACGGATGCGACGCCGTACCTGACGACGACAGGGGCGGCCGCTCGCGAACCGTTTTCGGGCCGCTGCGCAACGTAGGTGGGCTGGGCCAAATGGCTTCCCCCCTCCCACGCAGGTTGTTTTCTTTTTTCCTTTTTTTCGTTTTGTTTATTTTTTTTTGCTGCAAACAAAAATGGAAGGAAAAGGTGGCTTTGAGGTTAGTAAAATTTTTAGAAAATTTAGGTTAAGCCAATTAGGTTAATAGAAAACAAATGCCAAGTTTGGTTTTCAAAAAAACATTTGAGTTCTTGGTGCTGTTTGAATTTTGGAGGGTATTTGATTGAATTTTATTATTAAATGGTTATTGAACAACATTCTTAAAAAAAAATAGGGTGATCAAAAGAATTTAATTGGAAACAAAGAGCACAACCATGTTTTGGTTCTTTTTATAATTTCAAAAGAGGTGTTGTTTAGTGATTTGGTTTGGATTTGAAAGCAATTTGGGAATTAATTGATTAATATTGAAAACAAGGATTTTAATAGGGTGACCCTATTGATTTAAAATAGAACAAATGGTTTGGTTATAATGCTGATTTTATAAGTTGAATGTGGGTGCTGTTTGAATGTTCCTGATTGAATTTGAAAGCAAGTTGGATTTAATTAATTTGAAATAATACCACCATTTTATTAGTTGAACAAACATGGAATAAATGGAAACAATAGATTAGAGTGTTTTGGTAATTTTCATAATTTTCCAATTGGGTGTTCTTTATACAATGTATTGAATTTTGAATGTGATTTTGGAAACAATTGATTGATTAAAACCAATATTTTAATAAGTGAGCATTATGGAATAAAAAGAAAACAATTTGGTTGTTTTTATTTGAAATCACATCTTGGAAATTGTAACATCACAAGGATGAAACAAAAGGGTTTGAATTTTGGTTTGAAATTCAAATAGAAAACAAGGAAAACAACTGAAAACAGTTGGGAATCAAACAAAACAAATGCAATCAACATGATGCCATGATGCAAAACATAAAATGACAGAGAGCAAACATTCTAAAGGCTTATTTTCCATCCTTGGGATGTTACAAAACGCCCCCCCCCTTGAAGGAATCGCGCCCCGAGATTCCTACTGAGAAAAGGAAAGGTCCGGATAACTTCTTGGGAAAATCCTCTTGAGCTGTGACACGTGGAACACATCGTGCACCTTGGATAGTTTTTCTGGAAGTTCAAAACGATAGGAATTCCTGGCAACTCTTCTGGAAAGATGTCAGGGAATTTGGAAACCACCGGAACATTTTGAAGTAAAGGGAGAGGTTTTGTATGGAGGGTGTATAGATGGATAGAATTTGATTCATTCAGAGAATAGACTATCTGGAATGTGGTGCTTCAGGAATGCTTCCTCGAAACAACCCCAGGTGATAGGAATGCCAGCTCTCATAACCTGGAATCAACAACAACAACAACAACCTTTCTGGCCAGATAGACTTGATATTTGGGAAGTTTTGATTAGTCGCCGGTAGAAGAACTGAAATGGAAAACAACAACAAGATTTCAACGGACGAAAGGATGTTGAGAAGAACAGGATATCAACATCGGGGAAAACGAGAACAAAACTCCTGAGGTACTACGGAAAACCCATCCGGGCTTCTAAAGGATCATTATCTACTGCTTAAGGAATAGAGGATCTGCTTCCGGGGCTTACACGCCTCCGTTCTCAATCATGAGTAGGCAACATGATAAATCATGTCACAACCACCTCCATTCCTATGGTCTAGTAGATATAACCATCCTAGAGAAACCAGAATTCGTGAAATCCTAACTTGAAAGTTTAGATGAGAAGGGAAAACAACGTTGCACTTCCTTACCAGAAAAGGGTGGGTGGGTGGGGAAAGAAGAAAAATGGCAGAATTCCTACTCTCACGTTTCATTTTTCCTATATAGCTACAAAATAGTTTCTAGACTCAACTGCGACCAGTAAAAAGGGATCCTACAGGCAGACAGGCTCTGATACCATTTGTCGCACCCGGACTTCTAAAGGATACTCGCCGTTCCGTTGAACAGTAGTAGATTGGATTACGGGGCTTACCGGCACCCGCGTCCTCTTACGAGTAGGCCAATACACGTATGTGTGACAACCAACCCCTATCTGTTCAGCGTCGACGTAAACTATCCCATAGAAATCAGGACACTTCCGTTGACGTACTTCAAACCATACACACATGGTACGTCAACGGCGTTGAACAACTGATATCACAACAGATCTCTACGACACAAAAGATTGAAATAAGTTGCAAATAGCCCTCATTAGAGCAGAGAAAGCAAATACAATCATCGAGAGGACACATGTCCCAACAATTCATCATTACATCACAGCGGAAGCATTCAACATGTCTGAGTACAGACAAGATCCAAATAGGCCTAAGAGGCCGGAAACGAAAAGACGGAGCCCATCCACGAAGTCTCGGATCCTGCCCGGGTCCGCTATCTACTCGTTAGCAGTCTCGTCATACTCCACGTAGTAGCCACCATGTAGATCCTCGGAAACGTCGTCTGCGGAAACCACAGCCCCAAGGGGTCAGTACATAAACGTACTGGCAAGCAAGACTCACAGTTCACCAAAGTGTAACCCGTCAACACCAAGCACAGATGCCTTGGGTTCAACGGAAGAGAGGGGATATAAAAGATGCGGCAACTGGCTGCGCTAACCAACTACAGAGATTCTACCACTTCCGGCTAACAGAAAGGAGATAAGATCGAGGATTATAACCAACTGAAAGATAACTTCAAACAAACCCATCCTGGATCTCGCCCCTTTATCCAAAGAAGCAATCTGAGGATAACTCACACCGTTGTATTAAAGGTGAATCAAGTTATTGTGTCATCAACCTGTTACTAGTCAAGTTATTAATCATTGGGTGTAACATGTTGGATCATTATGTTTAAGTTGTCCTGAGTACTTGTTAGCCAGTACTTTCACCAAGTAATCCATAACCGCGGAAAACACGGCTTCTCGAGAAGATTATCCCTGCAGGGTTGCACCAATTTGGCCGTACACGCATGAATAACCCGCCAGATGGAAAGGCCCTTCCACCAAGCGGGGCACTCAACACAACTCAACTCTTCTTCGCATCAAGCCCAAAGAACCTTGGGCGCACGGCTAATCAAGCCCCGAAGAAAAGGGACCCTCATAGCACTCTAAGACCGTGTCCCCCTATATGCCGACTACAAAAGTTCCACCCTGGCCTGGGCTCGCAAAAACATGCATGTGGCAAATGGAAAACACGAACTAAATGAGGCGATTTGGACGAGATGCGAATCGAATCAAATTGAGGGGGGCGCCCATACTCGCTTCCCACATGCGGTTAGTGCGCTCATCATGGATCAGTAGACAAGACCCTTTTCCTATTAGGGTCGACACTAGCAGGCCTCAAAACCACACAGGGCCTCCTGCCGGTGCCTTATCATCAAATTATTATTAATAACAACATTAGCATGATTGATTGATTAAACATCGAGCCCCCAGAACATAATGAAGTAGTAACAGAAAGTAACGGGTAACAGACTCGAGCAAAACAACCTAAGCATGCTAGTAAGACACAGGCTCAACCAAAGGGGTGATAGGAGTGGAGGTGAGGCAATATCAAGGTTAAGGGATTCATGTGATGGGTTCGTAACAGAAACAACTACTACTCAGGCTAGCAGGAAAGAACAACGGAAAGTATCGGTAACCAAGGTTGAAAGGAACACAGTGGTTCATGTGAGTAATAACTTGCCTGCAAACCCAGTAGCCTGGTACTGAGCTAACTCCTTAGAAGGGGTGTCGTAAGTATCGTCGGTCTCAACGTCGTCGTGTATCCGAGAAGAAGCAAACAAACAATGCATAAATATAAACAATCATTATCATGGTATTGTGCACAATCAAGGATGATGCATGACAAATTAATGGTTGCATCAAAATAAACTAGCTAACATGATAACACAATTAAGATGGACCCCTATGCAATTTTGAGTTGCATATGAAAAAGGGTCCATGAATTAAGTGGAACAAATGATTTGCAATTAATTATTATGTGAAAGTTGTTAGCATGATGCATGCATGATGGTAACAACAAAATAACAACAAATAACAATAATGGATGCAAGTGATAAAAAGGACTTAACAAGTTTTGGAAATCATTTATTAAGTTTGGAAAGTTTGGTTACTTAAACATGTTACACAAACAATTATTGTTTTCATCAATTTAAAGTGTGCAAAACAATTAACAAAATTACATTTGAAAAGAACATCAAATTTTAGTTGGATTACATGTTTCAAATATTGAAATTTGAATTAGGATGAATTTATTATGAATTAAACAATATTAAACAAGTTTTAATTGAATTTTAAACAAGTTTGAATATTATTTGAATTTTATTTGTTCAAATCATAAATTCAAATTCACATTTGAAAAGTTCACACTTTGATGGCTTGAAAACATATTTTGCATGTTCAAAAATATTTTATTTTGAGCAAGTTATGATTTTATCAAATTTAATTGAATTAAACAAGTATTAAATTATTTAGGCACTTTAAATTATTCAAATAATGAAACAAAATTTATATTTGAATAGGTTATTCAAAATAGCATGGAAAACATATTTTATTTGTATTTATTGGATTAAGAATGAATTAGTTATTGATTTTATCAAGTTGCAATTGAGTTGTTTGAATTCAAATTTAAATTGCATTTTGAAAATTCAAAACAGAAAACAAATGATACCAAAAGATAGAGATTTGATTTTAGACCAGTGCACATATTTTATTTTTGTAATTTGGAATTATAAAACTAAAGTTATTGGCATTTTATGTCCAGGGACCAATCTGCAATTTTAGTGGACCTAGGTTTAAAACAGAACTTTGGAAAAACGTTTTCTACGCACAGAAACGTACCCAGGGCGCTGCCAGGTGGGCCCTGGGCCTGCGCGTGCCTGCGTGGCACGGGAGTGGCTGACAGGGGGGCCACCCTGTCAGCACAAGGGGCAAAAATTGGGGTTTAAGCGCGCTGTCCAGGGATCGAACCCTGGACGTGCCCTTGCGCGTGAAGTGGTGTTGCCACTGGGGCGGACGAGGAGTTCTTGTCAGTAGAGGTGTTGGTGACAGGTTAAGGTTCAGAAACCTTAACTGAATTTTATCTGACGAACAAAAGTGCTGAGCATGTACAGGGGCGCACGGCGGCTCAACTGCGGCGATCTCGTCGTTGTGCTCGGCTGCAGTACACGTGCGTGCTGATGTGGGGTTGGTGTGCGTGCTGCGGATGCGGGGAGGTGCATAGGGAGGACAGGGAGGCAGAGGGGGGTGGATGCTCACGGTGCGGATGATGGCGCGGTGTAGGTCGACGGCGGCGACAGAGGCGTCCTCGTGGACGGTGGCGACACGACAGACCCCCGCGAGCTCGACGGGGATGTCCAGGAGGTCGACGGTGCTGCGTTGAACGCGTTCCCGCGGTCAGCGAAGGAGGTGGGGCACGGGAACAGCTGCGGCCCTCGAAGTTTCAGAGGAGAGAAGCTCGTCGGCGGGGTGGACGCCGCGGCGGAGACGAGGATGGCGGCGGCGGTTCTCGACGTGCACTGGCCCGCTGCGGTGCCCAACCGGAAGAGGAGAAGGTGGGGCACTTGTTTCGGAAGCTAGGTGGGATGGAGGTTGTAATGTACCTGCACTTAGAAAATTGGCAGGTACCTGTGTATAGTGCAAATCCCTGGATCGAAATCATTTGCACACCCAGTTTAAGGTGAATATCACAACATTGTATCTTTATTACATGAATAATCCAGATTTAGTAAAATAAATGGTTCGATACATCCTTGCATAGCATAAAGCTAGCTAACAATAAAGCAGCGGAAAATAAAGCATCAATGAGACTCCATTCTTCATGATACGCCACAGGCGAATAACATGTTGGTTGCAGGCTCGGAACCCAAACGTACCCTTACTCTTCGTCAGAATATTCTGCAATAAATATCAACAGAGTGGGTCAGATACCATTTAAAATGGATCTGGCAAGTGACACTATGTGGACACTTAATGGAATAACTCTAGTAATCCTGTATGCATATTTGGCTGGTGGAGTTTAAGGCTAGTTTGCAGAAAGCCAATTTTCCCTAACACTTTGTAAACTTTTCCTCAGAATTTACCCTTGTAAACCCCACAATTTTACTTAGTAAAAAAAAAGATGTTGGGAGCCTCCATTGTCATCCTTGATCAGCTGCTTGAATTGCCCGTTTCCGGGGACACGGCTAAGTACTTAGTTTTTAACTCTGCAGAGGTTGTGCACTTTCACCATTAGACCCAACTAACCCAAACTATCCTAAGCACTCAATTTGTGCTAAGGAAAAGGAGAGAGTTGAGACGAGACTTTTCAGAGGCATTTCCTTATCCCATACCGACTTGACGCGCTCCCTTTCTAACCATTCTACCGCCACCTGTCAAGTCGGGACAAGTCCACGCAACTTAATCTGTCTAGCCAGAGCCCATATGACTAATGGTTGCACGATAAGCAACATCACTTAGAGAAACATTGGTCCCTTTATTCCTGGGTGGCAATCCACAAGTGAATAAACACTCAACTCTGACAGCCAATCAAGCCCAAATCCACCCAGGTGATAATTTAACTTAGTAGAATTTTAGCTTTTGAAGAAACACTTGCATGGCATCAATTTCTACTAAGTTATCAATGGGATTCTAGACACCACTAATGAAAAGGAGATAGTTGTTTTAGCATAGCCAAACTAACTCTACACATGCATATAGAAAATACACTAAGTCATGCATAGAAATTACTTAGGGAATATATGGAGTTGTGCCACTTGCCTTGGCAATAAGCAGAAGAATAACAACAGCAACTGCAACAGTCCTCGTTTCCCTCCGGAGATTCTAACACAACAAGCAATATACAATAAGCAAACAACTCAAGAATTTCTAAGGAAACATGCTATGCATGAGATGCAAATTAATTCTAAGGACTTGGAATGCATGCCATGCCATGAGGATTATTCTAAGTGATTATGCAAGGCAACAATGGGTCACAAATAATGGCTAAGGACCAAACACCAACCATGGTTCGAGAATTTCACTAAGGACTTATTTCTAGGAAGTATTCTTAAGGAGAAAGTGGAAAATTTCTAAGGAAAAACTTTCTCTATTTAACTTAGAAGTTTTCTAAGGAAAAACTCATTTTAGAAGGAGGTGGAATATTTTCTAAGTAAATTTTTATTTAGCATATTTTCTGTAATTTAATTTGTGGCCGAAATATGGTGTGCATTAATTTAAATAATTAATTATAATTATTATTTTACATTAGTTAGTAGAATTAAATTAATCCTTTAAAATTGCCCTAAACTTGTCTAAAACACTTTGCAAAATTTATTAGGGTGTTTCCACGGCCAAAATTAATTATATCAAACTTAAGCTAAAAATAATAAATAAATTAAAAAAATTATATTGAAGTTATGATTCTTAATTACTAGTTATTTCACCTTTAAAAATTTGTGCAACCAATTTTGTCAAAACTTTAATTTGATCAAACCAAAAGTTTCTACTCTCGTTACCAGCTTTCCAAATATTTTTTTTTTTAATTTTTGGGTAAGGGAGTAAAAACTATTGATAGATCTAAATCGCAGGGACCTATCTGTAACGGGCAGGGACTGAAACAAAAATAAAACAGAACAAATCTTCGCGCTGTAGTCCCTGGCGTGGTTGCTGACGCGGTGCTGACGACGTTGATGACGCAGGCGATGACGACAGCGTGACGATGGCGTGACGATGGCAGTGAAGTGGCGCCTCCCCATTGGACGATACCGCTTCGGTTTAATCCTCTAATCATAGCCGTCCTTTGCAGATCGGACGATTCGAACACGTACGGGCGGCGCTTCCGCCGGAATTACGCCGGCGACCTTCCCTACGCGGTGGTGCCATGGCCGGAAATTGGCCGGAACTCAGTCTAGGCCTATCTAGGGTTGGTGGGGCTTACCGCGGGGTTCGGGGAGTGACGGCGAAGACGATGACGTTGTCGTGGTGGACGCGGGTGAGCTCCTCCTCCTTGCGCGTCTCGCCGGAGATGTTCCCGCGGCCGAAACTCCGGTCGTCGTGGTCCTCGTCGATCTAGTGGGCAACGAAGGAAACGGAGGGGGTTAGGGGGTGCGCCAGATCACGGGGAGGCGAGGGGAGGTGGTGCGGGGGACAATGGCGGCGTGGGCTCACCGGAAAGATCCGCGAACGGCGGCGGCAATGGCGGACGGCGACGGCGGATTGCAAGCAACCTGGAGGCGATCTTGCGTGGATTTCTGAGGGCTTTTGGAGCTGCAATCTCGGGGCTTTAAAAGGAGGTTTTCAACGCGGCAATAACTAACTAATCCGAATCGAATTTGGTTAGGGATTTGTTAGGGTTTCGGGTAGGAATCGTGTTCATCCGGGGGTCGGGGATGACAGGCGGGCCCCAGTGGTCAGCGAGAGGGGCGGAACTGGGCCTGGGCCGCTGTCTGCTGCGCGCGCGCGTTAGGTAAGCTAGGCCTTCGCGCGGTAGATAGGTTAGGTTTAGTTGGGCTTAGTCCAAAAGGTTTTCTGCGAGTTATTTTTTTTTATCTTTTTAAAATTTACTCAAATGAACATATCTTTTGAAATTTAACTCCAAATTTAGTCAAACAAATTTCATTAAACTTGTAAAAACATTTCCTTCATGTTTTACATGTAATTGGGATAAAATAATTAGGTGTAATTTAAATAATTTTAAAGCCTCATTAATGCTTTTAAACCCTAGTCCAAGGTAACACAATGCACCCTAGTATGCAATGCCATGATGCAAAATGCAATATGAAGGTTTTAAATTTTTGTGAAAAATTGGGATGTTACAAACCTAACCCCCTTAAGATGAATCTCGCCCTCGAGATTCGGTTTGGCTAGCAAATAGGTGAGGATGTTCTTCTCTAAGGTCATCTTCTCTCTCCCAGGTTGCCTCTTCCTCTGTATGGTGGTTCCACTGCACTTTGCAAAACTTAATGAGCTTGGTTCTGGTAATTCTCTCCTTTGTCTCCAAAATTTTTATGGGTTTTTCCTCATAGGTGAGATCACTTTCCAGCTGAACTTCCTCTAGAGGCACTGTATCTCTTAGCGGAATTTCCGCCATTTCAGGGTGACACTTCTTTAGTTGGCTGACGTGGAAGACATTATGAACTGCAGAAAGTTTTTCAGGTAGTTCCAACTCATATGCTACTTCTCCTTTTCGGGACAAAATCTTGTAAGGACCAATAAACCTTGGTGCTAGCTTTCCTTTGATTCCAAACCTCTTTACTCCACGAAGGGGTGAGACTCTAAGATAAGCCCTATCTTCGATTTCATAGCTGACTTCCCTCCGTTTGGAATCCGCATAACTTTTCTGCCTGGATTGAGCTGCCTTCAACCTATCTTTAATCATTTTAACCTTTTCTTCAGCTTCCTCAATAATATCAGGACCAAACAGACTTCTTTCTCCTACTTAATTCCACAACAGTGGGGTAGTACATTTTCTCCCATACAGGGCTTCAAACGGTGACATCTCTATGCTGGCTTGATAACTATTATTGTAGGAGAACTCAGCATATGGAAGATTGTCATCCCAACTGGACTTATAGTCCAATGCACATGCTCTTAGCATGTCTTCTAAAATTTTATTTACTCTTTCCGTTTGTCCATCAGTCTGCGGGTGAAAGGCGGTGCTAAACTCGAGTCTAGTTCCAAGGACTTCATGTAACTGCTTCCAGAAATGTGAAGTGAATTGAGTGCCCCTATCTGACACAATCTTCTTAGGAACCCCATGCAAACATACTATCCTCTTCATGTAGATATCTGCTAACTTGGCGCTTGTATAAGTGGTCTTGACGGGCACGAAATGAGCTACTTTAGTCAAACGATCCACAATAACCCATATGGAATCATAACCAGATTTGGTTCTGGGTAGACCTGTGATGAAGTCCATCCCAATCTGATCCCATTTCCAGTCGGGTACTGGCAAAGGCTGGAGTAATCCTGCTGGCTTTTGATGTTCAGCCTTTACACGGCTACATACATCACACTTAGCAATATATTCCGCAATATCCCTTTTTAGGTTTTTCCACCAAAACCTTTCCTTTACATCCATATACATCTTGGTGTTACCCGGGTGTATGGAATAAGGTGAGTCATGGGCTTCTTGCAGTATTAACTTCCTAAGCTCAACATCTTCTGGAACACAAATCCTCTCCATGAACCATGTCGTGCCTGCTTCATCTATCCGGAAACCCTTGGCTTTGCCTTCACATAAATTCTTCTTGATCTCTTCAATCACTTTGTCTTCCTTTTGAGCCTCCTTGATTTTGTTCATCAAAAGAAGTTGTACTTCTAGCGATGCTACATGACCTTCAGGTACCACTTCTAACCTTAGGTCCTTAAATCCTTGACATAAGTCTTCCGGCAATTCTCCTGCCTTAAGTCCATTAACATAAGTTTTACGGCTCAATGCATCAGCTACTACATTGGCTTTTCCAGGGTGATATTGTAAACTTAGGTCATAGTCCTTAATCAGCTCTAGCCATCTTCTTTGACGCATGTTCATCTCTTTCTGGGTGAAGAAGTATTTTAGGCTTTTATGGTCTGTGAAAACTTCACAACGTTTTCCGTAGAGGTAGGGCCTCCATATTTTCAGTGCATGTACTACTGCCGCTAATTCTAAGTCATGTGTGGGATAGTTGACTTCGTGCTTCTTGAGCTGCCTTGAGGCATATGACACCACTTTGCCTTCTTGCATTAACACGCCTCCAAGTCCTCGATGTGAAGCATCACAGTACACTTGGAAATCCTTCTCGAGGTCTGGTAAACACAGAACAGGTGCTGAAACTAAACGTTTCTTAAGTTCTTGGAAACTAGTTTCACATTCATCAGTCCACACAAACTTTTTGCCCTTTTGCAGTAGTTCTGTTAAGGCTTTAGATATTTTGGAGAAATTTTCGATGAATCTCCTGTAGTATCCTGCTAGTCCCAGGAAACTACGGATTTCTCCCACATTCTTCGGTGACTCCGAGTTGGTTACAGCGGCCACCTTTTCAGTATCCACGGCTATTCCATCCTTGGTCACAACATGTCCTAGGAATCCAACCTTTTCTAGCCAAAACTCACATTTGCTGAATTTACCATATAACTTGTGCTCTCTAAGCCTTTGCAAAATCAGACGTAAGTGTTCCTCATGCTCCTTGTGAGTTTTGGAGTAGATCAAGATGTCATCGATGAAAACAACGACAAACTTGTCTAAAAAATCCATGAACACCTTATTCATCATATTCATGAAGTATGCCGGCGCATTGGTTAATCCAAAGGGCATAACGGTGTACTCATATAATCCATATCGGGTGGTGAAGGCAGTCTTGGGTATATCTTTCTCCCTAACTTTCATCTGAAAATACCCAGATCTGAGATCGATCTTGGAGAACACACATGCTCCTTTCAATTGATCAAAGAGGTCATTGATTCTAGGCAGTGGGTATTTATTCTTAATGGTTACTTCATTCAAAGCCCTATAATCTGTGACCAGTCTCTGACTCCCATCTTTCTTTTGAACAGACAGGATCGGGGCTCCCCAAGACGAGGAACTTGGACGAATAAAGCCTTTCTTCATTTCCTCCTCTAACTGGGTCTTGAGTTCTTTCAATTCATCTGTTGCCATTGGGTATGGCCTTTTAGCTATTGGCCCTGCGCCTGGTTTAAGTTCTATGAGAAACTCAACATCTCTATCAGGTGGCATTCCTGGTAGTTCCTCAGGAAACACATCCGGATATTCCCTTACTACGAGCACATCACCGAGGCTAACCCCCTTAAGAGAATTTACGCTGAACTTCTTCATTTCAAACTTTGTCTTAAACCTGATAGTTTTGTTTTCTGGGGTGGTGAGGGTGATTGATCTGTTGGCGCAGTCTATGATCCCTCCAAATTGAGTCATCCAATCCATCCCTAGGATGACATCTAGTCCTTGGGTTTCTAGGATAATTAGGTTTACTGGGAAAGGATGTTTACCAATCCAAAGGTTTAAGCCTCCACAACCAGATGACACTAACATTTCCCCACCTGGAGAACTTACTTTAATGGGGCGACCTATGTTTTCAACCGTTAACCCATGCTGGTTTACAAATTCTCTTGAAATGAATGAATGTGATGCTCCAGTATCAAATAGTACTAATGCTGGGAAAGAGTTGATTAGGAACGTACCAATCACAGCATCAGGTTCGTCATAGACTTCTTCCACGTTGATGTGGTTTACATGACCTTTGTTGAAAGGATTTGGCTTGGTTGGAGTGTCCACCTTCCTCTCAGGGCAATCAGTAGCATAATGACCCTTGTTGTTGCATTTAAAACAAAGCACTTGGCTAAGATCCTTCTTAGGCTCAGAATTTGGGCGATGCTGTCCATTGTTATGGTTATGTCCAGCATGTCCATTTCCCCTGTGTCCACCATTTGATCCTCCATTGTTTCCCTTGAATCCACCATTGTAGTTGTGAGAATGGGATCTATGAAAGTTGCCCCCATTGTGGTTCCCGTGTTTGTGTCCATGGTTCCCATCATGCTCAAAATGCCTCTTAAAAGGGGTTTCAGAATGATGCTTGTTTGAATTCATCTTCCTCTTCCTGCTTTCAGCTTTCTTCATGCTATCTTCTAGGGTGATTGCTTGATCAATAAATGTCTGGTATGTTGGAGCATAGGCCACTGTCAATGGTATCTTCAGCTCATCACATAAACCCTTGAGAAATTTAGCCCTCCTCCTCACATCTGTGTCAACGTCTTCAGGAGCATATCGGGACAAGGCATGAAAGTCATCCATGTACTCCTTAAGACTTCGGTTCCCCTGACGTAGATTGCGGAATTCCTCCTGCTTCAGATTCATAACGCCCCTAGAGATGTGAGCATTACGGAATCCCTCTTTGAAGTCCTCCCAGGTCAAGGTATCCAGTGGGTGAGTAATCTGGTAAGTTTCCCACCATTGGGCAGCAGGTCCTTCAAGCAGATGTGCAGTGAACCTGACTTTCTCAGCATCATTGCATTCAGATGTAACCAGATCTTTTTGCACAGAACGCAGCCAGTCATCAGCCACGATCGGGTCAGTTGTAGTTGAGAATTTGTTTGGCCTAAGCCTAAGGAATCTAGCAAGTCTGTCCACTTGGGGAGGGGGTGGTGGTGGCGGGTTTCCTTGGGTTGCCAGGAATTGAGTCATCATGGTCATCAGTTGAGTTTGAGCAGCCATCATCTGTTGCATCATTGCTGCATTGTTGTTGTTCTCATTGTTGTTGTCCTCGTTGTTGCTGTTATCACGACGAGGAGGCATCTGTGGTTTATAGAGTAGGTAAGTAAGGATAGACAGGACTAAGGAAAGTTAATCCTACCTATACAAACAAGCAGGCGAAACAACTTTACAATCACACAAAAACAATTCTTGGCTAAAACTCAACCAAAATAGATTCCAAGGCGAAATAACTTTGTCCTAACACAAAATTTCGAAAATTGTAAAGAAAAACGTAAGATAAGATGGTAGTCTCTCTAACTATCCTAGTCTTCAATCATGGCGATTTCTTCTTCTTCGTCTTCTTCTTCTTCTTCAAATTCTTGGATCTCAAAGCCTTCCTGAATAAGTACGCTTCTGAGTTCCTTCACTTCCTTCTCCAATTGCGCGTTCTTCTCTTCGAGGCCCTTCTTCTCAGCACGAAGACGCTTGATCAGGTCACTCCCAGCTTCAAGCTCTATCTCATGGGTGGAGAGTTCTTCTTTTTGCTCTCTTATTTTCTTGTTCCTTTGCTGGACCCTCTTCTCCTGACTTGCAAATTTCTTCTCTTGCGCCTCGAACTTTGCTTCCAGCTCCTCGGTCTGCAATGCTTGCTCCTTTATCTTCTCATCATTTACCTCGACTTGGGCACACAAATCATCATTCTTCTGGAGTTCTTCCGCGGCGTCAAAGTAAAGGTCATAGACTAAGGATTCTAAGCCTTGGAAGTAATCGCGCACGAACTCGTCCTTCCCTTCAGTGGCGTAGCATAGGGGTGTCCCTTCATCATCACGCCTTCCAAAAAGGAAAGAGTAATGTCCTTCTAGCTCCTTGGTGTAGCGTCCACAAAGTCTAGCTATCACGTGTTGCATGATGATGTCGATTCCTCTCTCCATGGAAACTCCCATAACACCATACTCAATAGGTGCTTCGTCTTCACGTCCTTGCTGAACTACCCTGACTCTCCAGAGGCCTTCTCTTTTGAACTTCTTCAAGATGCATCCCTTGATCAAAGGAGTTGGTAGCTTCAGATGTTTGATGATGTTGAACATGATGCTTCCAAATCGAGTAGATGGGTAGTCCTCCTTCTCCGTGTACACATACCTCTCCATCCTTCAGTTAGGAAGGGAACAGTATGAGATAAAAATGCATAAGTAGAGAATTACGAGTAGTAAGAAGAAATATTATATAAGAAGTTTTATACTTAGTGAATTTTAAGTTTTGGCCAACTATTTCTAACCATTTTCTAGGGTTTCTATCCTACAGGCAACACAGTGCTCTGATACCATCTGTAATGTACCTGCACTTAGAAAATTGGCAGGTACCTGTGTATAGTGCAAATCCCTGGATCGAAATCATTTGCACACCCAGTTTAAGGTGAATATCACAACATTGTATCTTTATTACATGAATAATCCAGATTTAGTAAAATAAATGGTTCGATACATCCTTGCATAGCATAAAGCTAGCTAGCAGCGGAAAATAAAGCATCAATGAGCCTCCGTTCTTCATGATACGCCACAGGCGAATAACATGTTGGTTGCAGGCTCGGAACCCAAGCGTACCCTTACTCTTCGTCAGAATATTCTGCAATAAATATCAACAGAGTGGGTCAGATACCATTTAAAATGGATCTGGCAAGTGACACTATGTGGACACTTAATGGAATAAATCTAGTAATCTTGTATGCATATTTGGCTGGTGGAGTTTAAGGCTAGTTTGCAGAAAGCCAATTTTCCCTAACACTTTGTAAACTTTTCCTCAGAATTTACCCTTGTAAACCCCACAATTTTACTTAGTAAAAAAAAAGATGTTGGGAGCCTCCGTTGTCATCCTTGATCAGCTGCTTGAATTGCCCGTTTCCGGGGACACGGCTAAGTACTTAGTTTTTAACTCTGCAGAGGTTGTGCACTTTCACCATTAGACCCAACTAACCCAAACTATCCTAAGCACTCAATTTGTGCTAAGGAAAAGGAGAGAGTTGAGACGAGACTTTTCAGAGGCATTTCCTTATCCCATACCGACTTGACGCGCTCCCTTTCTAACCATTCTACCACCACCTGTCAAGTCGGGACAAGTCCACGCAACTTAATCTGTCTAGCCAGAGCCCATATGACTAATGGTTGCACGATAAGCAACATCACTTAGAGAAACATTGGTCCCTTTATTCCTGGGTGGCAATCCACAAGTGAATAAACACTCAACTCTGACAGCCAATCAAGCCCAAATCCACCCAGGTGATAATTTAACTTAGTAGAATTTTAGCTTTTGAAGAAACACTTGCATGGCATCAATTTCTACTAAGTTATCAATGGGATTCTAGACACCACTAATGAAAAGGAGATAGTTGTTTTAGCATAGCCAAACTAACTCTACACATGCATATAGAAAATACACTAAGTCATGCATAGAAATTACTTAGGGAATATATGGAGTTGTGCCACTTGCCTTGGCAATAAGCAGAAGAATAACAACAGCAACTGCAACAGTCCTCGTTTCCCTCCGGAGATTCTAACACAACAAGCAATATACAATAAGCAAACAACTCAAGAATTTCTAAGGAAACATGCTATGCATGAGATGCAAATTAATTCTAAGGACTTGGAATGCATGCCATGCCATGAGGATTATTCTAAGTGATTATGCAAGGCAACAATGGGTCACAAATAATGGCTAAGGACCAAACACCAACCATGGTTCGAGAATTTCACTAAGGACTTATTTCTAGGAAGTATTCTTAAGGGGAAAGTGGAAAATTTCTAAGGAAAAACTTTCTCTATTTAACTTAGAAGTTTTCTAAGGAAAAACTCATTTTAGAAGGAGGTGGAATATTTTCTAAGTAAATTTTTATTTAGCATATTTTCTGTAATTTAATTTGTGGCCGAAATATGGTGTGCATTAATTTAAATAATTAATTATAATTATTATTTTACATTAGTTAGTAGAATTAAATTAATCCTTTAAAATTGCCCTAAACTTGTCTAAAACACTTTGCAAAATTTATTAGGGTGTTTCCACGGCCAAAATTAATTATATCAAACTTAAGCTAAAAATAATAAATTAATTAACAATTTTTATATTGAAGTTATGATTCTTAATTACTAGTTATTTCACCTTTAAAAATTTGTGCAACCAATTTTGTCAAAACTTTAATTTGATCAAACCAAAAGTTTCTACTCGTTACCATCTTTCCAAATATATTTTTTTTATAATTTTTGGGTAAGGGAGTAAAAACTATTGATAGATCTAAATCGCAGGGACCTATCTGTAACGGGCAGGGACTGAAACAAAAATAAAACAGAACAAATCTTCGCGCTGTAGTCCCTGGCGTGGTAGCTGACGCGGTGCTGACGACGTTGATGACGCAGGCGATGACGACAGCGTGAGGATGGCGTGACGATGGCAGTGAAGTGGCGCCTCCCCATTGGACGATACCGCTTCGGTTTAATCCTCTAATCCTAGCCGTCCTTTGCAGATCGGACGATTCGAACACGTACGGGCGGCGCTTCCGCCGGAATTACGCCGGCGACCTTCCCTACGCGGTGGTGCCATGGCCGGAAATTGGTCGGAACTCAGTCTAGGCCTAGCTAGGGTTGGTGGGGCTTACCGCGGGGTTCGGGGAGTGACGGCGAAGACGATGACGTTGTCGTGGTGGACGCGGGTGAGCTCCTCCTCCTTGCGCGTCTCGCCGGAGATGTTCCCGCGGCCGAAACTCCGGTCGTCGTGGTCCTCGTCGATCTAGTGGGCAACGAAGGAAACAGAGGGGGTTAGGGGGTGCGCCAGATCACGGGGAGGCGAGGGGAGGTGGTGCGGGGGACAATGGCGGCGTGGGCTCACCGGAAAGATCCGCGAACGGCGGCGGCAATGGCGGACGGCGGCGGCGGATTGCGAGCAGCCTGGAGGCGATCTTGCGTGGATTTCTGAGGGCTTTTGGAGCCGCAATCTCGGGGCTTTAAAAGGAGGTTTTCAACGCGGCAATAACTAACTAATCCGAATCGAATTTGGTTAGGGATTTGTTAGGGTTTCGGGTAGGAATCGTGTTCATCCGGGGGTCGGGGATGACAGGCGGGCCCCAGTGGTCAGCGAGAGGGGCGGAACTGGGCCTGGGCCGCTGTCTGCTGCGCGCGCGCGTTAGGTAAGCTAGGCCTTCGCGCGGTAGATAGGTTAGGTTTAGTTGGGCTTAGTCCAAAAGGTTTTCTGCGAGTTATTTTTTTTATCTTTTTAAAATTTACTCAAATGAACATATCTTTTGAAATTTAACTCCAAATTTAGTCAAACAAATTTCATTAAACTTGTAAAAACATTTCCTTCATGTTTTCCATGTAATTGGGATAAAATAATTAGGTGTAATTTAAATAATTTTAAAGCCTCATTAATGCTTTTAAACCCTAGTCCAAGGTAACACAATGCACCCTAGTATGCAATGCCATGATGCAAAATGCAATATGAAGGTTTTAAATTTTTTAAAAAAATTGGGATGTTACAGAGGTGGAGCTGCAGCGCCGGTGATCAACGAAGTTCAGAGAGGCGTGCTCCGGCGAGAGGTTACAGAGGCGAGATCGTGGCGAGGAGAGGAAATGGCGGCGGCTCGGGGAGATAGGGGGAGTAGGGTTAGGTCTGGGCGGCGCGCGCTGACCGAGGGCGGCTTTATAGGGGGGTACTGGTCGATGGTGGCCGTCGGGATGCGACAGCGTCCGCCGTGGCAGCACGGATGCGACGCCGTACCTGACGACGACAGGGGCGGCCGCCCGCAAACCGTTTTCGGGCCGCTGCGCAACGTAGGTGGGCTGGGCCAAATGGCTTCCCCCCCCCCCCACGCAGGTTGTTTTCTTTTTTCCTTTTTTCGTTTTGTTTTTTTTTTGCTGCAAACAAAAATGGAAGGAAAAGGTGGCTTTGAGGTTAGTAAATTTTTTAGAAAATTTAGGTTAAGCCAATTAGGTTAATAGAAAACAAATGCCAAGTTTGGTTTTCAAAAAAACATTTGAGTTCTTGGTGCTGTTTGAATTTTGGAGGGTATTTGATTGAATTTTATTATTAAATGGTTATTGAACAACATTCTTAAAAAAAAAATAGGGTGATCAAAAGAATTTAATTGGAAACAAAGAGCACAACCATGTTTTGGTTCTTTTTATAATTTCAAAAGAGGTGTTGTTTAGTGATTTGGTTTGGATTTGAAAGCAATTTGGGAATTAATTGATTAATATTGAAAACAAGGATTTTAATAGGGTGACCCTATTGATTTAAAATAGAACAAATGGTTTGGTTATAATGCTGATTTTATAAGTTGAATGTGGGTGTTGTTTGAATGTTCCTGATTGAATTTGAAAGCAAGTTGGATTTAATTAATTTGAAATAATACCACCATTTTATTAGTTGAACAAACATGGAATAAATGGAAACAATAGATTAGAGTGTTTTGGTAATTTTCATAATTTTCCAATTGGGTGTTCTTTATACAATGTATTGAATTTTGAATGTGATTTTGGAAATAATTGATTGATTAAAACCAATATTTTAATAAGTGAGCATTATGGAATAAAAAGAAAACAATTTGGTTGTTTTTATTTGAAATCACATCTTGGAAATTGTAACATCACAAGGATGAAACAAAAGGGTTTGAATTTTGGTTTGAAATTCAAATAGAAAACAAGGAAAACAACTGAAAACAGTTGGGAATCAAACAAAACAAATGCAATCAACATGATGCCATGATGCAAAACATAAAATGACAGAGAGCAAACATTCTAAAGGCTTATTTTCCATCCTTGGGATGTTACAGGTTCCCATCCTCGCACGCCGCCGGCAGGTCGGTCACCCGCTCCCCATCGAACCGCTTGTCCATCCTCACACCCTCTTGGCCAACACCTCTGTGTGGCCGTGTGCGTCCAGGGGGATTACGATTTCAGCTAGCTGTTCCTTCGGGCGCGCCAGACTCTCTACCTAGGCGGCGCTCGACGACCTCGCATTGGCTGAGGCGGCAGGGGGCAGCAACGACGCGCCCAGCAAGCCGAAACTGGTGGCGACGTTCGTGGACTGGGCTGGACGGCGTTTGTCCAGTCCAACGGGCTCGGTGACGGGGACGACACATACGTGATATTCCTCACCAATATGCGCGCATGACATCATCGCCGCCGACCACGACACATCTGTGGTGTTCTCGTGCGGATGTGTCTCGTGGTTCTTCTGGCTCATGTCCACGCACCCGGCCGTGGAGCACTCTTCATCACATTTCAGATCGAGTCGGACATGAAACTTGTGATTCAGAGTTGACTGGAGCGAAAGGTAAGTCCCAGATCATACCAGCGCCTTTCAAAGGAAGTGTACCCTGAAGAAAGCCAGGGTAAGCAGCTGGATGTGATACCGGATATGGATGCAGCTACGATCATGAATTCAGGGTGATAATTTGCTCATCCGGTAGGAACGCCCAGGCGACCTCGCCCCTGTCCTCAACAAACAGCCCCTCTTCAGGAAGAACAGGCTACGGATGAGCAAAGAAGCTCCAGTTTCAAACAAAAGCTACCGGCTGCTCACATGTCTCAGATTCCAAAAGTACAACCATTCAGGTTTCACCTTAATTTTTCATATAAATATAACAAAAGTATAATTATTTTCATTTGCATTATTTGTACCATGTAATGTAGTACAAAGATTTTCACATAGATGGAGAGCATTGCTAATTGCTCAAATTTGCACGGTGAAAATTATCTTCTGTTTTTTTTGTTAATTTCACATGAAATCTTGATTATAACAAAAAATTGTTGCTCATGCAGTAGTACATGCAAATAAAGTCGAAGACATCATCCCTCAAATTCTACGAGATATTTATGGGTGTAAGAGAGCAGATACATAGTTTTTTGTTAATAAAATATAATTAATTAGGTCAGTAATTCATATCTATAAAAAATCACGAGGTGCATTTTCTCATAATAGAGTTCAGATAAAATGAAATCTTCATGCTTTCATAATATTATGATGTGCCTATATTTTCACACATAAATGATCCATGCATTATATTTAAATTTACTATGACAAAAATAAAATAGAGCCCGTTGCAACGCACGAGCATTCAGCTAGTATCCTTAATTTCTGTTGTTCCATGTTTTATGCATATTGTTTCCTACATTTTTGCTATACACTTTATGTCATTTTTATCGATTTTCCAGACTGACCTATTGACAAGATGTCACAGAGCCAGTTCCCTTATTTCTGCTGTTTTTAGTTTCACAAAAGTTGTTCTGGAAATATTCTCGCAATTGGAAAATTCAAAGTCCGGAGGTCTTAGAATTCCCGAAGGTTCCACGGAGTCTCGTAGAGGCCCGGAGGGGGGCCACACCTTAGGGCGGCGCGCCCCTGGCCGCGCCATGGGGTAATGTGGGGCCCCCAGGCCTCCACCTCCTTTGCCATTTCGCCTATTTATACCCCCCCAACATATTAACCCTAATAATATACCACTTCATCCCAAGAAACACCCGAGGCCGCCGTCATCGTTATCCTGAGATCGGGAGGGTTCTAGAGCACTCCCCAGCACCCTGCCGGAAGGGGAATTCTTCACCGAAGGGGTTTACACCACCATGCCCTCCTCCGAAGTGATGCGTGAGTAGTTCATCCCTGAACTACGGGTCCATAGCAGTAGCTAGATGGTTGTTCTATCCACTTTGTACCTCATGTTTAGATCTCGTGAGCTGCCTCACATGATCGAGATCATCTTTATGTAACGCTACATGTTGTGTTTGCTGGGATCTGATGAATGTTCAATGCTTTGTCTTTAGATTATCAATCTATCATGTTATCTTCATGCTTATGTTATTTATGATCTTGCATGCTCTCCGTTATTAGTAGATGCTCTGGCCAAGTAGATGCTAATAACTCCAGGAGGGAGTATTTATGCTCGATAGTGGGTCCATGCCTCCTTTGCATATGTGCTCGAGTGACAGAAACGTGACGGGTGGAGGATGTGTTGTTGCCATTAGGGAGAAAACAACGGTGTTTACTTAGTTTACATTGTTTACATTACACACTTTGCTTACTGCGATAATCTGTTGCTAGCAACTTAATACCCAATGTTTGTTTGGATGATATTCGGAGGGTGAATTATTAGACATAGATGCGGTTGGATGACAGTCTATGTATTTTGTTGTAATGCCCGCATGAATATGCACTACGGTGCATCCTTCATTTCTGTCAATTGCCCAGCTGTAATTTGTTCACCACGCATGTTATTTATCTTTCACGGAGAGACACCAATAGTGAACTGTGGACCGCAGTCCATTTTCTCATACCGATAATACACATACTACTTCCACACTTATTTCATACTGCTGCTACCGCTTTCATATTGTTTTTCTACCGTTTTCCACAACATACGTTTAACCTCTTTATGTTCAGCAAAACCGGTGAGATTAACAACCTCACTGCTTCGTTGGGGAAAATTGATTTGATTGTGTTGTGTAGGTTCCACGTTGCTACTGAACTGGTAGTGCACCCTGCCACCACAGCTGCATCAACCTTCAGAGATTGCTTGTCCTCCTACTCGTCGATTCAACCTTGGTTTCTTTTCTGAGGGAAAACTTGCTGCTGCACTCTTCATACCTTGCGCTTGGGGTCTCCCAACGAGCGTGTGCCCACACTCCATCAATTACCGCCGTAATCCTCTCCATATAGTTTTGGAAAATACCTTTTTGTCATCTAAAAAACTTGGCCTTTGGGTTGTTACCAAAATCTAATCATCTTTAAAAGTGTTTGGCCAAAATTAGGTGATAGAAGAAGGTGATAAGTTTTCTTGTCGGGACTTGATCACGAGGGTTAAGTTTTAAGTAGGTTATGATTACTGGTTTACTGTTAGGTGTTAACAAACTCAAACACAAACAAAAACTCAAACACAAAAAACTAGCAAATAGAAGTGAAACACAAGCATAAGTCAAACATTTCAAAAAGTTTGTGTTGGCCCTAAATTTTGGGTTATTGAAATCAAGTTTCTTCTATCTTCCAAAAATTGTGCTGTTACATAATTAATCATTGTTTGAATCTTAACATGGACTCCTATTCCTTTCGCTCACAGATACATGTCTTGTACGAGATTTGGTCGTTGAAATCCCTATGCCATGTTCAATCTCGTCACCAACAAGATTCTTAACTCGTTCTCATGATCATTCATCCCCGTGACTAAGTCACACGCTGCAGGCTATTGGATGAAGTCTCACCAAGTGGGCCCGGGTATATCTCGATTACGTATATGAACGAATCCCGTTGTTGACAACACACCTCAACATATCCCTTTGGAATACCCAAGTACTCCTTTATATTCACCTTGTCACGGTGTGACGTTTGATGCACTCAAAGTAACCTCAAAGATAGAAATTACATGAAGTATCACAGTGACATAGAGGCATGTTTCTAAATACTGCCACTGTGAACTTCGTAATACGATCGTGCCGCAATACTTGTATCAAGGTTATGTTCATCATCCCATTCACCCAATGAAATGTCACATGATCGTGAAACCTACGATCATCAATAACCCAGCGGGCTAGTTTATCATAGAGGCTAGCTAGGAACTTTGGTTATCGAATAACCTCTGGTTGTTTACATATCACACATGTATTAATGTTTTCTATTAATACAGTTATAACATGATATGAAACTATTATAAACTCAATGAGTTATGGCATAAATATATACCTATTTATTTGCCTCTAGGGCATAAATCCCATTCACATAGAGGGTGAATAGGTGCTACGACCAATTTTAATTTTTCTTCAATTTAGGCTTGACACAAAGGTAAATTCCCTAGATATGCAACTACGGTGAATTTACCTATATGACAAGAACAATAATAAACAAGATACAAGCACAAAGTAAAGGATAGGGAACGAGGCAACCGATAATGGAAGCACGCGGAGACAAGGATGCAATCCCAAGTTCCTCCTTTTGAGGTGAGTACCTCTCGTTGGACGGGTGTGAGTTTCGTCACAAAGGCCTACTCAACGCCATAAAGGCCTCACCCTATTCTTCGATGAAATTCACCACAAAGGCCTAGTTCACCTTCCACTACTGATTCCCTCTGATGCGGAAATTGAATCCTTTACAATGCTTGAGGCACACACCCACAACAGAATTGGTGGCTCCCAAGAATCACCAACAATCAACAGGAGTAGCAATGGGGTCTAGGTTTTCCACAAGGAAACCCTAGACTAGATTCCCTCAAGTGAATCACGGGGAAATGAAGAACGTCTTGGTGAAGTAGTAGATCGGGGTCTTCTCCTTCAATCCTCCGAAGATAAAAAAAAAGTTTGGGTGGAGGAATTGGGAGAAATCTTGGATTTGGTGAGCTCAATAAATGTGCAATGACTGCTTTGAATGACCAAGAGCTCTTGGGGAAGAAGGAGTGGTATTTATACCCCCTCCATAAATGTTTTCGTTGGAGTAGAAAATGGGAGCAGATACTTTGGTTCAAACATGAACCAGAAATTCTGGTTAGCCTTCTGCCTCAGATCTGGATTTCGAAGGCAGTTGACTTAAACCGGAAATTCCGGTTTCTCCAAAATTCCCGATGCAAATTTTCGGCTCGCTTCTGTGCTGAAATAAGTTCCGACCGGAAATTCCGATTGGTCTAGAAATTTCCGGTTGACTTCTACGAGCACAAACTTCAAATCCTTAGTTGTTTTTGCTCTGGATCTTCCCCAACCGGAATATCTGGTTTTGCCCTAGAAATTTCCGGTTGAAATTTCTAGCTCACTTTTGTGGTAAACTTCTGAGAAAATCTCCCAAACCAGAAATTCCGGGTTGTTTGGAAATTTTCCGGTTGAAATTTCTGGCTACCTCCAGTGGCAAATATGACCGATCTAACTTCACCTTTTTTCGGTGTTCGAGGCGAATGAATAGATAAACACCTACACCACTTAACACCTTGATAAATAATATAGTTAGTATTGTTAAATAACACTCAAAACCCTAGGGATCAAGAAATGCACTTTCACATGTGTTGGACAATGAAGTCCTGGAACCTGAAGGGAATATTCTCCATTAGGGGATGAGGAGTATCAATTTTATGTGATCATGCTAGACCGGGTGAGTTTTGAGCTTGGTGATTGTTACCCAAACTTTCACCCCTTCTGTCTCTTGGAATATTTGATGGATCGGTTCTTCATGCAAGTATGTCTTGGTCGACACAAACTGAATGTTGTGCTATTGGCTTGCAAACTCAAGAACGATGGTTCAAAGAGAGAGCACAAAGATAAGCTCACAGGGATACTGCAGAAACTAAAGGATATTGGTTTTCCAATTCCAGAAAAGGAAGCAGTTGACACACTCCTCATGTCACTTCCATTATGTTACTTAGGTTTTGTGGCTCGCTACAATCTTATGGAAGTGGAGAAGACAATTGAAAAGGTCTTCAAATACTCATGTCATTTGAGATTGATATCTTCGTCCATGCTCTGATGACTGCAGCAATTGACAAATGCAAATCGCATGTCCACATGAGGTATAAGAGTTATACCAGTACTTTACATTTTCTTATCTCGAAAATATTTTGACATTCGATACTGAAATTTCTCAATTTACAATTAATTGCAGAGTGAGAAGGAAAGAGGCAAGAGAGGTGGAAAGCATGGAAGACGCAGTGGAATACGCATATAAAGGTGCCGTGACAGTTGCATCATCTATGAAGTCCAAGTCAATAAAGAGGATCAACACTAGAACTTAGAAATGATAGTTATTTTGAGTTTGATCATTTTGTAGTGGATATTTTATGTTCGTGAACCTTGTTGAGTTCGAATTATAAGATATGTGTGGGTGTTCCAAGCTTGGGAATTCAAAATATATGATCTTCTTTATTGTATTTTGTCATTAAGTATTATTATTAAGTCTTGAATATTTTGATTCAGTTTATTACTTAAGTTTGAATAGTATTTTTATGGATTCTTAAATAAATTGAAGATAAGTATTTTATTGATTTATCTAAGTTTAAGGATTGTCTCCAAGTTATTTAATAAAGCTAAATATCCATAAAGTTCTTAGCACTTGCAAATTTCAAAATTCCCATAAAGGATGGATGTTTTCCTAATTGACTAAATTCCACTAAAGACTTAATATAATAACTTGATCATATTTATGAAGTGGAATAGATGAAATAATTTAAATTTCAATATTTATTAAAAGTATGTGGGGGTGATATGAATCAAGAATCGAGATCAAAGAAATTTTATTGAAGAAAGGACTTAATAAAATTATGACATGTTGATAAAAGAAAGTTTTCTTAGTGAAATTACTCATGATTATTTTGGGGGACTCAAAATTATCGTGATAATAAAATGTTTGTGAGACAAGGGTTTAAGCAATGTTATAATAAGATTATCAAAATGTCTTGTGTGATATGTGAAAGCGTGAAACGGAAATAATTCTCAACCCCCCAAGTGAAGTTATATTGTTTGTAAAGGCTGGAGCATTTTCATTAATTAACTTAGAGTTATTTTAATGAAAGTTCCAAGTAATCAACCTTGCTCAAGCATGATGCATAATTGATTGACAGATTTTGCATAAAACCAATATAATTGTTGGTAGTAAATTTCCACTTTAACTCCAAATATCTAACATATGGATTAAGAAGAAAACTGTCTTCTCATAAAGAGAGGTGGAAATTATATTAAGTTAAGATTGAGAATCTTTTGTGTAAGGACTAAATGAAAAGGGAAACATGCAAATGTTTTTAATTCATCATCTTATCCAGGAATTTATGTATGAGATATATAAAGTTTGAACTTAATACTATATAATTATCGTATGAGGAATTTGATGTAATATTCACTTTGTGATGTAGTCATCAAAATTCCAAGATAATGACCCATGAAATGCAAAACAAAACAAACAAAATAATCGTTATCATAAGTGACATTGAATTGTCATAGAAATCCAGGAAAAATGAGATGTTCATGTTGAGGGTGGTTGAAGTGATATAAAATAATGGGAACATAAATATTTCACGAGGGAAACATATATGAATATATAATATTCTT
Organism: Alopecurus myosuroides; assembly: GCA_028641055.1. Lineage (NCBI taxonomy): Eukaryota > Viridiplantae > Streptophyta > Magnoliopsida > Poales > Poaceae > Alopecurus > Alopecurus myosuroides. The sequence goes on from CM054059.1 coordinate 160,164,703, forward strand.
AAATCTAATATTGATTAATTTTTTATATTATAGATGAATAAATGATAATGATGAGTTGAAAAACTTATCATATCAATTGCTTGGTGTCGTTATTGGATCAAAGTAGCAAAAGAGATGCTAAAATTAATTAAATTTAGATTACTCGAGTAATCTGAAATATTACATTACGAATGTTAAGTTAGTCGTGTTAATGAAACAATAAGTTGTTATTTTTCATTATATAAAGTGAAGGGCCTTAAAAGTCGTGGAAGTTGTATATGATCTTTTAATTCAGCTAGGCCTAATTGAAAGAAAATTACCTCATGGAATGATTTAAAAGAGTTTTCAACGAATCTACGAGATAGATTAAGGAGCTTAATAAACATGATTACGATGAGTGTGCTAAGTGCGATTCTGAAAGACATTTCGAATTGCAATGAGAAAAAATTTGTTTCAAATGTAAGCATGACGTGATATTACGCAATAAACATTACCTTTATAGTCACTGGTGACCAAAATAGAGAGTGTTAAGTTCAATTCACAAAAATTATGGTTTGACCAATCTTGTTGTCATGAATAGACACATAAGAACCAGTATGTTTCCGATGTGCTAAATTGTTTAGCCAACCGGTATAAAAGAGAAAATCTTAAGTAAAAGTTTTCTCATAAAAACAGTTAATTGTTTCTAATTAAACCTTGAATATTATGGTTAGATGTTTCTCACATAATTTACGGTTGTATTAAAAATTCAAAAAGACTTAGTAAGATTTTGTAAAGTTTTAAATAATATTGTGAGATGTTTACTCAGATATGTATTTGTAGTAGAATTACGAAATTAAATCTTTATTGATTTTAATTTAGATTATGATCATTCAAATGATAATACCGTATGTTGCATAATTATCAACATTAGAGTATTATGAGTGGACTCTACAGTGTATCAACATTAGCAAAGTGTATATGGAGTTGTCATTGACTAGAATTCCTATACTATGAGAATATCTAGTGACCACGCAATCGATAGTTATGCTTTAAATGTCCACCATAACAGGATTATAACATTCACGTCTAGTTATAACCTAGAACATGTAATAGAACTGGGATCGTTCAAGAATAGTACTTAACTCTTCCAAACGATGGAGATATACATCCTCTGGGCCATCTCAGGATCATCGACGTCAACCAATCGTCTGGTCAGACATAGCGTGATTTATCTCAAGGACATCGGGGATATGAATAAGAAAAGAGAATGATATCGGTACGAGTTTTATATGTGTTACGATCAAATGATTTAATCAGACTAGAGAACATTGTCTCACCTGATGATATCGTGAAGTTTACCGAATAAGTGATTTTTTTGTTTTTGTTTTTGTTGTTATTCAAGCACTTCCTGACGAAATTTCTTTAGATTCCAAATCCTGTAAAATTCAACGGCAGATGACACTTTAATCCTGCGTTTTTTCTATTACTGTCCAAGGAATCAAAGAGGCCCTCAGTGCATAGACCAAAGATGTGCTGGATGTTTTATATGTGCGCTCCTCTTGTGGAGCGAAACGGACAACGGTACCTCCTATCTATCTGAGCAATTATGTCGATGTTTTTGCCAAGATGACAATGACTGAAAGCAACGACTAGCCAAACCAGGGATGGAAAAGTGAGAGGCCAAGGATCAGACAAAGAAAATAGTTGCACCCTTGCACACGAAACAACACATCCTACGATGTACCTACGTACCCTGGCGCAGGTTTCTATTCTTTTGTTGCTGCTTCTGTAGACTGTAGACTGTGGGAGTAGTAGACTCCCAGTATGCAAGTACTACTGCCTGCTCATCTCTCTGGCGGTCCTCCCTTTCTAGGAACACCATGCAGAAAGACTTGGCAACGGAACTGTACAGACACCACTGCTCCTCACATGCTTCCTGTGATCCTGTCTCTCTTCCATGGCTCGTGACCAATAGGCAATTGCACACTGCCCTTGGATCTCCACCTGATCAGGATGCAAATCCTGCAAAAATGTGCATTGGGTTTGAGAGGTAAAGAGAGATGCTATTGCTATACTACTACTGCATGAGGCAGGGCAAAGCAAGTGGCTCAGTTGAGGAGGATGGATGGCCCAAAAGAAGAGGCTTTTCGCAGCAGCGGCAATGATAAAAATTCCCTCTGGCTGCAGGGCTCTATAGCTGCTGTAGGCTAATCTGGGAAACATCAGTGGGAGTGCTGCTGCTGCAATGCAATGCATTTGGTTGGCCATGGCTGCTGTCTTCTGCTGCAGTTTAGCCCCACCACTTGCCCGGCCAGCCAGACATTTGAGACCTATCTGAACCTGATCAGCCACGCTCGTAGTTTTCAACGGTGTATCATGCGGGTGACCATATGCACGAGCAGAGATGCAGGATGACCACAAGCACTGGCCACCATGATTAGGCATGGATCCTAGAATCGTTTCCTCTCTTGTACATGGAAACACAACTGTACACTGTGTTTTTCTGGTGAGGAGCTAGCCTAGCAAGATTCCAATACAAATGGAAACACTGTGTCAGTATACTGAATAAGTCCATACAGAGGCATATGGTTGTTATCATCCTCAAGTAGCAATTATGTACTACGTACGTACATTAGCTCATTGGGTGATACCTAGTATGGATCCGCTGTGTATCCTCCCTCATGCATCGTGGCAGATGGATCGTGATGATTTCTCAAGGAAAGATGGGAGTGTATGCGAGGCTTATAGTGGAGCGCCCCCACAATTATTGAGCAATTGCAGGGAGCAAAAGGTACAATCACTGGAAATCTTGTACCCTGAACAAGCGCCCAGAGTAATGATATGCCCCTCCTGGTTTTTTTTTTCTTTGCCCCAAGTGGGGTAGAATTGTTGAGACTCGAGATCAACATGAAAACTGTGATGGAAATGATTTTCGTTGCAGGTATCCATGTTGCTCTTCCGATCAAATCACAGTTTAACCGGTGCTTTGTATACAACTATAGAAAGATAGGCATCATACACGATCGACCTCTTTTTATAGAGTGAGTTCCTTCTTGCACTAGAATTGGTCGACTGATCGGCAATTCCAACGTTTCAAAATGAAAGACGTTTTATCAAGCTAAGCTAATTTAGCTTGCTAAAACGTCTTATATTGTGGAACGGAGGGAGTAGATATTACCATGGCTTTGTGGTAAGGGCTTCGAGCATCTATGACCGTTGTGGTAAAGTAGGAGTCGCTTGGTCGAGTAGAGTGATAATGTTAGCACGCAGTCTTGACATTGTTTCGTTCAAAGCGGTGTTTGTGGTGTATCAGTTGTGAGCCAGGACGGTTGTGTGTGCCTTCGAATATGTAAGTTCCATAACACCCAACGTCGGTGTTTGTATCAAACTTAGCCTTGTTTTCTGCCAATTAATAGGGCAACATTGTTATATGCGAAGAAAAATTACCTCATCCACAAACGAGAGGGTATGCATCTCAAGGGTAGCGTTTCGAAGGACCAAACGTGGAGACGATCCGAGCATCTCCTCTTCATAAGACAATTGCGTATAATAATTCTGGGGGAAAACTTAAACAAACACCTTGTAAGAAGAGACCCCGTACTAGTGCTAATTATTTTGCATGCAAGCAATGCAGTCTAATTAATGTGGGAGATTACTTTACATGCATTTAAGTAACTCTCCATTTCGCAATGACTTTTTTATATGCCTTTGGTCAAACTTTTACAAACTTCACTACAAATATTATTCTATATTTATTGAGACGATGGGAAATTTGAAAATCATATGCATAGAACTTTTTGAAAAGTATTTTTGAATCTTATATACATATATCATAGTAGAAATGAATGATCGATGTTACATCTAGAATACCATGTCAGTTGTATGATTTTCTCGAAAATATTCTGTTTGGCAAATGCTTTCTTGTATAGAGTGAATTCCAAAGTTTCCATCTAGTTATGTATTTGTGAGACCATTTACCCCATCTAGTGAATAATCGTCTAGATATTCCATTTTCGAAATTATGTACTCTATTTTTCTAATGTATATCCGTTGGTTAAGATGTGAGGTGATGATTAAATACTAGGACAAGGATGAGAGATTGAACAGATGGTGCAAAGAACGCTTGGCATGATTGTCGATGACTTCCTCCGATTTTTACATATTTTGTCGCACCGCATTGACCTAACATACCGGTCTATTCTAACAAAACATACAACATGCTTCGATGGGGTAAAACAATGTTTAAAATTTTGTATACGGTGTATTTCTGATTTTGTTTCACTAAGTGGGGGCAATTAACGTCACAAATGCACAAATATGGGGTAAAAAAATAAAATTCACTTTTGATATTCATATTTTTTTTCTATTTCAAAGTTTTCATAACCCCTCGATGTGCTTCTAGGAAATATCTTCCAAAAATCACAATGTGAAATCTAGTTGTCTATGCTTTGGCATTGAAAAAAACTTAAGAATTTGTTGCATGTAACTGACAAAGCACATGTCTAGACAACGCTAGCTAGCTTATACTCCCTCCGTTCAACAATAGATGACTTCCACATATCTATATATGGATGTATCTAGACATAGATACATCCATATATAGATATGTGGAAGTCATCTATTGTTGAACGGAGGGAGTAAGAGGTAAGCATCACCACACAAGCTACAAAAGCACGAGCTGATGGATGAATCTGCACGATTGATCGAGCAGCTGCTACAGCACAGCAGCAAGCACAATTTGAGCAAAAGGCTCTTTAAAGGGTGGGTCTCTGTCCAGTCCCCCTCCCAGATGCTATAGCTTGCCGACCGCTCTTGTTCCCCTCTCTCTCTCTCTCTCTAACCTAGGCAAGAAATCACCTACCACTCTCTCTTTCTCTCTCGGCATCGCTTGCTAGGCCGGTCTGATCCATCGCTTGCATGATCCTGCATGGAAGGGGCTAGCCAGCTGGAGGCGTGCCTTCCCAGCCTCTACGCGCTCGATCCGTACACGGCCCCTCCCCTTCTCGCTCCATTGCCGAACCAGCACAAGCTTATCCAGATGCCGTTGCTCCAAGGTCAGTCCGGGAACCATGGCGTCATGTTCTCGTCGGAACACGGCGGAGGCCTTTACCCGCTGCTCCCCGGGATCCCCTTCTGCCACTCTATCCCCGCCGCCCCGGCATCCGCATGCGAGAAGCACAACGGGTTCGCGCCCTTTGGCGGCGCCGGCGAGGTGATTCATTTACGCTGACCGTGCATGCTTGATTGCCTTTGATGCATGTTTTTTTTTGCTTGATTCATTACAAATCTCCAGGCGGGCACGTCGGCGGCGAGAGCCCGAAACGAGGTTGCGAGTACTACTACTACCACCGCAGCAACCAATTGCCATGGCGCAAGCTCATGGTAAGTAAGATATCTATTGCCGCGTGATAGATTAGTGTGGTCATGGTGTGTGGAGGTCTGATTTGTACTTATGATGCTCATGGACATGGTGGTGGGCTGCCGTACGTATATGTATGCAGGTGGAAGGGGGCGGAGAAGGGGAAGATGAAGGTGAGGAGGAAGATGAGGGAGCCGCGATTCTGCTTCCAGACCAGGAGCGAGGTGGATGTGCTGGATGACGGGTACAAGTGGAGGAAGTACGGCCAGAAGGTTGTCAAGAACAGCCTTCATCCCAGGTATGCACACGCACTCACACATGTGCTTACCCTATTCTTCTACTTCATCATGACCATTCCTGTTCAAAGATTGATCGGTGGTGCATCCGTACGGTTCTATTGGAGATTTAGGAACTGACGTTTTAAACTTTTAATATGGCAGCGTTTTAGCATGCATGCATTTGTTGGATTGACTAATTACGTACTACCTCCGTTCTCAATATGTAATTTATGCGACGTATAAGTGATATCATTGTTTTCCTACTCAAAAGTACTTTCTTATGATTATGAGTTCTATCACAAAAGTTTCATATTAAATGAGTAAATCTTGGCCAAAGTCTTGGTCAAAGAAACAATATACGTCTTATATTTTGGAAAGGAGGTAGTACTAACTTTGTTGATTATCATAAGGGAAATGAATTGGCATTCATGTTTTGAGACTTAACTTTGTTAATGAGAGCCTGTGTGATCCATAGTTGTCATTAAATAAGAAAAAATGAAAGTCGGCAGATTTCTAAGCCCTCTAGAAGTCTGGATCAACATCCAACCACATCTCCAAAAATGACAACGAGCAAAAATTGCACCAATATTTTGTTAGAATTGCACAACATGGCAATTTGTAGGCTTCACGGTGCATAATTTTAGGCTGAGTAAGATTTACGGAAAGAAAAACAGTCAACTGAGTATCGGCAAAGCTTAGAGAAAATTAAGGGATACTAGTTCAAGGGCCACTATGAATTTTACAACCCATGCACAGTTTCTTTTATGCAGACTACCTTCATCTTTACAACAATCAAGACTATGATAGATATGCAATAAAGAAAAGTTTTAAATAGCGCGCTATAGCTTCGCTATAGCAACGCTATAGCATTTTCTGCACTGTGACGATAAGTGGATTAACGCGCTAAATATACCAAAACTCTTAAATAGCACGCTATAGCGGCGATTTAGCATCGCTATAGCGTTTCAAGCAGGTCCCCGCTAAATGTTATAGCCCTCTATTTAAAACTATGATTTTTCCACAAATATTCCCTTGAAGCATAGTTTCGTTTATCTATAAAAGATAGCACTTTAATATGCATGATTCATCCGAGCCTTCTTTGATTCACAATGGTTTTCTTGGATCATATGTATGATTTTAGTAGGGACTTTGGAGGGTATTTGTCTTCGGTAATTTTTCCTGTAAGACACCTTTGGTTCATAGCTTCAAGGTTTTCAAAATGCTATGAAATGCGTTTCCACTACCTAAGTTTTATAAGAAATCTAGCATGCTTAAACCTCATTTTATTTGAAAAGTCCAATGCATCTTCTGTTTATGTCTCTATTATAACCTCATCTAAAATTCTTGTGTTCATTTCCACTGAATCATCTATAGACACCGCTTAAAAAATTTATTTTGTTTAAATCCAATGCTCTCTTAGGACACACGGCAAAGTCCTGACATGAAGGTGAGTGCTCCTTTAGGGCCGCGGGCAAATTCTTGACACGTGAGCCCCACCTGTGAGTGTTGTGCCGAGTGCTCCCTTTGGGACGCACATCAAAGTCCTAACACGAGTGTCCGACTGGTCAAAGCCACAAGGCAACACCATCTCTTTCTACTGTTTGTTTGTTCACTAACCTTTGCCGAAGACCCTTAACTGACACTCAACAAAGCCTTTGTCGAGTGCTCGATAGAATAGAGTCGGCAAAGAAGCGTTTATTAGTAGGGTTTTTGCCAAGGCCTCCATGTCATGTGTGACACTCGGCAAAGACTTCTCGGAGTGCAAAGAGGGCTTTAGTATACCGGACATCCGGACACACTGCAAAAGGCCGGATTCCGGTAGTGCCAGTACATCACATAACAATCTTATGTTTTCCCTTACCAATAAATTTTCTACCTCATGTGTACTTTTGTGCTACCGAGTCCAAATTTTTGGATAAATACTTGGGTCGTAACTCCATATAATTTTTCTTGCGGTATAATCAAATAGTGTGCGGTACTATTTCCTACGGTTTCAAACCTTACAGGATTGAATAGGGCATGCCTCCGTCATATTGTATTTCTCTTTATGTGTACGTGTTTTTGGAAATTTGAAAATCAAATAAGAGACTCTTAGGGAAACTCTAGCCAATCCCTCAAATTTTATAGGAGACGCCTCCTTATCCTTTAGAAGAGTATATTTACTCATCTAAAAACTTGCAGTTTCTAGCCGATCTCTAATAATTTAAGCCCTTAAAAAGATTTGAATGCAAATTCATTCAAATTTCATTCAAACTAGTTGATAAAACGACTATAAACATGATTCAAACTACTAAAAACTAGTTCAAACTAAAAACCTATTTGGGAACTACAACCTATTCAATTAAAAATCGAGTGAGTCTCCATCGCTTTCCTCGTCGCCGGCGGCCTCATCGTCGGTGCCCTCGACCATCAGTGACTTCCGATCAACTCCACCGTAGAAGTTGGAGTTGTCCTCCTTGTTGTCGTTGTCGGTGAAGTCGATGACCAGCATGGATGACCCCACACCGGATGGCTCCTTCTTGACGGCCGCAACATGCCTTGTTGGAACATCGCGCAGCAACGCTCCTCGCCGCGCCGCCTAGTAGGCCTCTAACATACGCTGCACCTCCTTGATACCATGTGGAAACTTCAACATGAGAGACTCAATGCAGGCCTCGTCTTCGCGCTCCGCCTTGAGGCGCTCCCATGCCACGAGGTCCTCACGCAGTTGGCATGCAATGGCCACCTGGGGGTCGAGGGAGGCCAACTCCGCCAAATCAGTGATTTCGGTGTCCCATCTCCTCCATGGCCGCTGGCGCACGGCGAGGTACTTCTTCTACGGTACTGGCATTGGGAACTCGGGCTCGTCGCGCGAGGAGCCGCCGCTATGCGAGGAGGAGCGGCGGGAGGAGAAGCCGTCGTGCAATGCACGGCGTGGATCCACGCTCCGGATTGGCGGAGGGGGCCAATGACGGGAGCTTCCGGCCATGGTGGCGGCGGCAGATGGAGCTAGAAGGTTGCGGTGCGCGGTGGATTTGGTGGGAAAAGGGAGGAGGCGGCATGGTGGGGAAGACGGAAGCGGTGGATTCTCCAACCGTTTAAGAGTTGGCCACTGCATGAAGAATAATTTTTAGTCCGCTAAACATTTTGAGGATTCCGTTAGGTCCCTTTTAGGGGACTAAAATCTGACTTTTTTCTCCTCTCACTGTTTTTAGTGGATCGGCTAGAGATGGCCTAGGTACACCGGAGAAAAAAGTGCTGCATGGACTTGGTCATCATACAATAATGCATCATGACAAAAAGGACAGATGCACATTGCTGCAATCTGTACAATTAAAAATAGAGAACTTGTAAAGAGCCTTTCCTGTCCAAGTTCCGGTCATGCTAGGCCACTAGTCCTACACGTATTGATGATCTGCAGCAATAGTATAGGCGTGTGTACTCTGTACGTGCATATTGATGCACCAGCAGGACAAATGGTGCACAAATTTTAAGATTGTTATTTTTGATTGAGCAACAACGTGAATTTTACATTGTTAATTTGTACGGATAGGAAATGTTCCATATATAGGATATAATGTATCTGTAATCACATGCCCGGTATTACTTGTGTTTTTTAATTAGTCCATACACAGGACTTTGATTTCTTGCAAACTCCTCCTTAATTAATAGACTGGGTCAAAAAAATTGCCCCGTTTCAAAGAAAAAAAACATAGGAAAAGTGGTAACATGCCATGTAGGCAAAAGAAGCTGATATCCAAAGTAAGTAAGTAACTAATGAGAATATAGATGTTTGTGTTAACAGATATGTTAACATAACATGTGGCGTTTCAAGATAAATGAGTCCGCAACCTAATAAACAAGTCTTGCATTGAACTCTCTCTATTTCTTAATACAGGCCTTTTTAGCAAGCTAAACAGTTTTCTAAAAAAGGATTACATTGTTTTCTAAAAAAAAGTCAAAACGGAGGAAGTATCACATATATGCTACTACCACTATAGAGTTAGTTTTATGTTATTCCCCACTATGAGGAGCCTTATTTTCCCGGACCAGTTCAATTGACGTGCACAAATTTGTTATAGACACATGGAAAAACTTATCATAGTGCGGTTTTGAAGTAGAGAGAGGGATTTATGATAGGATTCAAAAGGTGGAAGGTGTATGTTCATGTGTCCTGGTAACACAAACTGTGTCAAGCATGCAGGGTGTTGACCAAAATATAGACTTTATCTGTCCGAAAATTAACATTAAATTTAAAGACTGGCATGCATGCTTGAAACTAATTAGCTAGTAGCTACACCCTTCAATTCGCACAAAAATGACGTTTTGGGACATTCGTATATTAAGTAAAAGTTTGAAAACTTTGACTCCGATATAGATTTAATTTTTTTAAATATTTAGGTTGGAAAACTAAAATCTTTGCATATTTTTTCCTTGGGAAATCTTTTCAAAATATTGTAATTTTTGTCGTTATACATATAATGCCATTGAAACTAGTGAAAGCTACATCTTGTAGACCGTACCTGCAGCACCCAAAAGGCCAACATGTTGGTGAACTGAAGGAAAATAGGTTTCCAAAACACAATTCATTAAGCTTTTATAAATTGCATGCACGATTTGCACGCTGCAAGATGGTGAAGTCTGGCTTGGTCTCATCAACAAGCCAATTTTGATTGATTGCTCGGTGTATAGGGTGCTGAAAGGGGCAGTAAGTTCATCCAAAAGCGCAAGCCGACGGCGAAAGATGGACAATACAGTTTCTTTTTTTACTTGAGTTGCATCTGACGGTTTAAATTCAAGATTTCTTGGTTCCGATACCATGCAACTGAACTTTTACCGGCTAGTACGTAGGTGGACAATAGATTTATACTTCATTTTTATAGAGTTTCTACAATTTGTGCTTGACCACCAGTTTCATTTGGTTCTCATCTCAGTTTAATATGTAACTTTGCAATGTACTCCAATTCCTGATCAACAGTGACACTCATAACGTGATCAGCTGAGCCTTAATAGAGGAGACCATTAGTGATATTTTCTGACAAGCTAGCTTGGTTCTGCTGTGCAGGAGCTACTACCGGTGCACCCACAGCAACTGCCGCGTGAAGAAGCGCGTGGAGCGGCTGTCGGAGGACTGCCGCATGGTGATCACCACCTACGAGGGCCGCCACACCCACACTCCCTGCAGCGACGACGATGACCACACCGGCAGCTGCGCCTTCACCTCCTTCTGAACCATGGAAACGTACACGAATCACCTATTAGCTGCTGGATGTGATAGATGCACTCATTTTTTTTAATTAGATAGCCTAGCCACCGTTTATTACTGCCATCGAGTTTGTAATGTCCTGACGGGTCTGATCGATGGTACGTCGATCGGTATACATCAAGTTCCGTATGCAGTGGCGTATACCAATTAATACAGACATCCGGATGGTCGAGGCTGATGGAGGCGCAGTTCAATATATGGCGTGTGAAAATGGCAAAATAACTTTATCGTGCGAAAGAGGTGTTTTGCTAAAATGTCTGCGCTCGTAGATCTTAACATCCTATGTGTTTACAAAGTCATTTCACAGAAAATCGATATTTTTTGTTACTTGTATAAAAAAAAATTAATGCTAAAATAAAGATGTCTCTTTCCCAACGGAAAACCGACATTCTTTTGTTCCTAGTGTAAAAAAAACATTTTATTTTCTTTTTTACACATGCCGCAAAAAAAAAGTATGTTTTCCGTAGAACGACTTTATAAACATATAAAATGTGAAGATGTAGCCAAGAATTTTTATTTCAAACTTTTTTATATTTTAAAATATGTTTTTAAATACCAAATGCATATGCATTCGGGAGCCAAAATAGATTTTAGTACCACTATTCTATAAAATAAGGTCCATAAGTCTAATCAAAAGTCAATCTGCATGCTACATACTAGCTCCGTTCTATAAAATAAGGCATATAAATTTACTCAAAAGTCAGTGTTGTAAGTTTGAGAAAACATATAGTAGAAAATATTATAGTATCCACACTATATAATAAATCAGTACTTCATGCGTGGACTGGCGAGCTCGAGCGGATTTCGCAAGTGAAGGAATTATGGATTGAAGAACCGAATGATCTCATGGAGGAAGACGAAGGCCTCGTTCTGCCGCTCGACGCGCTCATCCCCTTAGAGAAGAACATGCTCCGGTATGTTATCAAGGTGGTGCTCGTTCGTTCGGAGGACATGGCGGGTCCGCCGGCGAGGCTACAGCCAAGGGATGGTGATCGTGGCGGCCGCGGCGACGGCGCTCTCGACGGCGATGGTGCAGATGCTAGGAAGGCACCTGACCGGGGGCCACCGAAGCTGAACCACTCGCGGGACGGCGGCGGCGATGGCCGTGTTTCTTCCAGGCGGCTCGAAGACGGTGGAGCTGCCGGTCGGCGACGCCACGGCGGTGGTGGCGGCGTGGAGGTGGAGCCTTGGCCCGTGGTGGAAGACGATGACGTGGCTGGTCAAAAGCCGCGCGCAGTGGGTCACGCTCGGTCCCACGACCCTGGCGTGGTGTGTGCAGGGAACATGCAGCGTGGGGACGCGTGGAAAGGGGTTGAGCCGGGTGAGGCTGACCGGTGGGACCCTATGTTGCTTGAGGTAGAGCTCGCGGCAGTTGGGCGGGGCAAAGAAGCGTGGGGCCGTGCGGTTTCCGGCGCGCCCGCTTTGTCCGTTGCTGGCGAGGGTCAAAGGCTGGCAGCCTGTGGAGGCATGGCGCTGCCAATCGCTGCGCCGCAGGTGGACCCCTGTCGCAGTGTGGGGACAGGCGCAACAGATGCGTCAGATAAAGTGGAGCAATTTCAAAATAGTTTGAACTGATTGGTGACTCCGGCGCGGAATTTGGCGCTTCCGGATTGTGTGTCGGGGGGTCAGAGTGGCAGGCAGTTGGGCTCGCCAGGGCTGCTTTCCTCTGCCTCAGACCGCGGCGCGGCGTCGCCTGATTGGACACGGAAGGAGGATGAGCAGCAAGTGGGGTCCCCGGTCTCCGTCCTGGAATTTTTTCAGTGGTGCTGTCCTCGCCCCGATCTGCAGCTGCACGCAGCGTGCTCACCACGGAGGAAGCCCATGCGCCTGTGCCTGGGGAGTCGCAAGTGGTAGGCCCCGCAGCCCTTCCGGGCGTGGATTCCCCAGTTTCGGCGGCGTCTTTCCGGTTGGCCTGCCAGAAGCCCATATCACCTATCCTCCGCAGGCCACCCAGGAAGGCCCGTGCCAAGAAGACTTACACTGGGCCTGTCCGCCGTAGTTCCAGGTGCAGGGGGAAGTTCGCTGCCGGTACCCCGATTCGGCGGCAGCAGAGGGAGCTAATTCATCGGCTGAAAATTGCAAGAGAAGGGGAGGTGATCGGTGACGAGGCTTTGAGTGCTTACCTCAGTCTGTTCGACAAGCCCCTTACGAAGGAGCATATCGACGTGATCCTGGGTTTGTTTGGGTGGTTGCCTGAGGCGTTGCCTTCGTCAGAGGAGTTGCCAGTGGAGTGCCTAGTCTAGGGCGTGGTGTTGTATCCCTTTCTTTCTTCCCCGTGCTGTTTTGCAACTCTAGCTAGTTTAATCATGTTGGCTTTGGATGTTATTTTCGCCATTTGGAATGCGCGTGGACTAAATTCGGTTGCTCGGAGGGCGGCGGTTTATCAGGTGCTGGCACCTTTTGGTGCTAAAGTGGTCTGCCTTCAAGAAACGAAGATGGAGGTTATCACAGATCTAGTAGTGAGGGAGTGCTTGGGTGCCGCTTTCGACAGTTTTTTCTTCCTGCCGGCTGTGGGCACTCGTGGCGGTATTCTTTTGGCCTGGCAGTCAACCCATGTGACGATCTCAAATCCTCGCCTCACCACAAATGCGTTGACCGCCCACATCTCATTTGGGGAAGGGGAGCAGGACTGGTGGTTCACCGGAGTCTATGGCCCGCAGGGCGTGGAGGGGAAGTGCGAGTTCCTGCGGGAACTCCGTGACATTCGAGATCTACACGTTGGCCCTTGGCTGGTTGCAGGTGACTTCAATCTCATCACTAGCCCAGAAGACAAAAACCAGGGTGCGCTTCATCGCCCCATGATGGGTCGCTTTCGTCGTACGTTCTCGGCCTTGGAGCTCAAAGATATGTATCTAAACGGCAGGAGGTACACATGGTCCAACGAGCGGCAGCAACCTACTCTAGAGAGGCTCGATATGATCTTTTCGACCGTGGATTGGGAGCTATGCTTCCCGGATGCCTTTCTCTCTGCTGGCTCTTCTGGGTCGTCTGATCACTGCCCGCTTATTTTGAGTCTGTCACCAGATGTTCAGAAGGGACACCGGTTCCAGTTCCAGTCCTTTTGGCCCAAAGTGGATGGCTTCCTCGACGTGGTTCGGGAAGCGTGGACGTCGGCAGGCCGCGAGAACAACAACCCCTTTAAACGCCTGGACGAGAGGTTTAGGGCGACCGCTAAACGCCTCGCCTGCTGGAGAAGCAAGTTCATTGGGCACATCAAACTCCAGATTCTGTTGGCACAAGAGGTGATCCTGAGACTTGAGGTGGCCATGGAGTCTCGCCCTCTATCAGGTGACGAGCGGTCCCTACGGCGCCTGCTCAAAGGGAAGTTACTGGGGTTAGCCTCTTTGGAAAGGTTGATGGCCAGGCAAAGGGCTCGGATTCTGTGGCTCCGTGAGGGTGATGCGTGCACTAAGTTCTTTCACATTCAGGCCAGTCATTGCAGGAGGAAGAACTTTGTTGGGCACCTAGTCGTAGACGGGATGAGGCTTACTGGTCACGAGGAGATGGCCGAAGCCGTGGATACCTTCTTTGACAATATTTTGGGGGTGGAGGTGGACATGCGATATTCTGCGGACCTGGATTTCCTGGAGTTGCCTACCCTGGATCTAGCTCACTTTGAGGAGGGCTTCTCCGAGGAGGAAGTGTGGAACACGATCAGAGCCATGCCACTAGATAAGTGTCCTGGGCCAGACGGTTTCACCAACAGATTCTTTGTGGTGTGCTGGGGGGGTCATCAAGGACGACGTGATGGCGGCCTTCAGTTTGTTGGCACGGAGAGATGTGCGTGGATTTGGGGCGGTGAATCAGGCTTTCATCACCTTGCTTCCTAAGAAGGCCGGGGCGGAGGAGCTAAGAGACTTCCGCCCCATCAGTCTCATCCATGGTTTCGCCAAGTTGGTGGCGAAAGTTCTAGTCAACCGAGTTGCTCCAGTCTTGCCCCAGTTGGTCGGGGCACACCAGAGCGCTTTCGTGCGCGGTCGGTGTCTTCATGATAATTTCATGACTGTCCGGGAAACCGCGAGGAAACTCCACAGCTCGGTCACTTCAGCGGTGCTCCTCAAGTTGGACATCACCAAGGCCTTTGATACTGTCAGCTGGGCCTTCCTAGTGGAGGTGTTGAGGAAGATGGGTTTTGGAGATATCTTCCTATCCATGGTCTATGCTCTCCTGTCTACGGCCTCTGCGAGAGTGTTGCTCAATGGGTGGGCTGGTTTGAAGATTCTCAATAGGAGGGGTCTCAGGCAAGGGGACCCCCTCTCGCCGCAGCTTTTTATGCTCATTATGGAGACCCTGCATCTTATGATCGAGAAGGCAACGGCATGTGGACTGCTCTCCCGCCTTTCCCAAGTTGGGCTTAGGCACCGGACTTCTATTTATGCGGATGATGTCGTCACCTTCTTGAGGCCATCGGCCGTGGATTTTCGCGTCTTCTCGGGGATTCTGGCGGACTTTGGCGAGGCATCAGGGCTGAGAACCAACCTGGACAAGTGCTCGGCACACTTGATTAGGTGTGGGGGTGACGAGGAGGAGTTGGTAGCACAGGAGCTCCATTGCCCTATTTTACCTTTCCCTTTGCGATACCTGGGGGTGCCGCTTTCTCTCGGGAAGCTGTCAGCGGCTCAACTCCAGTACGTAGGGACGGTGTGGCAGATCACCTGCCTGGTTGGAGGGCTAACTTGCTAAACCGTGGTGGCGGGCTCGAGCTGGTCAAGACCACCCTGTCGGCTGTCTCGATTTTTGCCATGATGTCCTTGGATCTGCCGATTGAGACATTTTTGGACATTGAGAAGATCCTGAGGGGTTTCTTGTGGAAAGGGAGGAGAGATGTCCACGGCGGCCACTGTCTGGTGGCGTGGGATAGGGTTTGTATGCCCAAACAGTTGGGGGGCCTTGGTATCCCTAACCTCCGCTTGATGAACGTGGCGCTCAGGACGCGGTGGCTCTGGCTTAAGAGGACTGATGCCTCAAAGCCGTGGATGGAGTTCAACATTCAGGTCCCAAAGCTCGCGCGACAGCTGTTCGAGGCCGCCACCACCTCGGTGCTGAGGGATGGTGCGTCGACCTACTTTTGGTCCGACAGGTGGCTGAGGGAGGGAAGGGTGAAGGATCTTGCCCCCAACCTGCTGATTCGGATCCCAAAGCGTGCCCGCACCTCGCGTCGGGTGAGAGAGGGTTTAGCTGGTGGTTGGTTAGCGGACATCCCTCCAGACCTGAGCGAGGTTGAGTTGCGCGAGCTATTCGCCCTGGCGGATTGTGTCGCCAGGGCTAACCTCACAGTGGGTGTGGAGGATACCTTCCGATGGAATTGGGTGGCTAATAGCGCCTACTCCGCGAGATCGGCTTATAAAGCCTTGTTTTCTGGGGAGGAGGGCCTCGGAGGTGTGCAGCAGGTTTGGCAATCCCGTGCCCCGAACAAATGCAAATTCTTCCTGTGGCTGGCCTTGAGGAACATGTGTTGGACCGCCGACAGGTTGAGTCGAAGGGGCCTCCCCCATCCAGCGGCTTGCCCCTTCTGTGACCAGCATGGCGAGAGCATCGACCACCTATTGCTGGGTTGTGTTCTGGCCAGACAGGTGTGGACAGCTTTGATGAGCAGATGGAGGCTGGCTTATTGGATCCCGGGCCAGGACGACTCACTGGCTGAGTGGCTACCTGACCGGACATTGGCTGGTGGCGACAAGAAAGACATGTGGACGACCGTCTGTCTGGTGTGCTGGTGTTTGTGGAGGCACCGGAACGCTGTGGTGTTTGATGGGCACACACCATCGGTGGAGAGCACGCTCGGCTTGATTGAGAAGGAGGCTGCTTTGTGGCGCGCCGCCAATCTCTTTAGGGGTAGCCTTAGGCAGGTGGATAGGTGGGGGTGGCGAGTAGTCCCGACAAGTAGTGAGTGAGTGGGTTGCGTTTCTGTGCGTCTGTGCCAGAACGCGTTGTACTTGGCATCTTGCCGCTTCTTCTGTGAACCAGATACGTCCTTCCATGACGTATCCTTACAAAAATACTTCATAAATACATTATGGGAATATATTTTATGACGAATCTACTGATACAGATTTGGTACGATCAGTGTTCATATTTTATCTAATAATTGGTTAAACTTTAACTAAATTTATAGACCTTATTTTATGGAACGGATGGATTGGACACATTAGTCTATAGAAGAAACTGGTCCATTCGAATCCTGACGTTTCTATCCATGAATAAAGCAGTACATGCATACATATATATCTGATGGGTACTATGTACTGTATTACTAGTAAAAATAGCACTAGGGCGTTGGATCACATTCACATGTGCCTGCTGCTAGCATAAAAGCCTTGGACATGGCTGCAATGCATGCAAGCTTGGCACCGAAAGAGAGGTCGTGATCTTCTTGCTGTCGGCCATGTATGCGAATAATCCACTAGCTATCTGCAGCTTGCAGCACTGCAAGCACACTGGCTAATGTCCAGAAGGCAGCTAGGGGTCCTTGCATGTGTACTCCCTCATCATGCATGCATGGCTGGCCGTCCTGCTAATGATTGTGTGACTGCATGCACCTGACTCGGTCACCGGTAAGTTGCAGTAAACTTCTAAACGGACCAGGACAAACTCCCCCTCGCATACCACAAGTACCGTGGCGATTTGGCATCATTAGGGAGACGAAAGTTTCAAGAACAAAAAATTTCGCTCAAAGAAGAAAATGAACACAAGAAAACCCATGTGATTAATTCAAAGTCAATGCCCAATGATCCCCTTCTCTCTTGCTCCACTCTCTTGTCTCATAATAAGTGTCATTGAGATGGATATATCTAGATGTATTTAAGTGATAGTTGCATCCATTTTAACTCATTTCAATAACATACTTATTTTGAAACGGATGGAGTATATTAGATGACATTGAAATGGATGTTAGGCATATTTTAGTATTAGATATACCTATTTAAATATCATATAATATAAAATGTATGGGGTATTTTAAAATGAGTCGTTGTAAAAGATTCTTTTATTTTTAGAAATTAAGTACTCCTTCGTTCCATAATAGAAAATACAATGTGTTAAGAGAAGATGCTCAACTTTTTTTTAAACGGGTAACCCAGCCTCTGCATCTAGAAGCACGGCTTTTATATTAATAAAAAGCATCAAAGTCGGTGTCTCAAAGTACTCAACGATGACTAAGCGTGGCCACAAAAATCATCCAGCGGAAAATCAAAGATAAAAGACAGCTACACATGCTAAATTCTTCTATCGTGCAACCAACCACCCTGGTTGAAGATAGCCCAAACTACCGTCATCAACCTGGTGCATTCAGAATCCAAACATACGTGTTGTCCCTCTGGTAGCAGGAACGACCACATGTGTATCCAATGCACAACACGATGAACGACCTGCAAAAAATGACCAGTTTTGAAGTTGTTAAAAATCACATCGTTACGACAATTCCAAATTGCCCACAAAAAAGCACATACACCAACACGTATACTAGATTTAGTTTCATAATCCACCCCCTTTAGCCAATTCCCAAACATATTAGGTACAGATAAAGGTTGTGAAATACTAAAAGTAAAGTGAATCAACCTCCATATTTTCCTAGCAAAAGTACATTTAACAAATAAATGTTCCACTATATCCTCGTCCCCACAGAATACACATTTAGAACAACCTGTCCAACGTCGCTTCTTACGATTATCTTTAGTGAGTAATTCTTGACGATACAAAAACCACATAAAAATCTTAATTTTTAGAGGAACCTTCGGTTTCCAAAAGTACTTACGTAAAAACCTTGTACTACCATTCATTAGGTCTTCATATAAGGACTTAACTGAGAACACCCCCTGATTATGTTAGGTTCCACCTAAATGAGTCTGCATTATCTGAGAGATCAATAGCCATCAATCTTTCAACAAGATTTAACCAGGCTTCCCATTTATCACCTAAGAGAGGTCTCCTAAAAGTAATATTTGGATGATCATTTGTGAGAACTTCAGCTACTAGGACATTCTAATGTCTCAAATATTATAAAGAGACGGATACTGAACCGCTAGCGAAGTCTGCCATAACCAAGTGTCCTCCCAAAACCTGACATTCTGCCCATCACCAAACTGATAGGTGATATGCGAGAAGAAGTCACTCTTAACCTTCATAATACCTTTCCAAAAAATTGAATCAGTAGGTTTAACATTGATTTGAGATAGTGGTTTTCCATGCATGTATTTATTGTGTAACATCTCATGCCACACACCTTGTTCTGTTAATAGTTTAAAAAGCCATTTGCTCAGTAGACATCTGTTTTTAACTTGGAGAACCTCAATCCCGAGACCACCTTGGTCTTTAGGACGACAAACAATATTCCACTTGGTTAAACGATATTTCTTCTTGAACTTATCACATTGCCAGAAGAAACGAGACCTAAAAAAAAATCTAACCTCTTTCTTACCCCAACAGGTATCTCGAAAAAAAAGAGAAAGAACATTGTCAAACTAGACAATACTGAGTTAATAAGGACTAAGCGATCACCATAAGATAACATTTTGCCTATCCAGGAACTTAGTTTTGAATCAAAACGACCCTCAATCGGTTTCCATTCCTTATTAAGAAGCTTTCGGTAATGAATTGGGGTTCCCAAATATCTAAAAGGAAGACAACCAATGTCGCATCCGAAAATATGCCTATACTCATCCTGAGAGTCGACAGTCTTTCCAAAACAAAAAATCTCGCTTTTTTTGAAATTAATTTTAAGACCAGAAAGTTGTTCGAATAAAGCTAACAACAGCTTCATATTAATAGCCTTCGTCAAATCATGCTCTAGGAATAAAATAGTATCATCAGCATATTGCAAAATAGATACGCCCCCTTCAACAAGGTGTGGAACCAGACCACCTACTGGACCCTCATCTTTGGCCCTAGCAATCAAAACTGCTAACATGTCGGCTACCAGATTAAAAAGGATGGGGGATAATGGATCACCCTGACGCGGTCCCTTCAAAGTCTGAAAATAATGACCTATGTCATCATTAACCTTAATCCCCACATTTCCCCCCCCCCCCCCCCCCCCCCCCCCGAACAAATCTAGCAACCCACTCACACTACTGTGGCGTGAATCCTTTCATCCGGAGAGTTTGTTGAAGAAAAGCCCAATTAACTTTATCGTATGCTTTCTCAAAGTCAAGTTTAGGCAAGATCCCATCCATTTTTTTCCTCTTGAGTTCATGAATCGTTTCATGCAGCACTACTACTCCTTCCAGAATATTCCTACCTAGTAGGAATGTCGATTGAGTAGGCCTAATAACCCTTTGGGCAATGGACGTCACTCTGTTAGTCCCAACTTTTATAAAGATCTTAAAACTGACATTAAGTAAGCATATTGGTCTATATAGCTCTATACGAATCGCATCTTCCTTCTTTGGGAGTAATGTAATAACACCAAAATTCAATTTGAACATATCCAGATTACCAGCATGCAGCTGAGAAAATAGTGCCATTCGATCTGCTTAACCACGTCCCAAAATTTCAGATAAAACTCGGCCGGAAACCCATCTGGTCCCGGTGCTTTATTTAGTTCCATTTGAGATATAGCATCAAACACCTCCTCTTCAGAAAAAGGTAATGTCAAGATGTTATTCTCAAACTCCGAAACTTGAGTAATATCATCAATTCTCAATTCATCCAAAGAAATCGTATTGGGGTTCGGCGCCCCAAACATTTTTTTTATAATATTCAGATATAAAAACCTTTAGATTTTCTTGACCCAAAATTGTTCCTTCATCTTGTTCTAATTGAAAAAAAACATTTTATTACGGCGTTTACCATTCGTAACTAGATGAAAATATCGAGTATTATTCCCCCCTTGCTGAATGTGTCTAACCTTTGCCCGTTGAGCCCACTTAGACTCCTCACCACGTCTAAGATTAGACAAACAAGAATCAGCCTCCCTCTTAACCCTCATTTCCTCGCCAGAAAGAGGACCTTTTCCCGCCCTCAAATCTAATTCATCAATAAGAAGTAACAACTTTTCCTTCAACCTTTTATACTCGCCACTTAAATTTCTAGCCCATCCCCGTAAGAAACTACAAAGATGCCTGATTTTATGTTGCCACCTTTCAATAGGAGTCTCCCCCGTGAATACGGAGTTCCATTGCTCCTTGACCATCTCATAAAAAACTTCTTGACGCATCCAGGACAGATCAAAAGAAAATATCGATCTATTTCCAGGATGAGCCGAAGATCCTGAATCAATTAGGAGAGGAACATGATGACCCACAAGTATAGGGGGTGTATCGTAGTACTTTCGATAAATAAGAGTGTCCAACCCAACGAGGAGCAGAAGGTGTTGTCAGGCAGTTTCGATAAAGGAATAACTGTATATACTGAAACATAAATTTGTAGGGGTTTTTGATATTGCAGATAAATAAAGTGCGAGTAAATAAAATGCAGTAATAATAATTGCAGCAATACCCACAAGTATAGGGGATCGCAACAGTCTTCGAGGGAAGTAAAACCCAAATTTATTGATTCGACACAAGGGGAGCCCAAGAATATTTGTGATCCTTAACAAGTGAGTTGTCAATTCACCTGCACCTAAAAGTACTTTTGTTCGCAGTGCTTCATCAGTAGTAACAGTTTTATAGCAGCAGCAGTAGTGAAATAATAGCAGCAGTGATATGAAAACAACACTAGTGGTGTTTGAAGTAAACAGCGGGATTAAATACTGTAGGCATAGGGATGGATGAACGGGCGTTGCATGGATAAGATAGTTCATATAATAATAAAGAAAAAAGCATTGTAGATAAATAAGATAAAGCATCCAAGCACTAAGTAACCATAGGCATGTTTTCCGTAAATAGTCGCACGTGCTCACAATGAGAACTTGCACAACATCTTTTGTCCTACCAGCCCGTTTTCAGCGGGGCCTCAAGGGAACTACTGGTAATTTAGGTGTTCCTTTTAATAGAACACCGGAGCAAAGCATTAACACTCCGTGAACACATGTGATCCTCACATCACATCCATCCCCTCTGGTTGTCCCAATTTCTGTCACTTCGGGGCCTCGGGTTCCGGACAACAATATGTGTAAACAACTTGCAGGTATGATCAAGAAACAATAATTATCATCATGATTCAATAACATGTTCAGATCTGAGATCATGGCACTCGGGCCCAAAGTGGCAAGCATTAAGCATAACAAGTTGCAACAATGTCAATAGCACTAATAGAGGATACTAGGCACTATGCCCTAACAATCACGACATTATTACATGAACGATCTCATCCAATCCCTACCATCCCCTTCAGCCTATAGCGGGGAATTACTCACACATGGATGGGGGAAACATGGATGGTCGATGGATAGGCGTTGGTGATGATGATGGCGATGATCTCCTCCACTTCCCCGTCCCGGCAGGGTGCCAGAACAGGAACTTCTGATCCCCGAATCAAGGTTCGGGGTGGCGGCGGAGCTACGGACTTCTTTCTGGAAAACTATCGAACCCCCTCGGGTTTTAGGGTTGAAGGCTACTTGTAGTCGAAAGGGGAGACCGAGGAGGGCTCTGGGTGGCCCACACCATCTGGTGGCGCGGCCAGGGGCGCGCCAGGGGGTGGTGTGGCCCCCCTCTAGTCCCTCTCCTGGCCTCCTTTTGGCTCCCGGGGTCTTCTGGTGTTTTAGGTCCAATGGGGTCTTTTCTAGGAAATTTCCCGAAAGTTGATTTTTCTGCACAAAAACGAGACACTAAAGTAATTCTGCTGAAAACAGCGTTAGTCCATGTTAGTTGCATTCAAAACACACAAGTTTAGAGTCAAACAATAGGAAAAGTGTTCGGAAAAGGAGATACATTTTCGACGTATCAACTCCCCCCAAGCTTAGCTTATTGCTTGTCCTCAAGCAATTCAGTGACAACTAAGTGCGATAAAAAAAACTTTTACGAACACATTTGTTTCATATGATGTAAATATACTCACAATATGATCAAATACTTAGTTATGCTCATGATAAGATACATGCAAGATACTGTCACTTAATAGCTATGCAAACCATGAGGAGATAACAACATATTAATAATAAACAACATGAAGCATAGCTATTTGCAAGATTTTAATATTCATAAAAGGATCTAATAAAGTGGTATCTCGCTTGCCCTTAAGTGTGGGGCAAAACATAAATGCCAGGACACCTCTGAAGTTCAAGGGAAGACTAGAAGTAAAGATATCAAAGATACAAGTGTCAAGATTATACCACAATCAACCGTGTATTGGGACAAACACATCACACTAAGAATGACCATTGTGCTCTCAAGAAAGTGCTCAAAGAATATGATGGAGACTCGAAAGAAAAGTAAAAGAAAGGCCCTTCGCAGAGGGAAGCAGGGATCAACTCATGTGCTATAGCTTTTTATTTTATTAAACAGAGGTATTGAAAACATTTTGAGAGATGTGTATGCTTATGTCAACGAATGGTAAAAAGACAACACAGTACGTCACAAGCCAACTGGATTCACAAGAGCGGCTCCCCTGTGAAGGACGCATATGGGTAGAAGGTCATCCCTCTTTCTCTTTTGTTTACACAATTATGCTTTGACTCATAAATCAGGGGCAAAAAGAGTGAAGAGAATTTGTGTGTATTACTTTGGGGCTGGGAACCCCGCTGCCGGCTCTTCTATCATTTGGATAAGCGTATGAAGCCACTAGTCCAGGGTGTGAAATCCAATCAACAAGTGAGATAAAGATACTCTATTTACGTCCTCATGAGCTAAAACAGGGGCACACAACAGGAATAATTTTTAGCAGGTTTTAAAGGTAGCACATGAGCAATTTACTTGGAGTGGCGGTTAAATACCACATATAGGTAGGTATGGTGGACACATTTGGCAAACTTTGGTTTTGGGGAGTTGGATGCATGAGTAGATCTCATACTCATTATAGGTGAATGCTATCAATAGACAGGGAGCGACAATCAAGAGAGCAACAACTATCATAATCATGTTTGCGACAAAGTAAAGTTAACTAAGGCACAAAATTGATACCATAACTATGAGGCAAAATAAATCATCGAGGCTTATTGACTTTTTGTTTTCAGTCTTAGCATGCATGAGCATGTGCCAAGTCAATTCAAATGAAAAAGTCAGAGGAGGCTACCACAATATCATGTCCTTCTACGAATGGAACAATGCGAACAAATATTTATATGACATGTCATTTACCATTAATAAATTGGAACAAAACATGAGAGGGCACGAACTATTAAGAAGTCATTAAGTCATATATATCTTATACGAACAAACTAAGCATGCTCACATAGATGGATATATGTACAAAAATAAAAGCAAATAGAGTTCATACCAGCCCCTCACCACAACCTGAATTGTCGTAGATCGTCATTACTGTTCTTCACTTGTGGCTCGACTAATATATCATGAAAACCAAGCTCCAATGGAGTCACGGACGACTGTTGAACTCTACAGCAAACTTTATAAAACCAAAGAAGAACAACAAATATTTTTGGTTTTTCAATTAAAGCAAGAACAGAAAGAGAACAATCAAACAAAGCAAAATATTTTTGGATTTTTGAATATTAAACTGCAACTTAAAGGATAAAGCAAACCAACTAAAGAAACAAATAGAGAGAAACAACAGAAATATTTTTGTTCTTTTTATGATTTGGAAAACAAGAACAAAACAATAAAACAAAGAGAAATGAAAGAAACGAAAGAAAACGAAAGAGACGAAAGAAACAAAAAGAAGCGAGAGAAAAGAAAACATGGATATACAAAGAACCGATCGAACATGATATATAAGTGAGTGTGATGACGGTATACCTCCCCCCAAGCTTAGACTTTTAGCCTAAGTGGATATCAATAAAAGCGCGGGAAATATCCCCACTGCGGTGGGTCGTCCCTCGCGTGGTCGTACTCGGGCGCCCAAGAAGAAGATGAAGCAGCTGGCATGGACGAAATCACCATCATCCCCCTCGTCGGCATCCTCCCCTTGCTAGGGGCGATGCTCAAGGTATGTGCCCAGCTCGCTCTCAGAAAGCTCCCATCCTTGCATGTTATTAAGATTAAACAAAAGAGGTGCAGGAAAAAGTACTTACCTAAAAGTTTTAACAACTCTCCACCCGGATCGTTTGGACAAAGTTAATTCAAAAGATAGATTATGTAAATGAGCATGGTAGCAAGAAACTTATGTTGAACCATGGAAACAAGATCAAGCCTGTCTATAGAAAACTACAGGTCTAGAGGGTGCGGCTCCAAACCATGCAAAGCTAGAAAGCGCGAGGCAATAAGACCTCCACAAACTCCGCCCTTCTCACGGTTATGTGAGAGACGGTAAGCAATCAAAGCGCCAAAATTGTAAGACCTATCACATCTTAAGGCAGCTGCAATAAACGCCAAATCATAGACAGATAGCTTGTTGGCGGTTTTTCTAGCTAACACACATTTAGAAATAAAGTAGGCAAAGTATCGAATGGTAGGAAGTTGAATTTCACGAATTTTACCACTCTCCTGTGTGAAGCTTCTGCCTTGGCAACTCTCTCCATATAAATCCAGTAGTGGTTTAGGCTGCCCACTTATCTTCTCACAAGAACCCCACTTCGGTACCTTAATAGCTGCACAAAAATCACTGAAAGGCAGACTCACAGCTTTAGTGTAAATTTTATAGTGTACCATTGGGTTAGTTGGGGACCATTTAAAACAAAAATCCTGCACCGCAGACATAGTTAGTTTCACATATTGGATAGGCTCATCCTCAATGAAACGGTCCAAACCTGCATTATGCACTAGAGTGTTAAAATCCTGCGAAATTTCCGTAATCCTCATGAATTCTTGACACAGATAGATTGATGGGAACACTCTCTCTTCACGGTGCACGAGCATGACTTTATGCAACTCCAACTCATGCTAGTTTAGTTGATGAACATTGTGCTCCATCTCTGAAATTTTTCAACAATCATCACAAAAATTAATTTCAAACAACTATAAGGTGGAAACTACCATAGGGACTTATATGAGAGCTAAACATACATCAAAACTATATTATTTCTACTCAAATAAAGCATGCAAACTCACATAATCGGTCACCTACAGTACCAAAATACTCAAGAAATACTTCACTAAACAAAATTCTACTTGGATCATCGGAGGAGTCATATGCCGGAGATCAAACACACCAAATATGAGCACAAATGATGGGCTGAAGAAGGAGATCGAAAATCCAGAGGAAGAACAGCAAGAACACGGTTTCCAGGAAATTTTTCAGTTTGGGAGGTGAGAGAGAAGACTTTGGCAATGGAGAGAGTAAGTGGAGGGTCCGTGGGGGCCCACACCATGTGCTGGCGCCACGAGGGGGCTGGCCGCGCCACCCTGTGGTGTGCCTGACTTGTGGGTCCCCCTGGGTTCTCCCAGGTGGCTTTCTGCCTCATTTTGACGTAAAATTTTATTATAAATTTTCTGGAATTTTTCGAGAAACTTTATTTTTGAGGTATTTCCAGAATTTTAATAATTAATAAAAACCGGGAAAACGAAAGTGAAACGGTGGAAAACAAAACGAAAACCAACACTACAGAGGTTCTATGACACTCTAATGAAATAATATCCAAAGAAAACAAAGGTGGTAGTGGTGAAAACAAAAGTATGGGTGGTGAAAACATGCATAACCTCAGTAATAAGGGTGAAAACATCAGGAAAACATGCATAAGGATGGTGGAAAACATGATTGTACTCAAGTAGCAATGTGATAACAGAAGTAAACATGGTGAAAACATAATGGGGAAGGTGAAAACATAGTGAAAACATTGCCCATTTCATTTAAAATAATTTTGTTAACAAGGATGATCAAGTCTTGCTACCAAAATAATTTTATATGAAACAAAACTTTGTTTCTCACTAAATACTTATGTTACCTCAACCTTGATAGACATAGTCCCAATCATAATAATTTCATATTCTTTGGGTGGCTTTGGAATAGGACAATAAAATTCTCCAATCTTGATGGTCTCAATATTTTCAATGGAATTTAGACCATATTTTCTATCAATCTTCTTGGGAAAATAAACAGTGTGCTCTTTATCATTAACATTAAAAGTAACTTTTCCTTGATTGCAATCAATAACAGCCCCTGCAGTATTAAGAAAAGGTCTTCCAAGAATAATAGACATATTATCATCTTCAGGCATTTCCAACACAACAAAGTCAGGTAATATCAAACAATTATTAGCAACTTGAACAGGAACATCCTCACATATACCCACAGGAATAGCAGTGGACTTATCATCCATTTGCAAAGATATATCAGTTGGTTTCAATTTTCTAGGAGGAGTCTTTTATAGAGAGTAAAAGGCATGACACTAACTCCAGCTCCTAAATCACACAAAGCAGTTCTAACATAATTATTTTTATAGAACAGGGAATAGTTGGTATACCAGGATCTCCAAGCTTCTCAGGAACCTTGCCATTAAAAGAGTAATTAGCAAGCATAGAGGAGATTTCCTCATTAGGAATCTTCCTTTTGTTAGAGACAGTATCTTTCATATACTTTGCATAAGGAGGCAATTTAATAGCATCAGTTAAAGGAATTTGCAAGAACAAAGGTTTCATCCACTCACAAAACTTGTTATAATGTTCTTCTTCCTTAGATTTTTGTTTCTTATTAGGAAAAGGCATTGGTTTTTGTACCCAAGGTTCTCTCTCATTACCATGTTTATTAGAAATGAAATCCTCCTTAATATACTTTGAAGTTTAAGTTTTCTTTTTAGGTTCAGCTACAGGTTCTTCTTTATCAGAAGCATCATTCTTTTCATTACCACTTTCAGTTTCAGCATCAGAGATAGATATACTATTAGGATCTTTAGCAAGTTCAGAGGATTCTACAGCAGTTTTATGTTTCTTCTTCTTTTTCTTCTTAGTATGAATAACATTGTCATTAGTTTTCTGAGAATCTTGTTCAATTCTTTTAGGATGTCCCTCGGGATATAAAGGATCTTGTGTAGCAATACCACTTCTAGTTCTTATTTCATAAGCATGTTTTTCTTTAGAAGCATTGACTAGCAAATCTTTTTGCACTTTAGCAAATTGATCTATTTAAGTTTGAACCATTTGAAAATGTTTAACAAGCATTTTAACATCATTAGAGGTTCTTTCTATAATACCATGCAAATTATCAATAGCTCTAGAGTTTTCCATTAGGTGATTTTGCACTCTCATATTAAAATTATCTTGCTTAATAACATAATTATCAATTTCATCTAAACATTGATCAGAAGATTTATTATAGGGAATATCTCTACTATCAAAATATTGGAGAGAGTGTACCTCAATAGTGGATGAGTGAGGGATTGGCTTACATAATTCTTCTATAGGTGGAAGATTCTTCACATCTTCAGATTTAATACCCCTCTCTTTAAGAGATTTCTTGGCTTCTCTCATCACTTCATCATATAATTCGATCATTCCCCTCTTCTTGGGTATTGGTGTTGGTGTTGATACTGGAGTAGGGGTCGGCTCAGGCTCAATCATAGTCCAATCATCATGATTTTGGCTTATTTTAGCCATTAATTACTCAACTTCTTCTGGAGTTCTTTGTCTGAAAACACAACCAGCACAACTATCCAGAGATGTCCTAGATTCAACAGTTAGTCCACTATAGAATATATCAAGAAGTTTATTATTTTCTATCTTATGCCTAGGTGTAGCCCTAACTAAAGAACAGAACCTTGCCCAAGATATAGGCAATTTCTCTCCTTCCAATTGCTTGAAATTAAATATATTTTGTAAAGCAGCATGTTGAGCACTAGCAGGAAAATATTTCTGAAAGAAAGTATTAACCAAACCAATAGGACTATCAATAGATCGAGGAGACAAATTGTTAAACCAAGTTTTAGCTCCATCTTTTAATGAGAAAGGTAATATTTTATTAACAAAGTAGCTACGTTTCTTAAGATCGTCAGAGAATAAACTACTCAAAGAGGAGAGCGCATTCATATGTTTCATAGCACTTTCATTTTCAGTACCACAAAAAGATTCTTTCTCAACAATAGATATATAAGATAAATCAAGAGAGAAATCATAATCCTTATCCCTAATATTAATAAAAGAGGTGGCAAACCTAGCATCAGGAGATAATTTATATTTAACAGCACGACTTTCAATAAGACTCGTAACAGCATCTTTATCCTTCATAGCATGTATTTCATCAATAAGATCATCATTAAGATCAATATAGGAATCATCAAAATCATCACTAGGATTCTCTATAAGCTCAGGTGAAACAGCAGGAGTAACAGGATTTTTATCAGGAGTTTCAGTGTTTGCAATATTTTAGCTTTAGCAATAGTAGCATCTAAGAAAGGACCGAGAGAACCACTCACATCAAGCACAGTAGAAGCATCATCAAAAGTATTTTCAGATTCAGCAAAAGTAGCATGTGTAGCATGTGGTGGTGTAAGCAGCTTACTCATAACACACGGTGAATCAAGAGCAACAGAGGTGTTCAGAGTTGTACCTCTTCTTGTAGTGGATGCTAATATAGGAAACTTTTCATCACGATTCTTACCCATGATGAATGATAGCAGTAGATAATAGTACTCTCCGGTGAGATTGCAAATAAAGCTATGCTCCCCGGCAACGGCGCCAGAAAATAGTCTTGATGACCCAAAAGTATAGGGGATCGCAATAGTCTTCGAGGGAAGTAAAACCCAAATTTATTGATTCGACACAAGGGGAGCCAAAGAATATTTGTGAGCCTTAACAAGTGAGTTGTCAATTCACCTGCACCTGAAAATACTTTTGTTCGCAATGGTTTATCAGTAGTAACAGTTTGATAGCAGCAACAATAGTGAAATAATAGCAGCAGTGAGATGAAAACAACAGCAGTGGTGTTTGAAGTAAACAGGGATATTAAATACTGTAGGCATACGGATGGATGAACGGGCGTTGCATGGATAATATAGTTCATATACTAATAAATACATGGGCATTGTAGATAAATAAGATAAAGCATCCAAGCACTAAGTAACCATATGCATGTATTCCGTAAATAGTCGTACGTGCTCACAATGAGAACTTGCACAACATCTTTTGTCCTACCAGCCCATTTTCAGCGGGGCCTCAAGGGAACTACTGGTAATTAAGGTTTCCTTTTAATAGAACACTGGAGCAAAGCATTAACACTCCGTGAACACATGTGATCCTCACATCACAGCCATCCCCTCCGGTTGTCCCAATTTCTGTCACTTCGGGGCCTCGGGTTCCAGACAACAATATGTGCAAACAACTTGCAGGTATGATCAAGAAACAATAATTATCATCATGATTCAATAACATGTTCAGATCCGAGATCATGGTAGTCGAGCCCAAAGTGGCAAGCATTAAGCATAACAAGTTGCAACAATGTCAATAACACTAATAGAGGATACTAGGCACTATGCCCTAACATCACAGCATTATTACATGAACGATCTCATCCAATCCCTACCATCCCCTTCAGTCTACAGCGGGGAATTACTCACACATGGATGGGGGAAACATGGATGGTCGATGGAGAGGCGTTGGTGATGACGATGGCGATGATCTCCTCCACTTCCCTGTCCCGGCAGGGTGCCAGAACAGGAACTTCTCATCCCCGAATCGAGGTTCGGGGTGGCGGCGGAGCTACGGACTTCTTTCTGGAAAA
Organism: Alopecurus myosuroides; assembly: GCA_028641055.1. Lineage (NCBI taxonomy): Eukaryota > Viridiplantae > Streptophyta > Magnoliopsida > Poales > Poaceae > Alopecurus > Alopecurus myosuroides. The sequence continues at coordinate 160,195,184 of CM054059.1, forward strand.
GTATCGAACCCCCTCGGGTTTTAGGGTTGAAGGCTACTTGTAGTCGAAAGGGGAGACCGAGGGGGCTCTGGGTGGCCCACACCACTTGGTGGCGCGACCAGGGGCGCGCCAGGGGGTGGTGTGGCCCCCCTCTGGTCCCTCTCCTGGCCTCCTTTTGGCTCCCGGGGTCTTCTGGTGTTTTAGGGCTAATGGGGTCTTTTCTTGGCAATTTCCCGAAAGTTGATTTTTCTGCACAAAAAGGAGAAATCAAAGTAATTCTGCTGAAAACAGTGTTAGTCCGTGTTAGTTGCATTCAAAACACACAAGTTTAGAGGCAAACAATAGGAAAAGTTTTCGGAAAAGGGGATACATTTTCGACGTATCATGGCCCAATCCTTTCTTCATACAAGGACAAGCCAGTGGGTTTACTTATGATTTACAAACATTCTCGAGGACACGCGGGAGGTTTCTGTCAAGTGCTTTTGTTTCATGCCGTTGAATAATTTTTAGTGTTTTGATAAGTGTTATGTGGGTGAACCTATGCTAATGTATCGTCCCATCCAAGACTAATACATACTTGTGATTATACCCCTTGCAAGCATCCGCAACTACAAGAAAGTTATTAAGAAATAAATCTAACCACAACTTTAAACTCCGGGATCCTACGCTCCCTCATGCAATGGTTTCCTAACCGTGGTTTAGGTTTCTATCACTCCGGTAACCCCACAATTAGTAGCCAAATACACGATGCATTCCCCTAGTCCCATAAGTGGTGAAGTATCATGTAGTCGATGTTCGCATGACACCACTAGAAGAATAACACCACAACTTAAATATCAAACCATTAAATATTACTCAACATTATTTCACTACTAACAACTTGACTTCTCCTATGTCCTCAAGAACAACACGAACTACTCACAATACATCATATGGATCATGATGAGAGGTGATATAATGGTGATTAACAATCTGGACATAAACCTAATCCAATGGTTTCACTCAATAGCAGCAACTACAAGTAGTAATCAACACCGGGAAAGTTTCCCCTATGAAATAGACAAGATGCAACCCTAGATGTTACAGCGGAACGGAGTGGAGCTGAGGGTGATGATGGTGTAGATGATGATGACGATGATGATCCCGATGAAGTCCAGCTCGATGACAGTGACGATGGCGATGATTTTCCCCCTCCGGGGAGGAATTTCCCCCGACAGATTTCTCCCTGCCGGAGAGCTTTTCTCTCTCTATTGTTTTCCGTCCCACAGAGGTGGCGGAAAGACTCCTCGATGATTCCCTGTGTCTTAGGGTTCCCGGGGGATGAAGTACGTCGAAGTGGCAAGCCAGAGGTGGGTCAGGGCCTCCTCACCACCCCCAGGCGCGGCCAGAGGTGGGCCCGCGCCTGGGCATGGTGAGGGCCCTTGGTGGCCCTCCTCTGGCTCCCCTTTTGGCTTCCTCCATCTTCGAGTGAAATAGGAACTTTCTGATGATTTCTGGGGTACTTCGATCTTCGTGAATATGGTATCCTGACGCTCCATTTTCCAGCTGAATTCTGGCTCCGGGGTTCAACTTTCCAATTATTGGAAAACATGCAAAATAGGTGAAATAACATAAGTATCATGCTCCAATATGAAATATATCAATGAATATCAGCAAATTGTGATATAAAATAGTGATGCAAAATGGACATATCAACTCCCCCCAAGCTTAGAGCTCGCTTGTCTCCAAGCGAAACTGAACTCAGTAAACATGACCACAGGTTTATGGAGTGAAGAGTCGATAAATAAAATACGGACAAGAAGCATCACATTTATCTATGCACCAATCATTATAGACATCAACTTCCTCTCATATAACTTAACTTGAAACGATTAATGGGATTCACAAACAAAGATGCAAAAGAGAGAATCAAAATTGGTGATGGCAAACTTAGTTCTTGGTCAGAGAACATTTAATAGTATCATACTTATCTTAGGTGAAGTCTTCATAATAAGGCTTATATTGTAGAGCTTAACATGTTTAATTTTAACAATCCTTTTACAGTGATTCATAGCTTTCAAAGTAATATTCATTCAGATAATAAAGCATGTGCTAAACAAAGAAGGATAGAAAACATGACTGAATAAATCAACATATAGATGGTGAGATCACAACAACTCAAATGCTTGCTGGAGACAGAAAGGAATGGGTTTACTGACTCAACATAAAAGTAAAGGATAGGCCCTTAGCAGAGGGAAGCAGGGATCACTCATGTGCTAGAGCTTCTTTTTTTAAATGAATCAGAGGTAATGAAAATAAGGTTTGAGAGTGGTGTATGTCTATGTCAACGAATGGAAACGAAAAACTTATCATATCCCATATCAAGCAAGGTTGTCGGTCTTTTGAGAGCGGTTTCCATTGATACCTTTTCTCTTTTCCACATCATTGGCACTTCCCCCACCTTTGCTTACACAAACCATGGCTAACCGAATCCCCGGGTGCCGACCAATCAATCATCAATCCATGGGGAAGTTCCTTTCATCCATTATATTTATTTTTTCATGATATTTGGTACCATCTCTCGGCAATATTAAGACGAGCACAGATTTCATACTCATCTGGGTGAAAGGGGGAAGAACCTTGCTTGACATAAGACATAATAAATTTAACACTACTTCCTCATGAGCTAAAACAGGATCACAAAACAGTTTTAATAGTTTTGAAGGTTTTAAAGGTAGCACACGAACAATTTACTTGGAGTGGTGGTGAAATACCACTTATAGGTAGGTATGGTGGACACAAATGGCAAGTTTTTGGTTCAGGGTTTGGATGCACGAGTAGAGTTCATACTCAGTACAAGGTTTTTGGCTAGCAAGGCTGGGTAGCAAGCATAAGATTTGAGGGAAAACAAACAAATATACATATGATGAAACCAATCATGCAATCTCCATTGAAAGCCCAAGCGATCTTAACTTTTGAATACTAAGTTTATGAGCTAATAGGAAAATTCCTCTTTCTTATACTAGCATCTCAAAATATTATTTCTACTGACCCAAGCTAAGTTTGCCAAAACCAACTAGATTAACTTGATGATCTCCAGAGTGACACCAAATACTAACAACAAGCTCAACCATATGACAGAAATTGGAAACTAAAATAAGGTGTGCAGAAAGTAAATGATGAAACTTCTCATTAATATTTCAAACCGGCAACTCACACCAACGGATACAACGATAACCAACTAAGGAGAGATACTTCCATACTGCAAACCATCCTATATGATAACTTCTCTACTCATGATATGACTCTACTGAAAAAGTAAAAGATGAAAGATAGTGATGTGATACCGCGGCACTCCCCCCAAGCTTGGAACAAGCCGAGGGGATGCCAAAACCAATGACGAATTATTTATTCGGTGGTGGTGACGAATCCTCTTCATCATCAGACTTCCAAGGTAAAGCCTCTCCGTCAACAAACAATGACATGGTCTCCAATATCCCTAGACTTACAACAGAGCGTATGCATTTAAACCTAGCCTCATACTCGCAGTTTTGATTATGCACATCATAGAGTTGTGCTTGCAGATTGTGGGTGGTCTTGTGGAGCGAGAGAATTTCATCCAAAAGCTTGGCGGTTTCCTTCTTGTGCTCGGCAATCAGCTCTGCATTCATCCTATAGATTATGTCCACTTCACGCTCCGCCATCTTCTTGTACCTAAAAACTTATTGTTCTAGCTCTTCCATCCTTGCTTCCAGGCTGCCTTCTCCTTTAGGACCTTGAACATCCTCTTGCTGCACCTTCCCGTCCTTGAGCAGCAACTCTTTGGGATGCATCTTCAACTCCTCCAGGTATGGGTTGACGATGTTCTCATAGAAACTATCCTTGGAGGGTTCAGAGGAAGACATTGTGGCCCTAGATCTGAAAATAAATCTGGAAAAAACAGCTCGAAACAAAAAAAAACACGACGAGAAAACGATATATGGACCTCGGGGGGTCCGGGGGATTATATAGCAAAAAGTTTCACAACGAAAGGAAGGTACTGGGTCAAAACGGGTCGGAGACGGACTCCGAGGCATCCTCACCATAACCAGGCGTGGCCAAGGGTGGGCCTGCGCCTAGGCATGGTGAGGATCCTCCAGGCTCAGTCTCCGCCTCGTTTCTAGATCATAATTTTTCATATTTTCCCAAAACAGTAAAAATAAAAGTTGGAAGATGATTCGCGAACGTTCTCTTACCAAAACTGATACCTATTTGAAAAGTGACTCTGCAGTTTCTGAAATATGCTTCTTAATAAATTCCTCCGGGGTCATGGCTTGAATACAATCAACATTTTCATTATAAGGATCTCCAGAAATATAATGCTTGAGTCTTTGGCCGTTCACCACTTGTGAATTGTTGTCTTCAAGGGAAACAATTTTAATTGCCCCCGAACGATATACCTCTTCGATAACAAAAGGTCCTTCCCATCTCGAGAGTAATTCTCCTGCAAAAAATCTGAGATGAGACCTATACAATAGCACTTTATCACCAACATGAAATTCTATTTTAGTAATTCTCTTATCGTGCCACCTTTTAACTTTCTCTTTAAAGATCTTAGCATTTTCATATGCTTCACTTCTCCATTCATCTAAAGAACTTAAGTCAAGCAACCTTTTCTCACCAGCAAGTTTAAAATCTCTATTAAGGTCTCTCACTGCCCAATAAGCTTTGTGTTCTAATTCTAGAGCCAAGTGACAAGCTTTTCCATAAACCATTTTATAAGGATACATTCCCATGGGATTTTTATAAGCAGTTCTATAAGCCCACGGAGCATCATTTAATTTGCTAGCCCATTTTTTCTAGATTTGTTAACAGTCTTTTGCAAGATAGATTTGATTTCTCTATTTGATAATTCTACTTGCCCACTACTTTTAGGATGATAGGGTGAGGCAATTCTATGATTAACATCATATTTAGCAAGAGTCTTTCTAAAACCACCATGAATAAAATGAGAACCCCCATCAGTCATAAGATATCTAGGCACACCAAACCTAGGGAAAATAATATCTTTAAGCATTTTTTATGATGTTTCACCATCAGCACTTTTAGTAGGTATAGCTTCTACCCATTTAGTAACATAATCAACAGCAACAAGAATATGAGTGTAGCCTTGTGAAGGAGGGAAAGGACCCATAAAGTTAAAACCCCAACAATAAAATGGTTCAATAACAAGAGAATAATTCATAGGCATTTCATTACGTCTAGAAATATTTCCAACCCTTTGACATTGATCACAAGATAAAATAAACTTTCTAGCATCTTTAAAGAGAGTAGGCCAATAAAAACCTTACTGTAGAACCTTATGTGCAGTTCTATCTCCAGGGTGATGTCCTCCATAAGCACTACTATGACATTTTCTCAATATCTCTCGTTGTTCATTTTCAGGAACACATCTTCGCATAATACCATCAACAACTTATTTATATAAGTGTTGGTCATCCCAAAAATAATGCCTCAAATCATAGAAGAATTTTCTTCTTTACTCAGATGTAAAGGTAGGAGGCAAATACTTGGAAACAATAAAGTTAGCATAATCAGCATACCATGGACTCTCTTGAGAGCTCACTTTTATTGCAGCCAACTGTTCATTAGGAAAAATATCATTAACAGGAATAGGATCATCAGAGATATTTTCTAATCTAGACAAATTATCAGCAACATGATTTTTAGCACCCTTCCTATCCACCATATGTAAATCAAACTCTTGTAAGACAAGCACCCATCTAATAAGCCTAGGCTTAGCATCTTTCTTTTCCATAAGGTACTTAATAGCAGCATGATCAGTATGAATAGTAACTTTAGAATCAACAATATACTGCCTAAATTTATCACAAGCAAAAACTACGGCTAGGAACTCTTTCTCAGTGGTAGCATAATTCTTTTGAGCAGCATCAAGAGTTTTACTAGCATAATGAATAACATTTAACTTCTTATCTACCCGCTGTCCAAGAACAACACCTACATGATAATCACTAGCATCACACATAATTTCAAACGGTAAATTCCAATCAGGGGGTTGAACAATAGGGGCAGATATTAAAGCCTTCTTTAAAATTTCAAAAGTTTCTTTACAATCTTCATAAAAAACAAAAGGTACATCCTTTTGAAGAAGATTAGTAAGAGACTTTGATATTTTAGAGAAATCTTTAATAAACCTTCTATAGAAACCAGCATGACCAAGAATACTATGAATACCTTTGACATCCCTGGGACAGGGTATTTTCTCAATGGCTTCAACTTTAGCTCTATCAACTTCAATACCTCTTTCAGAAATTTTATGTCCAAGTATAGTTCCTTCATTTACCATAAAGTGGCATTTCTCCCAATTAAGAGCAAGATTAGTCTCCTCACATCTCTGCAAAAATTTATCAAGATTCTGCAAACAATTATCAAAAGAAGTTCCATAGACGGAGAAATCATCCATGAAGACTTCCACAATTTCTTCACAAAAACCATGAAACATAGCAGACATGCATCTTTGAAAAGTAGCAGGAGCATTACATAAACCAAAAGGCATATGTCTATAAGCATAGGTTCCATAAGAACAAGTGAAAGTTGTTTTCTCTTGATGAGGCTTTCTAACAGCAAGTTGAGAGAACCCAGAATAACCATCAAGAAAGTAGAAATGAGTTTTCTTAGACAACCTCTCTAACATTTGATCAATAAAAGGCAAAGGATAATAATCTTTCTTAGTAACCTTATTAACTTTCCTACAATCAATACACATCCTATAACCAACCACTACTATTTGAGGAATAAGTTCATTATTTTCATTTGGCACAACAGTCATACCTCCTTTCTTGGGGACACAATGCACAGGACTAACCCATCTACTATCAGCAATAGGATAAATAATACTAGCGTCAAGGAGTTTCAATACCTCATTTCTTACCACATCCTTCATCTTAGGATTTAAACGGCGTTGATGTTCAACAACTGGCTTTGCATCAGGTTCAGTATTAATAGCATGCTGACATATAGTAGGAGAAATCCCCTTCAAATCATCAAGAGTATAGCCAATAGAACCTATGTGTTTCCTCAATATTCCCAATAATCTCTCCTCTTCTTTACCAGAAAGTTTAGAACTAATAATAACATGATATAATTTCTTATCATCAATATGAGCATATTTAAGATTGTCAGGTGATACGTCATAAACGTATCCCTAATTTCTGATGCTCCATGATCATATTATGCCAATTGTTACATGTTTTCTCCCTTCTTTATGTCATTTTATCGATTTTCCGGACTAACCTATTAACAAGATGCCACAGAACCAGTTCCCTGTTTTCTGCTGTTTTTAGTTTCAGAAAAGTTGTTCTGGAAATATTCTCGGAATTGGAAAGTTCGAAGCCCGGAAATCCTATTTTCCCCGGAAGCATCCAGAAGACCGAAGAGGGGCAGCAGGGGGGCCACATCATAGGGTGGCGCGCCCCCTGGTCGCGCCAGCTATGGGTGTGGGCCCCCCCGACCTCCACCGCCTTTTCCCTTTCGCCTATTTAAGCCCCCCGGATGGAAAACCCTAGGAACCTGGTCAAAATCCCTGAAAAAGTTCCACAGCCGCCGTCACCGTCAACCCCAGATCAGGGGGGTTCTGAAGCTGTTTCTGTCACCCTGCCGGAGAGGAGATCATCACCGGAACCTTCTACATCACCATGCCTGCCTCCGGAGTGATGCGTGAGTAATTCATCCTTGGACTACGGGTTTGTACCTGTAGCTAGATGGTTGTCTTCTCCTCATATGCCTCCATGTTTATATCTCGTGAGCTGCCTATCATGATCGACATTGATCTTATGTAATTCTATGTGCTATGTTTGTTGGGATCCGATGAATATTGACCTTATGCCAAGTTGATTATAGTCTTTATTTGCATATGTTATTTGTGATCTTGCATGCTCTCCGTTGCTAGTGGTTATTCTGGCCAAGTAGTTGCTAGTGACTCCAAGAGGGAGTATTTATGCTCGATAGTGGGTTCATGCCTCCTTGTTACCTTGCTCGAGTGACAAAAACCTGAAGGGGAGGATGTGATGTTGCCATTAGGGAGAAAACAACGGTGAGAGTGCCCGCGTGCATAATCATTGCTTACATTACACACTTTGTTTAATGCAATTATCTATTGCTTGCAACTTAATACCTAAAGTGGTTCGGATGATAACCTAATTATGGGTGGATTATTAGTCATATTGTGCACTACGGTGCAACCTCTATTTGTCAATTGCCCAGCTGTAATTTGTTCACCCAGCATGCTATCTTTTATGTAGAGACACCACTAGTGAACCTATGAACCCCGGTCCAATTTTCCACACTGTTAAACAAACCACACCAATTTCTTGCTTTTTTACTTACTGCAAGCATACACTGTTTTTCCACACTATACGTCTAATCTTTGTTTTCAGCAAGACCGGTGAGATTGACAACCTCACTGTACCGTTGGGGCAAAGTATTTTGGTTGAGTTGTGTGCAGGTTCCACGTTGTTGCTGACACCGGTGAATCTCCAGCACCACCGTTAGTGGCATCAACCTTCCGAAGGTCCTCCTTCTCCTACTGGATTGATAACCTTGGTTCTTAACTAAGGGGAAAACTCCTACCGCTGTGCTCATCACACCTCCCTCTTGGGGTATCCCAATGAGTGCAAGATCTGCACCATCAAGGACTTTTTCTGGCGCCGTTGCCGGGGAGAAGGAAGTCTTCTGGCAAGGGGAGTCTCTCACTCTCAACCTCTTTATTTTGTTTATTTTCTTGTTTTTAGTCTTGTTTTTATTTCCCTATATCAAAAACAAAAACAAAAATAGTTTACTTCATAGTTGTTATTTACTTGCTTGCTTTTATTCTGCTAAAATGAGTTCCTCTGAGAATACCAAGTTGTGTGACTTCATTAGCACAAACAACAATGATTTTATTTGCACACCTATTGCTCCACCTGCTCCTATTGATGCTTTCTATAATATTAAACCTGCTTTATTAAATCTTGTGGTGAAAGAACAATTTTATGCTATTAGTACTGATGATGTTGCTGCCCACCTTAATAATTTTGTTGAACTATGTGAGATGCAAAAATATAAAGACGTGGATGGAGATATTATTAAACTGAAATTATTTCCTTTCTCTTTGAGAGGAAGAGCTAAAGAATGGTTGCTATCTTTTCCTAGAAATAGTATTGATTCATGGACTAAGTGTAAAGATGATTTCATTGGAAAATATTATCCTCCTGCTAAGATTATATCCCTAAGAAGTGACATAATGAATTTTAAGAAATTTGATAATGAACATGTTGCTAAAGCTTGGGAAAGAATGGAAACTATGGTGAAGAATTGTCCCACTCATGGACTGACTACTTGGATGATTATACAAACCTTTTATGCAGGACTGAATTTCTCCTCAAGGAACCTATTAGATTCAGCTGCTGGAGGTACCTTTATTCCCATCACTTTGGGCAATGCAACAAAGCTTCTTGATGATATGATGATAAATTATTCAGAGTGGCACACTGAGAGAGATCCACAAGGTAATAAGGTAAATTCTATTGAGGAAACCTCCTCTTTAAGTGAAAGGCTTGATGCTATTATGTCTATGCTCGTTGATGTTAAAGCTCAAGTTGATCCTAATAATGTTCCTTTAGCCTCTTTGGTTGCTCAAGAAGAGCATGTTGATGTAAACTTCATTAGAAATAATAATTTTAACAACAATGCTTATAGAAATAATTTTGGTGGAAGCAATTATAAGCCCTATCCTCCTAATAATGGTTATGGTAATTCTTATGGCAACTCCTACAATAGTAATAAAAGCTCTACCTCTAATCTTGAAAACATGCTTAGAGAATTTATTAGCACACAAACTGCTTTTAATAAATCTGTTGAGCAAAAGCTTGGTAAAATAGATGTTCTTGCCTCTAAAGTAGATAGCCTTGCTATTGATGTTGATTTTCTAAAACTAAATGTTTTGACACAAGATTTTAAACAAAGTAAAACTTTGAATGTCATCCAAGTTCAAATAGACAATAATGTTAGATTGATGGCTGAATTACGTGCTAGGTGGGAAAGAGAGGATGAACTGCTAAAAAGAATAATATTTCTAGAGTTTGTAATATCACAACCACTAGTAAAAATGAAGTTCCAAGTGCTAGTAAACCTCCTACTATCAATGGTAAAGTAGTTGGTGTTAATAAAGTCCCTACTCCTTTGGTGAAACGTGCTAAATTGCCTCAAACTGCTGAAATTGCTTCTGATAAAAGTGCTGAAATTTTTAGAGATGTGGGAGATAATGGTTCCATTACTTTTGATGATAATAATATTGATTTTGATGATTGAAATATCTTTAAAGTTATTATATTTCTACAAAAGCTTGCTAGAAGTCCCAATGCTAGTGCCATGAATATGGCCGTTACTAAACATATTACCAATGCTCTCATGAAAGTTAGGGAAGAAATGTTGAAAATTGAGACATCTATCCCTAGAAAATTAGATGATGGTTGGGACCCTATCATTAAGATAAAAGTAAATTATTTTGATTGAAATTCTTTGTGTGATCTTGGTACTAGTATCTCTGTTATGCCTCAAAAGCTTTATAATATGCTTGATTTACCACCGTTGGAACACTGTTATTTGGATGTTCATCTTGTTGATAATGCCAAGAAGAAACCTCTTGGTAGAATTGATGATGTTCTTATTATGGTTAATAATAACCTTGACTTTTTGTTATGAACATTGAATGCAATGCTTCTTGTCCTATTGTTTTGGGAAGACCTTTTCTTAGAACTGTTGGTGCTATTATTGACATGAAAGAGGGGAGTATTAAATATCAATTTCCCCTCAAGAAGGGTTTGGAACACTTTCCTAGAAAGAATACGAAGCTACCCATTTGACTCTATTATTAGAGCAAAATATGATGTTGCTGCTTCTTCACTTGAAAATACCTGAGTTGATTTTTTATGCCTAGCAGAAAGGCGTTAAAGAAAAGCGCTACCGGGAGACAACCCGTTTTATTTCTCTGTTTTCATTCAGTTTTCCTTTGTTTTCTTTGGTGTGCTTTGCACCTGGGTGTTGTCTATTTCCTTAGCAACCCCGCTGCATCTTTTGTTTTGTGTTTTTGTTGAGCCAAGTAAAGCCTCTAGTGGAAAGTTGAGCCTATATTTCGGATTTCTGCGCATGAAACAGATTTCTGCTGTCCACTGTTAATTCTGTTAAAAATCACGAAAAATTCAAAATGACCTGAGATTTTTTGTGCTTAATCCTGTGTTATATACTCAACTTTTCTTATAAGACCACTTTTTGATTTGACCATGTGGTGACCCAGCACACCACTGCATGTGTAGTGTGCAAGTCGATGACATAATACTCACAGATAGACTTACGTGTGAATATTACATCCCTCAGAGTAGTACAACAGAAACATAGCGGGTCCATGCAAAACTATAGGATACTAACTTCATTAAAAAATCTTGAGAATCTCTTTGATGAATCAAGAAGATCCCATACAAATGAAACATCAGAAGAAGCAATTCGAAGATCCAAGCTGGAGAGGAACTCTAGCTCAGAACTAAACCACTGTGGCTGATGTCAGCCCTAATCTATGGCTTGATACAACTAAGTCCAGGAATGGTCTTCACCTACACCTTGATAGCTTCTCCTCCACTAGCGTTGTTGATGACGATGATTTCCTGGCTAAGTAAGAGATCACTCCATCTAGCTTCCTAAGGTAGTGATGGCTTCACGATGACGACTTCCGTAGGGCTTCAACTCTAAGCAGGGGGTCAAACGGGAACGAATGAGTAACGAGCGGTACTCAGCAAGTTCATGATATATAGTGGGTAGTTTGATGCACTAACTACAGCTTTAGACTCGAAAGAGTCATAAGCTAATGCAAGGTTTTGCAGATCTTTCTTCAAGAGGTTGCTTTTAATTCCGAAAACTATGCCCGCCAGACCATCACAGGACTAGAACTTCATGGAGTTGCCTTTCCTGTAGCGTTTGCAGTTCCTTCCCGGAACAAGGGGTAACATGCCACATCCTTTTACACTCTACAGAGGTGCGTTACTTTACCCATGGGTGACCAAGACCATGTTGCACAACCAGGCTCGAGATCCTGTCCACTCCCACTCAGGTGTGGGGCCCAGTTGTTGGTCCAAGCCAAACCATGCTTCTCCGCACAACGCATGCCCACCCATTTCCACCAGCAGGTTGAACCCCTGATTCCACCCCTCACGATGGATATCTAGGCGCCCCTGGTACGGATGGCAACGGGGCCCCGAAACCCGCAAACCCGACGGGTACCGGCCTTAAATGGGGAGGGTTTGGTAAAATGTTCGACCCACCAGGTCTAATGGGGCGGGTATGGGGGTGACAAACCCGTACCCGCACACCCGCTCTAAGTCCCAATCATATCCCTAATAATCCTTTGCCTAACCACACGTCCACGAGCTATGGACCACAAACTCACATATCACATGAACGCGTTGGAATTTGGAGTCCCGAAGACAACACACGTATACACGTGTCTATTTCCACCGACCTCATCCTAATAGTTCATTGTTTTATTCCCCACATGTGTCGGTGTCGCTCCTTAAATGGGTACCCGTTGGGGCCCCGAACCCGGCCGGGTCGTGGGTCTGGTAAGAAATGAGACCCGACAAGTTAAATGGGGCGGGTATGGGGGCGCCGACCCGGCCCCGAACCCGGTGGGTGCCATCCGGAGCCCCTGGCAGACCATCATAGACCCCAGAGTCCATGGGAACTAAGGGATCCCACCCATGTGCATGTAGTCTCGCAAGACCTACAGCGTACGTCTTTGGCAGCCTATTGACATGCGAACGAGAGAAGATCACAACTGACTTACTCCCCCATAGAAGACCCATGGTCAACGTTGTATTTACGGCGCACCGAGTTCTGATGGAATTTGTGATTAATTCCTAGGTAATACGTTCCCATGGATATGGAACCTTCCTTTGACCTATTCATCTTACCATGGTCCCATCCGCCCACCAAACAGAACACTACCACTCGGGTAGTCATTCAATTAGTCATATTATTATAAAAATAGGATCATGCATTCTTTTGAGAGTAGGTGATAATAGGATAGGGTTTTTGCAAGTAGTTCGTTATGAAATACATCAAAAGATGAGCAAGTGATGAACTTGCCTGAGATTGAAATAACCATAATAAACAATGTCTTCAGGGTTCGAGGGGCTCGTAGAAAATCCCGGTATCTGAAAGATAGCAAAGTAGTCCGGGTAAGGACTACAGAAAACATTGGCAAGATGATACATGCATAGTAATGAGATGCATCGTGTAACACCCTAGAAAATACTGTGGGGACCCCAGACTAGCAGTCCGAGACCTCCAGTATGCATACATTAACAATCCCATGATTAGTTAGTCGTGAACAACATACTCGAGTTGGCATTGCAGATACAACATCCACTACACGAATACACGGCTTACACAACTGGTCACATGACTCAGTTGAAAACAACTGCCGCGCAGGGCAGGAACACACACTAACAATAGCGGAAGTCTTCAAAAACACACTCGTGGTAAACCCAAGTCATGCCTTGATTACCTACAGGCTACTGACTCAGAGACGTTCCTAGTTCGCATTTCCGTCAGCGACATCATCTTCTTCAGGTTCTCCGGGCTTCTGCTCAAAGTCTGGCTAAGACAATAGCCAGGGACGAAACCATTGTGAGTACATTGGAATGTAATAGCAAGACACCCCAAATGAAAGCTAAACATGCAAGTATGCATAAATATATAGGTGGTAGGAAGGCTGTAGTTAAGGTTCAACTAGCCATGATGAATTGAAGACACATCATGGTTGCACAAGTTTTAGTTGTTTTTGTTGAAGAAGACACTTCAAAAGATATTTTATTTCTCTTGTAGATATTGCATGTCCACAAGGTTTTGATAAAGCATTCTAAATAAAAGAAAGTTTTTCTTTGCAAAACTTCTTGGAAAAACACCTCTTCAAAACCATCATTTCTCCCGTACCTCAAAGGTACAATCATTCCCTTTCAACGTATCTCCCAGGCACAAGTTTCAAAACACTTTTCCAGTTTTTCGAAAACATTGACACAATGCTAGCTACATGGTCATTCAACTGTCCATATCCGAGGACGCGGCTATTCTGAATAGTTTTACTCTGCAGAGGTGTACACAATCCACAAGATCCAGTACATCCGCCGTGAACAACCACGGACTGTCCGAGACAGTATGCAAACATCGGATAACTGGTCCTAACCATCCACTATGTCAGCGCTAGTAAATGACTACCTCTTCAACTGGGTTTGTTCTCCCCGGCACCGTGTGAGTCAGCCGTATCAATCCGGTTTCCCCTGACAACACACCGCCATGGCAGGAGACCCAATTGCTGCAACCGGTAGTGAACTTAATCCCACACTGTGAATGTCATGTTTCTCCCTCCGGCGACAATTCGGTTCGGGGGACTCTAACCCCTATAGCACTTTGAGGTAGGCACGGACTAACACCGAGAAGCAATTAGCTAGACCCCGTTCCCATATTGGGGTAATGTGTCAGCACGGCTTGGTTGTCCGGCGAAGACTAGGTTATGTGTCATTTTTGGAAAACAAGTCGAAAACATTTTCTTCTTCACAAACCTCCCTCGGACAAGGTCCCACCTTTCCTCGGGGTTTTTCCAAGATTTTGCTTTCCAAAAACATCAAGTTAAAATGTCCACTAGGGGACTTAAGTGAATGAAGTGATGATACTAAAATATCTAAAGGGCTTGGTAACACCAAGATTATATAGTGGATAACGCATATTAGATGCATAAAACAGATGGTGGTATAGTCCACTTAAGGAAATAGTTGTTGAATCAACTTTTGTAAAACTTCAGAAGTAAAGCATGCATGATAGATAATGATAAGTTAAAAAAGCAAGAATTTATAGTGGCTTTCCTTGGCACTGGTCTTGGTCTTGCTCTTGAAATAAACAAGAGTTACAATAAAAACCTCTCCGGGAAATAATACCGTCTCCGTTATCTAACGTCGTAACCTCAAAAAGGAGAACACCCAATCAGAACCAAACAAAGGCAAGAACTTGGCAAAAAGTAAACATACAGCAAGCATTTCATCAAACAAGTACACTCACAAACAATATTACTAGGGTGCACACCATCAAGCAAAACATGCACAAACAACACACATGAATAGCACTAGAATTGGTGCTATGGATCCTCAACCAAATTGGCATGGGTCCAGTGGGTGTGCCATTCTCATAACATGGCCCAATAAGGTTAAATGACTCTCTGGTCATTCATTAGGATGAACAAAATAACAAGAAAACAACCTAGGAACACATACACATGCATAGGAAAATATTATCAAGCAATACTACAAGCCCATAGTGACACATGATTTTCTAAACATGGAAAAATAATATAACCAGTAGCTAAGAAACCTAATAACAGAGACAAATAAATACCAAACATATCATGGCATCACTCAATACATGAAAATAATCATGGAGCAAAACAACTGTTAAAACTAGACATGAAAAAGGGCTATTTAGACAAGCAGACATGCATAACCATAAGAGATCATCAAACATGATTTATTCTAACATGATGGATCCGTAAGATAGCATCCAAATAACAGAGGAAAATAAAACCTAGACATGCTACTAATCTCAAAATAACAACCTAATCAATGCCTCAAAAATTGAGCATGCAAATAACAACCTATGGCAGAAAATCATCTAAAATTAGCATAGCATGACAATTTGATATAGGGCTCAGTCAAGCATGTAAGCAAGTTTAATAAGCTAGAATAACAGTAGCTATGCTATGGAAAACAATATTAAAGCATTTATTCAATTCATCATACCAATATGAAGAATAACATAATTTAACCTATTATTATTAGGAAAACAACCCTATGAGATTTAAACTATAACTAACATGGATTTTCACACACAAGTCCTAACATGATAGTGTCACACTAAAAACACATATCAAACATGTATTAATACCCTACACATGCTAGGAATAAATTTTATATCAAAAACAATATACCACACAATTTAATTAAAGGCATAGCAACAATATGTAGAAAAGGGCTAAACACTAAATAATGAACCAAGCCTATTCTCTAACTCCTAAAATCATGAAAATCTATTATAAGGTGCTACTAGTCACTAGAAAACCAACACAATTGGATTCACTTCAAAAATCATCACCAATAAAATTAAAAAATTCATAGAAGTGCTCTCTGGCCTAAAACTAACATGCATGTCATTTTCACACCACAAGACAAGTCAACACAAGGCCAACTGTCACAGATAGACATTATCAAGGGCTACTCAGAACAGTTGAGTTTGCATGTTTTGGATACATAAAACTGAAGTTATTAAATAAATGGTGTTAATGAGTGTCTCTGCCATTTATTTTATTTCTCCTAAAATACAGCACAAAAACTAGACCTGCAAGTTGGAGATTTGTTAAGAAATAGTAGATATATCTCAGTGATTTTTTAGTTTGGCATTATTCACTTTTAACATTTTTATTTTGAATTAAAGTAAACACCTAGAAACAGACATTCAGGGAAAAGAAATAACCACCTGCAGAAAAAAACATAAGTAGACCGGATCTGTGAGGGAAACGGGCCGAGAAAGAACAGGCCGGCCCGCCAGCGCTTCCCGCGCGGGGAGGTTTTCAATCCTGATGGTGGGCCGTGGCGGGGCCCACTATTCAGCGCCGCCGGGTCTAGTTGACCGGTAAGTTACCGATGGATGAAGATCCAACGGCCGAGAGTGCATCGCGCAGGGGCAGACCGGCGGTGACCAAAAATGGCGGCGGCGTCACCTCCGGCCACCGCAGCGGAGGCTCGAGTTTGCCGCTATGGTCTCCCGTGGCCCCCTGGAAGCGTAGAAAGCACCAGGAGGACTAAGACAAGGGCACGGAGTCTATGCCCCCAACGCTGGCCTCACTGGAGAGCGCAGCAGTGCTCTCGGCGGGAACCTGCAGTAGCGGACCTAGGTCGACTATGCGCCCGCACCTGCAAGGAGAAAATTACTACAATGAGGAGGGAAGGATCTCAAGGAAGATCCCAGGGAGGTATACAAAGAGGTTGAAGGAGCGGAGACGTCCTGATTTGATGGCTCAACGGGGCATTCACCCGCGGCGAGGTTGAGCTCGATTCTGATTCTTTTGAGGGAAAGGGATGGGGACTTTGGCTCTAGGCTTTTATTAGGAGGGAGAGGAAGCTGGAAGACATGATGCTTTGCACAAGGATGGCTCAGATCGGCCGCGCGTTGGAGCTCGTCGGACGAGGTCAACGGCGACCTTGGCGGCTCGCTTGCGGGAATCCAACGAATGGAATATCTTGCCTGGAGGCTAGGCCAGGGTTAGGAGATCGAGCATGCGAGAGAGGAGGCAGGGAGCGGGCCGGAAGTGGCCGGGTTTGAGTGTGGTCGTCCTTCACTCGCAGGTGTTCGACAGAGAGTGAGGGAAGAAGGAGAGCAATCTGGGGAAGAGGAGGGGCACATGTGTGCTTGAGGAGGTCTCGTGAGGTGTCTAGACAAGGAGATAGGGTGAGGGGAGTTGCCCACGCGTAGGAACGTGAGCGACGTGTCGGGCGTGCTCTGGGCGCCATGGCTAGCTCATGGTAATGGAATAAGAAGACAAGGAGAGGGGGTGGGGTTTCTTCCGGAGAGTCACATGATGCACGAGGAGCCTTGTGGCTCAAGGGCTCGTCCTGGAATGAACTGAGGGAGTGGAATAGATAAATGGGTGGTGATCACCGTCCTTGTCCCTATGTTGGTGGCTGAGCTAGAGGAAGAGAGAGAGAGAGAGAGGTGTAGGGGCAGGTAGACCATGTCTAGGATAGTGAGGTGGAGGTTTTCTATCTCACAGAACAGGAGAGAGGCAGGGAGAGTCCAATTATTGGCCAGAACATGAGTGAATTCACTAGTGACCAGGAAGAGCAGATAGGGTTTTTGATTGTTTTCTCCAAATTTTTGAACAGAACACAAGTACAAGATCATGTCTATTGGATAGATAATCCAAAATGGAGTCTAGGGGTGGTGGTCTCAAGGTTTTCTGAAAATATTACTTTCACAAAATTTTGGGAATTCAAAAATGACAGAAACAGTTTTTAAATGTTTTCTCCAAAATTTTCAACACAACTTCCAAATGTTTTTTTATAAATAAGACCCACATGAGCATAGGCATGTCGGGTAATTTTTCCAAGATTTTAGGAAACACTTTCCTTCACAAAATATTTTAAAATCCTTTTCTGGCCTTTTGGAAAATGGAAAATAATAAATAGTAAAATGCTTTTAAAACAAATATTTTTGAGTTGGGATGATATAGTACATAATATAGGTCTCAAAGTTGATTTTTACTAAACAACTCTTTTGAAAATATTTGAGGCACCATGTGGAAAAGGGTGAAAACAGTGGTTTATTTAATAGGCTAAAAACCATGAGAGAGGAATAATTAAATGGCCATTGGAAAATAAATGGACCATATGGAGGTGATGTATAGGCCATGGATATGACAAGGGTAGGTTCATTGGGCCTAAAAACATTAAGGGGTGATTTGGAGTAACATGGACAAAGTGCTTCATAATAAAGGAGATATGATCATTATTTGGGGATGCCTTCAAAAGGACTTTGATAGCTGATACCGAAGGGTTTGAATATCCAGAATAACAACTTGGATAGATGTTATAGATATTAAACATGATATTCATGAAGGTGCATTGATAATTAGATCAAGATTTGACATAGAAGCATGTCTCCAAAGTTGGAGATTTTTAAGAAAACAAAAGATGATATGGACATGAGATGGAATATGGTATTGATGCTTAATCTTGTTATTAATAGGTGTTATTTTATTAAATCAACAAGCATAAATAAATACTTCAAAACACACACAAGATAAGATCACACTACAAGCAGATAAAATAACAAGTCACACAAATCACTCAACCAACTGAGTTCTTCAATTTAATTTCCAGGTGTTTTTCTCAAGTGTTAATTTTAGGTAGTGATCAATACATACCATGACAAGAGGATTTTGTAAAGAGGTTCAGCTCCAAAAGTTGTTATTTCCAAAAGAATATAATTGAGGTAAACCACAGGGGTAACATAGTCCCCTCTTATTGTTTTTGCCAAAAGAAGGAAGTGAGAAGGATTTTTTGAAATACTTGCAAAAACATCTTGGTTGAAAATAGGTTGGAGATGATTAGCTCCAAAATACTTTTCATATGTTTTGGAAATTATCTTTTGTTTTCTCAAACTTGACCTTTGGGTTTCTTCTAAAACAAAAACACTTTCAAAAAGGTTTTTGCCAAAAGAGGGCGATGGGTAAAGATTATAAGTTTTCTTGTCATGACTTGATCACAAGGGTTGTGCTTTAATAAAGTTATGATCATTGGTTTTAATTTTAGTTGTTAACAAACTCAAACAAAAACACAATCAACAAGCAAATAGAAAGGAAACACAAGCATTAGTCAAATATAATAAAAAGTTTTTGTTGGCCCTGATTTTTGGGTTATAGAAAACAAGTTTTTCCCGTCTTCCAAAAATTGGGCTGTTACAAATACTCCAGCTTACAAGGGTAAGCCACGTTTGATACGATATCTTAATCACACATTTTTTAGGTGAAATGTTTCATTACTCGTGGTGATGTGGTTATTAGTTCTTTTAGACTTACATGTGTTTCAATTTTACTTATCAAACAATTTTTATCCTATTTAGGTAGAAGTGTTTATTACTTGATTAGATAACAAAACAACAACACATGGAAAATAACTATTGAAAAGATAACAGACACATTTTATTTTGTGTTCAAAAGTGTAGACCTAATGACATCAAGTTTATTTGAAAATGAGGAACTAATACAACTAACTCTATCATCAGAATACTTGCTAATGACTTGCGATGATAGGTCTTAGTAGGTGTGAAAACATGAGGTTTTCTAAATAAAGAAAATAAAGTTTGTGGTAGTTGTTTATGGCTATAGTGGAATATTATAGAATTCAATTATACCTTTGGAAACAATTTTTATAAGTTGAACAAAATATTTTATGTTTGTCATATTTGACTTGGAAATGCTTTTCTCTTTTATTTGATATATCATTCAATGCTTTCTGAAAATATTTGAATAAATTATTAATTTAGTAATTTTAAATGAATTAAATGACTAGGTAAAATATTTCATACATGAAAACTTGGTCAAATGACTTTGAAACCATCATAGGTGAGTTGCATTTGACATTTTAAGCAATTTGGTATATAACTTGTATTTTTCTGAATTTTTGAATTATTTATTATTTTTCTCAATTTTTAAATGAATTAATTTAAATTAAAAAATATTTAATTTTAGATTTTATCAAACATTATTGAAAAGTTTATAAACACTTATATTTATTTTTCTAAACATTTTCATATTTTATTTGTATTTTTCTGATTACTGGATTAAATGTTATTGAATTATTAAGTATATGGTTTATTCTGTCTATTTTAAATTGGCAGGTGGGACCCACGTGTCATAATCAGTTTTAAATAAAAAATAAAACTAAAAAAGAAAGGAAAATCATTTATGACACCATGCTGACATCAGCTTGATGTCAGCAATGGTCACAGTGGCTCAATCCTACGATCAATTGGGCGATTCTCCGCGCGATTCTTCGATTCCTAGGTACCAGCGGGTAGAGGAGACTCCGGTGAGTACACTGGTGGTAGAGCCGCCGTCTTATGGTCGCCAGAGTTGCGCCGGCGATCACGAACAGCGGCGATCAGCGGAGGTCATGGGCGATACAACGAAATAGGAAGCGAGGGGAAAATCGAGAGGGTGCCCGAGAACCAGTAGCTCACCATGAGCGCGATGGAGGTGTCAGGAAGGCAAGGCGACGACGGAAATAGCCGGAATCGACGTGGCGGAGCTCGGCCGGCCGCGGAGATGATGACTCAATTCGTCCGCTGTGGGCCATCCTAGCATTTGTACGATCTCGAGGAGTAAGAGGAGATTCAGGCGCATCCGTTGGTGGTCTCGATTTTTCCTGGAGTGGCCGAAATCGACGGCAACGGACGGCGACCGCGTGGCTAGGGTTTCGAGTTTCGTTGCTCTCCCGTGGAGGATACAGAGAGGGAGAGGAAGTGCGAGGGGAGTGAGAGAGTTCGGAGAAGGCACGGAACCCCTCGGCCTTATCTCCGCGTGAGAACGGCAAGCAGGAGGTGGAGCTCGTCGGGAGTAGCTCGGACACGTCTCCTCTGCATTCTGGAAGAGGAAGAAGACGAGGAAATAAAAGGGATCTTTTGATAACCCCCTTAGTTTTGTGATATTTTTAATTAGGTCCTTCTGGAAAATAGAATGTGAAAGAAAACGTTGTTTTCTGGGTCTTTCTGTAAGCAGAAAAATTAATAAAAATCATTTTTGAAACCCTTATTAAATTCTTAACGCCACCATGTGTTACTTTTGTGAAATTGACCAATGTTTTAATTGTATACTTAGGGTGCCAAAGTAAGTGGTTTTTGTTATTTTATCTCCATTTAATTTATTAAATGGCTTAAAAATTTATGTTAGGCATGGTTAATATGAGCATACACAAACATGTGGTTTGACAAAGTGACATAACTTAATTGGACAATTTTAGATACAATTCTTTTAAGAAAATAGTTTGGTAACATTACTTGGTAACGTTTCTATGCATTGAAATGAAAACCACTTAATAGGAAATTTTATTCTATGTCAAACCAAATGATTTTTATGGGTGAAGGAACTTGTTTTATGTTATGTGGCTTTGTAATTTTCCTAATTGAAACTCTTGGCAAGTTTGGTTGACATTTTAATTAAGTGTGTAAGCCATGGTTGTTGTTTTTAGTACTTGATTAAATAGAAACATGTGTGGCTTTGGAATCTTGTTGTTTTGTTTTCCACACAGGTTTCAAGTATGGCTATTATGCCCTGTTGGTTTTATAACATGTAATCAGTTGCATGATTATGTATAGATGAATTTTGGTTATTATACATTTGTATTATGGATGAGAATGGTTTGGAAAACAAGGTGTTAAGCTTGTTACCATCAACCTCCACATCTCACAAGACATGTGGATGCAATGGCTGGGTATTATTTCATATTTGATACTTGTTTCCATTTAAAAGAATTTTTATATGTTCCTCATCTCTGATGAGCTTGACAATGCATAGAGGTTATAGATTCTCTAACATTAATTAATGCTTCACTGAATAATTTCTTACTGAGACAGTGTTGCTCCTTGTTTGACTTCTGTTGCTTGATGTTCTTCTCTCTAGTTTCCACTTGTCTTCAGATACTCCTTTTGTCACTTGCAAGTAATATCTGTTCTGGGATACCATATTGATCTACCTCACCCTCGTGGTGAAAACAACCAGTTATTCCAAGCAAAGATTTTACTTAGATGATTATAATGTGGTTCCTTGTTTCCTTAGTGTTATTCTTTATCTTGATTGATTGCAAAAGAAATATAGATGTATTTTATGACATCAATCTTCCCTATGCATATAAGAAGAATTTGTTAACAAGGTAGCTAGTCTTGCCTCCAAATTACTACTCATATACAATAGGCTGAGATGTACCATGTAATTCAATCTTTTGTTTGTTTGTGTATGACACTCAATTGTTTGAGTATACAAAAGTGATCTGTTAACAAGGTGTACAGGCTTGTTACCAAACTACTTTTATATAACACTAACATTGGAATATCACACTATTTCAACAGGAGTTAATAAGATCATATCAGGATATAAGAGTTGCCAAATACTCTAATGATAAATTGGAATAGCACTTGTAGAACATCCTAAAGAATCTTCCTGAAGAGCTTCTAGTGGTAGTTCCTCTTATCTTATGGGTGCTTCTCTTGCAGAATGATTCAGAGAAGATTGGAAAACCGCATACTATAGTCTAGCCAGAATAACAAGATCTAGATTAAGAGTTAGTTCATGCTTTTATTATCCTTCCATATACCTCTTATTTTATTTCCCATAAGTTATTTACTTGTTTCATACATGATTTGTTTTACTTAGCTTTCAATTCAATTCCTCTAATAGAGGTTATAACTTGTTGTTATCCATTTGTTGAATTCAGAGATACTTTAATTTTTGAATGATGATCTGGATAGAAATGTGGAGTGTTTGTGGGATGATGCCTTAATAGTGAGTTGATCAAATGGTTCATTGATGTGTTGAGCTTCCCTATGCTCACTTGTTTGAGATGATTGAATACCGAGCATGTGAAAGTTATTGAGGTTTAATGACTTATGTCATAGTTGTTATTTGTTTTCCCAGGTGTCATATTGTTACATTATATTCACCTCTTTAGTAGCTTTATCAATCATAATGTAGATATAAAGGTTTGGAAACATCATATGTAATGATCAAGGTTTAATAGAAGCTTAAGAAGATTTATCTCTTCTTTTAGATACTTCTTTTATGGTTGATGAGACATGTACATATTCGATAAATATGTTAATATAATTACTATGTAATTTCCCACTTGTGGGTTTTGAGTTAACACTTGTTTGTATCTGTTGTGTTCTATTAAAACTTTGTTATTTACTTGTGAAAATGCACTTAACAGTTATGAGATAATTTATAAAGGTTGTGTGAATGGTTGATAGCTTAGAGAGTTATTGTTTTATAGAAGATAACATCTCTGTTGATGAGATGGTTCAATTGTGTATTACTCATTGGTGGAAGTATGATTATCAGTTGTGTGATTTGGGTACTCATCCCTCTTTGGATTTTAGATACCTAATGAATTATCCAAAGTCACTTATAGACTTGTGGTTAAAGTTGTTGAAAGTTTGTGTTTGATCATAACCAATTATGGTTTGTCTTATCAAATGATTTAATTTATAGAGATACAATGTTATAAAGATCACTCCAAATTGTACTCTTGACTAGATGAACTAGACCTATTTCATCATGTCAAGTGAAACATTGGTCGCTTTGGTTTGTTTAAACGTTCGCGCCAAAATTTACTGTATTTTTAGATGCATGCTATTAAAATGCACATATTAAATTTAGATCCTTATAACCTCCCAAACACTGGGATGTTACAGAGCAACAGAATATTTTTGAAAAAATCGATCTTTACATGCTGTTGTGTTTTGACAGATTTCTGCCATTTATCGCATTTGCATCTTAATCTCTTTCTTTTGGTGTTCTTTTGAGTAAAAGAGTTTTGAAAGAAGTTGTAACAGTAGCTAATGTGTTTTTGAGTGTTATACTTGTGTTGAAACTGAACCATGTAAATTTATTATTTCAATTGCACTAACGTTGCTAATGAAGATTGTGAGAATTTTGATGTGAAGGAAGTTTTCAAGGGTCAAGAGAAGAGGATGATATGATGTGATCAAGAAGAGTGAAAAACCTAAGCTTTGGGATGCCCCTGTGGTACATCCAAGAAAATTCCAAGAAGACTCAAGCGTCTAAGCTTGGGGGTGCCCAAGGCATCCCCTTCTTCATCAACAAATTATCAAGTGACTTCTAGTGAAACTATATTTTTATTCGGTGGCATCTTATGTGCTTTACTTGGAGCGTCTTTTATTTTTGTTTTCAGTTTTCTTTTGCTTTTTCTTTCAGTTTGTTTTTACTTTCATAATAAGCTTGGTTGGACCCCAGCATTCTTTTATTGGAGAGTGACACGCTCCGCTTTTTCATGAGAATACGTTGTATTCTAGTCTCTTTTTGGCTGTTGCATTTATTCAGCTCTTGTTTCGCATGCATCTCTTATTAGAGTTGTTAGTTTTAGTAGTATTATTTGAGTACTCTCATGTTTGCTTGTTGTATCATAAAGAGTATTTTTTTAAAGCATGTTTTGTATGGTGCTTGTTGGGAGAAACAAAAACTGCTGCTTGAAGTAGAATTTATAACAGTGCTAGTAGAAGCTTGTATGGACTGTGGCTAGGACTTTTTCATGCCATGCTAAATGTTATTTTAGTTTTAAAGCCTTGTGGTTATTGAGTAGCATGATTAGCCTCAAATATATGAGAGTGTTTAATATGTATTGAAAGATTCATGAGTTGTTCTTGTCATAGTAAAGCATCAATATATGGTATTCTCTTTCGAATGTTTTATTTGGTTGACTTGGCGCATGCTCACACCATGTTTATGACTACAAACCAGTCACGAATAGCCTCCATGACCACTTAGTTTTTGAACTTGTGATACTGCTCTTATGCTCTCTTGATTTGTCGCTCCCAGTCTTTTGCTAGCCTCCACCTGTACACAGTATGAGCTCTACTCGTGCATCCAAACTCCCTTAAACCAAAGTTTTTACCATTGTGTCCACCATACCTACCTACATGTGGTATTTAACTGCCATTCCAAGTAAATTGCTCATGTATTACCTTTAAAACCTTCAGAATTACTCTTGCTTTATGTTCCTATTTTTGCTCATGAGGACGTAAATAGAGAATCTTTATCTCACTTGTTGATTGGATTTCACACCCTGGACTAGTGGCTTCATCCGCTTATCCAAATGAAAGAAGAGCTGGCAGCGGGGTGCCCAGACCCAAATTAATACAAACAAATTCTCTTCACTATTTTTTCCCCTGATTTATCAGTCAAAGCATAATTGTGTAAACAAAAGAGAAAGAGGGATGACCTTCTACACCAGTTGCGTCCTTCGCCATGGGAGCCTCTCTTGTGAATCCAGTTGACTTGTGATGTATTGTATTTTCTTTTTACCATTCGTTGACATTAGCATACATCTCCCAAAATATAGACACTCCTCGACGGTAAGTGATTGTTGGCAGACACCCGATGATTCGGTTAGCCATGGTTTGTGAAAGATGGATGGGAGGAGTGTCAAACTTTTAATACCTCTGTTTAATAAAATAAAAGCTCTAGCACATGAGTGATCCCTGCTTCCCTCTGCAAAGGGTCTTTCTTTTACTTTTATGTTGAGTCTCCATCTTCTAACTTTATGCACAATTGAGAGAGCATTTTTGCCATTCTGAGTTATATGTGAATTTGTCCCATAAGCATCAATAATTACTTCATGATGTGATATCATTTGTTCTTAAATTATTTGTTCTAGTCTTCCTCTTGAAATTTGGAAGTGTCCTGGCATTCATGTTTTGCCCCACTCTTAAGGACTATCAAAATATCACTTTGCCATGCTTTCCCTATACCTGAAACAAACGTCTACCTTTATTTTCATTATCATTCATGATCCTTTATTTGAGTTAATCTTCGTGATGCAAAGTAATTTCTATACTT
Source organism: Alopecurus myosuroides (assembly GCA_028641055.1). Lineage (NCBI taxonomy): Eukaryota > Viridiplantae > Streptophyta > Magnoliopsida > Poales > Poaceae > Alopecurus > Alopecurus myosuroides. Next base: position 160,221,402 of record CM054059.1, read on the forward strand.
TATTATTAAAGTTTTATTTATCATGCCTGTGTTTAAAGTTTTATTATCTCAGCGTGCATATGCTTTTACATTAGATTGATCAAGTTTATGTTAGTAGCATGTCACCTCAGAAATTATTGTTTTATCGTTTACCTACTCGAGGAGGAGTAGGAACTAAGCTTGGGGATGCTTGATATGTCATAAATGTATCCCTAATTTTTTATGCTCCATGATCATATTATGCCAATTGCTACATGTTTTCTCCCTTCTTTATGTCATTTTTATCGATTTTCCAGACTGACCTATTAACAAGATGCCACAGAGCCAGTTCCCTGTTTTCTGCTATTTTTAGTTTCAGAAAAGTAGTTCTGGAAGTATTCTTGGAATTGGAAAGTTCGAAGCCCGGAAGTCCTATTTTCCCCGGAAGCATCCAGAAGACCGAAGAGGAGCCGAAGAGGGGCAGTCGGGGGCACACCATAGGGTAGCGCGGCCCCCCTGGCCACGCCAGCTATGGGTGTGGGCCCCCCGCCTCCATCGCGTTTGCCCTTTCGCCTATTTAAGCCCCCCAGATGGAAAACCCTAGGCACCTGATCAAAATCCCCAAAAAAGTTCCACAGCCGCCGTCACCGTCAACCCCAGATCAGGGGGTTCTGAAGCTGTTTCCGGCACCCTGCCGGAGAGGAGATCATCACCGAAGGCTTCTGATGTCTATGCACGCTTCTATTCTTGTAGACAGTGTTGGGCCTCCAAGTGCAGAGGTTTTTAGAACATCAGCAAGTTTCCCTTAAGTGGATCACCCAAGGTTTATCGAACTCAGGGAGGTAGAGGTCAAAGATATCCCTCTCAAGCAACCCTGCAATCAAGATACAAGTCTCTTGTGTCCCCAACACACCCAATATACTAGTCAGGTATATATGTGCACAAGTTCGGCGAAGAGAAAGTAAAATGCAAGTAATATGGATGATAATAAGTGATAATAGCAATCTGGAAAAAAAAATGACAGCAAGCAAACATGTCGCAGAATAGGCGGAAAACGATGTTTCAATGCTTGGAAATAAGGCCTAGGGCTCCTACTTTCACTAGTGGACACTCTCAACAATGCTCACATAATCGAATGCATAAATATCATATCTTCACTGTGCTACTCCGAACCACTCTCCCATCGAATAACGAACACTAATCATTGCGTAGGGCTTAAACAGCACTCCTCAAGCTTATATTCCCTCTCCAGGGCACCCCAATGTCACTACGAGCGCCATAGATTAGTAAACAAACGCCAACAATTTCATAGGTTCATCTTCCAACACAAGATATAAGTATCATGCTAAACCACACGGTGCACACACTGTCACCTTTACCCCATGATCAAAGTGTTTACGGAGATAACAAAACCACTTGAGTAGCATAAAAGATGAAGATCAATCTACTTATTCAACTAGATTACAAAGCTCATGATCACATAAAGATCACACCATGGGAGAGAGAGTTGAACCACATAGCTACCAGTAGAGCCCTCAGCTCTGGGGGAGAACTACTCCCTCCTCATCATAGGAGACAGCAACGGCAATGGAGATGGCGGTGGAGTCGAAGGAGATGGCTTCCGGGGGCACTTCCCCGTCCCGGCAGGGTGCCAGAACAAAGATCTGTCCCCTGAAACTTGTCGGTGGCGGTGGCGGAGCTACGGATGTATTTTGTGGAAAAGGTCGATTCCCCTAGGGTTTATGCCTCGAGGAGTACATATGGGCGAAAGGGCGATGCCGGGAGGTGGCCAGGGGGCCCACACCCCTAGGTGGCACGGCTAGGGGGGACCCGCGCCACCCCATGGTGTGGCCACCCTGTGGCCCCCCCTCCGGGGCTCTTCGGGACTTCTGGAAGATTCCGGGACTTTTAGGACTTCTGGCTTTCAAATTTTCCAATTCCGAGAATATTTCCAGAACAACTTTTCTGAATCTAAAAACTTTAGAAAACAGGGAACTGGCTCTATGGCATCTTGTTAATAGGTTAGTCCCGGAAAACATAAGAAAACTTAGGAAAACATACGAAAAACATGTAGCAATTGGCATAATATCAACATGGAATATCAGAAATTATAGATATGTTTGAGACGTATCAAGCATCCCCAAGCTTAGTTCCTACTCGTCCTCGAGTAGGTAAATGATAAAACAAAATAATTTCTAAGGTGACATGCTACCACACAATCTTGATCATAATATGTAAAGTAGAACATGTAAACTAGGATCAAATGAACTAAAGTTGTGATCTATATTTGATATCAACAAGTAATGCATAAACAAAGAAGAAAGAAGTAAAACTTTTAATGAATCAATACTAAAAGACTATCAACCATGCAAAGTTTATTAGAGATGATTTAAGCTTTCAAGAACAACAATATCATGCACGTCAAACTATCTTCACAACCCCTATTAGGATCAAGTCAAGATTTTCACACGATGAAATGCTTGAATCTTAAACTATTTGCGCATTAAAAACAAGCAAGTGTTCTGCGTTGGTCCCTGGCACCGGGATGTTATGGCTAAGAGAACGTTATGGGGGGTTTGGAAGGTCAATGGAAGAAAGGCTCGCAAAGCTGAAAATGGTCATTAGACAAGAGAAAGTCTTACAACCGAAGCTATGCAAGGAGTAGGGATTGCCACACAACGGATGCACATAGAGCTATAAATGTATGAAATCTCTCCAATGGAACTAGTGGGGTGCATCCAACTTGCTTGCTCACGAAAACCTACAGCTCATTTGAGGAGGCTCATCATTGGAATATACAAGCCAAGTTCTATAATGTAAAGTTCCCCACATAGTTATGAATGATAATAATATGAAAACTCTCTCCAAACTGAAGTAATGGTGCTAAACATGAAGCATAAGTGTGGTATATAAAGGAAAGTGGTGCGCCCCCTCTCTCTTTATTCTCTCTTTGGCCCTTTCTTTTTTTCTTTTTGGTCTTTTTCATTTTTTTTATATATCCTCACCGGTAGGGGCAACATCCTATATTACAATGAATCATCACACTTTTAGTACTCATAAATCATAAAGAAATATCTCTGTTGTCTCTAACTGCATGCTCCTGCCAGTGTAGCAGTATGCATAAATAACCATGAAGCTCATCATCAAGTAACATAATGGAGGTGGATGTTGTGCAGCAATATATCTTGGAATGGCTATGGAAATGCCATGGTAGGTAGGTATGGTGGCTGTTTTGAGGAAGAATATATGGGCTTATGTGTAGGAGAACAGAGTCCTCCCACGGGATTTGGATGCACTGGCGGAGTTTGCACCAACTCTCAATGTGAGAAAGGGCAATGCACAGTACCGAAGAGGCTAGCAAATATGGATGGTGGAAGTGCCAGGAAACTGCAACATAAAACTCACAAGTTAAAATATTATAGAAAGCAAATCATATTACAAGTAAAAGTGCAAATCACTCCAAGAGGGTCTGTGACAGTGACAAGTCACTGTTAGCTACCCCGACCGTAGCGCGTAACAAAAGGTCGATCAGAAATGTATCACTCGTAGCAATCATATACCATTGTTTCTATCAGCTGGTAATTTAAGTGTGGCACGGTTTCAAGTTTCTTAGACCAACCATTAAAAGTTTATACTTACTAGTCCTTCCCATTTATCCATTAAGCAAATTAATATCTCAAAACAACAGCAGTGATTCAAGTGAAGCAGTTTAGGGATCTACAAGACCATACGAATTTTTCCACTATACCAACTACCACATAAGCATTTCTATTCTCAAGCAAACACACATATGAGAACCACCTAACTACAAAATCTAACAACTTTGAATAAGAGATGCATGAAAACAGAGGCTAAACGCGGTACTAGCAAAAAGTGAACACTCACATAACAATAAGAATGAAAACTAGAGTGTTCTAAGCAATGAAAACGGAGCGTGTCTCTCTCCCACACAAGTATGATAAAATCCAACAATTTATTACATCAAAGAAAACCAAACAAACTGAAAACAAAAATAAAAGACGGTCCCAGTAAAGCACATAAGATGCGACCGAATAAAAATATAGTTTCACTAGAAGTGACCTGATAATTTGTTGATGAAGAAGGGGATGCCTTGTGCATCCCCAAGCTTAGACGCTTGGGTCTTCTTGTAATTTTCTGGTATGTAACACCGGGGAATCCCCAAGCTTAGGCTTTTCGTCTTCTTGGTCTCATCATATCATCCTCTTCTCTTGACCCTTGAAAACTTCCTTCATACCAAAATTCTCACAATCTTCATTAGCAACGTTAGTGCAATTGAAATAATAAATTCACATGGTTTAGTTTGAACACAGTTCTAACACTAAAAAACACATTAGCTACTTTCATAATTTATTTTAAAACTCTTTTTCTCAAAAGAACACCAAAAGAAAGATATTAAGATGCAAATGCGATAAATGGCAGAAATCTGTCAAAACAGAACATCAGGTAAAGATCAATTTTTTAAAAAAATCTTCTGTTGATCAAATCAAAAAGTGGTCTTCTAAGAAAGTTGCGTATATAACTCAGGATTAATCACAAAAAAATCTCAGGTCATTTTGAGTTTTCTGTGATTTTTAACGGAATTAACAGTGGACAGCAAAAATCTGTTTCCTGCGCAGAAGTCCGAAATATAGTCTCAACTTTCCACTAGAGGCTTTACTTGGCTCAACAAAGACACAAAATAAAATATACAACGGTGTTGCTAAGGAAATAGACAACACCCTAGTGTAAAGAAAATAAAAGAAAACAAAGGAAAACAGGTCGAAAACAGAGAAATAAAACGGGTTGTCTCTCGGTAGCGCTTTTCTTTAAAGCCTTTTCAGCTTGGCATGATAATTTGAGAAGATGCTCACATGAGAATAAGAGTTGAAGAACAATAAGAGAGCATCAATAAGCAAATATAAAACACATTTAAGTCTAACCCACTTCCTATGAAAAAGAATCTTGTAGAAAAACAAGTCAACGAAGCACAAAGTGACTAGCATAGGAAGACAAAATAAGTGCAACTTCAAAAAATTCAACATAAAGAGGGGAAACTTAATATTTTTGAGATGCATAAAACCATGTTTCCCTCTCTCATAATAACTTTCAGTAGCATCATGAATACAATTAACAATATAGCTATCACATAAAACATTCTTATCATGAGCCACATGCATAAAAGAATTAATACTCTCCACATAAGCATAGTCATTCTTATTAATAGTAGTGGGAGAAAATCCAACAAAATAGATATCACTATTATTCTCATCACCATAATCATCAAATATAGGAGGCATATTGCAATCATAATTAATTTTCTCCTCGGTAGTAGGTGGACTGAAAATATCATATTCATCATTGTAATCAGGTGTAACTAGAATACCACAATCATTATAATCATCATATATTGGAGGCAAGGTATCATCAAAGATAATTTCCTCCTCAAAACTTGGGGGACTAAAAATATCATATTCATCAAAACTAGCTTCCCCAAGCTTAGACTTTTCCATAGCATTAGCAATAATGGTGTTTAAAGAGTTCATACTAATAACATTGCCACTAGCATGCAAATAAAGTTCCATAGGTTTTTTAATTTTCTCTTCAAACACTTCATGTCCTAACTCAAGATAAATATTATAAACCTCTCTCATATTATTGTTGTTTTCCATTTAAACATAAAGATAAAAAAAGTAACAAGTAAAAATATTAACTAGTGAAAACAAGAAACAAAAAGATATAATTGCAGAATCTAAAGGAAATAACTTAGAGCACTCACACCCGAGGATGTGAGAGCCTTTTACCTTACTTCCACGACAACGGCGCCAGAAAAAAGCTTGATGTCTACGCACGCTTCTATTCTTGTAGACAGTGTTGGGCCTCGAAGTGCAGAGTTTTGTAGAACAACAGCAAGTTTCCCTTAAGTGGATCACCCAAGGTTTATCGAACTCAAGGAGGTAGAGGTCAAAGATATCCCTCTCAAGCAACCCTGGAATCAAGATACAAGAAGTCTCTTATGTCCCCAACACACCCAATATACTTGTCAGGTATATAGGTGCACTAGTTCGGCGAAGAGAAAGTAAAATGCAAGTAATATGGATGATAATAAGTGATAATAGCAATCTGAAATAAAAATGGAAGCAAGCAAACATGTAGCAGAATAGGCGGAAAACGGTGTTTCAATGCTTGGAAATAAGGCCTAGGGCTCCTACTTTCACTAGTGGACACTCTCAACAATGCTCACATAATTGAATGCATAAATATCATCTCTTCACTGTGCTACTCCGAACCACTCTCCGGTCGAATAACGAACACTAATCATTGCGTAGGGCTTAAACAACACTCCGCAAGTTTATATTCCCTCTCTAGGGAACCCCAATGTCACTACGAGCGCCATAGATTAGCAAACAAACGCCAACAATTTCATAGGTTCATCTTCCAACACAAGATATAAATATCATGCTAAACCACACGGTGCACACACTGTCACCTTTACCCGTGATCAAAGTGTTTACGGAGATAACAAAACCACTTGAGTAGCATAACAGATGAAGATCAATCTACTTATTCAACTAGATTACAAAGCTCATGATCACATAAAGATCACACCATGGGAGAGAGAGATGAACAACATAGCTACCGGTAGAGCCCTCAGCTCCGGGGTAGAACTACTCCCTCCTCATCATAGGAGACAACAACGGCGATGGAGATGGCGGTGGAGTCGAAGGAGATGGCTTCCAGGGGCACTTCCCCGTCCCGGCAGGGTGCCAGAACAGAGATTTGTTCCCCGAAACTTGTCATCGGCGGCGGAGCTACGGATGTATCTTGTGGAAAAGGTCGATTCCCCTAGGGTTTATGCCTCGGGGAGTATATATGGGCGAAAGGGCGATGTCGTGAGGTGGCCAAGGGGCCCACGCCCCTAGGTGGCGCGGCAGGGGGACCCGCGCCACCCCATGGTGTGGCCACCCTGTGGCCCCCCTCCGGGGCTCTTCGGGACTTCTGGAAGCTTTCAGGACTTTTAGGACTTATGGCTTTCGAATTTTCCAATTCCGAGAATATTTCCAGAACAAATTTTCTGAAACTAAAAACAGCAGAAAATAGGGAACTGGCTCTCTGGCATCTTGTTAATAGGTTAGTCCCGGAAAACATAAAAAACGTAGGAAAACATGTAGCAATTGGCATAATATCAACATGGAACAACAGAAATTATAGATATGTTTGAGACGTATCAGCTTCTACATCACCATGCCCACCTCCGGAGTGATGCATGAGTAGTTCATCCTTGGACTACGGGTTTGTACCTGTAGCTAGATGGATGTCTTCTCCTCATATGCCTCCATGTTTAGATCTCGTGAGCTGCCTATCATGATCGAGATTGATCTTATGTAATTCTATGTGCTGTGTTTGATGGGATCCGATGAATATTGACCTTATGCCAAGTTGATTATAGTCTTTATTTGCATATGTTATTTGTGATCTTGCATGCTCTCCGTTGCTAGTGGTTATTCTGGCCAAGTAGTATCTAGTGACTCCAAGAGGGAGTATTTATGCTCGATAGTGGGTTCATACCTCCTTCTTGCCTTGCTCGAGTGACAGAAACATGAAGGGGGAGGATGTGTTGTTTCCATTAGGGAGAAAACCGCGGTGAGAGTGCTCGCGTGCATAATTATTGCTTACATTACACACTTTGTTTAATGCAATTATCTATTGCTTGCAACTTAATACCTAAGGGGGTTCGGATGATAACCTGAGGGTGGATTATTAGTCATAGATGCAGATGGATGTCGGTCTATGTATCATGTTGTAATGCCCACACTAAATATCATAGTAATCTTCATGTCATATTGTGCACTACGGTGCAACCTCTATTTGTCAATTGCCCAGCTGTAATTTGTTCACCCAGCATGTTATCTTCTATGTAGAGACACCACTAGTGAACCTATGAACCCCGGTCCAATTTTCCACACTCTTAAACAAACCACAACAATTTCCTGCTTTCTTTATTTACTGCAAGCATACACTGTTTTTCCACACTATACGTCTAATCTTTGTTTTCAGCAAGACCGGTGAGATTGACAACCTCACTGTACGGTTGGGGCAAAGTATTTTGGTTGAGTTGTGTGCAGGTTCCACGTTGTTGCTGACACCGGTGAAGCGCCAGCACCACCGTCAGTGGCATCAACCTTCCGAAGGTCCTCCTTCTCCTACTGGATTGATAACCTTGGTTCTTAACTAAGGGGAAAACTCCTACCGCTATGCTCATCACACCCTCCTCTTGGGGTATCCCAACGAGTGCAAGATCTGCACCATCATCAGGCAAAGGCTTTAAATCAAAAACAAGATCCTCCTTGGGTGATAATGTGGTACCCAAGTCTTCCACCGGTAAATTATGTTTCAGCATCGCTAGCTGATGTAGGAAAATCTCGACAATTTCATTTCTTTCTTCCATAAAGACATCACTTTCGTGGTCTTCCATGTATTGTTGCAAAGGATTGTTAAGAGCAAGAGCAATAGCAGCCAATTGTTCAACTCTATAATTCTCATTAGGTAATTTAGCTTCATAAGGTGCTTTAGCAAATTTGGAGAAATTAAATTCATAAGACTCTCCATCAAACTTTGTAAGGATTTTCTCCTTTTTACAATCTATAACAGCACCACAAGTGTTTAAGAAAGGTCTACCAAATATAATAGGACAAGTATCACTAGCAGAAGTGCCTAGTACTAGAAAATCAGCAGGATATTTAGTTTTACCACATAAGACCTCCACATCTCTAACAATACCAATCAGATAAATAGTTTCCCTATTAGCAAGTTGAATAATCACATCAATGTCTTCAAGTTCACAAGAACCAATTTCATGCATGATTTCTTTAAAGCTCATAAGGAATAGCACTAGAACTAGCACCAATATCACACAAACCATAATAGCAATGATCAAATATCCTAACAGATAGCACAGGAACACTAGGTTTCCTAGATTTACTAGGATGAGAGACAATATTAGAAGCATCTTCACAAAATATAATGTGTGCCTCTTCTAAATTTTCAGAAACAGGGTCCTTTACTATTGCTACTGTAGGTTCTACAGTTATTTGTTCCTCGAGTTCTACAGGTTTCCTTGCACTTTTATTAACCACACTAGCTAACATAGAATGTTCTTTTACCTTAGCAGGGGAAGACATTTTCTCAATATAAGGTTCAGACACAATAGAATCAACAGTATGAACTTCTATATCTCTAGTAGGAACACAATTAATAGTATTTTTATAAGGTGCATGGTACTTATTCCATTCCTCTTTAGGAATACCAATATAAGAAGCAAAAGCCTTATATAATTTTGCAACAACTTGAGAATCAAGACCATAAACAATACTAACATTATGAAAATCATCGGGTGACATAAAAGTTTTAATGCATTCATAATCATAGTTTATATCTGACTTTCTACCTTTGTCATTCTCCCATCCTTCAGTTTTTTCTTGAATACGGTCAAGAAGATCCCATTTAGCTTCATCCTTCATACGTGTAAATGATCCAGAACAAGAAGCATCCAATAAATCCTTATCATGAAGAGAAAGCCTTGCATAGAAATTATTAATGACAATATTACTGGGGAGCTCATGAATGGGGCATTTGAGCATTAGTAACTTCAATATCCCCCATGCTTGGGCAATACTCTCTCCATCACGAGGCCAAAAATTATATATATAATTTCGATCTCTATGAATTTCACTAGGAGGATAGAATTTAGAATAAAAGAGAGGCACAATTTCCTCCCATCCAATAGTCTGGCTATTTTTCAGCAGTTTGAACCATTCAACGGCTCGGTCTGTCAATGATATAGAGAATAATTTCCTCTTCACTTGGCTCATTGTAATACCTGCACACTTGAACAACTCGCATAATTCATGTAAAAAGAGCAAATGATCACCAGGATGGACAGTTCCATCACCTGAATAGCAGTTATTCATAACATGTTTAACAATCTTTATATGTATTTTATAAGGATCCAAATCATCAGGCGGTGGGTCACTTACTACCCTAGCAGTGGCAGCAGTGCCTGCAAATAAGGACTCAAAAGGAGATCCAAACATAGTGTAATAAAGCTGTAGACAGTAATAAAAACAACACTTACAGCAGAAGCTTCCTTTATCAATTCCACTTCCCAATAGCGCTTAGCTCCCCAGCAACGGCGCCAGAAAATAGTCTTGATGACCCACAAGTATAGGGGGTGTGTCGGGGGATAATCACGGCAGATGTTACCGGGGGTAACTGATCTTGGGGCAAGACGACACAGGCGTTTGGGAGAGGGTTTAGCTCAGAAGAAAACATGATGCAACTCGATCTGGTAGCCGGCAATCAAAGTCGCCGAGTCTCCGATCTTGATATAATAACTCAACTCTGGGATTACACTAGATGCTCGATATCAAGCGATATTGCTAGGGTTCTTAGATCTCTCTCCCTAAACTAGACCTAGGGGTGGGTTTATAAAGCACCCGTACCCCCTCGGCCCTAGTCTCCAAGGCGCAGCTTGAATCCTATCCGGACACCGCTTATAAACCCTAACTTTCCTTACCCTAACCCACAATCCGAGTTACGAGGCCTACAAACTTTGGGCCTTCCAGAAGCTTTATTATCCTTAACCAAACTGCGCACCATGTTCCTTGGACCGGGTTACACCTTGGAGTTGGCCTACCGGGTTATTATCCCCCCATCAGTAGTCCCCAGAATAGCTTGGGCTTCACAGATCCTCCTTGAAGCGCTCGCTATTCCCTGCAAAGATATCAAACACACAGGCGTATGGAGGCCGGGTTAAGATGCTTTGATATTCAGCTAGGCCTTACTCCATGGTGGCCATGTAGTAACCCGGGTTTTTCCTCCAAACACTTTGGTTTAATTTTCTAGGTCCAAACCCTAATAAAAATGCCAAGATCCCATACTCGATAACCGATCCTGATATCACGGGGTAGATCTCCTTCTTTCTTTTATCCAAATGCTTTGCTCAATACTTGGCGCATATCTCGCAGAATCCACGTAGATAACCATTACCCCACAATTTCCGGTTTTCGGCCGTTGAGATAGACTCACCCCCACCTTATAAATAGTGCTCAGAGGGTAACCCTAAACCCATCAGTCCGCCTCAGCATCCCCTTTCCTTCCTTGCTCCTTACACCCTTGCAACACCACCGCAAGAAGCTCGTGCACGCCATCAAAGCAAGATCGCCGCCGTCCGCGCTCGCCCTCGAGCCATCTCGCGCCGCCGTCAAGCGTCACCGTCGCGCCTTTATTCCTCTCGCCAAGAATTGCGAAGGGGCATTCGAGCCACGCCGCTCGCCGCCGTCACGCTAGACTCCAATCTCTCCAGTAAGCCTCTTGCAGCCGTTTAATTTAGCCCCGCAATTTTTCAATTCATCCAGGATCGGATCTAGGTCAACCCGTGAGTCGTTCTTCCGATTGCATCAAATTAGATCGATTCGATGATCGCCAACTCCTTTAACCACCTGCTAAATAGTTACCACTCATCCTCCTACCATTACTAATCACCAAATCTCCTGTAAAATCGCTCGCAAACTTTCCCATCTAGATCCATTCCTCCTTGATTTTCCGCTCATTGCGTTAACATCCGGAAAATCCTCCTTTTCCAGCTATTTTGCTTGCAGTAGACACATGGGCAACCATCCATCTTCCCCAAATGCTTTTCCATACGTAAGTGACCAATAATTTCCACAATTGTACTTAACACCCGGATACCTTGTAATCTCCACTTCATAGCGTGATACCCGGATAATTCTTAGCTTCATACTTTCTTGATACCTTATACTCGGATAATCCAACACTTCCGGGTCTTATTTCCCATGCCTCTTTTTTTTTGCGTTTTGCAGGTTGATCCCATGGCTCCCAAACGACAAGGAAAACAGCCGACTCAGGCGAGGACTACCCAAACCATATCCGCCAACTGGGGGCGTTCCACAGCTACGAAGGCCAAGTTGGACGAGCTAGCCGAATTAGGAATTCTCCCTTCTCAGAAGGACATTCACTGGAGGGCGCCGGGCAACGAGACCCAGCCCACTCCCGCTGATAACGAGGTAATCTGCTTCGTAGAGCACGTGACCCGGGGATTCCGTCCTCCGGGTCACCCTTTCTTCAGGGAGGTCTTAAACCATTATGGCCTCCGGGTATTCGACATAGGGCCTAACTCTATGTTGAATATTACCCACTTCATCGTTCTATCCGAGTCGTACTTGTGCATGCCGCCAAGTTTGACCCTCTTCATCAAACTATTCCAGTGTAAGCCGTGCCGCGAAAGTGGTGACGGAGCACTTCTTACTTGCGGCGGGGTATCCATCCAACGCCGCAAGAATTCACCGATGCCCACTCTCAATTTAAACTCCCACGTCAAACATTGGCAGCTGTCTTTCTTTTATTGCCACGATACCTCACCAGACGGCGAAAAGAAACTGCCGGGTTACTCGGAAAACCTCCTCGAACCTTCCGAGTCTTTCAATGCCTTTGCACCAGACTCAGACAGGGAGGCGATCCTTCCCTCATTAGCCAAGATAGCCATCCTCTCAGCCCAAGGCCTCCTCGGGCTAAATTTAGTAAAAACATGGGTTGATTTTCGGATCCAACCCAACTCCATCCGCACCAAATTGATGTGCGAGTATTCGGGGCACACCACAGATGCACTCCGATACTCCACCAAGAGCTTTGCGACCGGCGATACCAACAAGACCATCAAGGGCTTCTTGACAGAGAAGCTGGAGGTGATAAAGGGCATCACCGGGTTACCCCCGTTTACTCGGGAAAACCCGGCTCCAGCGGTAATATCCGATATTCATAACTTACTTCCACATTTTGACTTGATACAGCTTGTAACCCTTAGTCTCATTCTTTTGTCTTAGGCTGATGACCCTTTCTGGAGAGTTGAACCTCCCCCCCATTCCAGAGACCCGGAAGAAGAGGACGAGCCGGCTGATGATAGTGAAGGTATTTGCACAGAACTTGTATAATTTTTGCTCGTATCATTTTCCTCCCGTTTACCTTTTTTCCCACGAACACACACCCGGTTCGTAGGGCTGGAGGACGAAGGTGAGACCAACGAGGATGACCCGGAGGCAACCGAGTCTGATCAAGAAGCAACAGCCGGAGCCAAGAGGAAGGCCAGAGGGGCAGTGTCCAAGGTTCCTTTTTCCTCGTTATCCTCTGAACCTTACTCCTTTGACGCCATGCGACGACTTAACCATCAATTATCAAATTCGTCGTGCTTGAAGGATTCTCTCCCAGCCAAGCGCAGAGTAACTCGGAGCTCCCCGGGTGAAGATCCCCTTAACCCGGGCATCTCCACCCCCTTGGTCCATCGTGCCAGTGCTCCTTCGTCCCGTCCTTCCGACTCTCCTCAACGCCACCCTTCTCCTAACCATCCACGCGCTGGGCAATTCCGGGTTCCGTTAGTGGTCCCTGTGACGACCTCATCTGCTTCCAGCGGCGAGCTCCCGCCGGACTACACCGTAAATGCCGGGTAAGTTTTTGCTACATGATTTCCTTTGACGTCTGACAAGTTTTCACTCAAGCCATCGTCACCACTAACAACTGCCTTTTCTCATCTTTCTTTCAGCACTCAAGTCACCGTCAGTGACCCGGAAAATGTAGAGACGGATAACCATCGGGCAGAGAAGCCGACTGAAAACGTAGACGCCGCAACTGGCGGTGATACGGCGAATAACCAGGAACAAGGCCCTCTGAACAACCCGCTTCCCCGAGCCGCCGGATCTCCTTCCTCATCGGAACCAGTGGACGAGGAGATCGAGGTTCTGGATACAAGGATGAGCTCTCCCAACCCGGGTACTCAAACTGTCCGGGTCTCGACCCCAAGGGCGGGGAGAGCTCCCCCACCAGGCGACCAGGCTGCCAGCTCTTCCGGTACTCGACCCGAGGAACTGACGTTTGCCCAGATGCTGGAAAACCTGCGCACTTTAAGGGCTAATGAAGAAAACATCTTGGGGGCTTTAATAGCCAAACACGAGGTAAATCCGACTGATATTGCTTGTGCCCTTATCCAGTCCCCAAGTTCCGAGTGAATTGATTCATAATTTGCTTGGGACTTTATTATACAAGCAACTGATAACTTGCCCCTTTACCTGACTAATCCTTGTTTGCATCCATGCAGTCTTTCGTGACTCAATCTGAGGAGAAACTGGCAGACGCCACCAAGCTCATTGAAAAGGAGGTAGCTTTGCGCGAAGCAGCCGAGGCTGAGGCCAGGAGGAATAGGCTGATAATGAGGAAATATAGGAAAAGGGCTCACAAAGCAGAAGACGATCTAACAAGCCTTTCTGTCCAAATATCAGACACATATCGTGCTTTACTTGGTACGTTTCCTCCTCCGGGTTTATCCTTTTGATAGATAGCAAGAGTTTTCCCGACTTATGTTTCCATTTTTTCAGGCCCGGACGAAGCCATGCCGGATGAGGATGACATTGCCAAGATGAAAACTATGAAGAGCGTTATCCGGCAGCTATGTGCCGGAACCAAATGGATCCTTCAGGAATTACGGTGGCCGGGTAAAGGACATGTTGATCTGAAGAGGATGCTGGATGCCTTCTCCACTATTCCTGAGTGGATTTGGCACTGGAAACGCTCGTCTTGCCGGGTTGGAGTGACCCGGGGGCTTGCACTTGCCAAGGCTTATTTTCCCAAGCTCGAGCTAGTGAAGCTTATGGGCGGCTTCCCAGAGTTCAAGCTTGATGGGTCCAAGGTCTCGGTGAAGGATTTTCAGGCTGTCCAGAAGGAGGTTCGTTACCCGGCCAGCGTAATTGCTGACGACCTGGATGTTAATATCCTTGTTCCTGCATATGATGCTGCTGGTGAAGCAATTAAGTCGGACCTTCCCGAGCCGTATGATATGCTGGCTCGGTGGAAGGAGGAAGCTGCTGCGTTGAGGGCGGAGGCTGCCAAGAAGCAAGCTGAAGCCGGCTCTGCCCCCGCTACCTCAACACCAGTCGTTCCACCTCCTGCACGGGCTGGTACTACTGATCCGGGCGCTGCTGCTACCACCATCGATGGCAAGGGCAAGGCCAAGATGAACGCCTAGTGATACCTGACATTTGATGCTTCTTCCTATGATGCGCTGTTTAAACGATTATATTTTGGTTGGTGCGCCTGTGCACCTTTGATGTCTTTCACCAGGACTTTGTGATGTATGATAAGGTCTTGATATACTCCTGCGCCTCTTCTGGCCTTTTAAATTTATCCACTTTTGAACTCATATGCACTCGATATCCGGTTTTCTTTTATTGTTCCTTTTGTAAAACTCGGTTTCCGGGTCTCATGGGTGTTTCACAAGCGGATTTGCTTCTAAGTCCCCAAGCCCCCAAGACTCGGATATTTGGGTTTTTGGAATTCTACAAGTAAGCAATTTTTTCTCTTTTCAAGATTTCAAGTCACCCGGACCCGGATCTCCAAGTCTAGGACACTTGATCTTGAAAGGAGAACGAGTTGCCTACTGCTAAATTCACAAAGATCCCTGAGTCGTTTCACATAGGATTTGAAGTTATGGTTAATAATCGTTGAGTTTCCAGCTGTTTAGCCTTGTACTCTGCATAACTTGTGGTTTAGATGACCCTTTTGACTATCTTGTACTGTAAGCCGGCTTTCGCGTGGATACCATGTTGTTACATCCATACGAAAACGTGGCCAGTCGAGCCCCGTCGGGTT
This sequence comes from Alopecurus myosuroides, assembly GCA_028641055.1. Classification (NCBI taxonomy): domain Eukaryota; kingdom Viridiplantae; phylum Streptophyta; class Magnoliopsida; order Poales; family Poaceae; genus Alopecurus; species Alopecurus myosuroides. The sequence continues at coordinate 160,237,071 of CM054059.1, forward strand.
TCATGGCTGACTGTAATCGTAAGCGAACAAATCATGCCACTTCAGTGCGAGTCACATCGAGCTTAAGTAAGAATAGCCAAGAAATTTGGACTTCTTTGTCCGGTTATAAGATTGTAGCCGTACTCGTTTGCAAGTAATCGGCCCTTATAACTCATAGGCATCATGGCCGGGTCTTTGAGTTCGTAACTGTGCTATTCAAGCGACCAGCCCCCAAGATCTAGATATACGCATCATACTGAGAGTACATAACCTGATAATAACCATCTCTTTTCTTGATAACCACTTCTTTACTTGATATGAAAAATCTAGGTCAGCAAGCCGCCTCATTAAAAACCCCTCCAGTCCCCAAGGATACCCTGGATAGGAAAAGAGTACGTCTGAAAACCTGCTGCCTGTTACATCGTTCAATTCCATATGCCAACACAATTTTTGCTAAGTATAATATGGACGTAGCTGAGCCACGTTCCACGGTCTGTCTCTTTCTTGCATAGATGAAGTGGTGTGAGCGGTGTCATTAATTGTGGTCGACTCTTCCCTTGCATCTATCAAGTAATATGACCCATTATGCAAATTCCGGCTTATGATAAACGGTCCTTCCCAGGGTGGTGATAACTTGTGCTTTCCTTCGTTCGACTGTACCAGGCGCAGAACCAGGTCTCCTTCCTGGAAGACCCGGGTTTTCACGTGCCGGCTATGATACCTTCGTAAATCCTGCTGATATATGGCTGATCTTTCTAGGGCTTGTTCCCTTTGCTCTTCTAACATATCCACAGCATCTTGCCGGGTTTTTTCATTCTCTACTTCGACGTATGCTGATACTCGTGGTGAATCATGAATAATATCACTCGGTAGTACTGCCTCCGCGCCATAGACCATGAAGAAGGGTGTCATCTGAGTAGATCTATTAGGCGTGGTATTGATACCCCAAACCACAGAAGGAAGTTCTTCGACCCATGCGCCAGCTGCCCTGATACAGGGGACTCGTAATCGTGGCTTTAATCCGCGAAGCAATTCTTGGTTTGCCCTCTCCACTTGTCCGTTGGCCTGCGGATGAGCCACTGATGCAACATCAAGCCGGATTCCATTGTTGCCACATAACTTCTCCATCTCTCCAAGGGACATGTTGGTTCCATTGTCAGTAATTATACTGTGGGGATACCCGAATCGGTAGATAATCCTTTTCAGGAACTTGACTGCTGTGGCTGATTCGCAATTAGTAACTGGCATAACCTCAACCCACTTGGTAAACTTATCAATAGCCACCAAAAGATGTGTCTTCTTGCATGGTGACATATGAAAGTGGCCAACCATATCCATACCCCAGACAGCGAACGGCCAAGTTAACGGGATGGTCCGTAACTCCATAGCCGGCACGTGGGTTTGGCGAGCGTACCTTTGACATCCGTCACACCTTGCTACCAATCGTTCCGCATCTGCTAGAGCCGTGAGCCAGAAAAATCCGTGTCGATAAGCTTTAGCCACAAGAGATCTTGTGGACGCGTGATGTCCACAGTCGCCTTCGTGGATTTCCTTAAGAATCTGTCGGCCTTCTTCTGGCGCTACGCAGCGCAAAAAGACCCCTGCTGCGCTTCTCTTATATAATTCCCCATTGATGATAGAATATCCCTTTGCTCGCCTCAAAATTTGCCTTGCTAATACCTCCTGCTGTGGTAACTCGCCTCGCGATAGGTAGGCCAAAAACGGTTCTGTCCACTCGGGAATAGTACGTACAGTGGCCACAAGTCCTGAATCCGGGTCTTGATTTGCCAATTCCTCCTCTGACTCGGTTTTAACTGATGGTCGCCATAATTCATCCAGGAAAACGTTAGGTGGAACCGGCTCTCTGCGCGAGCCGAGTCTAGCGAGTGCGTCGGCTGCCTCATTCTTTCTTCTGTCTATATGCTCCACCTCATACCCGGAAAAACATCCTGCAACCCTATCAACATCCCTGCGGTATGCTGCCATAGTTGCGTCCTTTCTATCCCAAGTTCCTGACACCTGCTGTACCACAAGGTCCGAATCTCCAAAACACCGTATCCTCTTGACGTTCATCTCCTTGGCTGCCCTTAGGCCGTGCAATAGGGCCTCATATTCGGCCACGTTGTTGGAACAGTCAAAGTGGATTTGTAGTACGTAACTCAATTTATCTCCTTTGGGTGACGTTAGCACCACCCCAGCTCCTGATCCCTCGTATTGCTTAGATCCATCGAAGTGCATGATCCATGATTCGGAATTTGGAACCGTTGTAGTCATGCCTGTATGTGTCCAGTCGTTAACGAAATCAATTAAAGCTTAGGATTTGATTGCTGACTTGGGTTCGTAATTGATGTGATAATCCCCATCTCTATCGCCCACTTTGCTATTCTTCCCGTCGCGTCCGAGTTTCTGATGATATCCGACATTGGTATTGAACTAACCACTGTTATGGGGTGTTCTTGGAAATACGGCTTCAACTTCCGGCTAGCCATAAAGACCCCGAAAACCAACTTTTGCCAATGCGGATAGCGCTGCTTTGCTTTTGATAATACCTCGCTGACGTAATAAACCGGTCTCTGAACCGGGTAACCCTTCCCATCCTCTTTGCGCTCCACAACAACTACTGCGCTGACGGCTCGGGGGCCAGCTGCCACGTAAAGCAACATAGGCTCTTTAGGACCCGGAGCCGCTAGTAATGGTGCTTCAGATAACTGCTTCTTTAGTGCTTCAAACGCCTCATCCGCCTCTTGATCCCATACGAATTTATCTGATTTCCTCAAGAGCCGGTACAAGGGTATTGCTTTCTCTCCGAGCCTGGATATGAATCGGCTCAAGGCTGCTACGCAGCCCGTGAGCTTTTGAACATGTTTCAAATTTTCCGGTTTTTTCAGACTCTGGATGGCCTTGATTTTGTCCGGGTTTGCCTCGATCCCTCTCTCGGAAACGATAAAGCCGAGTAATTTCCCGGCTGGAACTCCAAACACGCACTTTGTCGGGTTAAGCTTCATCTGATATCTCCTCAAATTTTTGAACGTCTCCTTTAGATCATCGATAAATGTCTCCGCCTTCCTGGTTTTGATGACCACATCATCCACATAGGCATGGACGTTGCGTCCAATTTGGTCCTCGAAGCACTTTTGAATACACCGTTGGTAAGTTGCACCGGCGTTCTTCAATCCAAACGTCATAGTTTTATAACAGAAGGCCCCAAAAGGGGTTATGAATGATGTTTTCTCCCAATCCTCCCTCTTGAGCTTAATCTGATGATACCCGGAATATGCGTCCAGGAAGCATAATAGATCGCTTCCAGCTACTGCGTCTATAATCTGATCTATCCTTGGTAGCGCGAACGGATCCTTTGGGCAATGTTTGTTGAGACTCGTAAAATCGATGCACATCCTCCACTCATTGGTCTTTTTCATCACCAGAACCGGGTTTGCCAACCAATCCGGGTGAAATACTTCCATGATAAAGCCGGCTGCCAATAGCCGAGCGATCTCTTCGCCTATAGCCTTCCTTCTTTCCTCATTCATTTTCCTCAAACCCTGCTTCATGGGTCTGGACTTGGGATCCACATGTAAACTGTGCTCGGCCAGCTCTGTAGGGATACCCGGCATGTCGCTAGGCGTCCAGGCGAACACGTCTGCATTTGAACGAATAAACTCCACAAGTGCCTTCTCCTGCTCTTTTCCCAAATTAGACCCTATGGTAAACTGCTTAGTGGAATCACCTTCGACAAAATCTATCTTCTTGGTGTCTTGCGCTGCCTTGAATTTTGCTCTCTCATCCTCAGTATTCGGCTTTTTCAAGGCTGTTCTATCATCCGGATTTACTTGAGACCGGTAATATTCGAGTTCTTCCTTTCTGCATGCTTGCTCGGCCATAACCGAATCTCCTTCATCACACTCAGCCGCTATATCCCGGTTCCCATGTATGGTGATGGTCCGTTTAGGACCCGGGATCTTTAGCTGCAAATACACATAGCACGGCCTAGCCATGAATTTGGCATAAGCCGGCCTTCCAAACAGCGCGTGATAAGGACTGCGCAATTTGACCACCTCGAACGTGAGCCACTCAACTCGATAATTATCCGTCGATTCTCCAAAAGCAACCTCCAAGGTGATCTTTCCCTCGGGGCTCGCCGAGTGACCTGGCACGATCCCATGAAAGATTGTCGAACTCTTCTGTAACTGGGACTCTTTGAGACTCATGCGTAAGAAGGTTTCCCAATAAAGGATGTTGATGCTACTTCCACCGTCCATCAGGACCCTTTTCAGTTCATAACCATTAACCTGTGGAGCAACCACCAATGCCAAGACTCCTGGACGCTCTATTCTTTCCGGGTGATCTCTTCTGCTCCATGTTACCTCTTGTTCCGCCCATCTGAGGTATCCCGGCGCAGCCGAGGAGACCGAGTTTACCGCTTGCTTTAATGTCTCTTTGTTCCTGCTAGAAGTTCCTGTAGTATGCACATGATATTGTCCCTTTAAATCAGGCGTACGTACCATACCGATGAAGATGTTGATCCGGCCGATCGTCACCATAGATCCGGACTCGAGGTGATCCTACTCTGGCCCCCAGCCAGAATCGTCCACCATCTTTTCTCCTTCGCGGTTGATGTAGATCTCGCCCACGACAAGATTTTCCATGTTCTTCCGAGCTTCTCCCGTGATGTAAACACCTTTGGACGCAGGCCCCACGGTGGGCGCCAACTGTCGTGGGATAATCACGGCAGATGTTACCGGGGGTAACTGATCTTGGGGCAAGACGACATAGGCGTTTGGGAGAGGGTTTAGCTCAGAAGAAAACATGATGCAACTCGATCTGGTAGCTGGCAATCAAAGTCGCCGAGTCTCCGATCTTGATATAATAACTCAACTCTGGGATTACACTAGATGCTCGATATCAAGCGATATTGCTAGGGTTCTTAGATCTCTCTCCCTAAACTAGACCTAGGGGTGGGTTTATAAAGCACCCGTACCCCCTCGGCCCTAGTCTCCAAGGCGCAGCTTGAATCCTATCCGGACACCGCTTATAAACCCTAACTTTCCTTACCGTAACCCACAATCCGGGTTACGAGGCCTACAAACTTTGGGCCTTCCAGAAGCTTTATTATCCTTAACCAAACTGCGCACCATGTTCCTTGGGCCGGGTTACACCTTGGAGTTGGCCTACCGGGTTATTATCCCCCCATCGGGGTGTATTGTAGTACTTTTGATAAATAAGAGTGTCGAACCCAACCAGGAGCAAAAGGTATTGTACTGCCGATTCTGCCGAGTATTCCCGATCAAAATGTAACTCCTGACTCCGCTAGCCCCACGGTGGGTGCCAACTGTCGAGACATCGTAGTAAGGATCATAGACAGAGATGCCATGAGCCTACGGGTAGAGACGTGGGGGACGTGGTAGTATGACAATTGAGAACACCAGGTTTTGCCCAGGTTCGGTACGACGCAACTAGGTGGCGTTCCTACTCCTGCAGTCTCACTAAATCAGGGCTGAAGCCTGAAGTATACAAAGTACAATGTGAGTATGGATTCGCTAACTCGGCGAGGATCGACTTCTCGGCGAGTTGGCTTCTAGCTAATTGTTGTCTATGTTTCGTGTCTCCCGTACGGCTTTATATAGATAGCCGGGTTAGGGCTTACAGAAAGGAAACCTAGAATACTACGGAAACTATCTAACTTGGAAAGTAAGGAATCCGTCTTCTCCTCCAAGCCGCACCACTTTGGGCCGTGGTCCGGGTTCTTCTAGAATACGGCTTCCTGCGCATCAGATTACTGGGCCGCCCAATGGACTGTGATCCATTACCAACGAGACACCCTGGTAATCCGGCTCTTTAGGCCAATGCCGGACATACCCCTAATCGATATATATCCGACACTCGCATTCGGCAAATTACCTGCAAACTGCGCGTCACGCCGAGCAGCAAGCCTCTCCGCCTTCTCCAAAGCGGGCACGTCAGCGTCCGGGTTAGCACGAAGACGCGCACTAGAGAGATGTCCCCTAGACCCCGGCTCTGCGATGCCACCATATGCGACAACGTCCGCCCTAGACGCCCTTGGAGTGAAGGGTGAGGCCCGCCCATCCAGTCCTCTTGCATGTCCTCCTGACTGCAGCGAGCTCGGACAAGATGTCGTGTCTCCCGGTGTCCACGCAGCTGCCCCCACCCCCTCCCGCTCGAACAACCCCGGTCCTCCTGACCTGGGCGTGAGTAGAGGGGTGGCGGCAAGTCCATCCTCGTCCCCTGGCAGCAAAGACGCGGGAGCAGCATTGCCCCCCTCAGTGTCTCTCTGCATGGCCGCAGCGCCTAAGTCCTTTCTCGTCGCACTGAATCCACAAGCGCCCGTCGGTGAACTGGATGACATGACCTCCTGCTCACCTCCTTGCGTCTTACCCATCTGGCCAACTGGGATCTGTTCGCACGTTGCAATAACCCCATGCAACGGCGGCGCCGGCTGCACAGCAGCAACCTGATGCGTCACGAGTTCCGAGACACTGGCAACCTGCGCCTCATGCACATGCAGACCAGGCCCCATTGTCAACGCAACAGCCACCAAACCCACGGCTTGCTTGCTCGCAGGTTCAAGACCCCCAACAATAGCCAGTGCATCATTACTAACAGAAATGGGCATCACGGGTGGACTTTTAGCACTCACGCCGAAGGAGCATCCCAACCGAATTGCCTACGCAACATCGGTGAGAACACCACCCCTCTAGTGGGCATAATATCATCAACTATCCCACTAGAAGATCCTCCTACTACATCAGTCATAGGAGTATCACCATTAGCCAGTTTTCCACCTGAAGCCGACCCATTATCTTCCAGCGAGGTCTTAGCAAGAGCATCACGGAAATCATCTACTAAGTCATCGTCATCCGGATCATCGTCAAACTGCTCCTCACCCACAACCATATCTTTAGTGGATTTGCCCTTTTCTTCCCCCTCAACATGAAATGATAACTCATATAAAGCATCCTTGATGAACATCGGAAAAGAAGGTGGAAATTTTGTGTAGTTCAAACAACCCACAAGAATGTGCAACACACCATGTTTGCGAGTATATTCCATGTCCACTTTTCTAGTTACTCCCAGCAAATAACCAACAAACCATAAAGACAAAAAATCTCCCTTATAGTCCTCAGGGATTCCAGATACCCTGATCCAGAAATTAGGGAGAGTGTCAAGAGGTCCAATCCTCTGCCCCCAGTTGTCCACAACAATCTCATAGTCCCTAGATGGAATACGACACACTCATAACACCTTCAATCTGTCCAACTCAATTTTTGATGGAAACATCACTTTAAAGACATTTTGTCCAACTTGAGTAACATCCCAAACAAAGCCCTCTGTGGGCACAAGCCTTTGTAACTGAGTTATCAACTGAGGAACAGAAAGCACTCCTCTAGACACTGTGATTGAAGCCAGCCTCAAGTTTTCCACTTTCGGTCTATAGTTCTGAGAGATAGGCAAACAAAAAATCATAATCTCGTCATGAATGTACCCATACATTATCAGATGAGGCTTAGCAGCCGCGAGCAGAGGGCATGGACTATTCACATGCACCGAGCCTCCACAATACACACAGATTGGGTGAGGGCAATCAGCCAAGAAATGGCTAGCAACACCACAACAAAAACACTTGAGCTTGTCGAATTTCTTGGCTTTCTTCTGCACAACACCCGCAACAGCTGCCGCTAACAGATCCGCGGAGACTCACTTCTCCCCTTGTGATCGTGTCGCCGACGCTCCACTATGATTGCCCAACTGAAGTGGCTGCACCACCTGCGGGAGCACCACCTGTTGTTGAGTCAGAGCCACTCTCTGTTGCTGCGGTGGTACCACTTGTTGCATCTGAGCCCCCATCTGCTACTGTGGTACCGCACCCACTGCCCCAGCCGTTTCACCATCAACCTGAGAAGCAACCGCTGCGTACCGTACGTGACCTCCGACAGCTCTATAGAAACGATTTGCACCAGCCTCTTTTCCCTTCTACCTTCTTGTGATCGCATCGTCCTGCCGTCGTCCGACGAGGGAGTAGGGCACACCAGCTCGAAGCCCTGAGATCTTGATGCGCACGCCGGCGAGTCAGACACCGGATCCGCCTCAGAATCTGTTGAATCCTCATCGCTTCCGACCAATGCCCAGAACCGGCCTCCTATAGCCGGCGCAGGCCGTCTAGAGAGATCCGCCTCGCTAGCATTAGCCTTGGACGTACACCCGGTGATCACCGTCGTGGTGACCGCCGCGGTTTTCCCCTCACCATCACCTGTCGAGTCGCCCCCGGAGTCGCCTAACGGCTCCCTCAGCATCGCCTGGAGTTGAACAGTCTCTATGAAATTGCATACTATGAAAACCCAGTTGGAGAAGATGCTCAACAAACCCAAACAAATACAACGTATTCACTAGTTTTGTGTTGCTTTGGATGAACAATAAAATTTCACTATTAGGGAAAAGTTGGAAAAATATATGTTTCCTATTTTTTTCAAAATATTGTTTATTAAACATATAAATAAACACTTACAATTACATATCGAGGAAGTATAGTTTACTTAGGAGTTTGTTTACACCTAAGTCGACTTGGACTTGTTTCGTGTCTATGATGATGGTGCCAGCCCTATTTAATATTTGACTTCTTCCACCTCAATATGAATCTCCACACGAAAATATTGGCCAACTTAAGAGCATCTACACTCGGAGCCCCCAAATGCACCCCAAAACCTCCTTCCTGTCCGGACCAGCCCCAACTGTGCCCAGTCGCTGCCCCCAAATGTCTTTCCAGTCCGGACACACCCCATTTCCCGTCCGGTAAACCCACACCAATCCCGTCGCGTAGGGGTTGCCGTGGGGCGTCCGGACGAGAGTTTTCGCCTAGATCGACCACCCACGCGCCTCCACGTGCACATCCCCTCTCTCTCTCCTCCCCACCTACCCCACATTATCTCTCCTCCCCACCTACCGCGCATCCTCTCTCTCCTCCCGCTCGGCCTCCATGCGCAGTAGCACCTCCATGGCGCGGTCGGTGACGAAGGCATGGATCCTGGACCCCGCGGTAAGGACACCCCATCTCAGGCCCAAGGTTAAGGCCCAAGAAGAGGAGCTTTGGAGTATTCTAGAAGGCCCACGTGAAGCCCACCCGCACTAACTTGCGGGTTAAGTTTGGAAACTTGTAACCGACCTAGGGTTAGAATTCGAGTCCTCTCCAGGTAAGGTTTGAGACCTGGCCGCCTATTTAAAGCCAGGAGAGCCACCGGTAGAGGACCAAGCAACACCGCAACACCAAAACCTTGAGTTTGAGATCATACTCTCGACTCGAGCCATCACCATTGTAACCGATCTTTTTCGACTAATACAGATCGACAGAGGCAGGAGTAAGGGTTTTACCTCTACGAGGGCCCCGGAACCTGGGTAAATCTCGCCACCTGTCTAGCCGACGATTCCACCGGCGCTCATGAGTTCTCCTAGTCGAAACCTGATAGGGTCACCTAAGGGATTTGTAGAGTCAGAGATTCGACAATTGGCGCCGACCGTGGGGACGACGGGCGCTGGATCACCGGCATCTTCGGCTTCATCGACAACCCACTCCCATTGGAAACCATCGAGTACGGCTCCAAACAATCCTATACGGATCGGATCTGTCGTGGTCACACCTCACTCGCCGGAATCCCGCCCGATATTCGAGGATCTGGAGAAGAGCGTCACCTTGATGTTCGGGAGCCTAAAATTCGTGACCAACAGGGATGGGATCCTCCACTTCTCGGATGAAACAGAAACTGAATCTGGAGCTGTCGACTCGGGCCGTCATCTGGAGAAAAGCGGCGAGTCCATCCGCTTCAACGCCAGCGACTACCATACCCTCTCGACAGAGGAACCATCAAGAATTCAAAGGAACTTTCGATCTACGCCTAGGACGCACGAGCCTCGACTGGCTCAAGTCTGCATGGCAGGATCGGAACAAGCCTCGGAAACGGAACATAGCGCGGCAGAGCGCAACATAATCGGCGTCTCACGGGAATCTTGGAACCGAGCGAAGGAGGCTATGCGAACGAGCAAGCCACCCGCAGCCGGGGCTTCACACGAAGACATGGTTGCCTAACACTATCACCTAGTGAGAGCAGCCACGACCATCAAAGACGCTCGGATAGATCTGGCCCGCTGAAGAAGAGCGGCGGATGAGTCGAGCCAAAGACGAGCCGGGCTTTCCATAACGCCCTCGGTCGGAACCCGACCCGTGAGGAAGGGGCACGCATCTACATCCAGGAACAATGAGTCCCTAGCCGGAACCAGCAGATCGATCACTCCTTCTCTCATGCGAGTCGATGACGACGGCAACGTCTACCCGCAAACTCCCGCTGCCGCGGTTCTAGCCGCAGCAACTTACATGCAAATGAATCAACCGACGGAAAGTGACCCTCGGGTGGAGCAGTATAAACAAGTACGCAAGGGATTAGGGCTGGCAGCCACAAGGCTTGCCTCTTATGATCGAAAGAAAGCCGCAGAGCAGCTGGAGAAGGAACAGGAGAAGGAGAAAGAGAAGGATAGGGAAGCATCCCGCAAACATAGGAGCACTTCGCCAAGAAGGGATAGATCGCCACGTCGTGGCCGAGGAAAAGAAGCACGTCGCCGTGATGACAGTCGAAGCAGCAGCGAAGGCATTCCGAGAGACAAAAGCTCGCGGCATCACAGCAGCCACTCGCGAAAGCGAAGCAAGGAGCCAAGGAAGGACGCCGACCGCGATCGCACAAAATAAAGTAGATAAAGCGAGGGCTTCGCGATATCGCGGGCGCTCTTCATCTAGCTCGTCGGATGACGAAACATGCGGTGCGCTCTGCTTCGCCCGCAGCATCCGCGAAGCACCTCTACCCAGGAGATTCAAGCTCAGCACGGAGGTGACAAAGTACGACGGCTCACTCGAGCCTTCTCAATGGCTAAGCGATTACCTCACGGCAGTAAAATGCCAACGTGGGAACAAGAACACAGCTATGCAATATCTCAATTTGCATCTCGTTGGCGCGGCCCGCAGCTGGCTGGAAAGAAGACCAAGATCTTGTTATGCATCATGGGACGACTTGCACCGCGACTTTTGCAAAAAATTCGAGTCGACCTACAAGAGGCCGGCCACCATTGAAGAACTGCGAGCATGCAAGCAGAAAAGCGGCGAGTCTACCCGCGAATATATCCAACGGTGGACCACACTTAGGAACACTGCGGGAACCATCTCGGAAGAAGTGGTGATTGAGGCATTTGCGAAAGGCGCCCGAAGAACTGCTTTCAGAGAAGAACTAGGCAGGGCTGCACCCAAAACTATTGGGGAATTAATGATCATAGCTGAAAAGTGGGCTAACGGAGAAGACGCAGTGCGCAACGAAAGAGCATCATCACCCGCGCACGATGAAGACCGTCATGGCCGGAGGAAAAGGAGGAAATATTACGATCACGAGGACCGAGAGGAGTTGGTAGCAGCGGAATTCACGCGAAGCCGCGACTCCGGTCGCCGTGGGAATCGCGAGTGGAGACCAAAGGCTGAAGAAAAATCACCCGAGGAAGACCTCGATGGATACTGCTCGCTACATCTATTTACAGATAAGCGCACGGGCAAAACTAAGGCAACACACCTTCTTAAGGATTGCCGAAAGTTTATTGATATCTCAGAAGCACTTGCCAGAAAAAGATCTGCAGCCACTCAAAATTACCCACCGCTTCCAGGAGGAGGCCACCAAGGATTCCAGCCGCCACAACCCCTACCTCCACCAGCAAAACCAAACATGGCATTAGCTGCGCTACCCGCACCACCTGCACAGAACTCCGGGGCCAATGCGTACCCGAATCCAGCAGGGCAACTCGCGATGATTCAGAAGGTATGTCCATCCCGCAGAGCTCAAAAGACTAACACGAGGCAATTGTGCATGGCTGTGCAGACACCGCCAACAAAAACAGAGTACTTGAAGATGGCAGACCAACCGATAACATTCTCGATGAAGGACCACCCACCACGAGTCTATCGACCAGGACACGCCGCCCTTGTCATCCAAGCACAAATTGGCAACTATGACCTGGCCCGCGTATTCATGGATGGCGGCAAAAGGATCAACATTATCTACGCGGATACACTCCGTCGGATGAACAGGAACTTGGACGGCCTCCTGGAATCAGAAACATCCTTCCACGGGATAGTTCCAGGAAAGGCAATCCGTCCACTCGGAACAATCAACCTAGAAGTTGTGCTGGGCACTAAGAGCAACTACAGAAGAGAATTCCTCGACTTCGAAGTCGTCGATTGGCCTTCACAGTACCACGCCATTCTTGGTCGAACAACGTTCGCCAGATTCATGGCAGTACCGCACTACGCCTACCTGAAGCTCAAATTACCTGGAGAATATGGCGTAATCACCATCGATGGAGACTTTCAGAAATCCAACAAGTGCGACATTGAATTCAATGAGATTGCAAAATCTTTCGGGATGCAAGAAGAACTTCAAGAGCTGGCAAAAACCACGGATCACTCCGTGATGCCCCTCACGAAGAAAAACGCGCCTGAACTGGAGTTCAGCGCTAACAGTGACACCCGAAAGCATCAAGTGCACCCGACAGATTCTGCAAAGACAGCGATGGTCTCCACCACCCTTCCGCAAGCATAGGAAAGCGCGCTCGTCGAACTCCTCCGTGAGTACTGGGAAATTTTCGCCTGGCAGCCATCAGATATGCCAGGAATACCCAGGGAGTTTGCCGAGCACTCACTCGAAGTCTTTCCAGATGCCAAACCTATCAAACAAACTACTCGACGATTTTCAGAACCCAAGCAGAAGGCGCTTGGAGAAGAAGTAAACAGATTGCTAGCAGCAAAATTCATCAGGGAGATCAAGATATCCACTTGGTTAGCAAACCCGGTGCTGGTCCCCAAAAAGAACACGGACATCCTTCGGGTATGCATCGACTACACGTCGTTAAACAAGCACTGTGTCACATCCCAATTTTGGAATACATGTTAACACAGTTGTTTTGCTAATTTCTTGACAATTAATCTTTGGTTGTATTTGTTTGAGTGCAACTAAACAAACTAATTATAAACTTGCAAACTTAAAAAGATAGCAAAGCAGTGAACTAAAAATATTCAACATATTGTTCCAATGACTTTGACAATATTTTCTAAAGTAAATATTGATCAAAGAGTTTTCCAAAAACATCTTATGAATCTCATACTTGTTGAATATTATTCCAAGATCTAAATTAAGAAAGAGGAAACACTTAATAAAATTTCCCTAAAAGATTATCAGAAAAAGAGGCATTCTTAAATGCTTCACCAAAATTTTATCAAATGTTTTTCCAACCTTGCAAGATTAAAAACAAAGGTATTGGAGAGCATTGACTTGCTATCTCTAGTCACATAAATATTTTGGCAAAGCATTGTTAAAGAAAAGCCAAGTGCCTTATTAAATAGAAATTCCAATATTTCCAGAAATAGAAAACTAAAACAAGTTACTATTGGAAACTTTCTTAAAATGATTTGAAATTCATACCATTGCTTCCTTATATCAAATAAGGAACACACACGAGAGGAGACCAAAAATTGAATCCATTAAAGTCCTGAAAACATTGTTTTTCTCCACAGCAACAATTGGGATTTTGAACAAGTTTGTTCTACAAACTGTTTCCAAATGCCATGAAATAAATACCACATGCTCTATAGCATAAATAAGGATGAAAACCAAAAGGGAAAAGTTTTTGAATAATTTAAGTTGCCAAAAACCCCTGTTTTCTTGACAGCACCTTTTTTAAATTTGAACAAGTTTGTTCTATGAAGTAACTAAAAATGACTTGAATTTTCTACCACATAAGGAACACATCAAATAAGGAATGTGTACCAAAATTTATCATTTTTGGAAGCTCCTAAGTAGTCTAATAAATTCAATGTCCATTTATGTAAGAATTCAAATTTGAACAACTTTGAATTATAAAGTTTATTCAATTGAGCCAATTTTCACATATGTTGTGTGTCTTGACTAATAAGAATTTTGGCCAAAAGGATTTAAAATTTTGACTTTGTTTGCTTAGGGAAAACATCCATTTTCAGAGAGAAAAGGACCTACTTGTAAAATTGGCTAGGGACCAAAATGTTATCCTAGTCACACATGTCCTTCTTCTTCCTGTAGATGATGCAGTAGAGGGCATGGGAGCCCATGCTTCCATTGCTTCGAAGGTAAGCCATCTAGGTGTTTAAAACCCCTCCCATGTGCTGCTACCTGCCCCCTCTCTCTCTCCCCCTCGGACTAGCTCCCTCTCTCTGAAAATATCTAAACCAAACCCTAGCCCGAAAATGGCCATCGTCGATTCGGCCACAGGGGACCTCGCCGCCGGTCGCCGGTGGTCTCATTCGCTCCACCTCGTCGAGTAGGCCCTAGCTGCAGAAGGAATCGAGCCTAGGCGCATCGAGGAGGCCGCGCCGTCCACTCTCTGCTCCGAGCCCGACGGCACTCCGGCGACGGATTCCCGCCGCCACGACCCTTCTCTTCCGTCCCCGAGTGAACCAACGCGTTAGTGGTGAGCAGGGGAGTTCCCCCGACCCTTTTCCCCTCTCCCTCTCCCTCCAAAACGACGCCGCGTCGTGGTCGTGTCCGGCCGTCGCCGCGCCACCGACGCCGCCGCTCTCCGGCGCCTTCCCGGGAAGCGAGGCAGCACTCTTTTGGTTCCCCGCAACGATAGCTACGTGTACGTGTGTTTGATTCGAAAAACGTGGCCGGATTCGTCGATTAGAACCTCGCCGGAGACATTTCCCGCCGGCAATGACGCAGTCGTGGCGTCATGCCGACGTCAGTCTCCCTTGACCCCGCGCGGACGAAGTCAAACTGCGGGTGGGCCGCGTATCTGCCTGCGTGGCAGCCCCCGTGGCGGCCTGGCCCGCGGGTCAGCCACTGCGGCTGGGATCTGCCGCGGTAGAAAGCGTCCAGGCCGGCCCAGTTGGTGGATCTGGCCCATCCACACTTATTTTTCCAATTTAATTTTACAGAGATTATACCTGTTTACTTTTGGCTCTAAAATGCTATCTAAAAGATGACTTTGACCAAACTAAAATTCACAGTGGTAGAGAAACAAAATCTAAACCACCTCCAACTTGTAGATCTACATTTGGATGTATATTTTAAGAATGAAAAATGATTTGGCAACAGGTACCCGAAAGACCAAAATGAGCACCATTTTTATTTAACAACTCAGAATGAAGTGAGACCAATTGCATTGGAAAGCCCTTGAAATTTCCTAACAGGAGCAATTAACCTTGCTTCCAAATTCATTGTATTTTTGAAATGGCATGCAATTTGGTAAAACACCAGAGAGCACTTTGGTGATTTTTATAAATTAATTAAAGATGAATTTTGATGCAAACCAAATTGGATGGTCTTGTATATGTTTAGGACTATCCAAACCTAGAAGGGTTTAATTTTTAGAGCATCATATAAAATTTGGTGGACAGAACTTTGTTTCACCTGTTTCTGCCATTTTGGCATTTTAAGTAATTAAATTGTGTGATTATATTTTTGTGTTGCAATGATGTTTTCTAGCTTGTATAAGTTGTGTGAACTTGTTTTATAAGTGTTACTTAACTATTTTATCATGTTAGATTGTGTGGACTTGAGTTGAGAAGAAATATGATTTATGGGAATAGAATATGTTTTACCTCTAGTTATTACTTGCATAGAATTTTTGATTGATTAAATTGTGTGTAAGTGATTGAATTGTTGTGTTGAGATATTAGATTCAGTACCATGTTGGTACTTATATTTTGTTAGTATCACCTCTGCTAGCTTGCATTTGAGTTGGTATAAAAGCATGAGTAGCTTAATCATTACTATGAGAATGTTATGGAAAAATTCCCTCATGTGTGGAATTTTTGACATAAGAATTTGTGGTTGTAAAACCACATATTTTTGTGTTGTATTCATAGGACCAGTAGCATTTTGATAAGGTTGTTATGAGTACTTGACCCCTAAAGTTTTCACTTGTGTGAAAATAATAGCATGAGTATCATTACCTTGCTTATTTTTGCATCCTAATATTTTCTACTAGTATGGTTATTGCACTAGATGCTAGTTTAGTTTTTTGTTAATTTTTAACAAGTGGACCAGAGGCTTTGTGACCTCTTAATGCTTTTTTATGCTAGTGGAACATCCACTGGTTTCATTGCATTTTTGGTGGAAACATTATTTCCCCAAACTAGATGCATTTCTCTTATGTAGTTTCATAACTAATGAGTGCCTAGTATTTTTGCTTTGGGAATTTTTTGTGCTAAACAAAAATGGGTATGATTCTGTTTGTAAGTGGTTATAATAATGTGTGGATTGCTAGGAAAAATCCATCTTTGGATTGTTGTTTGATTCCTCTAGTAATGCCCTTTTTATTACCACTAGTATGTAGGAGTTGCCCTGCAATTTGATGCATTGTTTTGTTAAATGGGATATTTTTGTTATAGCAATTATAGATGTTTTTCACTACTGTTTTTATGACATGGACCCTCTGGTTGTATTTCAATTACTTGATTAAAATACATCCAGTGATTCTTCATGTTTGAGTAGTACTAGATTCCCTAGCATTTTTGTGTTGAATTAATTTTTCTGCCAACTTGTGTTTGGTGGATATTTGTGTATCCTTGCATGAGGACATGTTTTCATTCCCATTATGATAACATGGTTCCTTGTTTGCATTTTAGTACTTTATTTATTATGCTTGCTTGCATAGCAATTTTTTAGTAGAAACATGTCTATAAGGATTCCTCCTTTTTAGTCATTGTTTCTATTGTTCTCACTATGAGAAATTGTGTGTTTTGTGATGAGTCTATTACCTTGTTATCCTTGTGTAGGCTCACTGATTTGTAAAGGTAACTTTTGCAAATCATGTGCCTTATTTATTCTTGGTGTGAAATTAGATTTAGCAGAGTAGCTACCTTATTCTTTTTGTGGTGTGGTTGATAGACCCATTGCCATGATTATTTTTGTGCATGTTTTATATACTTTTAGTAGTCTCACCCTTGTGAAACTAAGTGTATTTTGGGTCTATTAATATCTTGGTATGAGAGTGGCACACCCACTGAATCCATGATATTAAGGTTGTGAGATATGTCCCTCCAACCTTAAGTTGTCTTATTAAATGGCATTTCTGCCAAGTAGGATTGTTTGATTGTTTGCCTCAATTAATAATTGAGTGATTTTGTTATTATTAGATTTCCTTGCTGTATGTATTGTTATGTATGGTTGCTTGCCTTGATTGGTTCTGAATGTGTGTCCTTTATTCCTTTTACGACGTTAGAAAACGAAGAGGAAGGAAGTGTCGTGAAGCTCTGTTTCAAGTTCCAGTCACTCCAAAACCAGGGACACAAGGAGATACCAGGCAAGCCATCCTGATGCTTGCTGATACAATACTTACCATTATCTATCATGCATGTTTTACCTCTGAAGTTTTACAAAAAACTTGATTATCAAAACTATTTTTGATGTGGAAATTACTACTATATTATATTATAGGTTACTATCATGCCAGTAGTTAAACTTGGTAATACCAAGCCCATAAGCCACCATATGGTATTTATTACCATCAAATATACTAGTCCCTAAGTGGACACCCTAAAATTGTGATTCTACAAAACAAAGGCTTTACGGAAAAACCCGGAGAAAAGGCGGATCCTTGTTCTCCGGAGGAATGTGGAAGTGGTCATTTTTGAGAAAATGGTGTTTTTCAAAAATGACACATAACCTAGTCTTCGCCGGACAACCTTTACCGTACTGCCACCCTACCCCAACATGGGCACGGGGCTTAACTTGAAGTTTGTTCTTATTAGTGTGTGCTATCTCAATGTGCTATAGGGGATGCGATCCTCTGAACCGAATGTCGTGGAGACATATAAAGTGTGGGATTAATTTTCCCTCCGGATGCATCAGTTGAGGCATCCTGGCTTGGAGGGGATTAGCTCGGTGCCGGGGATGTGGTAAAACTCAACTGAGAGATAGGCATATTCTAGCTTGAACATAGTGGATGGTTATGATCAGATACCTGATGTTTACATACTGTTGTTACAGTCCGTGATTGTTCACGGGAGGTGTACTGGATCTGGTGGATGTGTACATCTCTGCAGAGTATAACTTTTTCGAAGAAGCCGCGTCCTCGGATATGGACAGTTGAATGGCCATGTAGCTAGCATTGTGTCAATGTTTTCAAAAAGGAGTTTCGAAAGGGAAATTTTGGAAAGGAAGTGTTGAACTTGTGAAGTTCGGAAAGGAATGGAAACTTATACCGTGGAGGTATCGTCGATGATGAAAAGCCAGATATGGTTATACAAAACAAAATGTTTTGCAAACAAAACCTTTTCTACTCTAAGCAAGAATTCTGGAAACTGATTCCAAGAAGTTTTGCAAAGAGAAAATATTCTTTAACAAAACTTTACAAAACCTCTTGTACGTGTGAGATCTACAAGAGAAATAAAACTATATTATTTTATTTTCTTCTGAAGTATCTTCTTCAACGAAGATGCAGATAAACTTGACTGCAACTGTGGTGTCATCATATATGAACACCATTGGTAGTGAACCCTATTTATAGCCTACCTATTCCACCATATAAGCATACTTGCATGTTGGTAAGTGATATGATGGATGTCTTGCTGAGTACATTCAAATGTACTCATTATGGTTTCGCCCCTGGTATCTACTTGCCAGACTTTGAGAAGGAGCCTCCGAAGGATATCTATGAAGAGAAGTACGGAGTTGACGGCTTTGCGAACTAGGATCGTCTCCGGGTCAGCAGCCTGTAGGTTAAGGCGTGACTTGGGCTCAACTACGTTGTGTTTTAATTGTCTTCCGCTGTGTTTGTTAAGTTGCCGCCCTCGATGGCAGCTGTGTTAAACTTGATCATGTGATCTTTTATGTAATACCTTTATGTATTCGTGTAATGGATGATGTATTTCTGTGTGCCAACTGTGTATGTTGTTCACGACTGATCTTTCTGGGATCGTGAATGTATGCATACGTAGGGTTTCAGAATGCCGGTCTGGGGGCCTTACAGAGTTGGTATCAGAGCCATCCTGACCTTAGGAGACCTTAGTTAGCATGGACGTCAGATAGGAAAGAAAAGTATTTTTGAGTAAAAAACCTATTTACTATCTACATTATTTTACCTAAGGGAATTTTAGTATATTTTCCCTCCTTCCGATCTTTTCAAAAGATTCTAAATGCATATCAAGGGCGTCCTTGAACAGTGGTTCGAAGGGCGGGCCTTACAGAATTGGTATCTCTCTCGGTTAAGAGTTTATTTCTTACTTATTTGCAACTGCTCCGCTCTGTTTTTGAAACATCTCTCGTCTTTGAAGTTTTCTGTCCAGAAAATAGTTGGAGTTTCAAAAACAGATTGTTGCATAAAGTTTTATCAAAACTTTACTTCTATTATCTTGTATACTTGCCGATGTCCCGAGAAGACCAAAATAATTGCCTAGCTCTACAGTGATGATGGTCAGAAGTAGATATAGTTCTTCAGCCACTTCTAGGATTTTGGATCATCCCCCGACGTAGCTCCAATGGAGCCTTGCTTGTGTGTTTTGGCTTGTTTATGTGTGTCCGTAGGACTTTGTGCTATTGTGTGGTGTAGATTTTGGTTCATCTAGGCTTCTATATGTTTGTAGGGTGCTCAAATTTTGCAGATTTGTGCTTGCCCCGCTCTTGTTTTTGAATCGCCTCCTGTTAAATTTTTGCAAGCAAAAATGTTTGTATAGTATTCAAAAACAAGAATTTGTTGCTTAGACTTATACTTGTTTTCGCTTCATAATGCCACCCGTCGTGAACCACCACCATCTCCCCCACAATCAATGAAAGCACCATTGGGCCTAATAATAGAGGACCATCAAGCCACACGAGCTGCTAGCGTTGCTAACAATGCTGCACTCCAACAGATAAAGCTCCAACAACGACAACCCTCAAAGAATAAAAGGCGTGAATAAACCAACCAATACTGACCAAAACCTCTGTGTTTTGTCTGTTTGCAAAAGACTCGTTTTGCCCTGTTGGCTAAACGTTGTTTTTTTTATGTCCCCTTTTAAAAGACCAAACAAGAGAAATCCCCTTTTTAAAAGTTATATACCTCCCTCCTCTGGAGAAAGGTGAAAAAGAAGTCTTCACATGCCATGATGCGCAACCCCCTAAAAAGCCAATCAAAAGAGCACAATTCAATATTCGACGTATGACGCTAGTCGTATCTTGTCGGACAAACATGATTAAATAGAAAGCTAACCAGACTAACATGCTTTGCCTAATATTAGGTTGACACCTAACCAAAGCATGCGAACTACTGACAACTCTTTCTAAACCAAGGAATTAAGTGTCTTACGACACATTTTAAATCTAGTTGGTAAAAAGGAGAAGCCACGAGAAAATAAGATGATGAACTATTTGTTTACTAGTCAATAGGATATCATGTGTATCTACTTTGGAAACCAAATCTTAATAGACGTTGTAGGTACTATGAAATTCGAGGTTTAGAAATAAAGTGAACGATGGAATGATTATGATAGATCTAGAAAACAACAGTTTTCCTGTTTTATTTCTTTGTGTGCTCTTGATTGAAATAAATTTGTGTTTTATTCAATCTTGCTTCCTAACTTATATGGACTTGTTAGGACTTGTTATTATGTTGTTTTCTTACAATAAATCTACCCTAGAAAGTGTGTGCATGATTGAAAACTCGAATAAAAATGAAATAACATTTGTCACCTTCTAGTTAATTATTTGGAAATTTTGTGAGAACTAGATCTGTGTATACTTTCTTAGTAGATTTTTGTGCTATGTTTTCCTTGAGGCCAGTACCATTTAGGTACTGATATTTTGGTGCTTATACCTATGTTAGCTTGCATGTCTCTTAATAGTAAAGCATGTGTAAGCATTACTATCAGTATGCACTAGTATTGCTTCACTAGATTAAATAGCCTTATATTTTACCTGGTATGCAAAGTTTTTCATGAGTAACCAGAGGCTTAGTACCTATTTTTACTTGGTATTAGTAGGCCATAGCCCACTGGTCCCATTTTATTTTGGCTTGAGGATGAAAATCCCCAACCATACACATGTGTGAAAATAGCATGTTTCACTATGTGATTGATTTCTATTTTCCACCATGGAAAATATAACTGTTTGTTTTCACTTATGCAAGTGAGAAGTTTATTTCTTATTAGTAAATACTAATATGTTTAGGTCTGATCCTTTTGTTAGCATAATATTCCTTAGGGGTATCATGTTAAGAAATGTTTTCACTATCGTGTGCTAAAATTAAATTGTTCGCAAATAAAATAAATTCCTCTTGATTGGTAGATTGTTTGTGAATAATTTTAAATTGAGTGTATGGATTTTTGAAAAGGTTTAGATAACTTTTCATTACTTGCATAGCTACTGGTTGTGTGAGTTATACCTTGCTTGTTTGCTAGTAATTGTTTAAGAAAAACATAAATTGCTAGAATTAATTTATGCATGTTTAATAGTTGTATCATGGGATTGTTTTGATGTTTGTGCTTACTAACATGAGTAAGTTTTGTGTACTGTTATTAGGTACACTTATATTCATGACTTGCTTGTTTAAGTTTAAACATCATGGTAGCATTGTTTGCTTCTCTAGAGTGAAACTAGTTTCACCACTAGAAAATGGTGATTTTTGCTCTAGTATTACCCTCTTTTTATTTTATGAGTATATGGGTTGATATAGCATGTTTAGGAAGTTATTACTTCTGTTATCATGCCATGAATTATTTAGTTGCATGTTCTATGGTTATAGGATATGATTGTCTCTTATAGCATGCTGGTATAGATTTTTCATACTAGTGTGTTATTTGTGCAGTCCTGTTTTTTTTTTATGCCTATGTAATAGGAGTTTTTATCTTGTGTAAAGATGGTGTTTTAGAGTACCTTTATGATTGTATTCATTGTTTTTAGCTACTGGTTGTTTGCTAATTGTTCATGATTGATGGATTCCAAAACCTCTAATAAACAGTAACCTAGTGATTAAATAGTCTATTCATCTGTGGTGTTGTTTGCTTGCTTATTGGATTTTGTTTAAATGTTTTACCTTAGCGTGAGTTTATACTGGTGTTATGATTGTGCTTAAGAGTATATTAATAAACTAAAACATCCAACTAAAATCATGAACCCATTAAGTGATAGTCGCTTGTGGTGAGTAATACCCACTGCCGTGGCTATTTGTTCTGTCTGTTTGTTTTACCTTAGCAACCTAACCTTTGCACCCACAAGCTATAGTTTTAGCTTTCTTATATACCTTGTTATGAGAGTGGTACACCACCCCATATGTGGTATGTAATATGTGGGATATAGCTAGGAACTCATGTAAATAATTGACGGTACATTTCCAGGTAGTTCTGTACTAACCTTAATTTTTGTTCAAACTAGGAAACAAAAGTTTTGGACCTAAAACAGTACTGGTGTACTTATTTTTAAGTGAATTTGCTAATTTAGGGAAGTACCCCGCCTCCCAAGAAAAGTCAAAGGGGGGAAGCGCCGGCACTCCAACACTAACATTGTGTTTGTTGGCCCTCCCTTAGTCCTCGCTTGCGAATCTCGGGGACGAGATTCTTTTTAAGGGGGGAAGACATGTCACATCCCAATTTTGGAATACCTGTTAACACAGTTGTTTTGCTAATTTCTTGACAATTAATCTTTGGTTGTATTTGTTTGAGTGCAACTAAACAAACTAATTATAAACTTGCAAACTTAAAAAGATAGCAAAGCAGTGAACTAAAAATATTCAACATATTGTTCCAATGACTTTGACAATATTTTCTAAAGTAAATATTGATCAAAGAGTTTTCCAAAAACATCTTATGAATCTCATACTTGTTGAATATTATTCCAAGACCTAAATTAAGAAAGAGGAAACACTTAATAAAATTTCCCTAAAAGATTATCAGAAAAAGAGGCATTCTTAAATGCTTCACCAAAATTTTATCAAATGTTTTTCCAACCTTGCAAGATTAAAAACAAAGGTATTGGAGAGCATTGACTTGCTATCTCTAGTCACATAAATATTTTGGCAAAGCATTGTTAAAGAAAAGCCAAGTGCCTTATTAAATAGAAATTCCAATATTTCCAGAAACAGAAAACTAAAACAAGTTACTATTGGAAACTTTCTTAAAATGATTTGAAATTCATAACATTGCTTCCTTATATCAAATAAGGAACACACACAAGAGGAGACCAAAAATTGAATCCATTAAAGTCCTGAAAACATTGTTTTTCTCCACAGCAACAATTGGGATTTTGAACAAGTTTGTTCTACAAACTGTTTCCAAATGCCATGAAATAAATACCACATGCTCTATAGCATAAATAAGGATGAAAACCAAAAGGGAACAAGTTTTTGAATAATTTAAGTTGCCAAAAACCCCTGTTTTCTTGACAGCACCTTTTTGAAATTTGAACAAGTTTGTTCTATGAAGTAACTAAAAATGACTTGAATTTTCTACCACATAAGGAACACATCAAATAAGGAATGTGTACCAAAAATTATCATTTTTGGAAGCTCCTAAGTAGTCTAATAAATTCAATGTCCATTTATGTAAGAATTCAAATTTGAACAACTTTGAATTATAAAGTTTATTCAATTGAGCCAATTTTCACATATGTTGTGTGTCTTGACTAATAAGAATTTTGGCCAAAAGGATTTAAAATTTTGACTTTGTTTGCTTAGGGAAAACATCCATTTTCAGAGAGAAAAGGACCTACTTGTAAAATTGGCTAGGGACCAAAATGTTATCCTAGTCACACATGTCCTTCTTCTTCCTGTAGATGATGCAGTAGAGGGCATGGGAGCCCATGCTTCCATTGCTTCGAAGGTAAGCCATCTAGGTGTTTAAAACCCCTCCCATGTGCTGCTACCTGCCCCCTCTCTCTCTCCCCCTCGGACTAGCTCCCTCTCTGTGAAAATATCTAAACCAAACCCTGGCCCGAAAATGGCCATCGTCGATTCGGCCACAGGGGACCTCGCCGCCGGTCGCCGGTGGTCTCATTCGCTCCACCTCGTCGAGTAGGCCCTAGCTGCAGAAGGAATCGAGCCTAGGCGCATCGAGGAGGCCGCGCCGTCCACTCTCTGCTCCGAGCCCGACGGCACTCCGGCGACGGATTCCCGCCGCCACGACCCTTCTCTTCCGTCCCCGAGTGAACCAACGCGTTAGTGGTGAGCAGGGGAGTTCCCCGGACCCTTTTCCCCTCTCCCTCTCCCTCCGAAACGACGCTGCGTCGTGGTCGTGTCCGGCCGTCGCCGCGCCACCGACGCCGCCGCTCTCCGGCGCCTTCCCGGGAAGCGAGGCAGCACTCTTTTGGTTCCCCGCAACGATAGCTACGTGTACGTGTGTTTGATTCGAAAAACGTGGCCGGATTCGTCGATTAGAACCTCGCCGGAGACATTTCCCGCCGGCAATGACGCAGTCGTGGCGTCATGCCGACGTCAGTCTCCCTTGACCCCGCGCGGACGAAGTCAAACTGCGGGTGGGCCGCGTATCTGCCTGCGTGGCAGCCCCCGTGGCGGCCTGGCCCGCGGGTCAGCCACTGCGGCTGGGATCTGCCGCGGTAGAAAGCGTCCAGGCCGGCCCAGTTGGTGGATCTGGCCCATCCACACTTATTTTTCCAATTTAATTTTACAGAGATTGTACCTGTTTACTTTTGGCTCTAAAATGCTACCTAAAAGATGAATTTGACCAAACTAAAATTCACAGTGGTAGAGAAACAAAATCTAAACTACCTCCAACTTGTATATCTACATTTGGATGTATATTTTAAGAATGAAAAATGATTTGGCAACAGGTACCCGAAAGACCAAAATGAGCACCATTTTTATTTAACAACTCAGAATGAAGTGAGGCCAATTTCATTGGAAAGCCCTTGAAATTTCCTAACAGGAGCAATTAACCTTGCTTCCAAATTCATTGTATTTTTGAAATGGCATGCAATTTGGTAAAACACCAGAGAGCACTTTGGTGATTTTTATAAATTAATTAAAGATGAATTTTGATGCAAACCAAATTGGATGGTCTTGTATATGTTTAGGAATATCCAAACCTAGAAGGGTTTAATTTTTAGAGCATCATATAAAATTTGGTGGACAGAACTTTGTTTCACCTGTTTCTGCCATTTTGGCATTTTTAGTAATTAAATTGTGTGATTATATTTTTGTGTTGCAATGATGTTTTCTAGCTTGTATAAGTTGTGTGAACTTGTTTTATAAGTGTTACTTAACTATTTTATCATGTTAGATTGTGTGGACTTGAGTTGAGAAGAAATATGATTTATGGGAATAGAATATGTTTTACCTCTAGTTATTACTTGCATAGAATTTTTGATTGATTAAATTGTGTGCAAGTGATTGAATTGTTGTGTTGAGATATTAGATTCAGTACCATTTTGGTACTTATATTTTGTTAGTATAACCTCTTCTAGATTGCATTTGAGTTGGTATAAAAGCATGAGTAGCTTAATCATTACTATGAGAATGTTATGGAAAAATTCCCTCATGTGTGGAATTTTTGACATAAGAATTTGTGGTTGTAAAACCACATATTTTTGTGTTGTATTCATAGGACCAGTAGCATTTTGATAAGGTTGTTATGAGTACTTGACCCCTAAAGTTTTCACTTGTGTGAAAATAATAGCATGAGTATCATTACCTTGCTTATTTTTGCATCCTAATATTTTCTACTAGTATGGTTATTGCACTAGATGCTAGTTTAGTTTTTTGTTAATTTTTAACAAGTGGACCAGAGGCTTTGTGACCTCTTAATGCTTTGTTATGCTAGTGGAACACCCACTGGTTTCATTGCATTTTTGGTGGAAACATTATTTCCCCAAACTAGATGCATTTCTCTTATGTAGTTTCATAACTAATGAGTGCCTAGTATTTTTGCTTTGGGAATTTTTGTGCTAAACAAAAATGGGTATGCTTCTGTTTGTAAGTGGTTATAATCATGTGTGGCTTGCTAGGAAAAATCCATATTTGGATTGTTGTTTGATTCCTCTAGTAATACCCTTTTTATTACCACTAGTATGTAGGAGTTGCCCTGCAATTTGATGCATTGTTTTGTTAAATGGGATATTTTTGTTATAGCAATTATAGATGTTTTTCACTACTGTTTTTATGACATGGACCCTCTGGTTGTATTTCAATTACTTGATTAAAATACATCCAGTGATTCTTCATGTTTGAGTAGTACTAGATTCCCTAGCATTTTTGTGTTGAATTAATTTTTCTGCCAACTTGTGTTTGGTGGATATTTGTGTATACTTGCATGAGGACATGTTTTCATTCCCATTATGATAACATGGTTCCTTGTTTGCATTTTAGTACTTTATTTATTATGCTTGCTTGCATAGCAAATTTTTAGTAGAAACATGTCTATAAGGATTCCTCCTTTTTAGTCATTGTTTCTATTGTTCTCACTATGAGAAATTGTGTGTTTTGTGATGAGTCTATTACCTTGTTATCCTTGTGTAGGCTCACTGATTTGTAAAGGTAACTTTTGCAAATCATGTGCCTTATTTATTCTTGGTGTGAAATTAGATTTAGCAGAGTAGCTACCTTATTCTTTTTGTGGTGTGGTTGATAGACCCATTGCCATGATTATTTTTGTGCATGTTTTATATACTTTTAGTAGTCTCACCCTTGTGAAACTAAGTGTATTTTGGGTCTATTAATATCTTGGTATGAGAGTGGCACACCCACTGAATCCATGATATTAAGGTTGTGAGATATGTCCCTCCAACCTTAAGTTGTCTTATTAAATGGCATTTCTGCCAAGTAGGATTGTTTGATTGTTTGCCTCAATTAATAATTGAGTGATTTTGTTATTATTAGATTTCCTTGCTGTACGTATTGTTATGTATGGTTGCTTGCCTTGATTGGTTCTGAATGTGTGTCCTTTATTCCTTTTACGACGTTAGAAAACGAAGAGGAAGGAAGTGTCGTGAAGCTCTGTTTCAAGTTCTAGTCACTCCAAAACCAGGGACACAAGGAGATACCAGGCAAGCCATCCTGATACTTGCTGATACAATACTTACCATTATCTATCATGCATGTTTTACCTCTGAAGTTTTACAAAAAACTTGATTATCAAAACTATTTTTGATGTGGAAATTACTACTATACTATATTATAGGTTACTATCATGCCAGTAGTTAAACTTGGTAATACCAAGCCCATAAGCCACCATATGGTATTTATTACCATCAAATATACTAGTCCCTAAGTGGACACCCTAAAATTGTGATTCTACAAAACAAAGGCTTTACGGAAAAACCCGGAGAAAAGGCGGATCCTTGTTCTCCGGAGGAATGTGGAAGTGGTCATTTTTGAGAAAATGGTGTTTTTCAAAAATGACACATAACCTAGTCTTCGCCGGACAACCTTTACCGTACTGCCACCCTACCCCAACATGGGCACGGGGCTTAACTTGAAGTTTGTTCTTATTAGTGTGTGCTATCTCAATGTGCTATAGGGGATGCGATCCTCTGAACCGAATGTCGTGGAGACATATAAAGTGTGGGATTAATTTTCCCTCCGGATGCATCAGTTGAGGCATCCTGGCTTGGCGGGGATTAGCTCGGTGCCGGGGATGTGGTAAAACTCAACTGAGAGATAGGAATATTCTAGCTTGAACATAGTGGATGGTTATGATCAGATACCTGATGTTTACATACTGTTGTTACAGTCCGTGATTGTTCACGGGAGGTGTACTGGATCTGGTGGATGTGTACACCTCTGCAGAGTATAACTTTTTCGAAGAAGCCGCGTCCTCGGATATGGACAGTGTAATGGCCATGTAGCTAGCATTGTGTCAATGTTTTCAAAAAGGAGTTTCGAAAGGGAAATTTTGGAAAGGAAGTGTTGAACTTGTGAAGTTCGGAAAGGAATGGAAACTTATACCGTGGAGGTATCGTCGATGATGAAAAGCCAGATATGGTTATACAAAACAAAATGTTTTGCAAACAAAACCTTTTCTACTCTAAGCAAGAATTCTGGAAACTGATTCCAAGAAGTTTTGCAAAGAGAAAATATTCTTTAACAAAACTTTACAAAACCTCTTGTACATGTGAGATCTACAAGAGAAATAAAACTATATTATTTTATTTTCTTCTGAAGTATCTTCTTCAACGAAGATGCAGATAAACTTGACTGCAACTGTGGTGTCATCATATATGAACACCATTGGTAGTGAACCCTATTTATAGCCTACCTATTCCACCATATAAGCATACTTGCATGTTGGTAAGTGATATGATGGATGTCTTGCTGAGTACATTCAAATGTACTCATTATGGTTTCGCCCCTGGTATCTACTTGCCAGACTTTGAGAAGGAGCCTCCGAAGGATATCTATGAAGAGAAGTACGGAGTTGACGGCTTTGCGAACTAGGGTCGTCTCCGGGTCAGCAGCCTGTAGGTTAAGGCGTGACTTGGGCTCAACTACGTTGTGTTTTAATTGTCTTCCGCTGTGTTTGTTAAGTTGCCGCCCTCGGTGGCAGCTGTGTTAAACTTGATCATGTGATCTTTTATGTAATACCTTTATGTATTCGTGTAATGGATGATGTATTTCTGTGTGCCAACTGTGTATGTTGTTCACGACTGATCTTTCTGGGATCGTGAATGTATGCATACGTAGGGTTTCAGACTGCCGGTCTGGGGGCCTTACACACTGTCCCAAGGATAACTTTCCCCTCCCGCGAATCGACCAGATCGTGGACTCTACGGCAGGATGTCAACGCCTCTCCTTCCTGGACGCCTATTCGGGATATAATCAGATCCGGATGAAACGGGAGGACGAAGAAAAGACAGCATTCATCACACCACACGGTGTATACTGCTACACGACAATGCCCTTCGGGCTCAAGAACGCAGGCGCAACATACCAGCGCTGGCAAGAACGTACAAGTGTACGTTGACAACATAGTCATCAAGACTCGAGTTGAGAGCACACTCCTCGAGGATATTAGAGAAACATTCGACGCCCTCAACGCATACAGGATCAAGCTCAATCCGACAAAATGCGTCTTCGGCGTTCCAGCAGGGAAACTTCTCGGGTACCTGGTATCCGCCAGAGGCATCGAAGCCAACCCAGAGAAAATACAAGCAATCTTGACAATGAAGGAGCCAGCCAATCTACGCGGAGTCCAACAGCTTGCAGGGCGACTAGCCGCCCTGAGCAGATTCATCGCACGATTGGGAGAGCAAGCGTTACCCTTCTACAAGCTGCTGAAGAAGACGGACAAATTCGAGTGGACACCAGAAGCTAAGCACGGACTTAAAGCGATCGCTGCAAAGCAGGCGAGTCCTTGCAACACCGCAAGAAAGGGAGCCACTCTACTTGTACCTAGCCGCCACAAACCAGGTCATCAGCATAGCAATCGTAGTCGAACGACCTGAGGAGGGCAAAGCGTACGGAGTTCAGCGACCAATCTATTACATCAGCGAAGTGATCTCGCCATGCAAGCAACGATATCCTCATTACCAGAAGCTCGCATATGGAGTTGTTCTTACAGCCCGAAAGCTCAAGCACTACTTCCAGGAACACGCCATCACAGTGGTTAATGATGCGTCACTCGGGACAATCATGAACAACCCCATGGCATCCGGAAGAATAGCCAAATGGAGCATCGAGTTGGGCGCTTGGGACATCACTTATGCAGGACGCAACACAGTCAAATCCTAGGTACTCGTGGAATTCCTAAGCGAGTGGACAGAGCTACAAACGCCAGGACCGCCTGAGTACACGAGCAACTGGATAATGTACTTTGACGGGTCCAAACGAAACGAAGGAGCAGGATCTGGAATTGTCCTCATATCGCCTAGGGGAGACAAGCTGCAATACGTCCTACGATTGGACTTTCCACCCGATGATCCGGCATCAAACAACGACGCAGAATATGAAGCTCTGTTGCATGGGATGAAGATGGCAGTTGCCTGTGAAGCCACCCGACTAATGATCTACGGTGACTCCAATCTCATCGTACAACAAACAATGAAAGAATGCGATGCAGTTGCCGAAAACATGGTCGCATATCGCGACATGTACAACCTACTCGAAGGAAACTTCAAGGGATGCGAGCTGAAGCACATTGCAAGATCTAGCAATGAAGAAGCAGATAAATTGGCATACATGGATTCTACAAACACACCCGTACCGCCAGGAATATATTTCGAGAGGATGACCAAGCGCTCTGTCAAAGTCAAAAAAGCTGCAGGAACACCCACAGCACAAGAAACAGAGGTCAGCCCGCAAGTCGCCATCATCGAGCTTATTCATAACATTTCACGACAGGTTTTTCTGGTCGAGCCAGTCTGGACGCAGAAATACCTCGACTACCTGTCCACCAAACAGCTCCCGGCAGATCCTCGCGAGGCTCGACAGATAATCAGACGCAGTAAATCCTTTCGGGTAATCAATGGAGAATTATACAAGCAAAGCATCTCAGGTATACTTCAGCGCTGCATCGCACCCGCAGATGACAAAGAGTTACTCCAGGACATCCACCAAGGAGACTGTGGGCATCACGCTAGCTGGAAAGCAATCATGGGAAAAGCCTTCCGAGCAGGATTCTATTGGCTCACAGCAGCCACCGACGCAAAGGAGCTAGTCGAACGATGCGATGCTTGCCAGCGATTCGCACCAAGACCACATGCACCTGCTACGGAACTACACATGATACCCATCGCCTGGCCCTTTGCGCAATGGGGGCTAGACATGGTAGGACCATTACGCAAGTCCACACCAGGTGGATATACACACTTGTTGGTCGCAGTCGACAAATTTACCAAATGGATCGAGGCCATGCCAGTAACTTCGGCTAGTGCCCAATGCGCAGTCAAGTTCCTCGACTCCATCGTATGCAGATTCGGGGTACCACATGACATCATTACAGACAATGGCACAAACTTCACAGCAAAGGAAACACAACAGTTCTGCGAGGAAAAGGGCATCAACTTCAAATTTGCTTCAGTTGCCCACCCGCAAACAAACGGACAAGTCGAAAGATCCAACGGCTTAGTTTCAGCTGGAATCAAGAAACGTCTACTCGATCGTCTACACCCAGCAGCCGGACATTGGGCCGAAGAGTTACCCTCCGTGCTATGGAGCCTTCGCACAACTCCAAACCGATCCACAAACTACACGCCATTTTTCATGGTATACGGGGCAGAGGCAGTCCTTCCCGAAGATGTTTGGTTCAGCGCCCCACGAGTTGTGGCTTACAGCGAAGAAACTTCAAACAGGGCACTCGCGGAAGATATGGATGCACTCGATGAGATGCGCGATATAGCGCTCGCAAGATCCGCAGTATATCAACAATCACTGCAAAACTATCATAGTCGTCGTATACGCCACAGAGCATTCGCGGTTGGAGATCTAGTGCTGCGACTAAAGCAGAAGGAAGGACACAAGCTCTAGCCACCATGGGAAGGACCCTTCATCATACACGAAGTCATCCCGGGTGGAGCCTACAGGCTGAAGAATCCATCGACTAGAGGAATCTATTCCAACCCTTGGAATATCGCACACCTCCGCAAATTTTATCCCTAGATTTACCTGTTCTCACAAACAAATAAGGCTATACTAGCCACTCCTGTAGCCCGAATACATGACTTCTTAGTCATAGCAATGAAATACATGGTTTCTCAACCATATTTACTCGAAGATTATTCATTCTTACATGCTAAATAGTTACAGGTACACACCCCATAAACACACGGGGGCTACGCCTACAACTAAGCATCACAAGAAAATTTATACACACGAGGTTACACACTTTACAACAATTTTTACAAACTATACAGCATCACAATCAATCATGGCGATAAGCATTCTCAGTTGCCAACACTCTATCTACTTCCTCAGAGGTTAGTCGAATGATTTTCTCCGCTGCAGGACGAACATCATCGTAGTGCGGAGAAATATCATCGATTGGACCATCTGGAAGTCTAGCTACGGAGTTAAAATTTATCTCAGGATGCCATATTCGGACAAAGGAGAGAGCCACCACCGCGCCGCAAGTCATCTGATTGCGCACGCACTCGCGAATTTCTCCCTCTTGCCCGAAGAGCTCGAGGAGATAGCTCCAGTCTTCAGGACCCCTTTCCAGCGGGTAGAATGCAGCGTTCATCTCGATCAAGACCTCGTGAAAAGAACTCACGAGAACTTTTACCTGGGAGACACGGAACTTCAAAGTAGCCAACACAAAGCCTCGGCTGCGATCAGACCAAAAATTATTCGCATGAGGCCTTGAGCTGCCAGCTTCTTGAAGAATGTGGTTTTCTACCCACTGTTTTTCCTCCCTATCATCCGGTTTAACAACTGAAGAACAAATATGCGTGATTAGGTAAGGAAACAAGACAAATAAGACCTGGGGGTTGTATTACTTACACAGCAGTTCCCTAGCAAGGGAAGCCAACTCGTCCATCACAAACTGCTCACGTTCAGTCGCCAGTTTTTGCTTGGACTTCGCCACATCGGCTACCCCATGCAACACTTTTAGCTTGCGCTCACCATCGGCTACACGATCACGGAGACCAGCCAAAGTCCCAACAGCGGCAACAAGCGGATCAACTCGGGTAGCAGGTCCACTTGAGGGTTCGCGGCCACCTGAAGAGCAAAAAGAAGATTGAAGGAATAAGGTGCCCTACTCGGGATATATTCACCACCTATTCAACAGGTGCCCGGGGGCTACTCCCATCGGGAGAAGACAAACAATTGCAAGAAGCATTTGCAAAAGAACACCTCGATTAAAGACAGTGAAAATACGGGAATACATCCCAAGGTTCATTACAATCAAGCTGGTAAAGCAAAAGAAATACAAGCCTAAGAAGCTACAGTGGTGCTCCCACTCGCGGCAGTCGTCCCTCCCTTAAGTCGAGCAAACAGCTCAGACAGCTTCCGAGCAAGGATGGCGGCTGGCTCGCCAAAACGAGAGAGCCGTACCTTTTTGCCCGTAGAGGGGTCGACTGGGAGATCCGAATAAGCCTCCTCCAAGCCGCTAACTCCATGCGCCAGCGCGAACTGGATGGCCGTCTTCGCCCCAGACTCCGACTGAGCAACCGCGTAGGCATCCAGGAGATTGCTCTCCGAGAAGATCTTCAGCAAGTCACCTAGAGCGGGTGGAGAGGAAGCATTGACGATAAGGCGACCATGCAGCTGCGTCAGCACTTGAGTGGCATTGCCAACCAAGGAGCAAATTCCTTTGGCATGCCTCCTGAGCTGGGCGAGGGAATCCGTCAGCACGTCCACCCGCTGGATTCCTGGAAGCTCCAAAGGAACACCCAGAAGACCTACAGAGAAGAAAAG
Organism: Alopecurus myosuroides; assembly: GCA_028641055.1. Taxonomy (NCBI): domain Eukaryota; kingdom Viridiplantae; phylum Streptophyta; class Magnoliopsida; order Poales; family Poaceae; genus Alopecurus; species Alopecurus myosuroides. Next base: position 160,270,395 of record CM054059.1, read on the forward strand.
CGTCAAGAATCAAGACAGCAGAAGACAAATTACAAACCAAAAATAACTCACCCGCAAAGCGCCCGGCAAGGGGACGGATGAAGTCCACAAGATCAGCATCCGCCTTGGTGCTGGCCGTCTCCAACTTCTTCAAAGCCTCTTGGGCAGAAGCAAGCTTCCCCTCAAGGTCAGCCGAAGACATGCGGGAGGATTCTAGATCTTGGCGAATAGCCGCCAGCTCAGCCTCTAGAGCTATTGCCCGAGTAGAAGCGTCGTCTCTCGGTCTTCAAAAACTCAAGTTGAGCTGCACGACAATATCTATCGGAATCGAAGAACTAATGGAAAAGGTGCAAACAGAAAAAGAAAGGGGGCTGAGCTTACTTCGAAGAAGCTCGTTTTCAGAAGTGACTCGACTGCGCTCCGCTCGAAGGAACAAACAGTCAGACTCGGCAAGAACAACACGGCGCCCAATCGCCGCAAGGGAGTCAATGAGCGACTGTAAGAAATTCAGAGATAGAAGAATTAGAAGAGAAGAATTGGAGCCTGTACCCGATTACAATCAATCGACTACAGCCTCGGGGGCTACTCTCATCGGGAGCACTGCCGTGCACCCGATAAAATCAAGAAGAAGGAAAAGGCAGTCTTTGAGCCTGTAGCCGATCACATGTGATCGACTACAGCCTCGGGGGCTACTCCCATCGGGAGCACTGTCGTGCACCCGATAAACAAATTAAAGACAAGTAACAGAATTTACCTGGCCCTTGGCACGGGAGAGGGGATCTGCGGAGCTACCCGACACCTCCTTTGAAGCTGAAGCCCCGACAGCTAAACTAGGAGTTTCATGTTCCATAGTCGCCGCTTTGGGGGCTACGCTGGGCGAATTCTGGACGGTGCCTGCAGTGGGAGCCTCATCCCCAGCTCCTGCCTTACTCTTCCTTTCGGGAGGAAGAGAAGAGGCGTACCTGCGAGGACTAATGGCTTGCAGGCTGCGACAAAAGACAAAGCGTCAACACAGATGCAAAGAAAAAACGTTCGACTAAGAACGAGGAGAAAAACTTACTCATCGTCTTCATCCTCATCCAGCATATCCGCATTCCAGGCAGTCTGGATAACTGGGAATGAGGAGGAAGGGGCGTGCGTTTGCAGAGGAGTAGCGTGGATGGGCTCCTTCCCGGGCGACTCTTCCAAGGAGTTGTCCTTAGAAGTGGCCTCATCACCTTCTACCCGACGGCGTTTATACCGATCACCACCCGAGTCTCCTGCATCATCCGAAGAATCCTGGTCGGAGCTCGAAGAAGCGTCGGCGACACTGGTGTCGGCTGGGGCATCCAAGTTACTCGCCAATAACTCTGAGGCCTCCGCCCCAGATACAGGAGGGTAGCAGGTGGCCAGGGACAAACTCTATGGAAGAAGACAGAAGAACGCAAAGGAAAATTCAATCGACTGGAATTCAGAACAAGCAAGGAAATAAAGAAAATAAAAGAAGAGAAGAAAAATAAACTCACCGCGGCTGGCCGAGGCTTCGACGCGTCAAAGGCCGCGACTGTGCACTCGGATAATTTCTCTCCCGCCTTCAGGCTAGTGATAGCCGCGATCTTCTTCTCGAACTCGACGTTCGAAAGCTCTTCGCGACTCACTCGGCTAGGATCTTCAGAGTCTTGATACTCCCACATCGTGGAAGGCCTGAGTTGCAAAGGTTGAATCCTGCGCTTCAGAAAGGTACTCGCCAGGTGCAGCCCATTGAGTACAACTCCAGCAGCTTGATCGCGGAGGGCTGTCACTCTTGCGAGTAGCGGCGCGTTGACCTGGGTTTCTTAGGTTGATAACTTGTGCGACCAGGACCTCCGCCTCTTCAGAACAGCGAACGGGTGGAATTCTACGATCCCACCCGAGCTGTTGTCGATGACGTAGAACCATTTTCTCCTCCAGCCCTGCGCGGAGTCGATAAAGTACATGCTGGAGTAGCTGGACTCCAATCTCGCTTGGATCCCAAAGCCACCCGTACGTAGCGGCTCGCCGGGCTCGGAGTCTACCCGCGACTTCTCGCGGAAGATCCGGACTTTGAAGAGGGCCTTCCAGAGCGCCCAATGTGGGCGAATGCCAAGGAAGCATTCGCAGAACACGATGAAGCACGATATGTGCTGCACCGCGTTCGGAGGAAGATCGTGAAGCTGTATGCCATAGACATACAGCAACCCGACAAGAAACGGATGGAGGGGAAAGGAAAGACCGCGAGACACGTGGTCCGCGAAGACCACGCGGTCGTTTGCTTGCGGATTGGGTACCTCTTCCTTCTTTCCGAGGCGCACCCGCTTCTCGGACTCTGCCGGCAGCAGCCCTTCCCGCTGCATCTCCTTGATGCTCTTCGCGGTGGTGTTGGGCGAACGCCAGTCGCCCGAGCGCGGCGCAGTTTGCACGGAAGCTTCCCCGGATGCGGAAATGGCAACGCCACGTATTTTGCCTCCAGCCATGACTGACAGCACGAGCTCGAGCGCGAGGAAGAAGACGAGCGCAAGGAAGAAGATGGATTTGAGATGGAGGCTGGGAAAGTTTTACCGCAACGCAAACACCCGTACTTATACACGGAGCGAATCAATCCTGGCCACTCGATGCACCACGTGTCGCTCATCGCTGCCACCACGTGTGAAGATGAAACGAAGAGGCGGTGAACGCTGTTTCCTGCCACGATCTCAACAGAAGATCGTGCGCATTTACTGCGCGGTTTGCGTAAAAACCGGGAACGACGTCTCGTTTCCCGGTCAAAAAGCTGACCATGTGGGCCAACCCATCTGCTCGCACTCCGTCACGTCCCATCGGGAGGAGAAAAGTGCGCCATGACGTCATAGCGTGCATCATCAAGACAAAGAAAGTTCCGAATGGAAAGTTCAAACGCGAAAATAACTTCGTATGAACGAAACTCCTCCGAATAGAAACAACCTTTTCATGAGCAGATCATGAAGGCAAGACTCCTTTACAACAGGAAAAAATACCCTGCACACGAAAACTCTTTCGTATGGGCACGATCTCCCAAACATGAAAATTCTTTCATGCGGGTATAAAACTCCTAAACACGAAAATTCTTTCGTATGGATATAAGAACTACTCGCTCAAAAATCACACGAGTAGGCAGAACCTGCCTTTTCTCACTCGCATGATATTTTCACATCATAAAAACCTGGATTGTTCAGCCGACTAGGCACATCCGGATGCCATATTCTTCGAATATGAAGGTAAGACCCGAAAGATCTCTCTTGAGGGCCTGGAATCGCACTCGAAGCTGCGTCCTCCGGCATGATTCCGTGTCAACAACACGAAGAAAAATCCTAGCGGACGCGCCGGGTACCACCATAGGTTAAGTTCGACTCGATAAGACCACGACGGCCCAGTCGCAACAATCACCTTACCGGGTTCGAGTCGGAGGTCTCGAATCTGTGTAGGCCAGAAATGTTTTTGCCCTAGTCGCAATTAATTGGCCCTGATCTCTCGGGAGAGCCAAGCTACTGCGCCGCATCCTTCTGCGATAAAAAGCCATAGAAACAAGCACTTGCTTTGCTCGGTACTCGAGTATGAAAACTTATTATACAGGGTACACGCCCTCTAAACAGGAAAACAACCAAGCTGGTTATCCGCAGGAAGGAAAGGCCAAGATTTGACCGTCTACTCGACTGGAAAAAACCCACTCGAGCAAACGCTCGGGGGCTTCTGACGAAGGCATGGATCCTGGACCCCGCGGGTGAGGACACCCCATCTCAGGCCCAAGGTTAAGGCCCAAGAAGAGGAGCCTTTGGAGTATTCTAGAAGGCCCACGTGAAGCCCACCCGCACTAACTTGCGGGTTAAGTTTGGAAACTTGTAACCGACCTAGGGGTAGAATTCGAGTCCTCTTCGGGTACGGTTTGAGACCTGGCCGCCTATTTAAAGTCAGGAGAGCCACCGGTAGAGGACCAAGCAACACCGCAACACCAAAACCTTGAGTTTGAGATCATACTCTCGACTCGAGCCATCACCATTGTAACCGATCTTTTTCGACTAATACAGATCGACAGAGGCAGGAGTAAGGGTTTTACCTCTACGAGGGCCCCGGAACCTGGGTAAATCTCGCCCCCTGTCTAGCCGACGATTCCACCAGCGCTCATGAGTTCTCCTAGTCGAAACCCGATAGGGTCACCTAAGGGATTTGTCGAGTTAGAGATTCGACAGTCGGCGAGTCTCCAGCTTGATGTGGGATTTGCGCCTCGCTCCGGTCCCGAGATTGCACGAGCAGTAGAGGCCTCGCACCGCAAGAGCCAGGCGGCCAACAACCACCGCACGACCATGGCGCACCGCGAGAAGGAGTCCTCCGTGCGCCCGTCGCTGACACTCTCCATGTACACCTCCGCGAACCGCGCCCCGCTGCGCACCTGGAAGATGGAAGCGCCGTCCTCCTCCTCGCCGTCGTTGAACGCGAATAAGAGGCAATGCAGCAGCCACACGCGGCGCGCCATCTCGGCGAACTCCGCGAACCACGAGATCTCCGGGAAGCCAGACCCGGCGCTGACGATGCCGCGCTTCTCCTGCCTCCCGAAGAAGGTCGTCTCCATCCTCGCGTGCACTAGCGACAGGAACTTGGCGCGAAGGAACCTGCCGAATCCGCTCCACCGGGCGTTCTGCACGTCGAGGAAGACGCTGGCCGGCGCCGCCTTGAGCTCCGTGAACTCCTCGAAGAAGCGTCGCGGCTCATAGAACTCCCGCTCATCCAAGAACATCTGGCTTGGAGAAGGACCAGATTGACCGCCAGAGCACAACCATGGCTCACCTCGATGCAGGCGGCGGGGTTGGCACCTCGACTGCCGGAGCAAGATCCGAACTCCATGGCGCGGCCTCGAACTCCATGGCTAGCCGGAGCAAGATCCGAACTCCATGGCGCGGCCTCGAAGTCCATGAGGCGGCAGAGCCCAGGTCGTGTGCGCGGCCCCTGGCTGAGGAGATGGGCTAGCGCCGGTCGGCGTTCGCATCGGAGCAGGCTGGAGCTCGCGGTGTCGGCGGCGAAAGGGAGAAACCAGGACGCGGGGGAGATGGAGAGCCGGGGCTGCCGGGATACGTGTTCGTCGCGCTAGTGCAGTACGTGGCGGTGGGGGGCAACACGTCAGGGAGCATGCCGGCCAAGTCTCAGACGCCACCGCCCACGACCTGCTTGCGAAAATGACAAAGAAAAAATATATAGAAACCTCATACTGGGAGCGTCGTTGGGGCCGTGACTGGGAAGAGAGAAAAAAAAGGCACGCCCCAAAACGCCCATGTCGTCCGGACAACCCCCCAAAGTTCCAAAAAAAATGTCAATCCGGACGGGAATTGGGGGCTCCGAGTGGAAATGCTCTAAGACATTGACTTAGGCATAAGAAAATCGGATGCAACCATTTCTTTCTGTAGGGAAAAAAACTTGGGAGGGGGGCGGGGAAAATCTGATGCAACTTAGATTCAGCAAAACCATTTGGCTAATTTAATATTGGGCTTTGGGGCCTGTCTAGCCTCGACCAATGCGTCCGGGCTGAAATCAGGCCTACTCGGTAACCTAACCTTGCTGGGCTATTCTAGGGGAGACACAGCCACTGCCCACTGACTAACCCGAAATCCCGACCCACCTACGGCCTGGATTCGAGCACAAACCCGGTTCAGCAGGAAGCGGTTTGGCTCGACCGGACCGAATTACCAGCCGCGTAGACTCCCTACCGAGATGGCGTCGCCGTCACCGACCACGCCGGCGGCAAGGCTACTGAGAGAGTACGGTGAGTTGCTTCGCTTGTGCACTCTCTCCGTTCCGCGCTTTAGTATCGGGCTCCCGGAGCTTCTGCAACGTACGGCTCCGCTCCTGCTGCGGTGAAGGGTTTGGGGGATCTGACGCGCCGGGAGCTCGCTTGCAGGGTGGGACCTCATGCTCGGGTCGATCGCCGCGTTCTACGCCTTCATGGTGCCCTACACCAAGGTGGAGGAGAGCTTCAATGTGCAGGTTCGGGTTTGCACTCCCTCGCTGCTTGAATACTTCAGACTGCCCAGCTTGTAATGTCAGATATGCAGCGTACATGATGGAAAGGCTGTTTTTTTATGATAACTATGGGTTTCATCTACACTGTATTTGGGAATAGCTACGGATTTATGTTTTGGACAACTTTCCCCTTCAGGCATGGTAGTTAATTTGCAGCCATTTTGCTTTCGTGCAATGAAATTTCTTGAGCTTTCTCTTGTCAGTATCAAATTTAGTATCTGTTAATTATTGGATACATCCCCTTTCAATTGGTTAATTTTTAACCCACTGTATTTCTTGTGCTTGCACTTGTACTGTCATGCAGTTCAACTGCTTCATCTAACGTCTGACTGGTTTATTCTCTAGGCCATGCATGATATTCTGTATCACAATCATCATATCGATAAGGTAATCTTTGCTGATAATTTCCCTCCAGTTTTACTTGAATATAATATCCTTGGTGTTTGTTAGTCGATCCTTGAGTATTTGTCTCTTTTCAATTTGCTGCAGTATGACCACTTAGAGTTTCCTGGCGTTGTTCCTCGGACATTTATAGGTAATAATCATGCTGCCATGAAACCCTTGATTTTTTCAATATTATATAATATATTATTTTAAACAACCAACCAATGCCTGCTTCAAACCTAGTCACAACTGAAAAGTAATTGATCTAAACCACTGAACATTATTTATCATGTATGCTTGTGTCAACATATGATGTTAATCCCATGGTGTTTCATGTTGAATCGTAATCTAGACAAAGCACAAGACATTAATATGATGTGTTGTTTTCCAGGAGCATTGGTAATAGCTATTCTGTCATCGCCCGCAGTTCTCATAATGCGTATATTTCATGTTCCAAAGATTTATAGTCTTCTAGCAGGTGATTATTATGATCCTAAAACATGCTCCATTTCAAGTATAACTTCCTAATTAACATAGATTTGACAGACTTATGTTTTATGTTTGTTCACTTTGTAGTTCGGTTAGTGTTGGGCTGTGTTACCCTGACGACTTTGAGACTTTTCCGAGTTGAGGTATTTCTCTTTCTGTCTCATTGAATGTTGTCAATGTTGGTTATTGACGATGTTCATATTTACCATCGGTATGGCGGTGGCCCTGCAGATGAGTGGAATTAAATCCGTCAATATGATTAGCTTCCCTTGAACTGGAAAGCCAGCAATGTAAAGAAATGGAATCAAGTTACAAACTGAATCTTACTTGTGGTATGGTGTTTGGAGAAAGAGTGAATGATATGAATGGGGAAGAGGAGCCGGGTCTTTTGGGTGCATAAAGTGGTTACATTGAATAAAAAATCCATCTAAGTCATTCTGTCCTTTCCTAAACCAACATTGTCTTTCCTAAATTTGCTTTTAACTCCTAAAGTCCTAACTTAGCAGGCAAGGAAAAGAATCTTAGGACTAGGACTCTGCAGCTACCATCGCCACTACTCTGGTCCATGAGCGTGTCAAAGACTTAGGCTGCAGGGTATATGTCAGGTCCCATAAAAAACACTTGTAAAATTTGGATTTATCCATTCAGTAAATCCTTAGTACCATGATCCATATTAAGACGGCATTTAATGGAAGAATGCCCATAATACGTGTTTGTGCTCAGTATGCTGGTCTTGTTCGAAATCCTAGCTTTTCTTGCTTGGTTTGGAGCAGATACACTGACAAACTGTACTTCTGAACCAGCTCAAATTCCACAGAGTAAGTTTCTCCTAGCCCAACAAAACAGAATAACTTAGTTGTTGTTCGAGACTTCTGCAGAAACTTCTAAGTGCTACGTATCATCATGGATCATTGTATCTACAATATCTCTTTGGCCTGTATTTCTTTGCCTCAACTTTTTATTTCACTTCTTTTATATAACAATTAGCATGAGCTGTCACCCTGTCCTTGGCAACATCATGATTTTCTTGGCTTATTTATGACAAGCAGGTAAAAAGAAAGTATGGTCATCATGTTGAAGCATTCTTTGTGATACTAACTGCTATCCAGTTTCATGTTTTATTCTACTCAACTCGGCCCCTTCCAAATATCTTAGCTTTAGTTTTTGGTGAGCACGCTAACTGTTATTGTTTTTATATGGAAATGCCATCGATCTACTTAGGAGATTGTAGTATTCATGCAACTCATATGTGATTTCTATTATGCAGTCAACTTGGCATACTCTTTCTGGTTCAAGGGAAATTACCTGCGCACATTACAGGCACTGGTATGCCAATTTTTTGCCACCTTTACCTTAGGGTAATTCGTTGTTATCTATGTGTTGTCTTCACCTTTACCTTAGGAGAAATGATTCATTGCCAATTAATTATATATGCAATGATGTTTCAAAATTTTACCTATTGTGCATGTAATATTACGTACAGAAAATGTGGAGTTCTGGACTTTGTGATATAATTCTTAGTTCTTAATCTGGGTTCAATAAGTTGTCAAAAGACAAATCCCCAGGTTCAGTAAAATCTGCCATTATTTTACTAAGTTGAAAAACAATTCTTAGTTTCTCCACTTCAAGATCAGTAAATTAAGTTTCCTTTTGCTAAATTGCGTGTAATTCTCCATTTTACTTGCAGATTGTTGCAGCCACTGTTTTTAGATGTGATATGATTCTGCTTCTTGGTACAATAGGGATTACACTTCTGCTGGTGAGTGTCTGGCTTATCAAACTCTTTTCCTCTGAACAGCTGCATGTTTTTTTTTGGTATATTGATGCTTGAGGAAAGGAGGGTGCCAATTGTATCTTTCTCTTTATTATGTTATCTATGTGAGTACTAAATTTTAAATTACATATCACTCGGTTGCTTGTTTGACTTGACTTCCAATTGACTTTTCTCATTTGTAATATCTGCTGTAAGTTCAAGGTTCAGTTTAGTTGATGTTTTATGACATCAACTCTTGTGTTCCTGTTGTGAATTGGTTTAACTTATGTCAATGATGGTAACATATGTATTCGCCACAAAAAAATGATGGTAACATATGAGGTACGAGGGGTGTGGCTCAGTAGACTATAAGATGACACTCTTATAGAGCTGTAATAATATTTCGTAGTCGAGTTTATTTACTTATTTGCATTTTGGATAATGTACGTATTGCTTTGTTGTACTAATTATTTGTAAAGTTGGAGCTGCGGACTTAGGTACACTAAGATTTGACTTTGACAATACCATGACAGAGCAGGTCCTTTTCTCTATTGGAAGCTGTAAAGTGTTGCATTAGCACCACCCTTTTATGCATTGGTATGTTTCTTTGTACTACCTTGATTTTTCTGTAAGCTAATTTCACTTGGATGTGTATGAAACCTTTGTTTCAATGTGAATAATCTTCTCAGGTTTCACAGTACTAGTTGACTCGATAATGTGGCAGAGATTCCTGTGGCCAGAATTTGAAGTTTTCTGGTTTAATTCAGTTCTGAACCGAAGTTCAGAATGGGGTGTATCCTTTATTTTTATTTTGTGAAACTGCAGTTTATTTCGTTTTTGATAAAAAATACATGTTGAGAATGTCTCTAAACAATAATGTTCGCTAATACTTTGCACTTCACCTGAGGACCTCCCACCCTTTGTCTTATGAACCAGAAATTTCCTTCTTCCCTCCCAACTATATAAGTGTTTTCCTCTTTCATTAACATTGTAGAAAGTTTTGATATGCACCAAACCTTCCTGTTAACGTATGTATGCATTTGCGGAAGGAGGAAACATAACATACACATATTAATTGGATTTCAAGAGGTGTCCTCTTCTTATTTCTTGATTAGGTTAAAAATATCCAAGTGACACTGTTGTGAAGAACCTACCTCTGTTCTCCATGACTATTATGTACTTCAGACACATTCGTTCCATTGGTACTTCACCTCAGCACTTCCACGCTCTATGCTTGTAGCCTATCCTCTTTGCTTGGTAAGATAAGGTCTCCACATGAAAAATCCTATTATACTGGATTTAACTTGGCTAGCACAAGTAGTCAAGTACGTCATATTTTGTTGAATGTTAAATGTTATAGGTCCACTGGTTTATTTGTGCCCATTTCATCAGGTTTGTACTAGTATTTATAACAATGGAATTCCAATTAGATCAACATTCATAGTTAATTAACTAGTTACCTCTAAAAAGGTAAGTTAAGTTGCCATTTTTACATGGAGTCTGTCTAAAGTATACCATTTGGCTGAATCAGCTAATGATATTTGTGTCTAGTAGTTAATGCATTAGTAGTTACTTTGTGATGCTTAAAAATAGGCAATGTATCTCATTGGGCCTTTTTTTCAATGCCAGGTTGGTGCTCTTCTTGATAGGAGGATAGTGCCATTTGTGCTTCCGGTCACCATATTTGTTGTACTCTATTCAAAACTCCCTCATAAGGTTATTCATAATGTCTGGATACTATTTCAGTTTAAATCTGAAGAACATTAAGCTAATTTTGCACATGATGACTGCAAAATATATTTCAGGAGCTTCGTTTCATAATTGCAGCAATCCCTATGCTTAATGTGTCTGCTTCTCTGGCAGCAAGCAGACTGTGAGCATAACCATTTTACCATGCTATCTACTTCCTACCATTTTAACAGTGACAAATGCCTCTTGGCATTCTTCATGTTACATGCCGTTCCCGCCTTTATTATTGGCTTCATGTTTTTAACTGCTCATTTTTGTCTTTCTTCATTCATGTCCAGATATAATAACAGAAAGAAAACTGGATGGAATTTCCTTTATGTTCTCATGCTTGGTGCCTTTCTTGTCAGGTAGACCAATGCAGCCTTACTGATTGTAGCATGTTTCCATTTCGAGATAGCATAATATATGATACTACTGAAAACTAACATATAAATCTTTTAGTTTTGGGTACTCTGCTGTGAGTTTCACTGCCTCCTACAGCAATTATCCTGGTGGCCATGCTCTAAAGGCTCTACATGAAGCAGGTGAGCTCTACTTGAAAAACTGAAGTATGACGACACCAATTATGCTCTATATGCAGAAACTACAAAACATAGGTTACCTATGTTTTACTCTGAATCACAAGCACCAAATGACAAAATGAGCAGCTTTTGACCTAATATGCTGTGCTGTTTTTAGCAGTCATGAGTATGTTGACAATTGGTAACCTTCATTGATGCCAGTTTCTGTTGGACTTTCCATTCCTCTTATACCAGATTCTTCTGTGAAGGAAAAAATGGTTCACCTCGATGCTTTTACTGCAATGAGCGGAGTTTCTCGTTTCTGCGAAAATGAATATCCTTGGAGGTCCGCTACTAAACCATAAAGTTATTGTGGAATCTTGTATATGCTTGAAACTTTGCTGCTCTCTGGCTGGCGTAAAAAGGGCTCTCCTTTACCGACTATTCTTTCACTTCTTTTAACAAAGTGCACTTGTGGGTGCCTCTATATATGCTACTATCTCCGAACCAAAATGTAGGTCCTTTTAGAATCTTACCAGTGAAGCATTTTTTTAGTTTGACATCTGTAACGAAAGAATTACTAGCATCCAAAACATCAAATTGATATTACTAGGTTTGCCATGAAACATGCTTTATAAGGTAATAATTATTTTTATGCGAGGCAACATGTTAGCACAGAAATTAACGGTCAAAGTATTATCTTGTAGACTGTTCTAAATTTTGGATCGGAACAAGTAGATCATATGCTAGTACCTTGTAGTTTATGCTCTGTTGCTTTGTGGCAGTAGCCATGTATGTACATTGCTGGCACCTGGCTAGATCCTGGCTGTATACTCACGTTCTTCTATTGAGAAGAGGTTATACTATTGAGTGGCAAAGTGGCGTACACAGAGAAGAGTTGTTAGTGTTTCTGTCCCAGGACTGATTATTGCTCGGTGTATTTTCATACTGCACTATTTGATCCAATTCTGGTTGACTCTGTTCACATTGCTTTATATCTAATAAATTCCCGTGCTTATATTTTGGGCACGCATTTTGTTGAATGGCAGATACTCGAAGGAGGAAGACATCTCCGTTGAAGAGTACCAGAAAAGAAATTTCACCTATCTACTGAGGTGAGTTTAGTTTTTCTTTTTTCTCTCATGTCTTTCTCGCCCCTCTCCTTTTCCGAAATGGGAACCGAAATCCCGCATGAAACACTGCCAAGTGGGAAGCCCCTTGGGGCCACTTGTTCATGCTACAAAATATACCGTATGAAAAGCATGTTCTCGCGTCACCTTAGTTCTGAATGTCTGAGAAGAGGCAGATCGCCAATAGATAGAAAAACTTCATTGTTTCCCGTTTTTGGCATGGGATTGATTAACCCGAATCTCACATCGTGATGCTTCTTTTTTTTGTTGTTGTTGTTGGGCATATCAAACAGCGAGCACCGCTACATCAGTGGCTACGAGTGCCTGTTTGCGGTGGATGGATTCTCCGGAGCGAAAATTCGACCCCGGTTCCCACCGCTTTCTCTGGTACGCTGTTAGTCTGGTCGTTAGCGCACGTAGCCACTCCATGATGCATCCCCATGTCTCGTTCTGTCAGGCATTTATACTCTTATTATCTTTTTTTGCATGGAAAGAGAGATTATATTAATGGGTGAGGTGGGTACAATCAGAGGCAATAGCCTCGGCAATTTCTGGCGGAACAGAGTGCAGCCAGACTTCAGTCCTACCCTCAACCTTACCCATCTTTGCTAAGCCATGGCTAACACCATTTGCGTCACGGCTTATCCTTCGTACTGTGATCTCTCGTTCTTTCATTCTCTCACGGATGGTGCTGATCCTCATAGCATAGCGTGACATATTTGGGGAGCTCTCTTGGACTAGTGTGATTGCCTCCGAGCAATCTGATTCGAGGACAATGGCATTCGGCGCCCAGAGCAGGGCGAGGCCAAGTCCTTCCTCCATTGCCGCAAGCTCTGCCTCCAACGCGTCCCTGCAGTCCAGGAGATGGCGACATGCCGCGACGATCAGCTCTCCCTTGCAGTTCCTAAGGATCATGCCGGCCCCGGCCCTCCCGTCCAATGAGAAGGCGCCATCCACATTAAGCTTGGTCGTCTCCTCCGCCGGCGGGGTCCATTTATGTTTGATCTTCTGGCGCCCATCCTCGCGGTGCTTATTCCGCTTAAAGCCCTGCATATGTGAAACAACATGTTTCCCTTTGTCCACATCGACCACCTCCTGTTGTCGGATCATCAACAGCGAATCAAGGTAGCTCATAAGAAATTGTTTGGAGCTAGCCACCGGGGCTGGTTTCTTGTGGTGGGTCAGCTCATTGTGATTGTGCCACACTCGCCATAAGGTCATCAAGAGCAGAGCACGCTGTGTTTCATTCAGCCTTGTTAGGACATGCAGAAACCAATCCGGATTCTGCTCATACATTACCTCTTCCGATGGCAAGTCCCAGACCTCTCGCATGGCCTGCCATAGGCTTAGAGCATGTGGGCATCTGCACATAGCATGGAAGGTAGATTCATCTTCTTGACCACAGATAGGGCAGGTAGCCTGCTCATCCATCCCTCTTCTACAGATATTGGACTGTGTAGCCAGGGCATTGCGTGCAAGTTTCCAAGCGAAGATTCTTATTTTGGGGGGTACAGGGCATTGCCAAATAAGCTTCCAGTCTGGGTTATCCCCTTTCGGTCTGCAACTCGTTGATTGACGACCATCCTCGCGCAGGTGTTCCTCGAGAGCTAGCTGGTAAGCACTTCGCACAGAGAACATGCCACGTTTATCCGGGTTCCAAGCGATGAAGTCCACCTCATTTCTTCTAGAGCATCTGATCTTCAGGATGTCCTGCAGGTCAATTGGCAAGAACCACCGTTCCAACAGCTCAACGTTCCATGATCCATCAGAGTTTAGGAAATCAGCCACCCACCGATGTCTGCACCTGCCCTGTTTTGTAATTGGCTTAAGAACCAGTTCCCTCGGTATCCAGGGGTCACGCCACGCTCGGATACTCGCCCCATTTCCCACGCGCCAAACAATGCCCTTCTTGAGAAGCTCTAGTCCGTACTCAATCGCACGCCATGTCGAGGATGCGTTTCCAGTGAACACTGTGTCCATCAGCAATCCATTAGGAAAGTACTTTGCCTTGAGGACCTGAGCGCATAAGGTGTGAGGGTTCACGAGGAGTCGCCAAGCTTGGCGTGCAAGGAGAGCTTGATTGAACATGCGCATATCCCGGAAACCCACACCTCCCCTCTCTTTCGGTCTCATCATGCTGTCCCATGCAACCCAGTGAGTTTTCCTCTTTCCATTTTCTGATCCCCACCAGAAATCACGTATGAGCTTTGTCAGATCATCAAGCAGTCCAAAAGGTAATTTAAAAACTCCCATCACGTACACTGGAATGGCCTGTGCGACAGCCTTAATCAGGACTTCTTTACCACCTTGCGATAAATAATTTTCACCCCACTGCAGCAGCCTCTTGACCAGTTTTTCCCGCAAACTCTGAAACTTGCCTTTATTCATCCGTCCCTCCGGTGTCGGCAGACCCAAATATTTGGTTTCAAAGGTCTCCTGTGTGACATTAAGAATTCGTTTCACCTCATCTCTAGTCTGCTGTCCACACAAGGCACCAAACATAATTGAGCACTTGCTTGGGTTTATCAGTTGGCCAGTGCTGTTTGCATATGAATCCAAAACAGCAGTAACTCTTACCGCCTCCTCTGCACTAGCCTTGAAAAAAAGCAAACTATCGTCTGCGAACAGAAGGTGTGACACACCAGGAGCACGGCGGCATACCCGCACCGGGCTGACAAGTCGGTCCTGTACCTCTTTTTGCAGCAAAGCCGAAAGACCATCAGCTACAAAGAGAAATAAGAAGGGGGATAGGGGGTCACCTTGCCGAAGCCCTCGGGAGGGAGAAAACGAATCCAGGAGAGCTCCATTGAATTTAACCGAATATCTCACAGTGGTGACGCATGACATTATCCAGTCAACCCACCTGTGAGCGAAGCCCAGCCTTTGCATCGCATTCCGAAGGAAACCCCAATCCACCCTGTCGTAAGCTTTGGACAGGTCCAACTTATAGGCGCAGAAATTATCCTCCTCGTTCTTACAATTATTTTCAATGTAGTGGAGGCACTCAAACGCAACCAAAGCGTTGTCAGTAATGAGTCGGCCTGGCACAAAGGCGCTTTGGTTGATGGAGATTATCTCACCCAATATTGGACGCAGACGGTTAACCAGGCATTTAGCAATGATTTTGTAGAGCACCGAACAGAGACTAATTGGCCGAAAGTCTTTGAGCGTTTCAGGGTGATCAACTTTTGGAATTAGGACGATGGCCGTATCATTAACTCCTTCCGGCATATTCCCAGTCAGGAAGAATAGCTTAACCGCATTGATCACCTCAGCTTTTAAGACTTCCCAATTCCGCTGATAAAAACGAGCCGGGAATCCATCTATCCCAGGAGCTTTGAGCGGTCCTATTTGGAACAGAGCATTGCTAATCTCCTCATCTGTGAACTCCATACATAGTTTGTCATTCATCTCACCTGTTACCCTTTCCTGAAAAAGATTTATTAAGGCATCATAATTAAGGTTAGGGTCCCTTGTAAATAACTCTTTGAAGTAATCCGTGGCCATCCTCTCCAGGTCTGGTGGAACCTCTTTCCACACACCATTCTCATCCCTTAACCCTTTAATCTTATTTTTACGTGCTCGCCACACCGCCTTTTGGTGGAAGTATTTCGTATTGCGATCACCCTCTTGAAGCCAATTAATTCTTGATCTTTGCATCCATAACATTTCCTCCCGATACAAGAGCTCATTCATATGGTCGGAAACCCGCCGGATGGCATCACGGTCTGCATTATTCTGGAGGAGCTCCTCCAGCTGCTTCCTGCATTTCTCAAGTTCTTTAAGAATGTTACCAAACTTCTTCCGACTCCAGCCTTGTAGGACCTGCATGACCCTACTCAGACTGGCACGTACATCTCCCAGGTTGTCCTTAGGTCCAGCATTCTCCACGCTGATGCAATCAATTCTGGAAGCTCGGCTGCGCGCTCCCACCACACCTCATATTGCCGCCGGGGTGGCCTTCCCGCCTGCCTAGTCTCCTGCTTAAGCCGAACCAGAAGTATGCAATGGTCAGAAACAGGTGAGACAATATGTTCCACTTGCGTGTCACCGTATATGTCTCGCCACTCCGCCGTGGCGACAGCTCGATCAAGTCGCACGCGGATATTGGCTCTTCCTTTCCTCTTGTTGTCATAGGTGTGCGGAACCCCTGCAAAACCCAAGTCATTTAGGTTACAAACAGCCAGTGGCTCCCTAAATGCCGCCATCTGGCTCTCCGGCCTTGGGGTACATGACAGGTGCTCCTGCTGCCAGAGAGCTTCGTTAAAATCCCCCATAACCAGCCATGGTAAGTCTGAGTCTGATTTCATAGCTTTTAAGGTATCCCACATCCGGTGACGGTTTTCGGTGCGTGGTTCCCCGTAGATACAGGTCAGCCTCCACTGAGGGGCATTCGGGGATTCTCGAATATACGCATCAATAAATCTTTCATTAACGGCTTGGACATCTACAGAAAAACTTTCATGCCAAAAAAGCGCTAGCCCTCCACTCAGGCCATCACTACTAAAGCCAGCAAAACCTTTAAGTCCTAAACGAAAACACAAACGACGCATCCTATCTTTATTTTGTCTAGTCTCACACAAGAAAACTAATCTATACTCTTATTATCTGTCTCTCTCGATCAGTGGCTCGGCTCGCTAATCTAACCCCCCAGCATTTACTGGTGCAGGTGAAAGAGCCGAAAGTGTTCGCACATGGGAACACGGGAGATCCCGATATGGTCTCGCTAGATTGGCCCGGTTGCCGCTGAGGATGCCCAGATCTCTGTCATCGCAGGACCGCTAACGACCAGCAGTAAAAGATGCCGCCGAGCGTGCGTTCGTGACTCCGGGTGGAGCTTCTGTCGGAGTCCCAGTCGCAAACCCTGCAAGGAAGGTGCCGTCTCGTTAAGGTTAAGAAGACACCACACAGTTTGGCGCTGAGAAAAATCTCAGTATGTACTCCGAGTTTCGGCCGCTGTGACCTCGCGCGCTGTCCTTATCTTATCTGGTGCTAGTAGTAGTAGTAGACAAATAAAGGAACAAGAGAACAACGGAAGATGACAGTGTCCCGCGACGGAAAAGGTATTCTATCTGCGGTGCATCAGTGCGCTCGCTCGCGGTGTGTGTCTCCTAGTCGATGACACGTCCGCTGCGTAAGGAAAGGTTTTGCCATGTGCCGCGTGAGGTCAAACCGTGGAACTGCTGTGGCCTCGCTGACAGCTCCACGCTAGCGAGTTGACTGTTGACGCGATCGAGCCCGCCGGCGGCGTGTTGTCAACGGCCTCGGGGCTGAACAGCGACACCCTGCCTCCGCTCCGCCGCTGCTGCCTGGCCGCGTACCCAGAGGAAGCAAGCGCGGATGGCTGTGGTCGGGTCGGGCAGAGGAGCAGTGGCGTCTCTGTATGCACGATCTGCCCTGGCCGGGCACGACGGGCCACCCTCTGCTCAACCCAGTCTGACGCAGGGTTAATACCGAAGCACCGTGTTCCTCGCGCTGCAAATACTGCTACGGCATGTCTGGGGATCGATCGACCAGGCTATGACGCCAGGACTCACACTCGAGTGCCTATACAGCGTAGTGTAATCCCACGAGTCGCATCAGACCGGATCGAGTAGCTAGCTTGCTAGGCACTCGAATCGGCCTTGGAAATCGAGCGGACGGCTAGCTGCAGAGGCCTCGCCGGCCGTCGTCACTGCGCGGGTACAGACAGAAGCCGCCGCCGTCGTCGTCTAGGGCACGGTCACGGTCACGGGACACAGGGCAGCCGAAAGTAAGTTTATTATCAGTAGTAGTAGCAGAAGTCGCCAGGGGCCCGGCCCTACTCGCTGCTGCCCCATCGTCGCATCCCCCTTCATTCAATTCTTTGGGGGCGACCATTCCTTTCATTATTCCTTCATCTGGTCGGTGACCAATTGTTTAGCCATAGCTTACCTGTACCTCCCGTATCCTCCTCTTGTTTTAGCTCTAGACTAATTCGTGGGATCCAATTGGTGCCGCCCGGGGTGAACGAACCCAACTTCTGCTACGAGAGGAGTAGTAGTACTGTATGATGCCACCACCCACGCATCCAACACGCACATCGATCGGGGGCGACAGTGATATGCGATCACCAGGCACCACCAGTTGCTGCAAAAGCCCGTCTACTGATCTCACCTCACCTCTCATCTTTTTTATGTGCAGATGTTGCTTTCCGGCGTAGGACGGACGGGGCCGGGGCGGTGGGAGGAGCATGGCATATACGGTAACTCCACTGGTTAGGCTAGGCACGTATACGTACATACCTCGCGAATTTAGGTCGAGATCCAGAGGTAGACACCCACAACACGAACCCCCTCCCCACGATTCCCACGACTACGACGTCGTACGTCCACGCCACCAAGCTAGGCCATGACGCGGAACCGACGATGGAACGCAACCGAATCCCACACGGACGTACGCACACGAGGGGGGAGGCACCCAAATGGTCACATGGACGCGCCGCGAGCACACGGCACGGGAGGGGCTCCCATCTCACCCATCACCCACGAAACCAAACAGAGCCGAATTAAAGCATCTTCACCGGCAGGACCCGACTTCTCTCCGGCACCCTCGAACTGTCATTTTGGTACGATCCATATTCATATATAAAGATAAAGAAAACTTTAGACGGAGCGAAACGAGGTCCGTCGCAGGAGTTGTATCAGAATTCTATCTTGTTTACGGTTTTTACTCCTTTATATACCTCATGTAACCCACCGTTTGGGATATATGTCGCAAGTTGTAAATCCTAGCGTTTGTAACCGCACCCGAAAACTTTAGACGGAGCGAAACAGTTGTATCGGAATTCTATTGTATGTACGTCCTGCCGCTGTGTTGCAGCTGGACGCTGCAGTAGCTACTTTCTACTTCTAACCTAACCAGACTTGAGTTAGCTAACCTCCCGGACCGCCCACGCGAGGGCGGTTCCGGAGGTGACACCGAACCCGAAAAAAACCTCCACAAGATCCCATCGCTCCGGCCGCTGCCGGTGGTGGCGGCCACGCATGGCCGTCGAAGGCGGCGGGCGGGGATGGCGCGGCCCGTCGGGTTTCCTTCGCGCGGGGGTCCGGCTTTATGGCGGCGCAGGTGTGAGACCAGGCAGGGGGAGGCGGCGTTCGTTGGCCAGTAGGACGGCGGCGGTCGCCTGCTTGCGGCAGCGAGGCGGGAGGGCGGTGAGGAGAAGGTGGCGTGCCGCTGGACGGTGGTGGCAGTTGGGGATTTCGATCTGGGATCCAAGCTGGACTGACCCAACCTTGGTTGATGTTGTTCTGCAGTTGTGCACAGTGCTGCTTTCTTCTCCGTTGCCTTCCCACCGGAGACAGTGGCCGGGGCGGCGAGTTGGAGGTGGATGTGAGGCTTGCTCTCGGAGTGACTTCTTCGACCGACTCCTTTGCTGCTCCGACCGGCGGCGTGGGGGCCTGCCGGTGTGCTCAATAATGGCGGTGGTCCTAGGGTTCCAACTCGTGCAAGGACGAAGATCTACGTGGCGCCGGTCCTTTTCGATCTGGCTGGAGTGTCGGGTTCCAGAAGGCTCCGCCGGCGATCTCGCATGGACGTTATGCCTAGAGATTGCTGGATCGGATGGTATTCAGTCGCAACGCACGGAGCGGCGCGAAGCTCTGCTTCAGTTACCACCATGGGCAATCCATGGTAAAGTCAGAGGCAGAGAAGGTCATCGAAGCTAAGATTTGGAGGACAATCAATGGCGTTCGGAGTATTTGCATCGAGGAGGAACTGGCTTGGTGTTTCATAACTTGGAGCAGCGGTGTGTAAGAGGGGGCGACATCATATGTGAAGTTCAAAGTCCTACCTTTCAGGGTGAAAACCCAAGGTCTGGCCTTAATTGGTTGTGCCTGGCAATAGTCTTGTTGGAGACATTGTTTTGAGAGCGAGGATTATCTTCAGGGTGAAAACCTAAGGTCTGACCTTAATTGGTTGTGCTTGGCACTGTTCTTCTTGAAGACGCTGCTTTTGAAGAATTTGACATCAGGTGTTGTTTTGGTGGTGGGTGTGCGGCTGTTGCAAGGATTGTAACTCTGTAGCGGTACTTTTCTTTTTAATTCTTTTTCTTATTGTCTTTCGGCTGTGTGCATCCGTAATGGCTCTGTCTATTGCGTTGTTGCAGAGGCTGGGTGTAATTTGTATCTCCGCGATATTAATATACATTCTTTATCTAAAAAAAATATACCTCATGTAACCAAAAACAAAAAAACAGACACATCAACCTCTCCCCTCGCGTCGCCCCCTCCCCCCCCCCCGCGGCGCCGGGGGCAAAAATTCCGCCTGCCCAGCCCCGTCGCCCGGCGCCCTCTCTGCCGCTGCCATCGCCGGCCTCGCCTGCAGCGGTGGCGGCAACCTCCGCTGTTGAAGGTGGTCGGAGGGAGGCACTTCCTCGCGCGGTGGAGGGCTGGCCCGGGGGGCGGCGGCGGCCCGTGATGTGGATGCCGAGCTGGCGGGCTCGGGCGGAGGCGGCGTCCAGTGGCTCTGAGGGGCTCAAGAGGGGCGTCGGCGTCGGTGGTGGGGTGCTGAGCGGGCCCGATCTGGGCCCGTCGGGCCCGGGCGTGCGTGGCGGCAGGTGGCCGGGCCAGCGAGGGTGGTGCCTGCAGGGGGCGTGGCAGCGGCTGGACGTCGGTGGTGCTGACGGTGGAGGTCCCGGTATGGGGGAGGGTGGCCGTCCGGACGGGCCCGTTCTGGCCATGGCCGGGGTGGAGGTCTACTGCAGATTGGGTTGCGGTGCGGGCATGGGGATGATGTGGAGAGGCTGCTTGGTGATGGCCGGGGTTTGGCGATGCTGGAGCTCCTGTCGGCATGGTGCTGGGAGGCGATGTCCTCTCCGACCGGTGCCTCCGCGCGGTGTGGTGCTCCGGGAGTGGGTTGGACGGTATCCGGACCCTAGCTCTGGTGGGACATGGTGTGGGTGTCGGTGGTGCCCATTGGGGAGGAGGAAACCGGGGCGGCGGCCCCGGATCTGCGACTACGGGTCGTGGTCGGCATGGCGTTCGCCCGTGACGGGAGGTGTCGTGGGTACGGCGGCTTGCGGTGTTGGTGGTTTGGCCGGTCCCCGTCGGGCAGTTAGCAGGTTTTGCGACACACCGCCGGGCGAAAGCCCTGTCCCGGAGGTCCGTCGGGGCCGACGACGGCGACGCCTCCGGGCGCTGAGTTCTTCTTGAAGACGTCATCGTGGCGGTGTCCTCGCTTCTCCGCGTCGGGTTCTCCGGGGGAAACTCCAGATCCCTTGCGGGATCGGGCGAGGGCGACACTTCTGCGTAATTTGCCTCTTGGGGCCCTTGCCTTGGATGTTCCACCGGCCAGAGGGAGCTGTGGATTGTGGTGGTTGGCAGCGGCGACTCGTTGTCATCGGCTAGGTGGTGCGCGGACCCGAGGGTCGACGTGGATGTCGGAGCGGCGGCTCCGGAAGACCTGCGTTGAGGTTGACTACGCCGTGTTTTTAGTATCGGCTTTGGTTGCTAGAGAAAAATAGTCGTCGGCTAGTTTAGATGTGCGGCCTTGGGGCCGGCGTGGAAGCCGGAGCGGCGGCTCCGGGTTTTCCTCTTGCGTTGAGTTGTTCTCCGCCGTGTTTAGTGTCGGCCATGGTTGCTAGGGCGACGTGGTCGTCAGCTAGGTTAGGGGCGCGGCCCTGGGCCGGCGTGGATGTCGGAGTTCAGTCTTGCGTGAGGTTTTCCTCTGCCGTGGTAGTGTCGGCTATGGTTGCTTGGGCGACATGGTCGTCGACTCGGGTTGTATCTTTTTTTCTTTTTAGGCCTCGTCCTTTCTGTTTGCGAATATAAAGGCAAAGCTTTTGCCTCGTTTCAAAAAAAAATACCTCATGTAACCCGCCGTTTGGGATATGTCGCAAGTTGTAAATCCTGGCGTTTGTAACCGCACCCGAAGTTCTGTTGGCTAGCGCCTGTGGTTTTTTTTCTCTTCCTCATTGGAAGAGTTTTTCACGTTAAAATATCGTGTCCTTGTGTGTTGATCTCTCTGTTCATCGTTTATTTGTTGCTATCGTTTTGAAAAGAAAAACCGCGCGCCGCTCGGGTCGTCCTCCTCGCGAGCGATCGAGCGGCGATCCATCCCGCCCATCCCCGTCCCCCCTCCTCCGCTCTTCCCCATCGCCGCCGTCAGGCTAGGCCCGTGCGGTGCCGGCGGCGGCGGAGCTGCCTCTACCCGCGTGTGGGTCGTCCTGGACGGGGCAGGTTCGATCCAGCGGCAGTGCGTCCAGGGCAGCAGCGGCTCGGCGCAGGCCGCATGGTGGCGGCGCAGCCGCGCTCCCGTGGTGCTATGGGGCTGCAAAGCACGGCGGAGCGGCGGGTTTGGTGCGGGGTGACGCCGGCAGCGCCCTCCGGCCCAGATCTGGGTTGGGATGGGTGGGCAGGCCCTGCTCGCGACTCGCTCTACAGACGGCGGTGAGGTAGCTCATGCGGTGTTGTAGCAGCAACGGTGGCCGCATTGTTGCAGCATGGCCGAGGGCTTTACGGGCCGTATTTGGGTCCCGGCCAGACCCTCCTGGGACTGGCAGTATGGACGGACCTAGCTGGGACTGGTATGCCTGTGGCCACGTCCGGTCGACTCCCGTTTTCGGCGGTGGAGGCAGTTCCCTCCGGCGCGACCGTGTTATTGCCCCCAGATTTGAGCTACTTTGCGCCGCCGTATTACAAACCTCGTGAAGCTAGCCTGGGTGAGACGACGATGGTGGCTTTGTGTCCGTGGTGGCGCATGCCGGTGGGCGGTGTGTCTGGTGGTGGCGAGGCCTCGTTCTCGCAGGCTCCTAGGTTCGGTTCGGTTCGTTGGGGTGTGCGGACATGGTTTTTCGGGAGAAATCCTTGTCGGCTCGGTCGGCACCGACGCAGTGCCGCCTGTGGGTGGCATCTTCCCTTCCTGAAGGGCGTCGTGGATACCCTCTGTCTGCTTCCCTGTGTGCCGGGGAAACCTTAGGGCCAGTGTGTTGGTCCGGCCAGCAGTGGTGCTCTCCTTCTTTAAGATGTTGCTTGGTACTTGACGGGTCGACGCTAGGAGCGTGGTGGTACTTCTCCGGAGGGCGCAGCGGTCGCGGGTCATCGTAGTTTAGTCTATCCGGCTATGTCTCCATTGTTCTCTTATTTTCTTTTTCTTTGCGTGTTTGTGTTGCTGCCCCAGTCTGGGTGGCGTTGCTTTTGTACTGTTGGATGTCTGGTGGTCGTTGCTTTATTTATAAAGCGGGGCAAAAGCCTATTTCGAGAATCGTTTTATAACACAAACTTCTGTCACTTTGAGGATGTCGGACCAGTGTCCGCCACATTGGGGTGCTTCCCACAGCTGTGCACCCTAAAGTAAAAAAAAATATTGAATCTAATATTTTTAGCAAAAAAATAAATTTTCATTCAAATTTGACGATATTTTACATAAATTTGAACTAAACCCTAGCTAGGCGGCGGCTACTGCTTGTCGTAGGAGAGGAGGATGATGTGTACCTCCCGCGGCATATCCCGCGCCGCCGTCCTGCTCGTCCACGACGCCGTCGACGAGCTCCTCCTTCACCATGGGTGATGCCTTCTCTGTGGTGGGCTCCTTTTTCTCCGTTGGCGACGCCTCCTTGGACACGCGCAGCGAGAGGAAAAACCTCGGGCTATCATCCGGGTCGAGCGAGTGGCGTCGAGGCGGTTGATCCTCCATGGAGCAGGGAAGCGCCATGGTGATCCCTGGAACGTCTATGTTGTCTTCGGGGTCGCAGAGCTCCTTCGAGACGCGCCAACCCTCCAGGAGTTCCTCCTTCCCGAGAGGTGGCGGCGGTGTGACGAGGAAGAGTCCGGACTATGTCTTCACCACGCGCTTGACGGCACACAACCTCGCCCATGAGAGGACGTCGTCGAGGGTCCGGACTTTCCACCATGCCTTGCTAAGCTCCACCGTCCACCTCTCCTCCCTATCCAAGTTTCGAGTGCGTCTTCCCTCTCTCGCTGGTGCCACGCCGTGTAGGTTGTGGAGTTGTTCTAGAGGAGGTGATGACCCACAACTATATGGGGTGTATCATAGTACTTTCGATAAATAAGAGTGTCGAACCCAACGAGGAGCAGAAGGCGTTGACAAGCAGGTTGGATAGAGAATTCACTCTAAATACTAGCAAACAGGTTTTTGGAGGTTTTTGATATAGCAGATAAATAAAGTGCGAGTAAATAAAGTGGGGTAAATAATATTGCAGCGAGTGGCCCAATCCTTTTTAGGGCAAAGGACAAGCCGGTTGTGTTACTTATGACTACCAAACGTTCTCGAGGACACATGGGAATTTCCTCAAGTGCTTTCGCTTCGTTACGGTTGATTAATATCCATTGGTTCGTGAAGTGTTGTGTGGGTGAACCTATGCTAATGCACCGCCCAACTAGGACTAATACATACTTGTGATTATACCCCTCGTAAGCATCCGCAAATACAAGAAAGTAATTAACATAAAACTAACCACAATCTTAAAACTCCGGGATTCTACGCTCCCTCGTGCATTGGTTTCCTAATGGGGGTTTAGGTTTTTGTCACTCTGGCAACCCCACAATTAGTAGCCAAATACACAATGCATCCTCCTAGGCCCATAAGGGTGAAGTATCATGTAGTCGACGTTCACATGACACCACTGGAAGAATAGCACCACAACTTAAATACCGAACCACGAGATATTACTTCAATATAACTTCACTACTAACAACATGACTTCTCCCATGTCGTCAAAAACTAAACTAACTACTCACAAGACATCATATGGATCATAATCAGAGGTCATATAATGGATGATAACAATCTGGTCATAAAGTGCTAACACCGATAAATCTCACAAGCATCAACTACTAACAAGTAACCCACCCCGGGAGAGAGATCTAATGTAAAACAACAATAGAAGCCCCTAATTGTTACAACGGGATGACGGTGGATGATGAGGGTGCTGGTGCTGGTGGTGATGATGATGACTATGACGATCTTGATGATGCCCGGACCGATGACGGTGACGATGGCGATGATTTCCCCTCTCCGGGGAGGAATTTAGCCGCCATATTTCTCCATGCCAGAGAGCTTTTCTCTCTCGGGTGTTTTCCGCCCCGAGGCGGAGGCAGAATAATTCTTCGTTGATGGTCTGGGGCTTAGGGTTCCCTGGGGGTCAAGTACGCGAACGATGTCGACCAGAGGTGGGCCAGGGTGGCCACTCCATGTGGGGGGCGACCATGAGGGGGGCGCGCCACCCCATGGTGTGGGCCCCTGGTGGCCCTCCTTCGACTCTACTCGTGGTTGGCTCCCTCTTCTGAACTTCTAGGATGCCTCCGGTTTCCCCCCTCTTCTCCTGATCTTGTGAAATAGGGTATCTCGACAGTGTTTTTTCCATCAAATTTCTGGTCCCGGTGTTTATTCTCCAAAAATTATGAAACATGCAAAATAAGATGAAATAACATAAGGGATGCATCATAACATGAAATATATCCATGAATAACAAAAAATAACAACATAAAACGGTGATGTAAAATGGACGTATCAGGAGGTCGTGATGCGTCATCGTCATCCCCTTCCTCCGATGCAGGATGCAGAGCGTGAACTTGTCGCCGCTCGGCACCGGGCCCATGGTGCGGCCCCTAGTGCTCATCTTCCACCTCTTAGGCAGGTGGAAGTACGGCTGCACGGGGAGGTCGAACCGCTCGAAGAGCTTCGCCTCCGGGACCGTGAGGTCGTTCCCCCGATGCGAGCCACGAACGTAGTAGCCAGCAGCGGAGCCCCCGGCTTCGTCGTTGTGCGCCATGGAAGAGGGGAGATGTGGAGGTGTCGGAGTGCTCGAGGGTGGTCGAGAGTGTGGCGGAGAGCTCGGTGGACGTAGTATTTATACCGGCGGGACGAAACGACAGGAATTTTCCAGCCGGTTAGACGCGTGGGGGTTTAGTGTGGTGGCGCATGTGAACTCGCGTGTGGGAGCCGCGGCCTCTAGAACCAGCGACACCATTAATCTAACTTGACCGGTCGGCCATCTTGCCCTTGTGTCTATGACAGGTGGGCCCTACCTGTCAGTGGCGCTTTCCACAGGTTGTCCGGCAGCCCCCAGGCCGCCCCTAAGTCTGGAGGCCTACCAGGGTGTCAGATAGAAAATTGTGTAGGCCACACCATTGGGGGTACTGCTGTGACCAAATTTTCTGTCCGACATCCCTAAGGACATCTCCTACAGGGCTACCTACTTGGCCCGGACAGCCCCATTTTGAGCAGTCCCGCCCAAAAACAGCTGACTATCTCGCGGCCGGGTCCGTTTTTGGTCTGGGCCTGCTCAAACCCGACCTAGATTTGGTGGGGATTTGAGCGGTCGCGGACGCGCGACGGGGTGGCCCGCTCGTCAGCGGCACACAACCTGTTTGCCTGCTCCTTCTGGCCTTATTAATGGCCACGCGTCCCCCCGTCCCCACACAACCGCCCCCACTCCCCACTCTCCCACTACGCCCCCCATTAACGCCGGCGAAGAAAATCCTAGCGTCCCGCCGCTCTCTCCACCGCCACGATGCCACGTTGCTGGTGGCTAGGGGGAAGAACAACAAGCAGGCTGGGTCCTCGCGCCGCCGCGCCTCCTCCACCCCCGCGCCCCTCCACCACCTCCTCCTCCCTTCCAAATAGCGCCGTCGGCCGCCGCAGATGAGGAAGAGGACCACCGTGTGCGGCGGCATCCCTATCTGAATGCGGACAATTGCCAATGGTACTGGGACAACGCGATCCCAGTACCATGGAGGGATGTCCACCTCGCGGACGGGTGGCACCTCAATCCGTTGAGGATTCCGGTGTCGCCGGTACGCAAGGACGGCGTGGAGCGGGAGAACGAGATCCTCCGCCACCGGAAGGAGCTCCCCGAGGACCTCCGCATGCATCCAGCGTTCGCGCTGGACAGTCCCCACTGGGACACGTGGTTCGCCGACGAGCACGATCTCCGTTGGCGCGCGTTCTTCAGGGCGTCACGGCCGCCGCGCCACTTCTGGGACGCTTTCCAGGGTGTCAGATAGAAAATTGTGTAGGCCACACCATTGGGGGTACTGCTGTGACCAAATTTTCTGTCCGACATCCCTAAGGACATCTCCTACAGGGCTACCTACTTGGCCCGGACAGCCCCATTTTGAGCAGTCCCGCCCAAAAACAGCTGACTATCTCGCGGCCGGGTCCGTTTTTGGTCTGGGCCTGCTCAAACCCGACCTAGATTTGGTGGGGATTTGAGCGGTCGCGGACGCGCGACGGGTGTGGCCCGCTCGTCAGCGGCACACAACCTGTTTGCCTGCTCCTTCTGGCCTTATTAATGGCCACGCGTCCCCCCGTCCCCACACAACCGCCCCCACTCCCCACTCTCCCACTACGCCCCCCCATTAACGCCGGCGAAGAAAACCCTAGCGTCCCGCCGCTCTCTCCACCGCCACGATGCCACGTTGCTGGTGGCTAGGGGGAAGAACAACAAGCAGGCTGCGTCCTCGCGCCGCCGCGCCTCCTCCACCCCCGCGCCCCTCCACCACCTCCTCCTCCCTTCCAAATAGCGCCGTCGGCCGCCGCAGATGAGGAAGAGGACCACCGTGTGCGGCGGCATCCATATCTGAATGCGGACAATTGCCAATGGTACTGGGACAACGCGATCCCAGTACCATGGAGGGATGTCCACCTCGCGGACGGGTGGCACCTCAATCCGTTGAGGATTCCGGTGTCGCCGGTACGCAAGGACGGCGTGGAGCGGGAGAACGAGATCCTCCGCCACCGGAAGGAGCTCCCCGAGGACCTCCGCATGCATCCAGCGTTCGCGCTGGACAGTCCCCACTGGGACACGTGGTTCGCCGACGAGCACGATCTCCGTTGGCGCGCGTTCTTCAGGGCGTCACGGCCGCCGCGCCACTTCTGGGACGCTGCGCATCGGCAGCCCCCCGCGCCTCCCGGTGAAGCAGGAGGACGAGGACGTCCCCGACGAGTTCATGGAGTGGGAGGGCACTTCCTTTTTTTGTCGTGTCTCCTCTGCCGGACCGCTGCTCAAACGGACAGATTTGTCCGTATTTTGAGTAGCCCCGTAAGAGATTTCCTAGGAGCCTTTGGGGTGTTTTGGGGTGCCGGTGAAGATGCTCTTGCCCTCCAAAGGAAAGAAACGGAGCCACAGCTTCTGCTGCCTAATCTACTGCAACTGAAAACTTTCTCTTTTTTGGGGATACTGCTATTGAAAATCTAATCAGCAGCATCTCACACATCTCCTAGTGCGGCCACAGGTCGAGGCGGACCAGCGAAGTACTTTCCATTATTTCCTTTTTTTTATAGTACATTGTTGCCCTTTTCAGTTCGCCATGTTCTTTCCAAAGAAAAGAAGAAAATAAAAAAATAGTGATGATCATTCACGCATGTAACCATGTTGCTCTCTCGCTCCTGCCGATCCCATTCCCATCAACTGCTCCTGCTAGCTTTTAGTTGAGTCCTGCTCTTCGAATTAGCACGTCGACGAGGGGTTGTAACGTGAAATCTGTCCGAGATGAGATAGATGCAGAGTCGGCAAGGTTGAACAGGTCGATAGATGGGAACAGCCCCGTTTGACCTGACCGCGAGCATCACAAGAACCCGGCGCTTCCATGCATGTCAAGGAACCACCGCATTTACTAATTAGGAACAATTATATTATTTTCTCGCAATTAACTGAACTAGCCAATTGCTCTAAATACGGCAGATTGTGATTGGCTAGCTCAGTTAATTGCGAGAAAATGATAAAATGATGGTCATGTTTCTCCTCCGGTGCATATCGCTTCGATGATTCCCAGGGGCCATGCCGCCCCGCCCACGAGGGGATGTGGCCATGATGTGGGCGTTATAAAGGACAACGAGCCAATTGCTAAACCAGTCAGAACAACGCAGCTCCTGGCCATAATAATTAACCTCCAAATCCAAGCAAATCCTTTGACCAGATACTGCTGCTAGCTTATGGATGGATGGAGTATGCCTGCATTTCACTATGTCACGGTAGATTATTGCAGGCACTTTGCTAGAGGCATTTTTTGTAAACGCCAGGAAAAATTATTATTTGAGGCACTGTACTTATAGGTGCCTCTAAAAATCAATCTTTTGAGGCATTTTATTCCAGTGCCTTAAAAGAGTGTTCTTTTGAGGCATTTTTCTGTAATGCCTTTAAATAAAAGATCTTTTGAGGCATTTTCCTGGAATGCCTTTGAATAAAAGATCATTTGAGGCACTTCCAAAAATGCCTGCAAAAATCAGCTGCTAGTGGTAATAACAAGTCCTAAGTAGGCATAATAATTCAGTAGTCAATAAAAAGATAGCATTTGACATTCCCTAATATAAGTTATACTTACATACTAGCAGTTGACAGTCCAAAAGACAGTAGCAGTGCTACTTACATACTACTAGCAGTTGTCATCCCAAAAGGCAGTAGTTCAGAGTGCTACTTATATACTTTAATTACATACTAGCAGTTGACAGTCCAAAAGGCCCAACAGATGCATCCATACTAGCACTTACAGGTCCAATTACTCGGCAAGTGGAACAATGACAAGCCTAAGCCTAGCATTAGGATCTTGGAACCTTGTGTTCATTTGATCCCTGAAGCTGAAGATACAAGTCTCTTCCTGCTTCAAGCTAAACTCGTCGATGACATCTTGCCATCCTCTTGTTATCATCGCACCACCCTTCTTTCCCTTCACCATCCGAACATAAACTGGTTTGGTGCTCCTGTTGCAGTTCACAACAACCTCAATGGGTCTTGATTCGAACCCCTGAAGTAAGTACTTGTCGAGGTAGCGAACAGTGAACCTTTTCCCAAAATCCTGTTAGATGGCAACAAAATAAAAGGTCAAGACAATATAAAAGAAGTATTATTTCAGGGACAAAAGTATATGAAGCAAAAAGTTACAGGCCAAGAGCCAAGGAAAGCATACCATTTTGCATTTACCCCGAATCACCGAGGATTTCGTCATGTTGAAGACATAATGTTTAATGTCAGGGAAGGGGTAGTCCTTTGCTTTCTTTCTCAGGACTTGCACTTCAGCAGGAGTCATCTCTACATGGTTTGCAAAAATGCAAACCCAATCGAAAGAACGTCCTCCTTCATTGCCCGGCCCTCGAACCGTGTACCTCATTTCTCCTACTGGTTGATACACAGAAAAGAAACATATGAATGTTCATATAAGGGGCAAGTAACACAGAAAAGAAAAGGAAGAAACTTAGGTTTAGCATGTGAAAAATATCAAGACACTAGCATCATTTCAGCCTAACACAATCAATCATCCTACAGTAGCCTACTGGTTGACAATGGTGTACAAACAAGGTGAATGCAAACAATGTCCACCTGCTGCCGAGCCTGCTTTGGTTCAGTCAGACCAAGAACGTCCTGTGTTTATAGTTGAATGTAGACGCAGATGCTACAATAATTGAAGTCATGCAAGAAAACAGAAACGTCACAATTAAGTTGTCTCTGTCTGGGTGTCTGCTTCTGTTTCACTTATCTGTAACACGCTCCAGTTCCAAAGACAAAGATTTACCATAACTGTAAACTTATACCCAACTGACTACCGTCGGCATATGCACAGCAGAAAACTGATAACCAGGTTAATTACTTGCTGACATGGTACTTGTGATGAGTGTTGTCGATCAAACAAAGGTGATACTACGTGTTTTGTCCTCAAGTGCACAGAGATGTTTTGAGTGTTTGACTTTTGTGCGTCCTCTAATCTAGAAACACTGAAAATTGGTAAACATCTGGCCGCATATGCAGTGCAGGAACAAAAGCCGTTCGAAAAAGAACAAAACTAGCGTAAAGAAAAGAACAAATCTGACATCACGGTCAAACCCAACGTTTTCTGTATAGAAACAGCTGTTGAATTTACCGGAGAATCCATTTGCTATATACGGTACTGAATGAAGACCAGATACGCACGTCCTGCTCCAAGATCTGCTATTGCGGAATCCGTGCGTGACATTTCGTGCTGAAATGGGGAGGAATAGTAGCACTGGTTGTGGTACACTGCCACACTGGTAGTACATGGGAAGCTACCACTTCGGGCCAAGGCCGATTTTCCGGCACCCGGAGGGAACGGCTGCCATCTCCCTGTCAACTGATGAGACCCGGAGTTGCTCGCTTATACGCAAGGGAATGACGTTTCCCTGCTTTCTGTGGTCGAAAGGTTGGCATTAGGCCATGCGAAGTTAACCGGAAATGCATATGGGTGGCAATAAAAGACGCGCAAATCTAGCTTATATTTCACTTAGAGCGTAAGAGGACGGTTGTATTTAATATTGGTTGGATATTAATATATCGATTTATTGCAATATATACTCCCTCTATCCTACTCGGTGCGTCCATGAATAAGTGTACATCTACCTTTATAATTAGTCAAACTTTTTAAAATTTGATCAACTTTATAGAAAATTGTAACGGCATATATGACATCAAAATGGTATTTTCGGAAACTTCATATCAGGACAAATCTATTGATACTGATTTGGTGTCATTAATGCTAATATATTTTTCAATAAAATTAGTCAAAGTTCAATAAAGTTGACTCACGGAAAAGAAAAGCATACACTATTCATGGACGGAGGGGTAGTTCTCTAAGCATATTTCTTTTTAATATTTTAGCCCAAGGTGTTAGCTAATTGAGGCTAAAAATTTGCATGCCTTGGTGAAAAAAGGTAGCCAACCTCCTAGTTGAGAGGTCATTAATGTAACGATGTCTAGGAGGTGGGATTTGGGACTAAATGCTTTTGGGATTGTACCCAGAGAACAGGAACGGAGGAAGTATTTTCTTAGGTTTAATGTACTCGCTCCGCTCACTTTTCCCTCCATTCACTTTTAGAATACACACTACTTACCATTTTAATTTTGACCATATACATAGTAAAATTAGTGAATCTGTGTATAAAATAAGTCTAGATTCACTCATTTTAGAATGTATGTTGCCAAAATAAAAATGTCTTATAAAAGTGAACCAAGGGAGTAATCTAGATCTTGTAAAAATCAGATATTATTAGTACTACTTAGTCTTAATTTATCATAGAAAACCATGGGTCTTCACTTTACTCAAAGAAGGGGTAAATTACATGCATGTAATTTGATTAGCTGGTATGTTACGTTTGTGCTAAAATCCATACATCTTCACTTTACTCTAGACTAGATTAAAACAAATTTAAAGGCCAAGACATAGACTAAATCAGAATAGAGAGTGTGATAACTTGGTTTATCGTTCAAATTGGTGTAATTTTGCTTAATCGTTGTAATATGTCTAGATTTAGTTAAAAAACCGGTCCTTTTGTTAAAAATTTGCAAATCATCATAGGATTCAGAATAATCTTTGGGGTGTTGCTGGGGCACCACCGTATTGTGTCGGACATGTGTTCGAAGACCATGAAAGTGGACATATTTTGGGGGATGTCGGTCAGATTTTAGGGGGTGTCGGTGGAGATGCCCTTACAAAGGGAGTAGGCATAAATTTAATTTGTATACGCATGCTCTCTCCGTCCTTAAACAAGTAGACATATAGAAACTTTAGGACATATTATAGTGTGGTGTAGAAAATGCATTGGGAAGGTGTAAGCCACCATCTCTCTGATCTTAAAAATCCTCATCTCCAATGGGTTGTAGAAAATGAGGAGACCGTGTGTTGAATGCTATTGGGTTTGATTCTGTATTATGAGAAAGAAACACTTCTTTCTACTTTAAAATGTATAGAAGTGTAATTTATTTATTGTACAAATTTCAAATGATAAATGTCCATTTGAATGTGAGGGAGCCGTGATAAACTCCTAGTGACTAGCCCACCTAGACACAAGAACTAAAACTCTAGGTGTCTAGTCAACCTCCTTCAGTGGAGGCCCCCCCTCCTCGACATGGCGGTGCATGTCTTCCTCGGACCAAGTGGTTCAGTCCCTGGTGCTGTTGAAGTTTGTTGTGCCTCGAGGTGGTTCAATATTGTCGCTGATGGAGAAGATGAAGGGCTCGATCGCTTTTCTGCATATCTTTGTAGAGTCTTCTATGCAAATTGTACGAACCTGGTTGTTTTTATTTTCCCTTTGAGATCACATCTTGTAAAATATATTGTCACCGCTGATGAATAGAGCATCCTCGGTCCTTCGGGGCTCTTCTCTTTAAAATTAATTCTAGTCATGTCACAATAAATATGTAGTCTCATCGAACAATATTTTTACTATTTTGCTAGGTGGAGTGGAAATATTTTTTTTCCTCTTCTATATTTTATATTAATTTTATATAGATGTAATGATTAAACCTAGACTGACAAACCAACCGTCCATGCTCCCAACCAGAGTAGGGTGACTTGTCAAGTCATAGAAAACTAAAATATTTACCATCCTTATCTGTTCGCGGATACCCAGGAAGGTAGTGAATGAAGGGATACAGTGAGAATATTGTTGTGAAGGATTTGTTCCCCTATTGCTATTGTTGTTGCTGCTTTAATCATGAATGGATGGTGAACGGAGCAGAGAGAGTTCATGCTTCTCTGAAGAACGCCCTATGCGGCGCTGATGCGGTCGGTAAGGAGACGGGCGGCAAGGATGAAAGGACACAACAAGTGTTCAAATTCTTCACTCTCAAATTCCAACAAAATCAACAAATGTTATGGGGAGAGAAGAGAGGAGGAACAAAGAATAACTCAATAAATGAATCCACAAGATCTAGATCGAAGGACTTCCCCTCACTGGTGGAACAATAGATCTAGATCTTCTCTCTCTTTTTCCTTAAAATAAAGAAAGAATCATTGGCGGGATTAAGAGATAGAAAGCTCAAAGAAGGTCTACAATGGTGGTTCAATACGAGCTTAAGGGTTGGGCAACCATTGGGAAGAAGCCCCCTTAAATAGGTTCCCCAAAGTATGACCATTATGCAGTTTTCAATGTAGTCGTATTGGGTCCAGAATAATCCAAACTCGGCGGGTTCAGGTTATGTTACCCATTCGGAATGGCCTGGAATGACCCGGAAAAATCCAAACTCCCGAAATAATCCGTAATGGTCTAGAATGAAGGGTTTTGTCCCTAGTTAGGAATCCGTCGAAAAAATCCGAGCTAGCTGGATTTTTCCGAGTTGGGTCGGAATATTCCGAGTTGGCCGAAATTCCCGAAACACACCTACGAGAAACGCGATATCTTTCTCATACGGACTTCATTTTTTTTATGATCATGCGCTCGTTGGAATCACCACAACGATCACTACAATAGTATGCAGAGAAACGTCATGAGAGGATAAAACCGAATGATGAAATGTCTGACCTCTCTATAAAGGAACAACCGGTAAAACCACCAATATCAAAATCACAATAAGTTTTTATGCGAAATGTGTGTTTGACGAACTTGACCTTGACATGAAGACCACGACGAGCACCAAAACCACACAAGGAGAAAATCTAAATAAGAACCAAGAAAGATGATGCCAACAATGAAAAGGTTTGAACTTTCTAAACGGATATTATGGGCACCTAGAGGGGGTGAATAGGTGCTACTTCAAATTTTAACTCCTTTTCGATTTAGGCTTGACACAAAGGTAAATTATCTAGATATGAAACTATGATGAATTTACCTATATGACAAGCACAACACTAAGCAAGATACAAACACAAAGTGAAGGAGAGTGAACGAGGTAACCGATAACGGAATCACGCGGAGACAAGGATGTAATCCCGAGTTCCTCCCTTTGAGGGGAGTGCACCTTGTTGGAGGGGTGTGAGTTTCGCCCCAAAGGGGTACTGAACGCCACAAAGGCATCACCCTATTCTCTAATGAACCTCGTCACAAAGGCTTAGTTCACCTTCCACTATTGATTCCCTTCGGGGCGGAAATTGATGCATTTACAATAAGCTTGAGGCACACACCCACAATCGAATTGGGGGCTCCCAAAAACACCAACAATCTTGCTACAATCAATAAAATGAGCAACAATGGAGTCTAGGTTTTCCTCAAGGAAACCCTAGATTTGAATCCCTCGAGAGAATGAGCGGAAATGAAGAACGAGTTGGTGAAGTTGTAGATCGGGGAATTCTCCTTCAATCCTCCAAAGATCAACGATTTTGGGTGGAGAGATTGGGATAAATCGACCTTTTGGTGAGCTCTAAGAATGGATCTTGAATGCTTGGACGAACTAGAGCTCTTGGAGAATAAGGAGGGGTACATATACCCCCTCACGAAGTGTGGCCGTTGGAGTGCAGGAAACAACCAAAATTTCCAGTTCAAACATGAACCGGATATTCCGGGTGTCGTTGAAACCGGAAATTCCGGTAGCAAATATCCGGTAGGGTCCAGTACCAAATAGTTTATGGGACTTAGCCAAAATTCGAGTTCTTCTCCACAAACCGCATAATCCGGTCGCCTGGAAATTTCTGGATGTCTTCTGTCCCAAAAACGCCTGGTCCTTAGCCGTTTTCTCCAGGCCCTGTAGGCAACTTTATATTCCGGTATACTAGAAATTTCCGGCTGGAAATTTTTGGCTATCTCCAGTGCTAGAGAGTTAACTTTCCTTAGCCGTTTTCGATGTGCTTCTCTAGAACCAGATAATCCGGTTGGCCAGAAATTTCCAGTTGCCTTCTAAATCCGCAACAGCTGATATATCTTCACACATTTTGGTGTTCGATGCAAATGATGAATTTAATGACCTGCGCCACTTAACACCTGATCAAATAAATCACCAGTATTGTTAACTAACACACAAAACACTAGGGATTAGGAAATGCCCTTTCAATCTCCCCTTTTTGGTGTTAGGTTACAATACTAGGATTTGCAATCATACTAAGATCATGTTTGTAAACTAAATAGAAATTGCTCTCCCTAAACAAACAAACTTAAGAGGAGATCAAGTTCCACAAGATAACAACATGATACAAAATGAGACAACGGTAACAACTATGTTGAGAGATTGAGTTGGAAACCATACCTTGTGCCAGAATAGATGTGAAGATAATAACAATGCACAATATAAGAT
This sequence comes from Alopecurus myosuroides, assembly GCA_028641055.1. Taxonomy (NCBI): domain Eukaryota; kingdom Viridiplantae; phylum Streptophyta; class Magnoliopsida; order Poales; family Poaceae; genus Alopecurus; species Alopecurus myosuroides. The sequence continues at coordinate 160,306,329 of CM054059.1, forward strand.
AATCCTAAACATAGATAACCAATAATAGATCCTAGGATACCAAAGTCTCACAATAAAAACATAGTTCCACAAGGAAATAACGAAGTTCAACGCTAAATAACAAATAAAAAGACACAACCTCTCAAAGAATGATAAAGAAGCATGCTAGAGAGAATCTGGCTTTGGATAAGGAGGCTTAGGATTAGATAACCAAACTGAAAATGGTACTTCTCCCTCACTCTTGCAAGAATCAGACAAGGAAATGGATAGATAGAGAAAGTTTCCCACAAAACACTTAGCTAGGAAAACGAATGAAATGCGATAAAAATCCAAATAAAATCCCAACTAAGATCCAACTCTCCGCATCGAAAAGGTTAGTGGCCTAAGCCACCATGTAAGAGCATTATGACATGACATTGTGAAGATATATCTTGAATGCACTACCATTACTCAACATTTTTATTCAACATTAGAAAAGAGAGATATAAATGAAATTTTACTTTGGGCATAATGGAGGAAGGGAGAGCCCAGTGTGATAGGAATAACTCCCCCTTTTTTCATGCCTACTCCTAAACCCAAACACATAGCCAACTATAGGTGTGTGTGTGTGTGTGTGTGTGCAAGATCCTCAAGTCAAACTCCTTGAATCAATGATATTTAGCTCATTCCTCAAGAATATAAATCCTGTATCATCAAGTGGCTTCGTGAATATATATAACCGCAAGTTGATCCTTGGTTGGCACATAGACTAGTGCAATATCTCCACGGGCAACATGTTCTCTAATGAAGTGATGACGAATCTCAATATGCTTCGTTATTGTATGTTGCACGAGGTTGTAGGCAATCTTGATGGCACTCTCGTTGTCACATAGGAGTGGCACTTTGTCACAATGAACACCATATTCATTGAGGCTTTGCCTCATCCATAATAGTTGAGTGCAAGCACTAGCTGCCGCCACATACTCGGCTTCGACGACGGAGAGAGATATGCAATTTTTCTTCTTAGAAGACCAACTCGGCAAGGACCTACTAAGAAATTGGCAAGCACCATAAGTCGATTTGCTATCATCTTGATCACCAGCCCAATCCGAGTCCGTGTACCCATTGAGAGAGAAATGTGCCCCCTTTGGGTACCACAATCCAAATCTTGGGGTATGAACCAAATACTGAAAGATCCTATGGACCGCCGCCAAATGGCTTTCCTTAGAAGCTGCTTGATACATTGCACACACTCCTACACTCAACACAATATCGGATCTATAAGCATAAATATAAAGCAAAGAACCAATTATAGAACGATACAACTTTTGGTCCACATCTTTACCATCCGGATTGCGCTTGAGATGACACTTGGTTTGCATTGGAGAGACCTTGCCTTTAGCATCTTGGAAGTTGAACCTCTTGATCATGTCTTGGGTATACTTGGCTTTAGAGGTGAAAGTTCCACGAGTAAATTGCTTGATCTCAAAGACAAGAAAGAATTTGAGCTCTCCCATCGTAGACATCTCAAACCTGTCAGTCATAAGCTTTGAAAATTCATCATTGAAAGCTCTATTAGTTGAGCCAAAGATAATATCTTCCATGTAGAGTTGACATATGAAAAGCTCCCTGATGATGCAGATCTTGCACTCGTTGGGAGACCCCAAGAGGAAGGTTTGACGAGCATAGCAGCAAGTTTCCCTCAGAAATGAAACCAAGGTTGAATCAATCAGAAGAAGAAAGAAGTAACTTCCGAAGGTTGATGCAGATGAGGTGGCAGTCCGCACTACCGGTTCAGCAGCAACGTGGAACCTACATAGCACAATCAATTCACTTTGCCTCAACAAAGAAGTGAGGTTGTCAATCTCACCGGTTTTGTTGAACACAAAGAGGTTAAACGTATGGTGTGAAAAGTAGTATGAGAACAATATGAAAACAGCAGTAGTAGTGTGAAAACAGTGGAAGCAGTGTGAAAATAGTGGAAGCAGTGTGTGTATTATCAGTATGAGAAAATGGATCGGGGTCCATAGTTCACTAGTGGTGTCTCTCCATAAAAGATAGCTAACATGTGTGGTGAACAAATTACAGCTGGGCAATTGATAGATAATGAAACATGCATGACATGATGATTACTATGAGATTCATGCGGGCATTACAACAATATACATAGATCGTAATCCAACTGCATCTATGACTAATAATCCACCATCCGAATATCATCTGAACAAACGTTGGGTATTAAGTTGCAAGCAACAGATTATCGCGGTAATCAAAGTGTGTAATGTAAACAAAGTAAACATCGTTGTTTTCTCCCTAATGGCAATAGCGCATCCTCCATTCGTCATGTTTCTATCACTCGAGCACATATGCAAAGGAGGCATGAACCCACTATCTAGCATAAATACTCCCTCTTGGAGTCACTAGCATCTACTTGGCCAGAGCATCTACTAACAACGGAGAGCATGCAAGATCATAAATAACATACACATGAAGACAACATGATAGATTGATAATCAAAATAGATAGCATTCAATAATCATCGGATCCCAGCAAACACAACATATAGCATTACAATAAGATGATCCCGATCATGTGAGGCAGGTCACGAGATCCAAACATGAGGCATAAAGAGGAGAGGACAACCATCTAGCTACTGCTATGGACCGGCAGTCCAAGGATGAACTACTCATGCATCACTCCGGAGGCAGGCATGGTGGTGTAGACCCCTTCGGTGATGATTTTCCCTCCCGACAGGGTGCCGGGGAGAACACCAGAACCCTCCCGATCTCGGGTTGACGATGACGGCATCCTCGGGTGTTTTTCATGGAAAAGTGGTATATCCTTAGGGTTAACTATCCAAGAGGGTAATATAGGTGAAAGGGCGATGGCGGTGGGCGCTCGAGGGGCCCACACCACCCCCAGGCGTGGCTAGGGGGCGCGCCGCCCTATGGTGTGGCCCCCCTCCGGGACTCTTCGGGAATTCTAAGACTTCCGATCTTTAAATTTTCCAATTCCGGGAATATTTCCAGAACAGCTTTTCTGAAACTAAAAACATCAGAAAACAAGAACTGGCTCTATGGCATCTTGTTAATAGGTTAGTCCTGGGAAATCGATAAAAATGACATAAAGTGTAAGGAAAACATGTAGCATATGGCATGAAAACAACATGGAACATCAGAAATTAAGGATACGTTTATGAGTATCACTCCCCATTAACCCTCTTTGTGAAAATGGTGGGATCGATGTGCCCAACTTCAAACCCACGGTTTTGCAACAACTCTCTAAGATGCTCATACCACGCACGTGATGCTTGTTTAAATCAGTAGAGCGCCTTATCAAGCTTATAGACATGGTTAAGGAAGTTGGGATCCTCAAACCCTGGTGGTTGCTTAACATATACCACCTCTTTCAATGGACCATTTAGAAAAGCACTTTTGACATCCATTTGTTGCAATTTAAAGTTATGCGAAGATGCATATGCAAGAAGGATACTTATGGACTCAAGGCGAGCCACGAGAGCATAGGTCTCATCAAAGTCAATGTCTTCCACTTGAGAGAACCCTTGAGCCACCAATCTTGCCTTGTTCCTTATGACAATGACATGCTCATCTTGCTTGTTCTTGAAAATACACTTGGTGCCAATAACATTGTTGCAATCTTTGGGCTTCTCAACTAGCTTCCACACTTTTTTTCTCTCAAAGTTATTGATCTCTTCATGCATCGCTTCCACTCAATCCGAATCCTCAAGAGCCTCAAACGCCTTCTTTGGTTCCACCATGGATATGTGAGCTTGATTCTCACTAAAGCTTGCTAATTGAGATCTTTTGGATATCTTGCATCTCACATCATCCAACACTTTGTCATTGGAAAAATCAGTTCTCTTCAAATCTCTTACAATCCTTTTCTCAGGACGTGTTTCGATCGCCTCATTGTTACGAGGAGGGATCACTTGGGTCCCCGTCTTGACCGGACTGTTGACCTTTGTCATCATTTTGGCTTCCTTCAACATGATATGAAGAAGGTTGATCTTGGCTTTGACCTTGGCCAACTTGAATGATAGGAGATCTTGGTTCTTGCATAGCTACTTGGTCAACAAGAGGAGGGTCTTGAAGTTCTTATTGGGTAGGTGCACAGCTTGCTCCATTGGCATGTCCTTCTAATGTAGACGAGGGATCCACTTGAGTAGAGCATAGTTCTTCTCGATCCGTCACAAGGTGTCCCTCGATGGGGCGAAAAAAATCCCACGACCATTCTTCGTATGGCTTCTTGAGGAATTTCAACATCTACATCGGAAACACGAAATTACGCCACTTGGGAGCCATCATTTTCTTCGAACACCACACTACTAGATTCAATGACAATCCGTGAGGCCTTGTCAAAGACTCTATAAGTGTGGGATTCGGCACCATAACAAACAAATATACCCTCAATAGTTTTAGCTTGGAATTTAGACAAACGAACACCTTTAAAAAATAGAAACACTTACAACCGAAGACCCGGATGTAGGAGACATTTGGTTTGTTGCCAGTGAGAATCTCATATGGAGTCTTCATTAAGCCTTTGCAAATGTAGAGCCGGTTAGATGACTGACAAGCCGTAGAGATGGCTTCAGCCCAAAGATACTGGCGAGAATTGTACTCCGCCTACATGGACCTAGACATATCCACGAGGGCCCGATTCTTTGTTTCGGCTACACCATTTTGTTGAGGGGTATATGCAGCGGAATATTTATGACGAATACCCTATTTACTAAGGAACTCATTTAAGGGTGTAGTTCTTGAACTCAGAGCCATTGTCACTCCTAATAGCCATGATGGGAACATTGTGTTGATGTTGAACTTGATTGGAGAAGTCGATGACTGCTTGTTGAGTCTCACTCTTCAACTTGAAGAAATAGACCCATGTTTATCTTGAGTAGTCATCAACAATCACCAAGCAATACTTCTTTCCTCCAAGACTTGCCCCGGGCACAACACCAAAGATATCAACATGGAGGAGTTCTAGAATCCTTTTGGATGAAATAACCGTCTTGCTTAGATGCGGATAATTGGATCTTAGTTCGGATTTTATTTGGATTTTTATCGCATTTCATTCGTTTTCCTAGCTAAGTGTTTTGTGGGAAACATTCTCTATCCTGCCATTTCCTTGTTTTATTCTTACAAAAATCAGGGAGAAGTACCATTTTGAGTTTGGTTATCTAATCCTAAGCCTCCTTATCCAAAGCCAAAATTCTCTCTAGCACACAAGTTTTTGTTTTGAAACTAGGAGGTTCGGTTCTGGAGTCAGCCGGAATTTTTGGTCCAAAGTTGGCTCGGAATTTCCGGTTGGAACCGGAATATCCGGCTGGCGAAATACCTAAATACGGGAGGACGGGGTGCGGAGCAGTTTTCCTGCTCTTCTTCCACCCCCAACCTCTCTGTCCTCCATAGTTGCCACCTCCAAGAACCCTTGCCCTCCCGACAACTTCCTCCACCGAATTCCATTCGTTTTGGCCGGATCTGGTGCTCCTCCTTGATGGCGTGTAGTTGACATCCTGGTTGGTAAACCCCAAGAGAAAGGTTGCGAAGAGTGTAGCAGCAAGTTTTCTCTCAGAAAAGAAACCAAGGTTGAATCGACCAGTAGGAGGACAAGCAATCTCTGAAGGTTGATGCAGCTGAGGTGGCAGGGCGCACTACCGGTTCAGCAGCAACGTGGAACCTACACAACACAATCAAATCACTCTCTCCCAACGAAGTAGTGAGGTTGTCAATCCCACCGGTTTTGTTGAACACAAAGAGGTTAAACGTATGGTGTGGAAAATAGTAGGAAAACAGTAGGAACAGTATGGGAGCAGTAGGTGTTTTATCAGTATGAGGAAAAAGGACTGGGGTCCATAGTTCAATAGTGGCGTCTCTCCGTGAAAGATAAATAACATGTGTGGTGAACAAATTACAGCTGGGCAATTGACAGAAATGAAGGTTGCACCGTAGTGCATATGCAAGACATAAAGATTACTATGTGATTCATGCGGGCATTACAACAAAATACATAGACCAGTATCTAACTGCATCTATGACTAAAAATACACCCTCCGAATATCATCTGAATAAACGTTGGGTATTAAGTTGCAAGAAACAGATAATCACAGTAAGCAAAGTGTGTAATGTAAACAATAACATAATCCTTTGACAAAGCATTGTTGTTTTCTCCCTAATGGCAACAACACATCCTCCATCCGTCACGTTTCTGTCACTCGAGCACAGATGAAAAGGAGGCATGAAGCCACTATCGAGCATAAATACTCCCTCTTGGAGTTACTAGCATCTACTTGGCCAGAGCATCTACTAATAACATAGAGCATGCAAGATCATAAAGAACATATGCATGAAGATAACATGATAGATTGATAATCAGAAGACATAGCATTCAACATTCATCAGATCCCAGCAAACACAACATGTAGCATTACATAAAGATGATCTTGATCATGATAGGCATCTCACAAGATCTAAACATGTTGTACAAAGTGGAGAGAACAACCATCTAGCTACTACTATGGACCCGTAGTCCAGGGATGAACTACTCATGTATCACTTCGGAGGAGGGCATGGTGGTGTAGACCCCTCCGGTGATGATTTCCCCCTCCGGCCGGGTGCCGGGGAGAGCTCCAGAACCCTCCCAATCTCGGGATGACGGTGACGGCGGCCTCGGGTGTTTCTCGGGAAAAGTGGGATATGTCGGGGATTAAATAGGCGAAAGGGCAGAGGCGGTGGAGGCCTGGGGGCCCCACACCACCCCCTGGCGCGGCCAAGGGGGGCGCCGCCCTATGGTGTGGGCCCCCGAGGCCCTCCTCCGGGTCTCTTCGAGACTTCATGAAACCTTCGGAAATTCTAAGACTTCTGGGCTTCAAATTTTTCAATTTTTTGAATATTTCCAGAACAACTTTTCTGAAACTAAAAACTGCAGAAAACAGGGAATTGGCTCTGTGGCATCTTGTCAATAGGTTGGTCCAGAAAATCGATAAAAATGACATAAAGTATAGAGCAAACATGTGGGAAACAATAAGAAAACAACATGGAACATAAGAAATTAACGATAAGTTTATGACGTATCAACATCCCCAAGCTTAGTTCCTACTCGTCCTCGAGTAGGTAAACGATAAAAACACAATAATTTCCGAGGTGACATACTACCAACATAACTTGATCATCAATAATGTAAAATCATAAGTAAGCTGAGATCATAGAACTTAAACACAAGCATGATAAATAGAACTTTAATAATAAAGCATAGCAATTACTTTGCATCATGAGAAGTAACTCAAATAAAAGATCATGAATAACAATGCAAAGAAAGATATATGTTTGTTTCAAGTATAGAGAGATTATGTCAAAGTGATATTTCGCTAGTCCTTAAGAGTGGGGGAAAACATAAATGCCAGGACACCTTCAAAGTTTATGAGGAAGACTAGAACAAATAATTAGAGAACAAGCAATAACACATCATGAATCAATTAATAATGTTTTTGGGACAAATGCACATAGAACTCAGAAGGGCAAAAATGCTCTCTCAACTGTGCATAAAGTTAGAAGATGGAGACTCGACATAAAAGTAAAAGAAAGGGCCCTTCGCAGAGGGAAGCATGGATCACTCATGTGCTAGAGCTTTTATTTTTGTTAAACAGAGGTATTGAGAACTTGACACTCCTCCCAAGCATCTTTCACAAACCATGGCTAATCGAATCCTCAGGTGCCTGCCAACAATCACATACCGTGGAGGAGTGTCTATATTTTAAGAGAGGTGTATTCTTATGTCAACAAATGGTAAACAGAAAATACAATACTTCACAAGCCAACTAGACTTCACAAGAGCGGCTCCCATAGAAAGACGCATCTGGATAAAAGGTCATCCCTCTTTCTCTTTTGTTTACACAATTATGCTTTGACTTATAAATCAGGGGCAAAAATAGCGAAGAGATTTTGTGTTATTAATTTGGGGCCGGGCACCCCGCTGACAACTCTTCTATCATTGGATAAGCGGATGAAGCCACTAGTCCAGGGTGTAAAGGTCCAATCAACAAGTGAGATAAAGTTTCTCTATTTACGTCCTCATGAGCTAAAACAGGAGCACAAAACAGGAGTAATTTTGAAAGTTTTCAAGGTAACACATGAGCAATTTACTTTGGAGTGGCGGTTAAATACCACATGTAGGTAGGTATGGTGGACACAACGGGAAAACTTTGGTTTTTGGGAGTTGGATGCACGAGTAGATCTCATACTCGGTACAAGTGGAGGCTAGCAAAAGACTGGGAGGGACAAATCAAGAGAGCATAAGATCCATAATCATGCATAACGACATAAACATCATTAATCAAAGCATAAGTGGTACCACAAGTTCAAAAACTAAATGATCATGGAAGCTATTCATGACTGGTTCATACTCATAAACATGGTGTGAGCATGCGCTAAGTCAACCAAATAAAACATTCAAAGGAGAACACCGCAAATTTATGCTTCAATATGACAAGAACAACTCATGATTCTTTCAAAGGAACAATAAACACTGTCGGCTATTTGAGCTAATCATGCTACTCAATAACCAAAAGGCTTTACAACTAAAATAACATCTAGCATGATATGAGAAAGTCTAGCCACAGTCTATACAAACTTCTACTTGCACCGTTAAAAATTCTACCTCAAGCAGCAGTTTCTTTTCCCAACAAGCACCATAAAAATCATGCTTTAACAAAAACTCTCTAAATTCTATAGCAAGAAAACATGAGAGGACTCACAAAACTCTACTAAAACTAACAGCTCTAAACAAGAGATGAAATGAAAACAAGAGCTAAACAGGAATTTTTGCAGCAACTAGAAGAAAACTAAGAATACTAGCATAGCAAATATTCAAACGAAAAAGAGGAGCGTGTCTCTCTCCCAAACAAAAAAAATGCTAGGATCCAACTATATTATTGCATCAAGGAAAACAAAAGGAAACAAAATAAAAACAAACATACGCTCCAAGTAAACTTCATATGATGTGACCGAATAAAAATATAGTTTCACGAGAAGTGACCTGATAGATAGTTGATCAAGAAGGGGATGCCTTGGGCATCCCCAAGCTTACATGCTTGAGTATTCTTAAAATATGCTTGGATGAAACACGGGGGAATCCCCAAGCTTTGACCTTGCACTCTTCTTGATCACATATATCACCTCTTGTCTTGACCCTTGAAAACTTCCTTCACACCACACTCAAACAGTAATTCGCATTAGAGGGTTAGTGCAACAATTAAAAATCCCTTGGTTCGGTATGAAACAAGCGCTATTGATAATTTTAAACATTAGCTACAGCAACTTATGTTTCGTGAAGCAAAGAAATCCACTTGACATCGCAAAAGATCAAATGCAAGAAAAATGGCAGAATATGTCAAAACCAGAACAGTTTGTAAAGACTAATTTTTTTCGAGGCACTTAGGTTTCTCAGATCGAAAAACTTAAAGAGCAAAAAAGTTTCTAATTTAGCTGAGGAATAAGCAAAAAAAAATTCAGATCATTCTGATCTTCCAGGATTTTATACGATTTTTTACGGTGGACATCAGAAATCTGTTTCCGGCGCAGAAATCCGAAAACCAACTCCAACTCTCGTCAGAAACCTTACTTGGCATTACTAAAACATGAAAAAAAGATACAAAGGAGTTGCTACGTAAGTATACAACCCCTTGACTCAAATAAAACATATAAAAACAAAGCAAAAAATAAAACCATGGGTTATCTCCCAAGAAGTGCTTTTCTTTAACGCCTTTTAGCTAGGCCCATAAAAGTGGAATCAAGTATTTTCAAGTGAATAAGCATCCAAATTGTAACTTGTTCGAATAAAGTAATCAAAATGAAACTTAATTTTATTTTTAGGAAAGTGTTCCATACCTTTCTAGAGTGGGAACTGAAACTTAATATTCCCTTCTTTCATATCAATAACAGAACCAACAGTTCTAAGAAAAGGTCCTCCCAAAACAATTGGACAAGAAGCATTGCATTAAATATTAAAGAAAACAAAATCAACAGGGACAAGAGCATTATTAACCATGATAAGAACATCATCAACTCTCCCCAAAGGTTTCTTTCTAACATTATCAATAAGACGAATATCCAAATAACAAGGTTCTTTTGGTGGTAAATCAAGAATATCATAGAGTTTCTTGGGCATAACAGAGATACTAGCACCAAGATCACATAGAGCATTGCAATCAAAATCATTAAATTTCATTTTAATAATAGGCTCCCAACCATAATCTAGCTTCCTAGGGATAGAGGTTTCACATCTTAATTCATCTTCTCTAATTTGCATGAGAGCATTTGTAATATGTTTTGTGAAAGCCATATTCATAGCACTAGCATTAGGACAACTAGCAAGATTTTGTAATAACTTAATCACTTCAGTTATGTTAAAATCATAAAATTTAAGATCATTTTTATCAAAGATAATGGGACCATTGTCTGCCATGTTTTTTAAAAAATCAGTACTTTTATCAGGAGCATTTTTAGCAGTTTCAGACAGTTTTGGATTTTTACTAGCAGAAATGGAAGTGTTTCCAACACCAATTACTTTACCATTGATAGTAGAAGGTTTTCTAGAATGAGAAGATTCAGTTTTACTAGTGGTGGTCATGGTGCAAACATTAGCTACATTGTTCTTTCTAGCTATTTCATCTTCTCTTTCCCATCTAGCATGCAATTTAGCTAACATTCTAACATTATCATCAATTACAATTTGGATAGCATTCAAAGTTTTACTTTCTTTAAAATAATGAGGCATAACCTTTGGTTTCAGAAAATCAACATCAAAAGCAAGACTATCAACTTTAGAAGCAAGAACATCAATTTTGCCAAAATTTTCCTCAACGGATTTATTAAAAGCAGTTTGTGTACTAATAAAATTCTTAAGCATGTTCTCAATATCAGAGGGTACACTTTTATTATTGTTGTAGTAATTACCATAAGCATTGCTATTATTGGGAGGATATGGCCTATAATTGTTGCTACCAAAATTATTCCTATAAGCATTGGTGTTGAAATTATTATATTTAATGAAGTTCACATCAACATGCTCTTCTTGAGCAACCAAAGAGGCCAAAGAAAATTATTTGTATCAATAGGAGCATGGCCATTCACAAGCATAGACATAATAGCATCAAGTATTTCATTCAAAGAGGAGGTTTCTTCAACAGAATTTACCTTCTTACCAGTTGTAGCTCTCTCAATGTGCCACTTAGAATAATCTACCATCATATCATCAAGAAGCTTTGTTGCTAACCCCAAGGTCATGGGCATAAAGGTTCCTCCAGCAGCTGAATCCAGAAGGTTTCTTGAAGAAAAATTCAGACCTGCATAAAAGGTCTGGATGATCATCTAAGTAGTTAGTCCGTGAGTGGGACAATTCTTTACTAAAGATTTCATTATTTCCCAAGCTTTAGCAACATGATCATTATCGAGTTGCTTAAAATTCATAATGCTACTTCTTAAAGATATAATATTAGCAGGAGGATAATATTTTCCAATGAAAGCATCTTTACACTTAGTCCAAGAATCAATACTATTTCTAGGCAAAGATAGCAACCATTTTTTAGCTCTTCCTCTCAAAGAGGAAGGAAACAATTTTAGTTGAATAATATCTCCATCAACATCTTTATATTTTTGCATCTCACATAGTTCAACAAAATTATTAATATGGGCAGCAGCAGCATCAGTATTAACACCAGAAAAATTGCTATCTCATGACAAGGTTTAACAGGGCAGGTTTTATCTCATCAAAATCAGTAGTAGGAGCAGGTGGAGCAATAGGTGTGCTAATGAAATCATTGTTGTTGGTGCTAGTAAAGTCACACAACTTATTGTTCTCAGGAGTAGTCATTTTAACAAGACTAAAAACAGGAATAAAAGTCCAACTAGTATAAGAAATAATTTTTTTTGTTTTTGATAAAAAGAAGCAAACAAGACAAAATAAAATAAACTAAGAAAAACAAAAACAAAGTAAAGAGATTGGAAGTGAGAGACTCCCCTTGCAGAAATTCTCTTCCTCCCCAGCAATGGCTCCAGAAAACTTGTTGATGGCGTGTAGTTGACGCCCTCGTTGGTAAACCCCAAGAGAAAGGTTGTGAAGAGTGTAGCAGCAAGTTTTCCCTCAGAAAAGAAACAAAGGTTGAATCGACCAGTAGGAGGACAAGCAATCTCTGAAGGTTGATGCAGCTGAGGTGGCAGGGCGCACTACCGGTTCAGCAGCAACGTGGAACCTACACAACACAATCAAAGCACTCTGTCCCAACGAAGCAGTGAGGTTGTCAATCTCACCAGTTTTCCTGAACACAAAGAGGTTAAATGTATGGTGTAGAAAATAGTAGGAAAACAATAGGAACAGAATGAGAGCAGTATGAAAGCAGTAGGTGTTTTATCAGCATGAGGAAAAAGGACCGGGGTCCACAGTTGACTAGTGGTGTCTCTCCGTGAAAGATAAATAACATGTGTGGTGAACAAATTACAGCTGGGCAATTGACAAAAATGAAGGCTGCACCGTAGTGCATATGCAAGACATAAAGATTACTATGTGATTCATGCGGGCATTAAAACAAAATACATAGACCGTTATCCAACTACATCTATGAATAAAAATCCACCCTCCGAATATCATCCAAACAAATGTTGAGTATTAAGTTGCAAGCAACAGATAATCGCAGTAAGCAAAGTGTGTAATGTAAACAATAACATCATCCTTAGACAAAGCATTGTTGTTTTATCCCTAATGGAAACAACACATCCTCCATCTGTCACGTTTCTGTCACTCGAGCACAGATGAAAAGGAGGCATGAACCCACTATCGAGCATAAATACTCCCTCTTGGAGTTACTATCATATACTTGGCCAGATCATCTACTAATAACAGAGAGAATGCAAGATCATAAATAACATATGCATGAAGATAACATGATAGATTGATAATCAGAAGACATAGCATTCAACATTCATCAGATCCCAGCAAACACAACATGTAGCATTACATAAAGATGATCTTGATCATGATAGGCAGCTCACAAAATCTAAACATGACGTACAAAGTGGAGAGAACAACCATCTAGCTACCGCTATGGACCCGTAGTCCATGGATGAACTACTCATGCATCACTTCGGAGGAGGGCATGGTGGTGTAGACCCCTCCGGTGATGATTTCCCCCTCCGGCAGAGTGCCGGGGAGATCTCCAGAACCCTCACGATCTCGGGATGATGGTGACGGCGGCCTCGGGTGTTTCTCGGGAAAAGGTGGGATATATCTAGGGTTTTGTCTCGGGGGGATTAAATAGGCGAAAGGGCAGAGGCGGTGGAGGCCTGGGGGCCCCAGATCACCCCCCCCCCCGGCGCGACCAAGGGGGGTCCTACCCGCCCTATGGTGTGGGCTCGCTGAGGCCCCCCTCCGGGTCTCTTCGGGACTCCGTGGAACCTTCAGGAATTCTAAGACTTCCGGGCTTCGAATTTTCCAATTCCGAGAATATTTCCAGAACAACTTTTCTGAAACTAAAAACAACAGAAAACAGGGAACTGGCTCTATCGCATCTTGTCAATAGGTTAGTCCAGAAAATCGAGAAAAATGGCATAAAGTGTATAGCAAACATGTGGGAAACAATAAGAAAACAACATGGAACATCAGAAATTAAGGATACATTTATGACGTATCACTCCTCCCCAAGAATCTTCTTCTCTAAGCGCTTTGCTCCATGGACGCGGGTAACTCCCTTGCATTCCAATCTAGGGTGTTCATCCATGTTCCTCGTTGGAGACTTGTTTTTTCTTGAGATTTCTTGGTGGTAGAGGTTCCTAGGATGTTCCATTGCATGCTAGAAACAATAGGTTAGCCTCCACTTAGTCCGATATAGTTTTAGACCTAGATGTAAATCACCCAAGTTACGAATTTTGTGGAACTGGATTATCCAGACCAGTACTGAACTGGAAATTCCCGTTGGGTTATGTCCCCTTTCCAATTTTTAGAACTTCTGTGATTTTGCTAGGACTTTTTCATGATCGCATTGTGGCTACTTCTCTATTGTTCCTAGTATGGTTGCTATGCCATGACTTGTGTGTACTTATCTATGATATCCATCCATTATTCTACTTTCACAGGCGGTTCCAATGTTGACTCCCAGCTGGTCTCTCGCAAGCGCCCCAATTACCATGAATCTAGTGATGAAGATCATGGTGCTTCTAGGCCTCCAAGGAAGACCACTATCAAGCAAAAGTCCGGAGTTGTGAAGAAGACTACACCCAAGAAGAAGGGCAAGGCTCAGAGGAAGATCTACCAAAATGATTTTACTATTGCTGAGTACACCTTGATTCGTCCGAAATACTAGTATTCTCATGAGATAGATGTTGAGCTCGAGGATGAAAAATTCTGGTGCATGGAGAAATCCTACATATACTCAGACATTTGTTCTGACTGTAAGTTCCCCATCCGTCCTATGAACCCAACAAAGCTCGAGAAGCTCAAGGACAACGAAGCTTTTGCTCAAACCGCTATCATTGTGGAGAGGTTTGCTCTTGATGACCTCATGGAGACTCAATGCCCATATAATGTTCCTCTTGTGCTTCAGTTCATGTCCACCTTGGTGATTGGAAATGATATGCACCAGTGTTTGAAGGGGATGACTGGTTTAACCTTTTGTGAGGTTCCATTTCATAAGTTTGCTTGTGTGCTTGGGTACAAGTGGTGGGAGCATCCTTTTATTGGTCACCGTATGCATGATGAGAAGCCAAATTGGGAGAAGCTTGTGGTTGATATGTATCACCCGGATGATGTCATTGGCAAGGTGGAAGAACGTTTCCCCTTCTATAGTCAGCTTGTGCGCATCTTCAGGTCCTTCATTGCACCAAGTGGAGGTAACAATGATGCCCTCACTAGCCCTCTTTGCAACCTGTTGATTCTGGCTAAGCAATGCATTGAGGATCCTGATACCGAGAAGGTGTACTCTGTGGATGTCATGGACTTCATCTTCAATGAACTGTGCAATGCTATGATTGGTGGAAACACCATTCCCTATGCACCATACATCATGATGCTCACCAAGGACACCTTGAAGGATTAAGATTTTAGTAGGTTGCCTGTGGAGGATCATCATTTCAATAAGCTCTACATCACTAGGGAGAAACGTCTAGTGGACCCTTCTTCTGCTTCTGATAGTGGGTTCATGAGAGATGCTCGCACTAGTTCTTCAGATGCTCCTTGTGCTCCTCCTGTGGATATATCCTTTGTGCCTCAAGTCGGGAAGCTCTCCTGGTTTCAGTTCAACATCTTGTGCATAAAGTTGGACATCCACAAGGAGCAGTATCAAGCTTACCGTAGAGATGTTGCCATGTCTAATTCCCAATAACATATTCTTCACCATGTGTGTGGTGCTACAGGCACCCCTCCCACAGCTCTTGCTCCAGATTCATGTGATCAGTGGTCCTCTAGTGATGCCACCCCTTGGGCCAAGATCGAGACTGATGTTCGCCTCCCAACTCCTTCCAGTGCCCGTGCTGATGATGATGACGAGGATTGATACGTCATAAATGTATCCTTAATTTCTGATGTTCCATGTTATTTCCTACATGTTTGGTATACAATTTATGTCATTTTTATCGATTTTCCGGACTAACCTATTGACAAGATGCCACAGAGCAATTCCACAGAGAAGTTGGTGTGGAAATATTCTCGGAATTGGAAAATTTGAAGTCCGGAGGTCCTAGAATTCCCGAAGGTTCCACAGAGTCCCGAAGAGGCCCGGAGGGGGGCCACACCATAGGGCGGCGCACCCCTGGTCGCGCCATGGGTGGTGTGGGACCCCCAGGCCTCCACTGCCTTTTCCATTTCACATATTTATACCCCCCCCCCCCGACATATCAACCCTAAAAAGATACCACTTCGTCCCGAGAAACACCCGAGGCCACCGTCATCCCGAGATCGGGAGGGTTCTGGAGCTCTCCCCGGCACCCTGTCGGGAGGGGAATTCATCACGGGAGGGGTCTACACCACCATGCCCTTCTCCGAAGTGATGCGTGAGTAGTTCATCCCTGGAATACGGGTCCATAGCAGTAGCTAGATGGTTTTTCTCTCCATTTTGTACCTCATGTTTAGATCTCGTGAGCTACCTCACATGATCGAGATCATCTTTATGTAATGCTACATGTTGTGTTTGCTGGGATCTGATGAATGTTGAATGCTATGTCTTATGATTATCAATCTATCATGTTATCTTCATGCTTATGTTATTTATGATCCTGCATGCTTTCTGTTATTAGTAGATGTTGTAGCCAAATAGATGATAGTAACTTCAAGAGGGAGTATTTATGCTCGATAGTGGGTTCATGCCTCCTTTGAATCTGTGCTCGAGTGACAGAAACGTGAAAAATGGAGGATGTGATGTTGCCATTAGGGAGAAAACAATGGTGTTTACCTAGTTTACATTGATTACATTACACACTTTGCTTACTGCGATAATTTGTTGCTTGCAACATAATACCCAACATTTGTTCGGGTGATATTCGGAGGGTGGATTATTAGACATAGATGCAGTTGGATGACGGTCTATATATTTTGTTGTAATGCCCGCATGAATCACATAGTAATCTTTATGTATTGCATATGCACTAAGGTGCAACCTTCATTTCTGTCAAATGCCGAGCTGTAATTTGTTCACCATGCATGTTATTTATCTTTCACGAAGAGAGACCACTAGTGAATTGTGTACCCCGGTCCATTTTCTCATACTGATAATACACACACTGCTTTCATACTGTTACTACTTCTTTCATACTATTCTCCTACTCTTTTCCACAACATACGTTTAACCTCTTTGTGTTCAGCAAAACCGGTGAGATTGACAACCTTACTGCTTCGTTGGGGAAAAGTGACTTGATTGTGTTGTGTAGGTTCCATGTTGCTGCTGAACCGGTAGTGCACCCTGACATCTCAGCTGCATCAACCTTTTGAAGTTACTCCTTCCTCCTACTGGTCGATTCAACCTTGGTTTCTTTCTGAGGGAAACTTGATGATGCACTCTTGATACCTTCCTCTTGGGGTCTCCCACCGAACGTGTGTTCACACGCATCAAGCACTTTTATGGCGCCGTTGCCGGGGAGGAAGAGAATTTCTGCAAGAGGAGTCTCTCACTTCCAATCTATTTATTTTGTTTTTGTTTTTCTTAGTTTATTTTATTTTGTCTTGTTTGCTTCTCTTTATCAAAAACACAAAAAAAATAGTTCTTATTCTAGATGTAGTTTTATTCCTGTTTTTAGTCTTGTTAAAATGACTACTCCCGAGAAAACTAAGTTGTGTGACTTTAATAGCACCAACAACAACGATTTCATTAGCACACCTACTGCTCCACCTGCTCCTCACTCTGATTTTTATGAGATAAAGCCTGCCCTGTTAAACCTTGTTATGAGAGAGCAATTTTCTGGTGTTAATACTGATGATGTTGTTCCCCATCTTAATAATTTAGTTGAACTATGTGAGATGCAAAAATATAAAGATGTAGATGGGGATATTATTAAACTGAAATTGTTTCCTTTCTCTTTGAGAGGAAGAGCTATAGAATGGTTGCTATCTTTGCCTAGAAATAGTATTGATTCTTGGACTAAGTGTAAAGATGCTTTCATTGGAAAATATTATCCTCCTGCTAAGATTATATCTTTAAGAAGTAGTATTATGAATTTCAAGCAACTTGATAATGAGCATGTTGCTAAATCTTGGGAAAGAATGAAATCTTTGGTAAAGAATTGTCCCACTCATGGACTGACTACTTGGATGATCATCCAAACTTTTTATGCAGGTCTGAATTTTTCTTCAAGAAACCTTCTGGATTCAGCTGCTGGAGGAACCTTTATGTCCATTACCTTGGGGTCAGCATCAAATCTTCTTGACGATATGCTGTTAAATTATTCTGAGTGGCACACTGAGAGCTACAACTGGTAAGAAGGTAAATTCTGTTGAAGAAACCTCCTGTTTAAGTGATGGACTTGATGCTATTATGTCTATGATTGTGAATGGCCATGCTCCTATTGATCCAAATAATGTTCCTTTAGCCTCTTTGGTTGCTCAAGAAGAGCATGTTGACGTGAACTTCATTAAAAATAATAATTTCAACACCAATGCTTATAGGAATAATTTTGGTAGCAACAATTATAGGCCATATACTTCAAATAATAGCAATGCTTATGGTAATTCTTATGGTAATTACTACAACAATAATAAAAGTGTACCCTCCGATCTTGAGAACATGCTTAAGAAATTTATTAGTACACAAACTGTTTTCAATAAATCCGTTGAGGAAAATTTTGGCAAAACTGACATTCTTGCTTCTAAAGTTGATAACCTTCTCTTGATGTTGATTTTCTGAAACTAAAGGTTATGCCTCATGATGTTAAAGAAAGTAAAACTTTTAATGCTATCCAAATTCGAATTCATAATAATGTTAGGATGTTAGCTGAATTGCATGCTAGATGGGAAAAAGAAGATGAATTGGCTAGAAAGAATAATATAGCTAATGTTTGCACCATTACCACCACTAGTAAAACTGAAGCCTCTCGTGCTAGAAAACCTTCTACTATCAATGTTAAAGTAATTGGTGTTGGAAATATTCCCAGTTCTTGCTAAAAATGTTTCCTGATAAAAGTGCTGAAATTTTTAGAAATATGGGAGACAATGGTCTCATTACCTTTGATAAAAATGATCTTGAATTTGATTATTGCAACATAACTGAAGTAATTAAGTTCTTGCAAAAGCTTGCTAATTGTCCTAATGCTAGTGCTATGAATATGGCTTACACAAAACATATTACAAATGCTCTAATGCAAATTAGAGAGGATGAATTAAGGTGTGAAGCCTCTATCCCTAGGAAGCTAGATGATGGTTGGGAAATCATTATTAAAATTAAGGTGAATGATTTTGATTGCAATGCTTCTTGTCCAATTGTTTTGGGAAGACCTTTTCTTAGAACTATTGGTGCTGTTATTGATATGAAATAGGGGAATATTAAATTTCAGTTCCCACTCAAGAAAGGTATGGAACACTTTCCTAGAAAGAGAATGAAGTTGCCTTTTGATTCTATTATTCGAACGAGTTACAATTTGGATGCTACTTCACTTGAAAATACTTGATTCCACTTTTCTGGGCCTAGCTAAAAGGCGTTAAAGAAAAGCACTTCTTGGGAGATAACCCATGGTTTTTTTTTTGCTTTCTTTTTATCTGTTTTGTTTTAGGAAAGGGGTTTTATACTTCTGTACCAACTCTTTTGTATCTTTATTTTCATGTTTTAGTTGTGCCAAGTAAAGTTTCTGACGAGAGTTAGAGTTGGTTTTTGGATTTGTACGCAGGAAACAGATTTCTGTTGTCCACCGTAAAAAATCTATAATTCACAGAAAAATCAGAATGGCAAAGGCCCGAAAAAATTCGTGTTTATAGACTGTTCTGGTTTTGATAGATTCTGCCATTTTTCTTCCATTTGCTCTTTTGCGATGTCAAGTGGATTTATTTGCTTCACGAAACATAAGTGGCTGTAGCTAATGTTTAAAATTATCAATACCACTTGTGCCCTTACATAACCCATGAATTTTTTATGGTTGCACTAACCCTCTAATGCGAATTACTCTTTGAGTGTGGTGTGAAGGAAGTTTTCAAGGGTCAAGAGAAGAGGGTGATATATGTGATCAAGAAGAGTGCAAGGTCAAAGCTTGGGGATACCCACGTGGTTCATCCAAGCCTATTTTAAGAAGGCTGAAACATCTAATCTTGGGGATGGCCAAGGCATCCCCTTCTTCATCAACAATCTATCAGGTCACTTCTAGTGAAACTATATTTTTATTCGGTCACATCGTACGAAGTTTACTTGGATAGTTTGTTTGTTTTTTTTCTTTTTTTCTTTGTTTTCCTTGCTGCAATAATATAGTTGGACCCTAGCATTCCTGGTTTGGGAGAGATACACGCTCCGCTTTTTCGTTTGAATACTCGTTATGCTAGTATTCTTAGTTTTCTTTTAGCTGCTGCAAAATTCCTGTTTACCTCTGGTTTTCATTGCATTTCTTGTTCAGAGCTGTTAGTTTTAGTAGTATTATGTGATTACTCTCATTTTTGCTTGTTGTAGCATTTAGAGAGTTTTTGTTAAAGCATGTTTTGTATGGTGCTTGTTGGGAAAAGAAACTGCTGCTTGTGGTAGAATTTATAACGGTGCAAGAAGAAGCTTATATAGACTGTGGCTAGACTTTTTCATATCATTCTAGATGTTATTTTAAGTCTAAATCCTTGTGGTTATTTTGTAGCATGATTAGCCTCAAATAGATGAGAGTGTTTAATGTGCCATTGAAAGAATCATGAGTTGTTCTTGTCATATTGAAGCATGAATTTGTGGTGTTCTCCTTTGAATGTTTTATTTGGCTGACTTGGCGCATGCTCACACCATGTTTATGACTATGAAACAGTCAATTATAGCCTCTATGATCATTTAGTTTTTGAACTTGTGGTACCACTTATGCTTTGATTAATGATGTTTATGTCGCTATGCATGATTATGGCTCTTATGCTCTCTTGATTTGTTGCTCCCCATCTTTTGCTAGCCTCCACATGTACTGAGTATGAGCTCTACTTGTGCATCCAACTCCCAAAAATCAAAGTTTGCCAAATGTGTCCACCATACCTACCTACATGTTGTATTTAACCGCCAATCAAAAGTAAATTGCTCATGTGTTATCTTTAAACTTTCAAAATTACTCCTGTTTTGTGCTCATGTTTTAGCTCATGAGAACGTAAATAGAGAATCTTTATCTCACTTGTTGATTGGACTTTCACACCCTGGACTAGTGGCTTCATCTGCTCAGCCCCAAAATTAATAAGAGCAAATTCTCTTCACTATTTTTTCCCCTGATTATCAGTCAAGCATAATTGTGTAAACAAAAGAGAAAGAGGGATGACCTTCTACCCAGATGCGTCCTTCTATGAGATCCGCTCTTATGAAGTCTAGTTGGCTTGTGACATACTGTATTTTATGTTTACCATTCGTTGACATAAGCATACACCTCTCTTAAAAAAACTTTTATACCTCTTTTTAATAAAATAAAAGCTCTAGCACATGAGTTGATCCCCGCTTCCCTCTGTGAAGGGCCTTTCTTTTACTTTTATGTTGAGTCTCCGTCTTCTAACTTTATGCACACTTGAGAGAGCATAGTTGCCATTCTGAGTTTTATGTGCATTTGTCACATAAACATTATTAATTGATTAATGATGTGTTATTGATTCTTCTCTAATTATTTGTTCTAGTCTTCCTCATGAACTTCAAAGGTGTCCTGGCATTTATGTCTTGCCCCACTCTTAAGGACCAGCGAAATATCACTTTGACATGTTTTCTCTATACTTGAAAGAAACATATATCTTTCATTGCATTGTTATTCATGATCTTTTATTTGAGTTACTTCTCATGATGCAAGGTGATTGATATGCTTTATTATTAAAATTCTATTTATCATGCTTGTGTTGAAGTTCTATGATCTTAGCTTACTTATGCTTTTACATTATTGATGATCAAGCTTATGTTGGTAGCATGTCACCTCAGAAATTATGTGTTTTTATCGTTTACCTACTCGAGGACGAGTAGGAACTAATCTTGGGGATGTTGATACGTCATAAACGTATCCTTAATTTCTTATGTTCCATGTTGTTTTCATGTTGTTTCCTACATGTTAGCTATACACTTTATGTCATTTTTATCGATTTTCCGGACTAACCTATTGACAAGATGCCACAGAGCCAATTCCCTGTTTTCTGTTGTTTTTAGTTTTAGAAAAGTTGTTCTAAAAATATTCTCGGAATTGGAAAATTCAAAATCGAGAGGTCCTAGAATTACCGAAGGTTCCACGGAGTCCCGAAGAGGCCCGGAGGGGGCCACAGGGGGCCCACGCCATAGGGCGGCGCGCCCCTGGCCACACCATAGGGTGGTTAGGGCCCCCAGGCCTCCACAGCCTTTGCCCTTTCGCCTATTTATACCCCCCGACATATCAATCCTAAAAAGATACCACTTCGTCCCGAGAAACACCCGAGGCCGCCGTCATCGTCATCTCGAGATCAGGACGGTTCTGGAGCCGTTCCCAGCACCCTGCCGGGAGGGGAATTCATCACCGGAGGGGTCTACACCACCATGCCCTCCTCCGAAGTGATGCGTGAGTAGTTCATCCCTAGACTACGGGTCCATAGAAGTAGCTAGATGGTTGTTCGCTCCACTTTGTACCTCATGTTTAGATCTCGTGAGCTGCCTCACATGATCGAGATCATCTTTATTTAATGCTACGTGTTGTGTTTGTTGGGATCTGATGAATGTTGAATGCTATGTCTTCTGATTATCAATCTACCATGTTATCTTCATGCTTATGTTATTTATCGTCTTGCATGTGCTCCATTATTAGTAGATGCTCTGGCCAAGTAGATGCTAGTAACTCCAAGAGGGGGTATTTATGCTCAATAGTGGGTTCATGCCTCCTTTGCATCTGTGCTCGAGTGACAGAAACATGACGAATGGAGGATGTGTTGTTGCCATTAGGGTGAAAACAACGGTGTTTACGTAGTTTACATTGTTTACATTACACACTTTGCTTACTGCGGTAATCTGTTGCTTGCAACTTAATACCCAACGTTTGTTCGGATGATATTCGGAGGGTGGATTATTAGACATAGATGCTGTTGGATGACGGTCTATGTATTTTTTTGTAATGCCCGCATGAATCACATAGTAATCTTTATGTCTTGCATATGCACTACGGTGCAGCCTTCATTTCTGTCAATTGCCCAACTATAATTTGTTCACCACGCATGTTATTTATCTTTCATGGAGAGACACCACTAGTGAACTATGGACCCTGGTCCATTTTCTCATACTGATAATACACACACTTCTTTCACACTGTTGTCATACTGTTACTACTGCTTTCATACTGTTCTCCTGCTGTTTTCCACACCATACGTTTAACCTCTTTGTGTTCAGCAAAACCTACGAGATTGACAACCTCACTGCTTCATTGTGGCAAAGTGATTTGATGTGTTGTATAGGTTCCACATTGATTCTGAACCGGTAGTGCGCCCTGACATCTCAGCTGCATCAACATTCTGAAGTTACTCTTTCCTCCTACTGGTCGATTCAACCCTGGTTTCTTTCTGAGGGAAACTTGCTGCTGCACTCTTCATACCTTCCTCTTGGGGCTCCCAACGAACGTGTGTTCACACGCATCAAGGATGGATAGGGCGATGGATCGGCTGAGGAGTCTGACGACTAGCTCGTCATGAGACGCTAGCATCACTATTTGTCTCCTTTTTGATGTTTCAATGACAAAGGGGGAGAAGAAGTAGTATATTAGGTCTATGAGATTTGCATAGGTTCGGGCACAAGCATGCTTCTTTATCATTCTTTCTCTTGGCAACATAGTCAAGACCTTGCTTGCCATTTTGTGGTCTAGGAGCAACCACTTGTGGCTTTGGAGCCACTTGTGGCCTAGGATCCACAACTTTCTCAACACTAGGGGTCTTACCCTTGATTCTTGCTAGCTCTTCCTTCAACCTAGCATTCCCCTCAATAACATTTGCATGATCAAAAGAATAAGAAGAAGAAGAAGAAGTACTAGGCACATTGAATTGATCTAGTTGAGTTTGAAGTGGTTCACAAGACTTGTTGAGGGTAGAGTGTTCACCCTCCAAGGCCTTGTGAGCCTTGGCGAGCTTCTCTAACTCCTCGATTAAGTTTTCATGACCAACCCCAAACTCAACCTTCCTCTTTTTAACCCTTTTATATTTATAAATTGCATGATCACATTCTTTAGTGAGCTTAGACATTAACCCATTATGTGACTCTTCAATAGACTCAAGTTTCTCTTCAAGAGATACTTGAAGCTCGTGTTCTTTCTCAAGAGCATTTGAGAGGGAGCCCTTTTCAACGGAATCTTCCCTCTCGGTATCACCTTTGTTCTCACCCTCTTGGGCCTCCCCCAATTGGCTCATGAGGGCATCTTTAATGGGTTGTAAGATAAAATCGTATGACAGTAGTCCAACTCACCAAACAACAGCGTATCATACAACTATTTCAATGGTTTGTTGGTAGAGTTGTTGGTAAAGTAGTACAATATATCCAATCATATAGTCAATTTAGTGGGACGATATCTTGACATACGTGCTACCTTGTTGGTTGCATATCATACAACTCATATTCTCTCACCTCATTATTACTATGCCATTTAGGATTTTAGCTGAGTTGGCATGCTATCTTACGATGACATGGACATTGTTGGAGATGCCCTGAGGAGGTCAAAGTACCTCTTGGTCTCACCTTGCACGTTAGACATAAATATACCCAAAGAGACAATTTCATCTTTAACACTAGGACTTGCAAGGTTATTATTTTCACTTAGAGTCTTAGAGTTGGAGGAAGATGATACCTCGGCGGCTTTTGCCATGAGGCACTTTGCGGAAGGTTGATAAAGATTTTCATTGGGGTATTCAAAGAGTGATTGAGATGACGAAGATGTAATAGAAATATCTCACTTCACTTGTGGTTTCTTCTTCATCATCATCACCGGAATCATACTCTTCTTGAGTCACTAGCACATATCTTGAATATGGTTTCTTGTTGAAAGTTTTCTTCTTGAAGTAAGGATTTTTGTTGGGGAGATTTGACTTATCCTTGAGAACAAGTTTTCCTCCTTGGCTTTCCCTATTCTCAAAGGGGCACTCGGCAACAAAGTGATACTTGTCTTGACAATTGAAACAAGCCCTCACTTTTTGCGTCTCTTCCTTTCCATAGATTGACTTGGTCTTATCCTCAACATATTCCTTGGCCTAGGGAGGTTTCTTTCAAAACTTTTGCACCGCAAGAGCAATGATGTTCTTAAGCACGGGATCATACTCTTGATCATTTAGCGGAGTCAAGTTTTCCCTCAAAGCAAGCTCTTCTTGTTGATCCACCACCTTGGTCACAACCTTGGTCTTCAACGCAACGGAGGATTCTTTGTGCATTCGAATAGCACGATCACAAGTGTCATGAGCAAGCTTTGTTTGAACTTGAAAGGACGACATCTCTTGTATCACCTCACTTGAAGTCATGAGGTGATAGTTGTGCCTTCCTTGAAGGCTCTTCAAGTCCACGGGCTCAAAGGGCATGAGGGCACTCATATACTTCTTTCACCATTAAGCATATAGAACCCTTTGGCCTTATTTCTCAAGGCATCAAACCTATTCCTCTTCATGCTTTCATTGCCCTCAAACATGGAGATAAGAGCTTCCCATGTTTCCTAGGCGGTGGAGAATTGTTGAATGTTAGGCATGATCTTCTCAACCTCGGCTTGTTGGAGTATGTGCAAAGTGGTGTAGTTGAGTTGGCAATCTAGTGCGTCTCTTCTTGTCAAGTTCTTGGGGTCATGAGGCTTGTATCCATCTTGAACAAACCCTTCGAAGCTCAATACAAGAAGAGTTCAAATGAGTTTTCATGTAATATTTCCATTGACTAAAACAATGTGTATCAATTTTAGTAGGTTCGCCTCTAGGGTTAAGATGAGGATATGGGATAGGAAGATCGGAAGAGTACCTTCCGACGACATTATGGTACTCATACTTTTCATCCTTTCCCTTAGGAGATGAAGTTTTATGAGAGGAGGAAGCATCACTTTTAGTTCCTCCACCCTCATTCTCATCTTCCTTATCATCCGGAATTTATTCCGAAGGAATCGAAGATGATTATTCCGAACCTTTGGCTTTCAAGAGTTGCATCATTAAATCACGCAACTCCGTCATTTTGGCATCCATGGATGAGGTCAAAGAATATTTCATTTCCTTGAGATCATTCATGGTGTCTGGCGCCGCGGGGTCAGCGGTTTCCGCTTCGTTGACCATACTAAACTCTCAGGCGGTTTGATACGTCTCCAACGTATCTATACTTTCTGATGTTCCATGATCATATTATGTCAATTGCTACTTGTTTTCTCCCTTATTTATAGCATTTTTATACGTTTTCCGGGACTAACCTATTAAGAAGATGCCAAGTGCTAGTTCCCTGTTTTCTGCTATTTTTGGTTTCAGAAAACCCTAATAACCTGATCAAAAATCCCCCAAAAGTTCCGTAGCCGCCGTCACCGTCAACCCTAGATCAGAGGGGTTCTGAAGCTGTTTCCGGCACCCTGCCGGAGAGGAGATCATCACCGGAGGCTTCTACATCACCATGCCTGCCTCCGGAGTGATGCGTGAGTAGTTCATCCTTGGACTACAGGTTCGCAGCTGTAGCTATATGGTTGTCTTCTCCTCATATGCCTCCATGTTTAGATCTCGTGAGCTTCTATCATGATCGAGATTGATCTTATGTAATTCTATATGCTGTGTTTGCTGGGATCCGATGAATATTGAACTTATGCCAAGTTGATTATAGTCTTTATTTGCATATGCTATTTGTGATCCTGCGTGCTTTCCGTTGCTAGTGGTCGCTCTGGCCAAGTAGTTGCTAGTGAGTCCAAGAGGGAGTATTTATGCTCGATAGTGGGTTCATGCCTCCTCACCACCTTGCTCGAGTGACAGAAACGTGAAGGGGGGATGTGATGTTGCCATTAGGGAGCAAACTGCGGCGAGAGTCCCCGCGTGCATAATCATTGCTTACATTACACACTTTGTTTAATGCAGTTATATGTTGCTTGCAACTTAATACCTAAGGGGGTTCGGATGATAACCTGAGGGTGGATTATTAGTCACAGATGCATATGGATGTCGGTCTATGTATATTGTTGTAATGCCCTTACTAAATATCATAGTAGTCTTCATGTCATGTTGTGCACTGCGGTGCAACCTCTGTTTGTCAATTGCCCAGCTGTAATTTGTTCACCCAGCATGCTATCTTTTATGGAGAGACACCACTAGTGAAACTATGAACCCCGGTCCATTTTTCCACACTATTAAACAAACCACAACTATTTCCTGATTTTTACTTACTGCAATCATACATCATTTTCCACACTATACGTCTAATCTTTGTTTTCAGCAAGACCGGTGAGATTGACAACCTCACTGTACCGTTGGGACAAAGTATTTTGGTTGTGTTGTGTGCAGGTTCCACATTGTTGCTGACACCGGTGAAGCGCCAGCACCACCGTCAGTGGCATCAACCTTCCTAAGATCCTCTTCCTCCTACTGGATTGATAACCTTGGTTCTTAACTGAGGGAAACTCTTGCCGCTTGCTCATCACACCCTCCTCTTGGGGTTTCCAACGGTTGCCATCACAAGTAGCAAGGAGTTTCTGGCGTCGTTGCCGGGGAGGAAGAAGTCTTCTGTCAAGGGGAGTCTCTCACTCTAAACCTCTTTATTTTTTTATTGTCTTGTTTTTATTTATTTCTTTGTCTTGTTTTGCTTCTCTTTATCAAAAACAAAAAAAAATAGTTTACTTCATAGTTGTTATTTATTTTCTTGCTTTTATTCTGCTAAAATGAGTTTCTCTGAGAATACTAAGTTGTGTGATTTCACTAGCACAAACAACAATGATTTTATTTGTACACATATTGCTCCTCCTGCTCCTACTGCTGCTTTCTATGAGATTTAACCTGCTTTATTAAATCTTGTTACGAAAGAGCAATTTTATGGTATTAGTACTGATGATGCTGCTGCCCACCTTAATAATTTTGTTGAATTATGTGAGGTGCAAAAATATAAAGATGGGGATGGAGATATTATTAAACTGAAATTATTTCCTTTCTCTTTGAGAGGAAGAGCTAAAGAATGGTTGCTATCTTCGCCTAAAAATAGTATTGATTCATGGACTAAGTGTAAAGATGATTTCATTGGAAAATATTATCCTCCTGCTAAGATTATATCCCTGAGAAGCGATATAATAAATTTTAAACAATTTGATAATGAACATGTTGCTAAAGCTTGGGAAAGAATGAAAACTATGGTGAAGAATTGTCCCACTCATGGACTGACTACTTAGATGATTATACAAACCTTTTATGCAGGACTGAATTTCTCCTCAAAGAACCTATTGGATTCAGCCGCTGGAGGTACCTTTATGTCCATCACATTGGGCAATGCAACAAAACTTCTTGATGATATGATGATAAATTATTCAGAGTGGCACACTGAGAGAGCTCCACAAGGTAAGAAGGTAAATTTTGTTGAGAAAACCTCCTCTTTAAGTGAAAGTATTGATGCTATTATGTCTATGCTTGTTAATGGTAAAGCTCAAGTTGATCCTAATAATGTTCCTTTAGCCTCTTTGGTTTCTCAAGAAGAGCATGTTGATGTAAACTTTATTAGAAATAATAATTTTAACAACAATGCTTATAGAAATAATTTTGGTGGAAACAATTATAAGCCTTATCCTCCTAATAATGGTTATGGTAATTCTTATGGAAACTCCTACAATAGCAATAAAATCTTTACCTCTGATCTTGAAAACATGCTTAGAGAATTTATTAGCACACAAACTGCTTTTAATAAATCTGTTGAGGAAAAGCTTGGTAAAATAGATGTTCTTGCCTCTAAAGTAGATAGCCTTGCTATTGATGTTGATTTTCTAAAACTAAAGGTTTTGCCACAAGATGTTAAACAAATTAAAACTTTGAATGCCATTCAAGTTCGAATTGATGATAATGTTAGGTTGATGGCTGAATTGCGTGCTAGGTGGGAAAGAGAAGATGAATTGGCTAAAAAGAATAATATTGCTAGATTTTGCAATATCACAACCACTAGTAAAACTGAAGATCCAAGTGCTAGTAAACCTCCTGCTATCAATGGTAAAGTATTTGGTGTTAATAAAGTCCCTACTCCTTTGGTGAAACGTGCTAAATTGCCTCAAACTGCTGAAATTACTCCTGATAAAAGTGCTAAATTTTTTAGAGATGTGAGAGATAATGGTCCCATTACTTTTGATGATAATGATATTGATTTTTATGATTGCAATATCTCTTAAGTTATTATGTTTCTACAAAATCTTTCTAGAAGTCCCAATGCTAGTGCCATGAATATGGCATTTACTAAACATATTACTAATGCTCTCATGAAAGCTAGGGAAGAAAAGTTGAAACTTGAGACATCTATCCCTAGAAAATTAGATGATGGTTGGGAGCCTATCATTAAGATAAAAGTAAATGATTTTGATTGCAATGCTTTGTGTGATCTTGGTTCTAGTATCTCTGTTATGCCTCAAAAGCTTATAATATGATTGATTTACCACCGTTGGAACACTGTTATTTGGATGTTCATCTTGCTGATAATGCTAAGAAGAAACCTCTTGGTAGAATTTATGATGTTCTTATTATGGTTAACAATGACCTTGACCCTATTGATTTTGTTTTTATGAACATTGAATGCAATGTTTTTTGTCCTATTGTTTTGGGAAGATCTTTTCTTAGAACCGTTGCTGCTATTATTGATATGAAAGAGGGGAGTATTAAATATCAATTCCCCCTCAAGAAAGGTTTGGAACACTTTCCTAGAAATAATATGAAGCTACCTTCTGACTCTATTATTAGAGAAAGATATGATGTTGATTCTTCTTCACTTGAAAATACTTGAGTTGCCCTTTTATGCCTAGCTGAAAGGCGTTAAAGAAAAGCGCTACCGGGAGACAACCCGTTTTATTTCGTTGTTTTCAACCCGTTTTCTTTCGTTTTCTTTGATGTGCTTTTCACTTGGGTGTTTTCCATTTCCTTAGCAACCCCTCTGTATCTTTTCTTTTTTGTTTTTCTTGAGCCAAGTAAAGCCTCTAGTGGAAAGTTGAGGTTATATTTCGAATTTCTGCGCAGGAAACAGATTTCTGCTGTCCACCGTTAATTCCGTTAAAAATCACAAAAACTTCAAAATGACCTGAGTTTTTTTTTTCTTAATATTGAGTTATATACGCAACTTTTTTTAGTTTACCACTTTTTGATTTAGGCAACAGAATATTTTTTTTAAATTCGATCTTTACCTTCTGTTCTGTTTTGACAAATTTCTGCCATTTATTGCATTTGCATCTTAAAATCTCTTTATTTTGGTGTTCTTTTGAGAAAAAGAGTTTTAAAATAATTTGTGACAGTATATAATGTGTTTTTGAGTGTTATAATTGTGTTGAAAATGAACCATGTCAATTTATTATTTCAATTGCACTAACGTTGCTAATGAAGATTGTGAGAATTTTGGTGTGAAGGAAGTTTTCAAGGGTCAAGAGAAGAGGATTATATAATGTGATCAAGAAGAGTGAAAATCCTAAGCTTGGGAATGCCCCGGTGGTACATCACAGCAAATTCCAAGAAGACTCAAGCGTCTAATCTTGGGGATGCCCAAGGCATCCCCTTCTTCATCAACAAATTATCAGGTCACTTCTAGTGAAACTATATTTTTATGCGGTCGCATCTTATGTGCTTTACTTGGAGCGTCTTTTATTTTTGTTTTCAGTTTGTTTTTGTTTTTGCTTTCAGTTTGTTTTTACTTTTTCAATAAGCTTGGTTGGACCCCAGCATTCTTTTATTGGAGAGTGACACGCTCCGTTTTTTCATGAGAATACGTTGTATTC
Organism: Alopecurus myosuroides; assembly: GCA_028641055.1. Taxonomy (NCBI): domain Eukaryota; kingdom Viridiplantae; phylum Streptophyta; class Magnoliopsida; order Poales; family Poaceae; genus Alopecurus; species Alopecurus myosuroides. Next base: position 160,336,838 of record CM054059.1, read on the forward strand.
TTAATCTCTGTCTAGCTGCTGCATTTATTTAGCTCCTGTTTTGCATGCATCTATTATTAGAGCTGTTAGTTTTAGTAGTGTTATGTGATTACTCTCATGTTTTCTTGCTGTATCATCAAGAGTATTTTTGTTAAAGCATGTTTTGTATGGTGCTTGTTGGGAGAAAGAAAACTGCTGCTTGAAGTAGAATTTATAACAGTACTAGTAGAAGCTTGTATGGACTGTGGCTAGGACTTTTTCATGCCATGATAAATGTTATTTTAGTTTTAAAGCCTTCTGGTTATTGAGTAGCATGATTAGAATCAAATATCTTAGAGTGTTTAATATGTATTGAAAGATTCATGAGTTGTTCTTGTCATAGTAAAGCATCAATATATGGTATTCTCTTTTGAATGTTTTATTTGGTTGACTTGGCGCATGCTCACACCATGTTTATGACTACAAACCAGTCACGAATGACCTCCATGACCACTTAGTTTTTAAACTTGTGATACCGCTTATGTTTTAATTAATGATGCTTATGTCGCTATGCATGATTATGGCTCTTATGCTCTCTTGATTTGTCGCTCCCAGTCTTTTGCTAGCCTCCACCTGTACTGAGTATGAGCTCTACTAGTGCATCCAAACTCCCTTAAACCAAATGTTTTCTCATTGTGTCCACCATACCTACCTACATGTGGTATTTACTGCCATTCCAAAGTAAATTGCTCATGTGTTACCTTTAAAACCTTCAAAATTACTCCTGCTTTATGTTTCTGTTTTTGCTCATGAGGACGTAAATAGAGAATCTTTATCTCACTTGTTGATTGGATTTCACACCCTGGACTAGTGGCTTCATCCGCTTATCCAAATGATAGAAGAGCTGGCAGCGGGGTTCCCAGCCCCAAATTAATACAAACAAATTCTCTTCACTATTTTTCCCCTTGATTTATCAGTCAAAGCATAATTGTGTAAACAAAAGAGAAAGAGGGATGACCTTCTACACCAGTTGCGTCCTTCACCATGGGAGCCTCTCTTGTGAATCCAGTTGGCTTGTGACGTACTGTATTTTCTGTTTACCATTCGTTGACATTAGCATGCATCTCCCAAAATATAGACACTCCTCCACGGTATGTGATTGTTGGCAGGCACCCGAGGATTCGGTTTGCCATGGTTTGTGAAAGATAGCTGGGAGGAGTGTCAAACTTTTAATACCTCTGTTTAATAAAATAAAAGCTCTAGCATATGAGTTATTATTCATGATCCTTTATTTGAGTTACTCTTCGTGATGCAAAGTAATTGCTATGCTTTATTATTAAAGTTTTATTTATCATGTCTGTGTTTAAAGTTTTATGATCTCAGCGTGCATACGCTTTTACATTAGGTTGATCAACTTTATGTTCGTAGCATGTCACCTCAGAAATTATTGTTTTATCGTTTACCTACTCGAGGACGAGTATGAACTAATCTTGGGGATGCTTAATAAGTCTCCAACGTATCTATAATTTCTGATGCTCCATGATCATATTATATCAATTGGTACTTGTTTTCTCCCTTATTTATAGCATTTTTATACGTTTTCCGGGACTAACCTATTAACAAGATGCCAAGTGCCAGTTCCCTGTTTTCTGCTGTTTTTGGTTTCACAAAAGTTGTTCTGGAAACATTCTCGGAATTGGACCCCACAAAGCCCGAAGTTCCTATTTTCCCCGGAAGCATCCAGAACACCGAAGAGGAGTCGAAGACGGGCAACATGGGGCCACACCATAGGGTGGCGCGGGTCCCCTGGCCACACCACCTATAGGTGTGGGGCCCCTGGAGCTCCACCGCCATTGCCCTTTCGCCTATTTAATCCCCCCGGATGGAAAACCCTAAGCACCTGATCAAAAATCCCCGAAAAGTTCTGCAGACGCTGTCACCGTCAACTCTAGATCAGGGGGGTTCTGAAGCTGTTTCCGGCACCCTGCCGGAGAGGAGATCATCACCGGAGGCTTCTACATCACCATGCCTGCCTCCAGATTGATGCATGAGTAGTTCATCCTTGGACTACGGGTTCGTAGCTGTAGCTAGATGGTTGTCTTCTCCTCATATGCCTCCATGTTTAGATCTCGTGAGCTTCCTATCATGATCGAGATTGATCTTATGTAATTCCATATGCTGTGTTTGCTGGGATCCGATGAATATTGAACCTATGCCAACTTGATTATAGTCTTTATTTGTATATGCTATTTGTGATCTTGCATGCTTCCCTTTGCTAGTGGTTGCTCTGGCCAAGTAGTTGCTAGTGACTCCAAGAGGGAGTATTTATGCTCGATAGTGGGTTCATGCCTCCTCACCACCTTGCTCGAGTGAAAGATACGTGAAGGGGGGATGTGATGTTGCCATTAGGGAGAAAACAACGTGAGAGTCCCCGCGTGCATAATCATTGCTTACATTACACACTTTGTTTAATGCAGTTATCTATTGCTTGCAACTTAATACCTAAGGGGGTTCGGATGATAACCTGAGGGTGAATTATTAGTCATAGTGCAGATGGATGTCGGTCTATGTATATTGTTGTAATGCCCGCATAAATATCATAGTAGTCTTCATGTCATATTGTGCACTATGGTGCAACCTCTATTTGTCAATTTCCCAGCTGTAATTTGCTCACCCAGCATGCTATCTTTTATGGAGAGACACCACTACTGAAACTATGAACCCCGGTCCATTTTTCCACACTATTAAACAAACCACAACTATTTCCTGCTTTCTTTACTTACTGCAAGCATACATCATTTTCCACACTATACGTCTAATCTTTGTTTTCAGCAAGACCGGTGAGATTAACAACCTCACTGTACCGTTGGGACAAAGTATTTTGGTTGTGTTGCGTGAAGGTTCCACGTTGTTGCTGACACCGGTGAAGCGCCAGCACCACCGTCAGTGGCATCAACCTTCCTGAGATCCTCCTCCTCCTACTGGATTGATAACCTTGGTTCTTAACCGAGGGAAACTCTTGCCGCTTTCTCATCACACTCTCCTCTTGGGGTTTCCAACGGTTGCCATCACAAGTAGCACGGTTAAACCCAAAATAAGAGTCGAGGCTCTGATACCAATTGAACGGATAGTATGGTCACCTAGAGGGGGAGGGGTGAATAGGTGCTACTTCAAATTTTAACTCTTTTTCAATTTAGTCTTAACACAAATGTAACTTCTCTAGATATGCAACTAAGGTGAATTTACCTATATGACAAGCACAACACTAAGAAAGATACAAACAGAAACTAAAGAAGGGGGGACGAGGTAGCGGAAGCACGCGGAGACAAGGATGTAATCCCGAGTTCCTCCCTTTGAGGGGAGTACGTCTGATGGCTAGGTTGAGACTCCAAGTGCAGAGTGTGTACCTAGTGGCAAGCCTTCTTCCCCACGAGGGTGACTCGAGGGTTTATATCGAACTCTTGGGGGGCCAGCATTTCAGCAGTTTTCTTCCAAGCTTCCTCCAGGATCCTGCAAACAAGTAGAGAATTTTGTGCCCTCAACCTCACCAAGTGGTTGTCAAGCACAAGGTGTGAGACTTCTAAATTGCAATGCAAAACTGAAATTAAATGTGCAATAATTAAATCTACTACTAAATGCAAATGAGAAAATAAATATGCAATGGATTGTTTTTGTATTTTTGTGATGCAAGTGGTGATGGAGATAATGTAAATTCGAATTGGAGATGCAAGTAAAGTAAATTGCAGCAAAGTAACTAGAGTGTTTTCTTATATTTAAAATAGGACCGGGGTTCATGGTTTCACACTTGCATTCTCTCAAATAAAGTAGACGGTGGACATAAAGAATTACATGTGAGATTACAATAACATGTTTAACATTGAGTACTCTCATATGGGCGTCACGTCCTAGCATAGAGATCTCTACGGTCATATTGATCCCTCATACTCCACCAAGATGCGAAATAATTCATAACACCTCGATAATTAAGGAAAAACCAGAGTATAGCTTTAAGCAATGTGACATGAAGTTGAAGTAAGAACTTGCTAGATCTAGTCATGGAGATTGATTAGTGTCACTTCAAATTCCCGGTAACAAGGTACTCCTTTTTATCCCTAGTGAGGAAACTAAGAAAGGTTTAACAAAACCTAAGTGGATCGCTGAACTTCTGTCACTTTCATAGCACTAGCCACCCCCCCGTTACTCCAACTAATGCACCCATCACCCCACACACGCTCTCAAGAACTAGATTTATCAAAGCTAGCAAATAAGAACGGGGTACATAAGATAAATCTACTCAAATAACTCAAGAGAAACAATTGCAATCTCAGATTCAATAACTCATAGAAAAGATCCACCACATAGGAATTACAACGGTGCCCGTAATCATGTGAGGCAGCTCATACAGATCTAATTAGTGAAGCACATAGAGAGAGAGATACAAGTGCTACTTCCACAAACCCATAGCCCTGGGGTGGACTACTCCCTCTTCATGGAGATGTCGATGGTGATGACGTTGGAGGCGTAGGAGATCACACAGGCGGCGCCCCGCCGGAGTTTTCCCCCTCCAATCTGGAACTTCTGGTCTCTGTTTTGGTGTTTCGGTGTTTCGGCGGCGCTCCTCTCCGTAAGGGTACGGGGGACCCTTTTTATAGTCGGTTTTAGGTCAAGACGGAGTCGGTAAGTCGAATATGGAAGGAATTGGGGCCACAGGGGCCAAAAGGGGGCCTCTCACGCGGCCAAGGAATCTGGCCGCGTGGAGGGTCCTCTTTTGGGCCTCCTTGCCCAATTCTCGTGGATCCTTCGCCCGCAAGTCTTCTCCTTCCAAGAAAATGACCCCCGCAGATTTTCAGGTGATTTCGCGGAAGTTTTCCCCCTGAAACTTCAAAAATATAGAAAACGGGGTTTCTGACAGGCAGGGTTAATTCCATAAAAGTTGGGGGACTTTGTAATTTAACCCCAAAATACTATAAAACATTGAATTATACCCTTATATGATGCAATATGTAATAGAAAACCATGTGAAAATATGCAAAATTCATCTATGCATTTTACATGCATCAACATCCCCAAGCTTAACCCATGCTCGTCCTCGAGTATGAAGGTGATAAAACTAAGATGGATTTTGCATATTGAAACAATCATGGGATATCAAGGAGGATTATTCATGCTACATATAATCAAATGATTAATAATAGAAATGAGTAGCAATATACAATTCATGTTGTAAGAAATATCAAATATGCAAGCAAAGATGCTTCATGAAAGTTCACAAAGTGTATAATGAAATAAAAGCACTATGGACCAAATGCATACACAAAATGAAAAATAAAATCCTATATTGGTCAAAGAAAAGCATAATGGAGAATAGAAAATATGGTGGACACTTTGGAGAAAATTGAGTAGAGGTAAAACATGATCAAGTCTTATTTAGCCTCTAAATTATTCAACTAAAATTACTAATTGAAATGTGGTATCCAATGATCTAGGACTCTCATTGCCCCTTTATCACTAGCATCTTAAAATTGTGAGTATTGAAGTAATGAGAATGACAAGGTGGTTGAAAGCCTCATGCCCCGTGAGTGTGAAAACCTACTCCATGATTACTCAACTTAAGATTCCTAATAAGCTTTGTACAATTATAATAAGTATTAATGACATCATAGAGAACCGCAAAGAGGTACCTCTTGCCCCATGACATGGAAACAAGCCCATGTTACAATGACAAGATGAACAAACGGAGTAGACTCATCATCCTTTTTATTTTCATTCACTATTATGCATAGAATCTTATTTTATTATAGGATGTGTTGTAGAGTCACTCAAGCTGTAAGTAAATTTCCACCATGATAAAGCATGGCTTGGGTTAGCGGCCCAATGCGTTTCTCTAGTCATATAGATACTTACTCATCAAAACTTACTATTCCTCTATTTCATTTCGGCATGGCAGGAGTCCAAAAACAAAAGTACATGATATCAACCAAATGTAAATTTTTTGTGCAATGTTGAAAGCTTTCCGGTGATACACGTTTATAGCTATCTCCCAACCACACACTTGTCAAACGCAAAACTTGTGGCTCCCATTATTGTGTCATGTTTATTAGATGCATAAAAAGTAAAGTGTGCCTTCAAAAGTTCGTGAGAGTCCTATCCCAAGTTCAACCCATGACAATTAATAAAGTGAATATCTTAATTTAGAACACAAATAACACAATAACATGATGAACATACTCGGAATAGCAATGAAGCTAATGGGAAGATATGGTGGACTCACTGGAAATACTTGGCTAAGGAGTGTTGGAAACAAATTTTTACTTGTTGGAATTTTTAAATTTTTGGGCTAGCAAGAGGGAGATAGTTGACCAGATACTATGCATGCATATGTCCATAGAACTACTCATTTCATGACAAACTAAATAAACCAGCAATTAACATCAAGAACATGAATAAGAGATAGCTCAATACAACATTATTGCAAATTTCTACACATAAAAAGCCTATAAATCATGCAAACATATGTAGCTCTTCAAATCAACCATGGCATCCCTATTCCAAGTCATAATACTAGCATCCAATACATTCCAACCCCAAACTCCAGTAGCTCAATCTCATAAAAAATGATGGTGGTCTTATCAAAAACAAAAATAAAAACAAAAACTAGACGCTTCAAGTCTCTACGATAAATGCTTTGCTTAGAAAAACAGAAAGTAGACGTGTGCTAACCGAAAGAGTGTAGCTCCAGTGGGGTGTTCATCACATCCCCAAGCTTATGGCTTTCACCATTCTTGGATGTCTTGAGGCGCAGCTCCTCTATTCCCTGTGAAAACACTTCACAAAACATGTTTCTCCCATTCTTTTTCTGTGGGGTGAGATTAGCAAGGACAAACAAATCACATGCTTGTTGTGCAAAATTCCAAATCAAATGCTCCAGTAGATAGACAATAAGGTTCATTATGTTGTATGTTCACTCTCTTTCTTGAAAGAATCATGGAAATTCGATTCCCAAGCCCAAAGAGTGCATAAAACAAAAGAAGGCAGAATCTGTCCAGAAAAGCAGCAGCAGCAAAACGAACGTTTTTCCCTAAGCTAGACTCGTAAAAAAATTAAGCCAATTTTTGTGCTTACAGAGGACGAAAAGTGCAGAACATACTAAAAAATTAGCTCAATCCGACATACCAATAAAAACGTAAAATCATACGGTGAGTAGACTCGTGCTGAAACAGAAATTTCATGCACTAGGATAGCAACTTATAAGTCCAAATGGGTTTGACTTGACTCTTTATTGAAAACTCCAGAATTAAAACAAAAAAACTAATCTCTTGAGACAGCAAGAGGACACTAGGAAAATCCAAACAAAAACAACCGGGTTGCCTCCCGTAAAGCGCTTTCTTTATAGCCATATAGCTAGGCTTTACTTACTTGATAATCAAGAGGGATAAAGCTCATGAGGGAGCTTGTTCTTCAGCGTGCCCCTCTTCCTTGGGAAGTGCTCCATGCTTTTCTTGTGAGGGAACTGAAACTTGACATTCCCTTCCTTGGAGTCTATGATTGCACCTGTAGTACGAAGAAAAGGTCTACCCAAAATAATAGGACTAGGGGATTTATCCCCCATATCCATAATAATGAAATCAACGGGTACAAAAGTCATGTGCAATTCAATCATAACATCTTTTACTTGTCCTACGGCATGTTTAGTAGAGTTATAAGCAAGGACAAATTCACTTGAGCACTTTTCTAAATTTTCTAGTTCTAGCAATTCATATAATTCTTTAGAGAGTACCTGATGGAGGGATGATAACCCGGCAGGCCAATGCCAAGGTGTAACTCGGCCCAAAGGGAACCGCGCAAGACCCGGCTCAAGGAAAAGGAGCTTCTAGAAGGCCCAAGAAGTAGTGTAGGCCTCGTAATCCGGCTTGTGGGTTACGATAAGGAAATCTAGGGTTTGTATGCGGTGACTGGGTAGGACTCCGAGTGTGCCTTGGATAGGAAGCCAGGGGGCCGGGTAAGATATAAACCGGCTCCTAGGCTCAGAAACAGGACGAGCTTTTACCAGATATTCGAGTTTCACTGTAATACGAGAGTTGAGATTGTAACCCTGGATCGGAGACTCGGCGACTTGACTGCCAGAGCTACCAGATCGATTGATAACATGGTTTCCCTTGAGCTAAACCCTCTCCCAAACACCAGAGTCGAATTGCCCCAAGATAAGTTACCCCCGGTAACGTCTGCCGTGATTATCCCACGACAGTTGGCGCCCACCGTGGGGCCTGCGTCCAAGGGTGTTTACATCACGGGAGAAGCTCGGGAGAGCATGAAGAACCTCGTCATCGGCGAGGTCTACACCAACCCCGAAGGAGAGAAGATGGTGGACGATTTTGGCTGGGGGCCAGAGTCGGATTTGCTGGATGCCGGATCTATCGTCACAATTGGCCGGGTCAACGTCTTCGTCGGCATGGTACGCACGTCCGGTTCAATTCCTGATAATGTTGAATATGATTCCGTGTCAGGAGGAGCGACCTGCGTTCAGTCGGATGGGGAAGAGTCGGTCGGGACGATTGATCCGATAGAAGAGCCCACCGCAAAGAGGGAACAGCCGGAGGAGCCGGCATGGACCCCGCGTGGCCGGGTCTCGAGAGAAGATGATACCGAGTCTATCCTGCACCTGCTGGAGGATCGGTACGAAGAGGATAGCTGTGATGAGGAAGAGTATGAATATGCACCAGGCATCGCGCGCCAGGTCGCGGTCTACACGGCCCCTGCAACCAATCTCAATCAGGGGGACGTGACTACGGCCGCGGTCGGAGCGGCGCGAGCGCTGGCTCAGCAACAAAATCCGGTTGATGGAAACCCGGTCATAGCGCGGGTTGACAGAGAGTCGGCTTCAGTCACCAGCAATACCTCGGAAAACGAATTGCAAAGAAACATGTTTGGGTTTATGACGAACAGAACGCCAGGAGCAGGGCCCTCGAATCCACGAAATCCGGCTCTGTTCAACAATAACATGATATTGGATCCTACGGTGCTAGCAACGGTGATAACCCCGGAAAACGCGGCGGCACGCGCTGCGGATCTGGATGTGGCCCGCCGTGCATTGGACCAACAGAGGAGAGATGTAGAAGCCGAGAGGCAAGGGATAGCAGCGCGCAGGCGCGAGCTGGAAGCATTGGAAAACCGGCTCCAAGTTCAGTCGACCAGGATGCACAATTAGAGATACCAAACGAGATTACCAGCAACGGGAGGAACTTTAAACCCGGCCGCGCTGTTTATCACACCCTAGGATCAACCAATTCCGGCTATGAATCAGGAAACCGGACATCAGCCTGCAACCCTGGGAGGACAGCCGGCAAAAGTACAAGACGGGTTACCAACATTGCAAACAGGGATCGTAACTGGCAATACAGCACCACCACCACCACCGCCACGATTTCACACTCCACCAGGTCACTTCAATAACCCCATGGACAATGTATATGCAGCAACATTGGCATTGGATCGCATCCCCGTAAGAGAGTCGCCCCATGCGGAGGAGACCCGGCGGGCAATAGATCTATTGCGCACAACAGTGGCTCAGCAAGCCAATTACCCGGATAACAGGAGTGGAATGCATGGAACACCGTATGTTAGCCGGCATAACGGAAATACCGGCAATATTCAGACGAGCTCAGCACGGCGGAGGGCAGAGCAGTAGCAAATGCCGCCTCCTCCCCGTAGACCAGCAACACCTGCAGTATCAGCGGCGCAAGCTATCGTGGACAGTTCTCGAGCCAGGCGCGCAGCAGCCGGGTCCGCGGTACGAGGGCCGGTAGTGGTCGCACCCCCCGCCGTACCGGCGGCCGGATCACATGTTTCCCGGGTGAGGCCAGTACCGGCAATTTTAGCCGGGCCCAAGTGTTTGTCAGACGTCATCAGAGCCGAGCCTTACCCGGATAAATTCAAGGAACCGGGTAAAGTGGTCAATTACGAGCCAACCATGGATCCAGAAACCTGGATGAGTAGTTATGAGATGGCCATGTCGATTCGCAATGCATCTGAGAATCTGCAAGCCAAGTTTATGTACCTGATGATGTCAGAGGGAGCAGCAAAGTTATGGTTCAACAATTTACCGGAAAAATCTATCAATTCATGGAGTGAGCTGAAAGTTGCATTTATCAAGCACTTTCATGGGACGTGCAGGAAGTTATTCACAATCGATGATCTAGAACGATGTGTCCAGAAGAAGGGTGAGTCAGCGCGCAGTTGGGTGCGCCGGGTTATGGAAATACTTCACTCGTCCAAAGATATTCAGCCAAAGGATGCGCTACAGGCTATGGCAAAAACATGCAAGTACATACCCCTAGTGCAAAAGCTAACACGCATGAAATCTAGTCGGAATGCTTCGGAGATTACTATGGGAGAGTTGATGGACGCGTGCAAGAAGCACGCCGCCACGGATACCACAGAGGAGGATGTTGATGACAAGAAAGCCAAAGCCAACGCAAGCAACAGTGGAAGACCCGGCAATGGATCTGCACCGGGTAACAATGGAGGAAATAATGGAAACAACCAGAATAAGCGCCCGTATGAGGGAAGTTCCGAGTTTGTCGCCAACACAGAGGCCGGGTTTGCAAGACCCAGAGCAGAAGGAAATTTCAACGGAGGAAACTTTAATGGAGGAAATTACCAAGGACCGCCAAGGCCGGCTAACCATATAGAGGCCTTCAGGATGCCCTGTCCGCGTCATAGCAGGAACGGCAGGCCGGCTAATCATTCGCTGGAACAGTTCGTGGATTTACAGAGATGGAAGAATGAAGAAATACAGAAGGCAATGCGAGGTGCAGGCCGGGGAGCAGGACCGGGTCCGGGTGGTAACCCGGGCAACGGTCCACCCCCAGCAGGCAACCCAGGAGGTGGCAATCCGGGTAACAATCAGGGAGGAGCTGGAGGTTTCCAGGCTAACCCCAAGCAGTTGGGGCAGTACCACGTTCACACCACAGGAACTTCTAACAAGGATAGAAAGATACTCAAAAAGGCAGTAAACTCGGTTTCTTCGGCTGTCCCGAGATACTTGAGATGGTCGGATCAAGAGGTAACATGGAGCAGAAGGGATCACCCGGAAAGAATAGAACATCCGGGTGTCTTAGCGTTGGTGGTTGCACCACAGGTTAACGACTATGAGTTGAAAAAGGTTCTAATGGACGGCGGAAGCAGCATCAATATCCTATATTGGGAAACTTTCCTACGCATGGGTCTCAAGGAGTCCCAGTTACAGGAAAGTTCTACAGTCTTTCATGGGATTGTGCCGGGTCACTCGGCGTGCCCTGAGGGGAAGATTACATTGGAGGTCGCTTTTGGGGAATCAAAGGATAATTTTCGAGTGGAGTGGCTCACGTTCGAGGTGGTAAAGTTGCGCAGCCCCTATCACGCGTTGTTTGGAAGGCCGGCTTACGCCAAGTTCATGGCCAGGCCGTGTTACGTATACCTACAGCTAAAGATCCCGGGTCCCAAGCAAACCATCACCATACATGGGAGCCGGGTTATAGCAGCTGAGTGTGACGAAGGAGACGCGGCAATGGCGGAACAAGCTTGCAGAAAGGAAGAGCTCAAGTATTACCGGTCTCAAGTAGACCCGGATGATAGAACAGCATTGAAGAGGCCGAATACGGAGGATGAAAGAGCAAAGTTCAAAGCAGCACAGGACACAAAGATGGTGGCCTTTGTCGAAGGCGATCCCTCCAAGCAATTTGCTATAGGATCGAACCTAGACAGTAAGCAGGAGGAGGCACTCATTGAATTCATTCGCGGAAATCAAGACGTTTTCGCCTGGACGCACAGCGATATGCCGGGTATCCCGACCGAGTTAGCTGAGCACAGTTTGCATGTTGACCCTAAGTCCCGGCCTGTGAAGCAGGGCCTGAGAAAAATGAATGAGGAGAGAAGAAAAGCTATAGGAGAAGAAATTGCCCGGCTATTGGCACCCGGCTTTATCATGGAGGCATTACACCCGGATTGGTTGGCAAATCCGGTTCTAGTACTGAAAAAGAGTAACGAGTGGAGGATGTGCATAGATTACACGAGTCTCAACAAGCATTTCCCAAAGGATCCATTTTCCCTTCCAAGAATAGATCAGATCATAGATGCAGTGGCTGGAAGTGACCTATTATGTTTCCTGGACGCGTATTCTGGGTATCATCAGATCAAGCTCAAGAAGGGAGATTGGGAGAAAACATCGTTCATAGCCCCCTTTGGGGCTTTCTATTACAAAACCATGACTTTTGGGCTAAAGAACGCTGGTGCAACTTACCAGAGATGCATTCAGAAGTGCTTTGAAGATCAGATTGGACGCAACGTTCATGCCTATGTGGATGATGTGGTAATCAAGACCAGGAAAGCGGAAACATTTATTGATGATCTAAAGGAAACGTTCAAGAATTTGAGAAGGTATCAGATGAAACTTAACCCTACAAAGTGCGTGTTTGGAGTTCCAGCAGGAAAATTACTCGGATTCATTGTTTCCGAGAGAGGAATCGAGGCAAACCCGGACAAGATCAAAGATATCCAGAGTCTGAAAAAGGCGGAAAATTTGAAGCATGTTCAAAAACTTACAGGGTGGGTAGCAGCATTAAGCCGGTTGATATCCAGGCTTGGAGAGAAGGCAATTCCCTTGTACCGGCTCTTGAGGAAATCCGACAAGTTTGTTTGGGACCAAGAGGCGGATGAGGCGTTCGAGGCACTAAAGAAGCAATTATCTGAGGCACCAGTCTTAGCAGCTCCGGGTCCTAAGGAGCCCATGTTACTATATATTGCGGCTGGGCCCCGGGCGGTTAGCGCAGTGGTTGTTGTTGAGCGTAAAGAGGATGGAAAAGATCACCCGGTACAGAGGCCGGTTTATTACGTAAGTGAGGTATTATCGGAAGCAAAGCAGCGTTACCCACATTGGCAGAAGTTGGTTTTCGGGGTCTTCATGGCCAGCCGGAAATTGAAACAGTATTTTCAGGAACACCCCATAACAGTGGTTAGCTCTATACCAATGTCGGATATTATCAGAAACTCAGATGCAACAGGTAGAATAGCCAAGTGGGCCATTGAGATGGGAGATTATCACATCAACTACGAGCCCAGGTCAGCAATCAAATCCCAAGCTTTAGTTGATTTCATCAATGATTGGACTCACACAAGCATGCCAACAATGACACCAAGTTCCGAGTCTTGGGTGATGCACTTTGATGGTTCTAAGCAGTACGAGGGATCAGGAGCTGGGGTGGTACTTACATCACCCAAAGGAGATAAACTGAGCTATGTGTTGCAAATTCACTTTGATTGCTCCAACAACGTGGCCGAGTATGAGGCATTATTACACGGATTGAGAATAGCCAAGGAGATGAACATCAGGTGGATACGATGCTATGGAGATTCGGATCTTGTGGTGCAGCAGGTCTCAGGAACCTGGGATAGGAAGGATGCAACTATGGCAGCATATCGCAGAGAGGTGGACAGGGTCGCCGGGTGTTTTTCCGGGTATGAGGTGGAGCATATTGACAGGCGAAAGAACGAGGCAGCAGATGCACTCGCAAGACTCGGCTCGCGCAGAGAGACGGTTCCACCCAATGTTTTCCTGGACGAGTTATGACGGCCATCTGTTAAAACCGAGTCTGAGGAAGAGGTGGCTAACCAAGACCCGGATTTAGAGCTCGTGGCCACGGTGCGTACTGTTCCCGAGTGGACAGAGCCATTTTTAGCTTATCTATCACGGGGTGAGTTACCACCGCAGGAAGTTTTAGCAAGGCAAATTCTGAGACGAGCAAAGGGCTATTCCATCATCAATGGCGAGTTATACAAAAGGAGTGCAGCAGGAGTCTTTTTACGCTGTGTAGCACCAGAAGAAGGCCGACAGATTCTGAAAGAGATCCATGAGGGTGATTGTGGGCATCATGCATCCACAAGATCCCTTGTGGCCAAAGCATGTCGACACGGTTTCTTTTGGCTCACAGCCTTAGCAGACGCGGAGCGCTTGGTGGCAAGGTGCGACGGATGTCAAAGGTACGCTCGCCAAATCCATGTCCCGGCTATGGAGTTGCAAACAATCCCATTAACCTGGCCGTTCGCTGTTTGGGGCATGGACATGGTGGGCCCCTTTCACATGTCACCCTGCAAAAAGACCCATCTCTTGGTAGCCATCGATAAATTTACAAAGTGGGTTGAAGTTATGCCAGTTACCAATTGCGAAGCAATCACAGTAGTCAAGTTCTTAAAAAGAATCATATACAGGTTTGGGTATCCCCACAGCATAATAACAGACAATGGAACCAACATGTCCCTTGGTGAGATGGAAAAGTTCTGTGGGAACAATGGTATCCGGCTTGACATAGCATCAGTAGCCCATCCACAAGCTAATGGACAAGTGGAAAGGGCAAACCAGGAATTACTTCGTGGGTTAAAGCCACGGCTGCGGGTCTCGTGCATCAGAGCTGCTGGAGCATGGGTGGAAGAGTTACCATCAGTGGTTTGGGGAATTAACACCACACCTAACAGATCTACTCAGATGACCTCGTTTTTCATGGTTTATGGTGCGGAAGCAGTGTTGCCGAGTGATATTATTCACGACTCGCCCCGAGTGTCAGCTTATGTCGAGGTAGAGAACGAGAAGACCCGGCAGGACGCCGTGGATATGCTAGAAGAACACAGAGAACAAGCTTTGGAGAGATCAGCTATATATCAGCAGGATCTGAGGAGGTACCACAGCCGGCGAGTCAAAACCCGGGTCTTCCAGGAAGGAGACCTAGTGTTGCGCCTGGTACAGTCAAAGGAAGGAAAACATAAGCTATCTCCACCATGGGAAGGACCGTTCATCGTAAGCCGGAATTTGCACAACGGATCGTATTACTTGGTAGATGCAAGGGAAGAGTCGGATACTGTCAATGTCACCGCTCATACCACTTCATCTATGCAAGAGAGGGAAAGACCATGGAACGTGGCTCAGCTACGTCCCTACTACACCTAGACTAGACTAGGCTTACAAGTGGAACTACACGATATAACAGGCAGCAGGTTTCAGACGCACTCTTTTCCTATCCAGGGTACCTAAGGGGACTGGAGGGTTTTTAATGAGGCGGCTTGCTGACCTAACTTTTCTCATATCAATAAAGAGATGGTTAAACTGCGATGTTGTTTCTTTCTTATGCGTTTTTTGTTAAGTTTTTCGTGTTCCTGTTTTTGTTCTATGTTTTTTATGTTTTCAGGTAAGTGTTAGTCCTTTGTTCATGAGTACAGTAGTTTTCTAAAGATTACATATATATGTCTTGGGGGCTGATTGCTTGAATAGCACAGTTGCAAAATCAAAGACCCGGCCACGATGCCATTAAGTTATAAGGACCGATTACTTAGAATAAGTACGGTTACAATCTTATAACCGGACAATAGAGCCAAATTCTCTTGATTTCTCTTGCTTAAGCTTGATGTGACTCGCAAGAACGTGGCATGCTTTGCTAGCGTGTAATTACAATCAGTCATGATGCCCATAGGGACTTGCCTGACCCTGTTTTTATACAGTTATAGCAGCATTGATTATCCACGCGAAAGCTGGCTTACAGCAAAGAGGATCAAAAGGGTCATCCAAACCACAAGTTATGCAGAGTACAAGGTTAACAGCCGGAAACTCGCAATATATTAAGCATAACTTCAAACCTATGTGAGTAACTCCAGGGTTTGGGCCTTAGCAGAAACAGTTTCTCTTTTGAAAACTCCAAACCCCTAGACTCAGAAATTCGGGCCTTAGGGACTTGGGAATTTGAAAAAAGTAACAAACTGTCTAGCTATTAAGGTTTAAAACCCAAATATCCGAGTCTTGGGGACTTGGGGACTTCGAAAAAATCCACTTGTCAAAACCCCGAGACCCGGAAACCGAGTCTCACAAAAGGAAAAATAGCGAAAGTCGGAAAACCAGCAACGAAAAGTTTAAAGCTAGTAAATATCAAATCCATGCAAAAGGCCAGAAGGGCCACAAAAGCTATTAAGATTTTAGCGTATTACAAACCGAGGGAGTAGTATCGAAAAGTGCACAGGCACACTAGTAAAAGAATAATTGTTTTAGATGCCCATTGGCCGAATAAAGTGTTTGAGGCAGCGAAAAGTGAAACTTCACTCGGCATCCTTCGCCGAGTCTTCAACGTTATCCTTGGCAACCGGGTCTTCGACTTGCTCGCTGATGGTTTTCCCGGCTCCTGCATCCGGATCAACAGCAGTACCGGCGCGCGCTGGAGGAGGGACAACCGGCGTAGAGGTGGCAGGCGCAGTATCGGCCTCAGCCTTCTTCTTCGCAGCTTCTTCCTTCCTCTGGGCAGCTTCCGCCTTCCACCGTGCCAGCATGTCATAAGGCTTAGGCAAATCCGACTTAATGGGCTTGTCTTTGGCATCGTAAGGCGGAACGATGTTGCTCAAATCCAGACTGTCGGTGATCAAGCTCGCCGAGTGACGCACCTCAGTATTGATAGCCTTGAAGTTCTTACGAGAAAATTTGGAGCCGTCATTGTTGAATTCGGGAAACCCGCCAACGAGTTTTGCCGGCTCAAGCTTGGGAAAGTAGGCCTTGGCCAGAGCGAGCCCCCGGGTTACTCCAACCCGGCACGAAGAGCGCTTCCAGTGGTCGATCCACTCGGGAATGGTGGAACACGCATCAAGCAAAGTGTTCAAATCACCATACCCGGTGCCCGGCCACTTGATAGCTTGTAAAATCCATTTGGTGCCGGCGCAGAGTTGCCGGATTACGGCCTTCAAGGTCTTCAACTTCTCGATATCATTTTCGTCTGGCATAGCCTCACCCGGCCCTGCAGAGTAACAAAAAGGTTAAAGCAAGAAATTCCGAGTTTTTTGCGGAATAAGAAATCCGGGTTATAGTTAATCAGTTAGAAGTTATTACCAAGCAGTGTGCGATAAGTATCGGCAATTTGGGCCGACAGTTTCTTCAGTTCAACCTCAGCAAGTTGGGACCTCTTCTTATACTTTTTCACATTTTTCTCAAGTTTTTCAGCATCAGCTTCCAGCGCTTCACGCAGCTTTGTCTCCGTCTCGAGGAGTTTGTTGGTTTTAGCCAACACTTCCTCGGATTGGGCCACGTAAGCCTGCGAAAAGAGAAAAGGGAATATAAGTCGTAACAAAAGATAAATCCGGGTGTGACAAACTATAGCGTTATAAAGTACCAAGTAAACTATACATAGTTCACTCGGAACTTGGGGACTAGGTGAGTATATAAGCAGTATTGGTTCACTTACCTGGTGCTTTTCCGCCATGGCTTCCAAAATCCCCTTTTCATCGGTTTTTAAGGTATAGAGACAACCTAGCATCTCATCAAAGCTCAGTTCATCAAGTTTCACCCCGGAAGAGCTGGGGGCCTGGTTACTCGGAGGAGGAGTCCTTTCCTGCTTGAGGGGGGACACCCGGGTCGCTTGGGTCTCAGGAGTGGGGTCACCCATCCTCGCGCCCAGGACCTCGACGTCATCACCCCCGGATCCATGCGAGGGAATGGGATACTCGGCCTCCTGATCGGCCAGGTCTTTCAGCAGGTCTTCTCCTTCTTCTTCTTCAGCACCGCCAGCCGCGGCCTTCACAGTATCTACCGGCTCTTCCAGCGCCGGGTTATCCATGTCCATGTCGTCCGGGTCACTGGTCGTGACCCTGGCTCTAAGGAAAATAAAAGGAGCAGTTAGCATATGATGAACGCAACTTATGGAAAGAGTTGGCGTACCAAATAGCAAGAGAGGTAGTTTACCCGGTGTTCACGAAGAAATCCGCCGGAAGATCATTGCTAGACCCGGAGGAGGCTGTCAAGGGGTCCGAAAGTGAGACCCGGAATTGTCCAGCTAGTGGATGATTGGGAGAAGGATGTCTTTGAGGAGAATGGGAAGGATGGGTCTTGGGAATACCGGCACGGCGAGCTGGGGACGAAGGGATACCCGGGTTGAGAGGGTCATCACCCGGGGAGTTCCGGGTTACCCTGCGCTTGACTGGAGCGGGTTCCTTCAAGTGTGGAGAATCGGACAAGCGTTGGTTAAGCTCGCACATGTTAGCGAATGAATATGGTTTGGAGGTGATAGTGGAATACGGAACCTTGAATACCACCCTTCGGGGCTTCCTCTTAGCTCCAACCTCGACGTCCGGCTCAGCCTCACTTTCGTCCGACTGAGTCTCCTCCTCATCCTCTAACCCTGGAAAGCATAGCATATTGTCGGAAAATGAAAACAAGTTGGAAAAGTAAAGCCAACAGAAATGGAAACGAGTGAAACCCGGATGTTACCTTCGTTCGAGTCAGCCGGCTCCTCATCCTCCTCTGAGTTCTCGGAAGGAGGCGGGGTCTCAATCTTCCAGAAAGGGCTATCCTCCTGAGGTAAAAGTACAGTGATAAAAGTTAATGGTTATATCAGAAAAATGTCAAGTTGGATAAAGAGTAAGAGCCGGATTTTACCGCTGGAGCGGGGTTATCCCGCGTGTAGGGGTCCAGGCCAGCTATAGTCCGGATCACCTCCATCTTCTCGGTCAAGAAATTCTTGATTATCTTGTTCGCGTCCGCGGCCGGGTAATTCCTCATCGAGTAACGAAGGGAATCCGTGGTATGCCCAGAGTATTCGCACATGAGCTTGGGCCGTACAACATTGGGTTGGACCCGGAAGGTTACCCAGGTTTTGACTAAGTTAAGCCCAAGGAGGCCTTGAGCCGAGAGTACAGCGAGTTTGGCGAGGAGGGGCTTAATAGATTTCCGATCCGATTCAGAGGCATAAGAGCTAATGTTGTCGGAAAGTGTGAGCAGATTTTCGGAGAAACCCGGCAATGTCTTTTCGCCGGGTGAGGAGGTGTCCTGGCAATAGAAATAGGTCTTTTGCCAATGTTTGACGTGAGAGTTAAGGCTTAAAGTCAGCATCAAGGAATTCTTTCTTCTTTGGATAGAAACCCCCCCGCAAACCAGGAGGGCCCCGTCGCCGCTCTCGCGGCACGGTTTGCACTGAAATAGTTCTAGAAAAAGAGCGAGGTTTGGAGGAATGCAAAGGTATGACTCGCACAAGACTATGAAATGGGTAATGTTGAGCATGGAATTGGGTCCAATGTCAAATACTCGGAGACCATAGTGGTTTAGCAACTCACGGAAGAAAGGGTGACCCGGGGGCGGAAACCCCGGATCACGTGCTCTACAAAGACTATTACCTCGTCGATAGCCGGAGAGGGCCGAGTCTCGTCTCCGGGTACGCGCCAGTGGATATCTTCCCGGGCGGGGAGGACGCCCGACTCTGCGAGCTCGTCCAACTTGGCCTTGGTCACAGTGGATCTCGCCTAGTTGGCGGAGATCGACCGAGTCGGCCTGGCCTTGCTGGCCGGCTGTTTGCCCTTCACTTTCGCGCTGGCCTTAGGCGCCATGGGTTTAACCTAAAAAGAAGACAAAGTGCAGGGTGTAAGCAGCTAAGACCCGGAAAATGATCATTGTCCGACTCTCTGAGGAACACTTGCGATTTTTTTTTGGCAGATTGGATCTAGGCGGAAAATTTTACGAGAAAGTTTGTGACTATGAATGTTGGAGATGCATTGTGAGGTGTGCAATTGAATCTATAACTGGTGTTGATCATGGAGTTACGGGGTGCGGAGTGTTCAACTAAGAAGAAGCAAGAAAGGCATCCGCGGGCGCAACTAGATCCAATCTAATCAAGTGAAATTGAAAGTGAAATCCATGGAGCAAGATCGCTTACCGGTGGGATCTAGAGGAGAGCGCGGCAGCGGCAGATGGCGCAGTGGCTGTGGTCCTTTAGGCCTTCCGGTGAGCTGCTCGAGGGCACGGCGGCGGAGGTCAACGGCGGCGCTGCGGGGGCTGGTGCGGTGCGCGGATGGCGGCGGCTCGTCTCCGGTAACATGCCCGTGGACGCCGTGGCGGCGCGGTCCTGAGCTCGAACAAGAGGGCGCCGAGAGGAGGTGGAAACGAAGAGATGGGGGAAATGGAGTACCGGGCCTAGGGTTACCCCCTGGACACCTACTTATAGGCGCGGGGTAGAAGATGCCCTAGGTCTAAGCGGCGGGAGCCAAAATTTCGGAAAAGGGATACCTAACCGGATTTTTTGGGATAGGCATTAAAGGCTCTCGTTACGGGAAATCCGGAAAGGATTGGAACAGATTGCGAGCGAGATATTCGGACTGACTGGCAAGTGGTGCGAGCCGTGTCTTGTATGTTTTCTCGGAGTGTTGACCCGGGAAAACAGTGCTAGATTCGGGGAAAGCCGGGTTACTATATGGACCACCTATAGAGTTAGGCCTAGCTATTATCAGAGCATCCTAACCCGGTATTTCGTGAACTTGTATGTTTGTTATTTTGCAGGGAATAGCGTGCGCTTCATGGTTGATCCCGCGAAGCCCAAGCTATTCTGGGGACTACTGATGGAGGGATGATAACCCGGTAGGCCAATGCCAAGGTGTAACTCGGCCCAAAGGGAACCGCGCAAGACCCGGCTCAAGGAAAAGGAGCTTCTAGAAGGCCCAAGAAGTAGTGTAGGCCTCGTAATCCGGCTTGTGGGTTACGATAAGGAAATCTAGGGTTTGTATGCGGTGACTGGGTAGGACTCCAAGTGTGCCTTGGATAGGAAGCCAGGGGGCCGGGTAAGATATAAACCGGCTCCTAGGCTCAGAAATAGGACGAGCTTTTACCAGATATTCGAGTTTCCCTGTAATACGAGAGTTGAGATTGTAACCCTAGATCGGAGACTCGGCGACTTGACTGCCAGAGCTACCAGATCGATTGATAACATGGTTTCCCTTGAGCTAAACCCTCTCCCAAACACCAGAGTCGAATTGCCCCAAGATAAGTTACCCCCGGTAACGTCTGCCGTGATTATCCCACGACAGTACCGATACACTAGAACCTAGATCTAACATAGCATGGTGAATTTCTTTTCCAATTAAAACTAGCACCTTGGGGATCCATGCATCCCCAAGCTTAGGAGGTATCACGGCCTCATTCTTGTACCTAGCAATTTTTTCTTGCAAGACATGATTACCAATATAAGATCCAAAGCCAGGTTGATTAACATTTATAGTGGGATCACTAGCAAATTTTTGTAGAGTAGCAATAAGTTCTTGCAAGCTACTCTTTTCTAAATAAAGCAATGGATCCTTAATTTCAGTAAGCATCATAATTTCCTCTACTTTTCCTTTTCTATTATGGATATTAAAAATCTCATAGAGATCATCAAAAATATCCTCGAGTACTTCAGCCTTTTTTAAGCTCTCTTTAATTTTAACCTCTAAGAGCAAACTTTCAAGCAAAACATGGGTATTTGCAGCATTAGTACTAGTAAAAGATCCCCCACATTCATTATCTAAAAAGGCTCTAGAAGTTTCAGAAAGTCCCTTATAAAACATATGCATAAGTATCCAATCTCTAAAGCCATGCCCTATTCCATATGCTCTACTTCTAAATCTCTCTCATGCTTGTATCATTGATTCATCTTTTTCTTGTTTAAAGGTAATGAGCAATTGTTTAACATTGTAATTCTTTTCAGCATGACAAAACCTTTCAATAAATGCAGCCCTTAAGTTGAACCAAGTAGTAAAATTGCTAGGAGGCCATCTTAATATCCAATCTAATGCTTTGCCTCCTAGTGAGTAGGGAAAGAGTTTAACTTTAGTAGTGTTGATGTTTGCATGATTCAAGTTCAAATTTTTACATCTTTCATCAAATTTCTTAAGATGGAACAAAGGGTCTTCTTTAGGCTTTCCATAGAAACGAGATTCATAAATCATTTTAATAACACTAGGATCTACCTCTAATTTTTCAACGGGAATATTTAGCTCTTGAGGGAAATTCCTAACACTGAATGGCCAATAAGTTCTCTGCTCCATTTTCCAAGTTTTTATGTAGTTTTTAATTTTTTATGCAAAACAAAAGTAAAGTAACTAAGCAAATTCGAAATACTAAAATAAACTAGATAACTAAATGCAAAGCTAAAATGCAAACTAAAATAAAATATGCAAGACAAAACAAAAACAAAAACAAGACAAGAAACAAAACAATCTACTTGAAAGAAGGTGGAGATAGAAAGGACGGTACTCACGTAGGTGCAACCTCCCCAAGCTTAGGTGTTTGCACACCTTGTTGGTGATGAAGACTTCTTGTGAGCTCCCTTAGACAACTCCTTCACCTATGGCTCCCCGGCGACGGCGCCAGAAAAACGCTTGATGGCTAGGTTGAGACTCCAAGTGCAGAGTGTGTAGCTAGTGGCAAGCCTTCTTCCCCACGAGGGTGACTCAAGGGTTTATATCGAACTCTTGGGGAGCCAGTATTTCAGCAGTTGTCTTCCAAGCTTCCTCCAGGATCCTGCAAACAATTCAAGAATTTTGTGCCCTCAACCTCACCAAGTGGTTGTCAAGCACAAGGTGTGAGACTTCTAAATTGCAATGCAAAACTGAAAGTAAATGTGCAATAATTAAATCTACTACTAAATGCAAATGAGAAAATAAATATGCAATGGATTGTTTTTTTATTTTTATGATGCAAGTGGTGATGGAGATAATGTAAATTCGAATTGGAGATGCAAATAAAGTAAAGTGCAAGAAGTAAATTGCAGCAAAGTAACTAGAGTGTTTTCTTATATTTAAAATAGGACCGGGGTTCATGGTTTCACACTTGCATTCTCTCAAATAAAGTAGACGGTGGACATAAAGAATTACATGTGAGATTACAATAACATGTTTAACATTGAGTACTTTCATATGGGCATCACGTCCTAGCATAGAGATCTCTACGGTCATATTGATCCCTCTTATACTCCACCAAGATGCGAAATAAATCATAACACCTCGATAATTAAGGAAAAACCAGAGTATAGCTTTAAGCAATGTGACATGAAGTTGAAGTAAGAACTTTCTAGATCTAGTCATGGAGATTTATTAGTGTCACTTCTAATCCCCAGTAACAAGGTACTCCTTTTTATCCCTAGTGAGGTAACTAAGAAAGGCTTAACAAAACCTAAGTGGATCACTGAACTTCTGTCACTTCCACAGCACTAGCCACCCCCCGTTACTCCAACTAATGCACCCATCACCCCACACACGCTCTCAAGAACTAGATTGATCAAAACTAGCAAATAAGAACGAGGTACATAAGATACATCTACTCAAATAACTCAAGAGAAACAATTGCAATCTCAGATTCAATAACTCATAGAAAAGATCCACCACATAGGAATTACAACGGTGCCCGTAATCATGTGAGGCAGCTCATACATATCTAATTAGTGAAGCACATAGAGAGAGAGAGAGATACAAGTGCTACTTCCACAAACCCATAGCCCTGGGGTGGACTACTCCCTCTTCATGGAGATGTCGATGGTGATGACGTTGGAGGGGTAGGAGATCACACCGGCGGCGCCCTGCCGGAGTTTTTCCCCTCCAATCTGGAACTTCTGGTCTCTGTTTCGGTGTTTTGGTGTTTCGGCGGCGCTCCTCTCCGTAAGGGTACGGGGGACCCTTTTTATAGTCGGTTTTAGGTCAAGACGGAGCCGATAAGTCGAAGATGGAAGGAATTGGGGCCACAGGGGCCAAAAGGGGGCCTACCACGCGGCCAAGGAATCTGGCCGCGTGGAGGGTCCTCTTTTGGGCCTCCTTGCCCAATTCTCGTGGATCCTTCGCCCTCAAGTCTTCTCCTTCCAAGAAAATGACCCACGCAGATTTTCAGGTGATTTCGCGGAAGTTTGCCCCCTGAAACGTCAAAAATATAGAAAACGGGGTTTCTGACAGGCAGGGTTAATTCCATAAAAGTTGGGGGACTTTGTAATTTAACCCCAAAATACTATAAAACATTGAATTATACCCTTATATGATGCAATATGTAATAGAAAACCATGTGAAAATATGCAAAATTCATCTATGCATTTTACACGCATCAACGTCTCGTTGGAGGGGTGTGAGTTTCGCCACAGAGGACTACTCAACGCCACAAAGGCCTCACCCTATTCTCCGATGAACCTTGCCATAAAGGCCTAGTTCACCTTCCACTATTGATTACCTTCGAGGCGGAAATCGGTGCCTTTACAATGAGCTTGAGGCACACACCCGTAACCGAACTGGGGGCTCCCAAGAACACCAACAATCTTGCTACAATCAACAAGTGAGCAACAATGGAGTCTAGGTTTCCTCAAGGAAACCCTAGACTTGAATCCCTCAAGAGAATGAGAGAGGAAATGAAGAAGGAGTTTGTGAAGTTGTAGATCCGGGCCTTCTGCTTCAATCCTCCAAAGATCACCAAGTTTGGGTGGAGGGATTGGGAAAAATCTAGCTTTTGGTGAGCTCTAAGAATTGATCTTGAATGCTTAGAAGAACTAGACCTATTGGAGAAGAAGGAGGGGTGATGGGGGGATAGTAACCCGGTAGGCTCACTTCAAGATATAACCCGGCCCGGGGTGTGCTAAGCGCTATCCGGCTGGGGGTAAAGAGATTGCCGGAAGGCCCAAAGGCTTGTGAGATTCGTAACCCGGATTGTGGGCTGCGGTAAGGAGAGTTAGGGTTTTGTATGTGGAGTTCGAATAGGACTCGAGGTGTGCCTTGGAGGGCAAGTTGGGGGTGTACGGGTGCTTTATAAACCGGCCCCTAGGTTTAGTTTGCCAGAGATTCAAGTCATAGTTGTAACACCTGTTATCGAGTATCCAGTATAATTCATATTGAGATCCGGCGAGTTATTTTCTGGTTCTTAGATCGCTTTTCGCCATGTCTTCCTTCGAGCTAAACCATCTCCCGAATACCTGTGTCGACTTGCCCCAAGATCAGTTACCCCCGGTAACATCTGCCGTGATTATCCCACGACATTTGGCGCCCACCGTGGGGCCTGCGTCCAAAGGTGTTTACATCACGGGAGAAGCTCGGAAGAGCATGAAGAACCTCATCGTCGGAGAAATCTACGTCAACAGCAAAGGAGAGAAGATGGTAGACGATTCTGGCTGGGGGCCAGAGTCGGATCACCTCGAAACCGGATCCATCATGACAGTCGGCAGCGTCAACGTCTTCGTCGGGGTGGTATGTACTTCCAGTTCGAATTGTGATAATATTGGATCTGATTCTGTGTCAGGAGAAGACATGTATGTTCAATCGGAAAAAGAAGAGTCGATTGGAACAACGGGTCAGATAGAGAGGGAGGATGATACCGAGTCTATACGGGATTTGTCGGAGGATCGATATGAAAGGGAAAACAGCGAGGAAGAACAGTACGAATCTACACCGGGCATCGTGCGCCGGGTTGCAGTCTATGCGGCTCCCGCGACCAATCTTAATCAAGAAAACGCGGCCGCGGCGCCAGCCGGGGCGGCTCAGGCAGTGGCCCAGCAGCAAGGCGCCGTTGACCCGGTCTTGGTCCAGGTCGATGGAGAGTCAGCATCTGTCACCAGTCGCCCAGCAGACGAGGAGCGGCACGCAAATATGTTTGGGTTCCAAGCAAACCGAACACCGGGGGCGGGCCCCTCAAACCCGCGTCACCCGGCTCTGTTTGATAATAATTTGATTTTGGACCCCACAGTCTTGGCCACAGTTATTACCCCAGAAAACGCGGCAGAGCGTGTAAGAGACCTGGACGTGGCTCGTCGTGCATTGGAGCAGCAAAGAAGGCAAGTGGAAGCAGAAAGGCAGGGGATGGTCGCGCGGCAGCGCGAATTGGATGACCGAGAGACCCGGCTCCGGGAGGAAACGACAAGGATGCACCAAAGGCACCGAACTATGCTGCCGGCAACAGGAGGGGTTATTAACCCAACTGCCCTGGTGTTCACGCCTCAAGATCAGCCGATTCCACCGACGAACCAAGGGACCATACCGCGACCGCCAACGGGAGCACATCCGGTAAACGCGCCAGCCGGGTTACCTTTGCCACAGACAGGGGCGACAGCCGGCAATACCATGCCGCCACCACCATCACGATTCCGCACACCAGCAGGTCATTACAACAATCCCATGGACAACGTCTACGCAGCAACGCTCGCATTAAACCAGATTCCTGTGGGAGACTCGCCTCATGCGGAAGGGACCCGACGAGCAATCGATCTACTACACACCGCGGTGGCACAGCAAGCCAATTATCCGGATCATAGAAGCGGAATGCATGGGACGCCGTACGCCAGTCAGCAACAGGGCAATGTCCAAGCAAGTGCGGCACGACGAAGGGAAGAGCAGCAGCAGATGCCGCCTCCACCGCGTATCCAGACAGTACCAGTAGTATCAGCAGCGCAGGCGGTGGTGGACAGTTCCAGGGCCAGAAGAGCCGGGGCCGGATCCGCTGGGCACGAATTGCCGGTGGCGCCGCACCTCGAGGCACCCCCAGCCGGGTCACGCGCCTCCCGAGTAAGACCACCCCCAACCACCCTGGCGGGACCCAAGTGCCTCTCGGACGATATCAGAGCAGAACCTTACCCGGAGAAGTTCAAAGAACCGGGGAAAGTAGTAAATTATGAGCCAACAATGGATCCAGAAACGTGGCTGAGCAGCTACGAGATGGCAATGTCAATTCGCAACGCATCCGAGAACCTCCAAGCCAAATTCATGTACTTAATGATGTCAGAAGGAGCAGCAAAGTTATGGTTCACCAATTTACCGGAAAAGTCGATCAAATCGTGGGAGGAGTTAAAGACCGCGTTTATCAAGCACTTCCATGGAACATGCAGAAAGTTATTTACTATTGATGATTTGGAAAGATGCGTTCAGAAGAAAGTGAAAGTGCACTATGGTCAACTAGAGGGGGGGGTGAATAGGTTGACTACCAATTTTTCTTTTCTTTTCCTTTTAAGGGGCTTAGTAAGATAAGATACGATTCTCTAGATGTGCAACTAAGTGAACAACCTATGTGAAGAGAGTAGTATGCGCAACGGAAGTAAAGCGTAAGGTAGTAAAGCAAACAACAAGTGTAAACAAGGAGACAAGGATATGTTTCACCGTAGTTCCTTCTCAAAGAGAAGTACGTCTACGTTGGAGAGGTGGGGAGCCACCTAGGCGCTCCTCAATAGCACGGTTGTGCACACCTTGTTCTCCTTGAGCTTCTCCGGTGAGGGAGATGCTCGTTTCCACTATGAGGTCGACTTGAAGGCGTTGACCAAACCTTTACAAGGGCTTGAGGTCACTCCACAAGGATGGAGGCTCTCAAGCAATCCGTAGCTTCTTGCAACAAGGTGAAAACTACAAGCACGAGATCTACTAAGGTTTCTAGGCCTCAAGTAGGATTCTAGATCTACTAGGTTGTGGTGGATGGATTTGAAATTCCTTTGGTGGAAGTGTGGATCTAGGTCTCCTCTAGCTCTCCACCAAGTTTGGGAGTGATTGGGTGGACGGAGAGAGAGATCTAAGAGGTTGAAGCTTTCATTAATGGCTAGGAGAGAGAGTGAAAAAAGCTTAGCATTTATGAGGTAGGTGAAGGGGTATTTATACTCTTGGCCACGAAGTAGCCGTTTGCAGTCCAGTGCACCGGAGGCTCCGGTGGTTTCACCGGAGGCTCCGGTGGGTCTTCTTTGCACTGCGCAGTTGCGCAGTGCCTTATCCTTTTTGCGCTGCAGAGGAGGCCGGAGGCTCCGGTGGACCGAGCGGAGGTTCCGCCCACCGGACCCGCACCGGAGGCTCCGGTGGAACCTCCGCCACTTTCCAACAGAAGGGGTGCCGAGCGGAGCAAGCACCGGACCCTTCACCGGAGGCCATTTGCCCTAGCGCCAGGGGGCCACCGGATGTCCACCGGAGGCTCCGGTGGAACCTCCGCCACTTTCCAACAGAAGGGTGTTTGGGCGGAGGGACCACCGGATGCACACCGGATCCTTTTTGCACACAGGCTGAGTGGCAGCAGCGGGCTGAGCCTCCGGTGGATTCACCGGAGCCTCCGGTGGATTTACCGGAGCCTCCGGTGGATTCACCGGAGCTTCCGCCCCTGCATATTTTGGCTTCCTGGGATCCTTTCTCTTAGCACTTTTCGAATATATTAAGCATTAGCCCCATAGATATAGTGAACCTAATAACCTGGGCATTTTCATCATTTGAACAAGCATTAGATCCAACAATTATGTTGTCATATAATTACCAAAACGGACGATGATCTTTCAATCTCCCCCTTTTTGGTAATTGATGACAACATAATTATTTGCATGATTACGGACTCAACATGAACGGAGCTCCCCCTAAAGATATGCTCCTTTCATATTGAGATCACTAAGACATGATATAAACTAATAATAATATGACAATGATAACACATATCACATGAACGGAGCTTCTTCAACTTGTCCGGTGGACTTGTTGTAGACTCTATAGGCGTGAGCGTTTGTGGCATAACCAACAAAAATGCCCTCATAAGATCTAGTCTCAAATTTTGACAACCGTTTACCTTTCTTGCGAATGAAGCACTTGCAACCGAAGACCTTGAAGTAAGATACATCCGGTTTCTTACCCGTGAGAATCTCATAAGGGGTCTTGTTCAAGATCTTGCGAAGATATAACCGGTTGGTGGCGTGACATGCGGTGGAGACGGCTTCGGCCCAAAAGTTATAGGGAGAGGAGAACTCCGCAATCATAGTTCTAGCCGCATCCATCAAAGTCCGGTTCTTTCTCTCCGCAACACCATTTTGTTGAGGGGTATAAGGAGTGGAGTATTGATGAGCAATGCCCTCTTCACTAAGAAAACCCTCAACGGTGTAGTTCTTGAACTCCGAGCCATTGTCACTCCGGATAGCCAATATGGTAGCATTGTGTTGGCGCTCGACTAGAGTGATGAACTCGATGACTCTACTTTGAGTTTCACTTTTCCTCTTGAAGAAATACACCCAACAATATCTTGAATAGTCATCCACAATTACCAAACAATACTTCTTTCCTCCGAGACTATCATAGGATAGTGGACCAAAGAGATCTAAGTGAATGAGCTCGAGAATTCTTGTAGTGGAGATAGATGTCTTGGTTGGGTGTTGTTCTCCATGTTGCTTCCCAAAGGTGCAAGAGCTACACACACGATCTTTAGCAAATTTAGCTTTGGTTAGTCCTAGAACGTGATTGCCACTTTGGAGATCATGTAACATTCTCATATTGGTGTGGGCTAGTCGGCGATGCCAAAGCCACCCCACATCAACTTTAGCCATTAGGCATGTCGCGGCACACGTGTCTTCTTTAGAGAAGTCCACTACATACATGCCGTTCTCGACAAACCCAACAAAGGCTACTTTAAGAGATGTCTCCCAAGTGACAATCACACTCTCTTTATTAAAGAACGAGGTGAAACCACAATTTGCAAGTTGAAGAACGGACATCAAATTATAGCCAAGGGACTCAACAAGGAGAACATTCTCAATTGATAAATCATTCGAGATTGCTACCTTGCCTCGTCCCAATACCTTAAGCTCGGACTTATCACCAATAGTGACGCAATTGAGATGAGGTAGAGGAGGTTCAAGATTGCTTATTGCGTCAAGGCTTCCGGTCATATGTTGGGATGCACCACTATCCACTGTCCATTTGTTAGACCCGGAAGCATTTCCCTACAAGAGATCAATTTCTTGATTTAGGTACCCATCCTTCAATGGGTCCTCTTTTGTTAGTAACAAGGGTCTTAGGAACCCAAATAGTCCAATGATAATCATCACCATAAGAAGTACCAACGTATTTAGCATAAACATGTCCATCCCTAGATTTCATAAGAACATAAGATGGATTATATTTTCCGGCGAAATCATTATGAGTGATGCTCCCCCTAGAGGTATCACCACCCATAATGGTGTTGGTCTCCTTTTCTTTGGTCACCTCACCCTCTTTTACAAAGACAACATTTTGAGGGGGAGAGGTGACATTCTTGGATGTCTTCTTTGACTTGGAAATGAACCCAAGTCCCTCTTTACCTTTCTTGGCACCTTGAGAGCTTATTGCATCGTTGAGAATTCTTTCCTTCCCTACATTGTTAGTCGTAGAGGAAGAGGTAGGTGCAATAACAACACTATTTGATGAAGATGCAACATGCTTATTTGATTGTTGAGCTAGAAGCTTAATTCGAGACTTGGCAAGTTTGTCATGAATTTCCTTAAGAGATTTAAACTCTTCTTTTAGTTTGTCATGTTCCTTGTCAAGTTTTTCATGAGCTATTCCTAGCTTCAACTCTTCCTCTTCAAATTCTTTAAGCAAAACAAGAGATTTAGCATGTTCTTTCTTAAGTTTGGCAAGAGATTTTTCATTGTCTTTCCTAAGCTTAGAAACACTAATAGCATAAGAGTCTTGTAAGCTAGATAGTCTTTCTTCAAGAGAGGCTCTCATGGATCTCTCCTTTTCGAGAGCCTTAATTAGTTCACCATCATGATTCTCATTGGTACTACCATGATTCTCCAAGGTCATGATGATTTCCTCTTTCTCATCAATGAGAGAGTTGGCATCATCAAGTTGCCTTAGGAGAGTTTTTACTTTTTCTTTAGTTTCACCTTCAAGACTATTCAACCAAGACCCTAGGTTCTTGGCCTCCTCATCTTCACCGATGTTTTCAACACAATCCAATAAAGAGGGAGTGGTAGTGTTAATAGACTTGGAGGTGGAAGTTATTACCGCGGTGGCTTTTGCCATGAGACATGTAGGTCGGATCGATGTCTTCTCATTGGGAGATTCAAATAGAGAGACCGACGAAGAGGAAGTGGTAGCTATGGCAACGTGGGCAACACCTACGACTTCATCTTCTCCTTCATCTCCGGAGTAGTATGTCTCCAATGTGGGGCCTTCTTGAACATATAGAGCCCTTGGAACCCTTCTAGCGAGGTTCTTGTTTTGTGGAGCTTTGTTCTTGTCCTTGCGAACAAGCTTCCCTTCATTCTCTTCTCTTGGCTCAAAGGGACACTCTTTGACGAAGTGGTTTGCACTTCCACAATTATAGCATGTCCTTGGCCGTTCCCCTTTCTTCCTAAAGATCTTGTTCCTTGAAGGTCTTGGGGCACCGGCTTTGTGAGCCTCCCATCTCTTCCAATACCCTTGCATGGCAAGAGCAATACATTTATGGGCACCCTTGTATGTATCCTCATAGTCCTCATCATCCTCATCATCATCATCATCAACTTCTTCAATCTTGGCCATTGCTCTAGACTTCAAGGCAAGGTTGGGAGACTTTCCAAGTCCTCTAGAGCGAGCAAGAGCATCATCCGCACTTTTGTGAGATAAGGATATAGCAATGAACTCACTAAGCACTCCAATGGAGTTAAGGGAGTTGTAGTCGGATCTTGTTCGAATGCTAGTGGAGAGGTTCTTCTCAAATGGAGTTATGGCCTTGACAAACTTCCTCTTGATCCATTCATCCGAGATTTCTTCTTTCCCAAAATCTCTTAGTTGATTGCCAAGAGTGACAACTCTTCTATATAGCTCCTCGGGACTCTCGTCTTCAAGCATGACGAAGTTCTCGGACTTGTCGAGAGCAACATCATATTTTGATGATTGAATGCTAGCATTTCCTTGGAACAAGGAGTCAAGTTTATCCCATGCTTCCTTGGCGGTCTTCAAGCCGCGAATGTGCTCAAGATGTTCTCTTGGGAGAGCCTTTTGAATAGTCACAATAGCGGTCTTGTTGAGTTGGAATTCCACGTCTTCTCTTGGGGTCAAGTTGTTTGGATCATGAGGGTGGAATCCATGAACAACGCTTCTCCATAAAGCGGTGCAACAACCTGAAATATGAGACTCCATATCGAACTTCCATGATGAGAATTCGTTAGTGTTAAGCATGGGAGGATTTCCAACATTAACCATGTGTGGTATTGTAGCAATAGGGTGGATAGAATCATAATTGGGAGGTGGTGGAACTTTAGAGTTAGACCCCGAACCGTTAGCCGATTGAGACTTGGAGCCCTCGGAGTTCCCACTACTCTTAGCCTTTTTATCGGCTTTTGCTTTGGCTTTCGCCTTAGCTAAAACGATGTTAGCTTCCATTTCATCAATGTCCGGAATGGATTCTTCATCCGAGCTAACATCGTTGGTAGTGAGAGGTGCTTCCTCGGACTCCTTGGTTCTCCCCATCAATACCTCCATCATTTTCTTGATGCTAGAAACCTCCGTACTGACAGTAGAGCTAACCTTAGACATTTCGGCTTGGAGGATTCCAACCGAGTCTTGTAGGTTAGATATACTGTCGGACATCTTGGAGATTTCCGCACTAGAACTACCGGGGGTATTTTCATCGACCATTGTACTCTTAGGCGGTTAAGCCCTTAGTAAGAGCCGAGGCTCTGATACCAATTGAAAGTGCACTATGGTCAACTAGAGGGGGGGGTGAATAGGTTGACTACCAATTTTTCTTTTCTTTTCCTTTTAAGGGGCTTAGTAAGATAAGATACGATTCTCTAGATGTGCAACTAAGTGAACAACCTATGTGAAGAGAGTAGTATGCGCAACGGAAGTAAAGCGTAAGGTAGTAAAGCAAACAACAAGTGTAAACAAGGAGACAAGGATATGTTTCACCGTAGTTCCTTCTCAAAGAGAAGTACGTCTACGTTGGAGAGGTGGGGAGCCACCTAGGCGCTCCTCAATAGCACGGTTGTGCACACCTTGTTCTCCTTGAGCTTCTCCGGTGAGGGAGATGCTCGTTTCCACTATGAGGTCGACTTGAAGGCGTTGACCAAACCTTTACAAGGGCTTGAGGTCACTCCACAAGGATGGAGGCTCTCAAGCAATCCGTAGCTTCTTGCAACAAGGTGAAAACTACAAGCACGAGATCTACTAAGGTTTCTAGGCCTCAAGTAGGATTCTAGATCTACTAGGTTGTGGTGGATGGATTTGAAATTCCTTTGGTGGAAGTGTGGATCTAGGTCTCCTCTAGCTCTCCACCAAGTTTGGGAGTGATTGGGTGGACGGAGAGAGAGATCTAAGAGGTTGAAGCTTTCATTAATGGCTAGGAGAGAGAGTGAAAAAAGCTTAGCATTTATGAGGTAGGTGAAGGGGTATTTATACTCTTGGCCACGAAGTAGCCGTTTGCAGTCCAGTGCACCGGAGGCTCCGGTGGTTTCACCGGAGGCTCCGGTGGGTCTTCTTTGCACTGCGCAGTTGCGCAGTGCCTTATCCTTTTTGCGCTGCAGAGGAGGCCGGAGGCTCCGGTGGACCGAGCGGAGGTTCCGCCCACCGGACCCGCACCGGAGGCTCCGGTGGAACCTCCGCCACTTTCCAACAGAAGGGGTGCCGAGCGGAGCTAGCACCGGACCCTTCACCGGAGGCCATTTGCCCTAGCGCCAGGGGGCCACCGGATGTCCACCGGAGGCTCCGGTGGAACCTCCGCCACTTTCCAACAGAAGGGTGTTTGGGCGGAGGGACCACCGGATGCACACCGGATCCTTTTTGCACACAGGCTGAGTGGCAGCAGCGGGCTGAGCCTCCGGTGGATTCACCGGAGCCTCCGGTGGATTTACCGGAGCCTCCGGTGGATTCACCGGAGCTTCCGCCCCTGCATATTTTGGCTTCCTGGGATCCTTTCTCTTAGCACTTTTCGAATATATTAAGCATTAGCCCCATAGATATAGTGAACCTAATAACCTGGGCATTTTCATCATTTGAACAAACATTAGATCCAACAATTATGTTGTCATATAATTACCAAAACGGACGATGATCTTTTAGAAAGGAGAGTCAGCACGCAGCTGGGTACGCCGGGTTATGGAGATACTCCACTCATCTACAGATATCCAGTCTAAGGACGCACTACAAGCTATGGCAAAAACATGTAAGTATGTTCCTTTAGTACAAAAGCTAACTCGCATGAAATCCAGTAGGAACGCAGCGGAGGTTACAATGGGAGAGCTAATGGACGCGTGCAACAAACACGCGGCGACGGATACCACAGAGGAGGAAGTTGATGACAAGAAAGCAAAAGCAAACACAAGCAGCAGTGGGAAAACCGGCAATGTATCGGCGCCAAGCAATAATGGAAACAGCCAGAACAAACGACCGTTTGAAGGGAATTCCGAGTTTGTAGCCAACACGGAGGCCGGGTCTTCGAGACCTAGATCCGAAGGAAATTTTAATACTGGAAATCACAATGGGGGACACTACCAAGGACCGCCAAGACCAAGCAACAGCTGGGACATATTTATGATGGCATGCCCGAAGCATAGCAGGAACGGCAAGCCGGCTAATCATTCACTGGAGCAATGTGCCGACTTACAAAGGTGGAAGAACGAGGAAGTGAACAGAGCCATGCGAGGTGCAGGCCGAGGAGGAGGCCCGGGCCTAGGTGGAAATTTGGGCAACGGGCCGCCCCCAGCTGGCAACCCGCCAGCTGGAAATCAAGGTAACAATCAAGGAGGAGCGGGAGGTTTTCAAGCTAACCCCAAACAGCTGGGTCAGTATCATGTGCACACTACGGGAGGCTCTAACAAGGATAAGAAGATACTGAAACAAGCAGTTAATTCGGTCTCCTCCGCTGTTCCAAGATATCTGAGGTGGTCAGAACAAGAGGTAACATGGAGCAGGAAGGATCACCCGGACAGAGTTGACCACCCGGGAGTTTTAGCTTTGGTAGTGGCACCACAGGTCAACGGCTACGAACTGAAAAAAGTCTTGATGGATGGAGGAAGCAGTATCAATATCCTGTACTGGGAAACTTTTCTGCGTATGGGCTTAAAGGAATCGCAGCTGCAAAAGAGTACAACAGTTTTTCACGGGATAGTGCCGGGTCACTCAGCATGCCCTGAAGGAAAGGTGGCACTGGAAGTAGCTTTTGGTGAGTCAAAGGACAACTACCGAGTCGAGTGGCTTACCTTCGAGGTAGTAAAATTGCGCAGCCCTTATCATGCATTGTTTGGAAGGCCGGCTTATGCCAAGTTCATGGCAAGACCGTGTTATGTGTACCTACAGCTGAAAATCCCGGGTCCCAAGAAGACCATTACAATACACGGAAATCGAGATATAGCAGCTGAATGTGATGAGGGAGACGCGGCAATGGCCGAGCAAGCCTGCAGGAAGGAAGAGCTCAAGCATTACCGTTCTCAGGTGGACCTAGAAGAGAGGACAACGTCAAAAAAGCCAACTCCTGAGGGGGACAAAGCAAAAGTCAGGGCAGAACAAAACCCTAAGATGGTAGGCTTCATCAGGAGCGATACTTTCAAAACTCCTAGCAGGGAAGAAGAAGACGTACCACCATCCGCAGCTGATCACGTTTCAAGGGCGATATACCCGGATTGGCTAGCAAATCCGGTACTCATTACGAAAGGGCATAGCAAGTGGAGAATGTGCGTTGGCCGTACCAACGCGAGGCCGACTCTCGAGAATAACTAAAGCAGTGTAATGGGCGGCAGGTTTCATACGCACTCTTTTCCTATCCAGGGTACCTAAGGGGACTGGAAGGTTTTTAATGAGGCGGCCTGCTGATTCAAAAAAGAAATTTTTATCAATAAAAGAAGATGGTCTCGAGTCGTATCATGGTCTTTGCTTCAGTTACAAGTAAGTAATGCTTGTTATTATCAATACGTCAATATCATCAAAATACGTCACGTGCATATAGGTCTTCGGGGATTGGTGTGCTTAAGTAAGTAATCACAAGCCCGGAGACCCGGCCTCGATGCCTATGAGTTATGAGGGCTGATTACTCGAAAAAACGGGTACGGCTGCAATCTTATAACCGGACAAAGGAGCCAAATTTCTTGATTATTCTTACTTAAGCTCGATGTGACTCGCGCTAAAGTGGCATGATCTGTTCACTTACGATTACAATCAAACTATGCAGCCCAATGGGACTTGCTTGACCCTGTTTTTCGTATAGATGTAACAGCATGGTATCCACGCGAAAGCCGGCTTACAGTACAAGATAATCAAAAGGGTCATCTAAACCACAAGTCCATGCAGAGTATAAGGCTCAAATAGCCGGAAACTCAACAAGTATTAAGCATGACTTCAGTATTTATGTGAATAGCTGTCGGTTTCCAGCCTGGTAAAAAGCAGTTTGTCATCTGAGAAAGGCCACGCCCCCCTAGCTCGTACTTTGGGTCATGGGGACTGGGGACTTCGAGACAGAAACAAACTGCTTAACTACTACAGCTCGTAAACCTTAGTTTCCGAGCCTTGGGGACTTAAAGAAAAGCCCGTCTATCAAAACCCATGATACTCGGTTAGCCGAGTCTCAAAAGGGAATCAAAAGCAAGAATTCAAAGTATCGAGAATAAGCTTACATTTAACACAAGGATCGAGATTATCAAAAGCCGGGAGAGGCAAGGAGTTATCACAAGTTAAACAAGCGCAAAGTCATAACATCAGTATCAATGTTGCACAGGCGCATCGCTAAACATCATATCAGCCTCGAGAAACGCAAAGCACTAGGTATCATCCTACTCGGCATCCCGGGGGTGATTCTCCGGGTCTTCGTCTGGGACTTGCTCCTTGGCTTTGCCAGCAGTTTTACTCGGACTCTTCACGTCGGGACGGACAGGCGGAGGAACGGCTGGCGTTGAGGTAGACGGCTTTACGCCTAGTTCGGCCTCTCTCTTCGCAGCCTCTTCTTTCCTCCTGGCCAGGTCAGTCGACCACTTTTCCAGCATATCAAAAGGAGGGGGTGCTTCCACCAGAATAACCTTACCCTCAGAGTCATATGAGCTCATAATTGTGTTTAGATCCATTTTATCTGCCAAAGTTGTGGCCGAGTGACGTACCGACGATTGTATAGCTTTGAAGTCCTGGGGTTTAAACTTAGACCCGTCAGCCTTGAACTCTGGGAACCCGGATACTACCTTCGCCGGGTCAAGCTTAGGAAAATATGCCTTCGCCAGCATCAAAGCCCGGGTCATCCCAATCCGGCAAGACGAACGCTTCAGTATTTCAATCCATCCAGGCGCTGTGGACAAGGCCTGCATGAGATTTTCTTCGCCCGGGTATACCTCCGAAGGCCACTTTATAGCATCCAGCAAAAGTTTCGTGCCAGCAAAAAATGTCCGGAGCACAGTCTTCAGAGTTTTAGCCTGAGTAACGGTGTTCTCCTCCGGAGCAGCAAGGTTAGCACCTGCAATCGAAACACACAAAAGCATATCAGTAATATTGGTTATTACAGCGGCAAGATAGAGATACGCGAATTAATCGCAAATAACAAACTTACTTAGCAAGATACGGTAAGTGTCCGTAAGCTGAGTCGACAGGTTATTCAGCGAGGACTGGGCAGCATTGTATTTGTTCTTGTACTTGGAGACATCTTTTTTCAAAGTCTTTATCTCCGCTTCAAGGGTTTCCCTGCGCTTTGTTTCCGCAAGCAAGAGCTGCTCAGTTTTAAGTAGTGTTTCATCCGATTGAGTTATCTCCGCCTGCAAAGAATAAGTGCAACTGTAAGCCGGATATTGCGAGAATATTTCCTTCTAAGAAAATGGTTACAGAAGATTATTATGCGAAGTACCGAGAATAATTACAGAAAATTATACTCGGAACTTGGGGACTGGATGTATAGTAAGAAGTGTCAAACAAGATTACCTGATGTGCTGCAGCCATACGCTCTAGGACATTTCCTTCCGAAGCTTTCATGGCGAGAAGAGCGCCCATTAGCTGGTTAAAATCAGCGTTATCCGAGTTAGATGACTCGGGTACCTGGAAAGTGGGAAAATGAGCTTTTCTTGTAACAGGAGGTGGCACCCGGGTCATCCGAATGTCGGAGTCTGGTCCCCCTCCCGCGCTCGAAGCTGCTCCCTTCTCCTTCTCGCCTGCGTGCGAAGCGATTGGATACCCGGCGTCATGCCTAGCTGGCTCCGGTGGCGACGCTTGCTCGTCGCCAGCCGTGGTGAAGGCATCATCAGCCGGCTCGTTCTCGACCCGGACCTTAGCCTCGGTGTCCTCCTGGTCGCTACTAATAACCGTGGCTCTGAAGAAGGTGCAAAGGCGCAATTAATCTTTGGTTATGAAAAAAGGGGATGAAAGCTCGGTATAATATCAGGAAAAGGCGCTTACCCGGTGTTCACCGGGAAGTCCGAAGGAAAGCCGCTGCTAGACCCGGAAGATACTGAAAAATGCCAAGCAAGGTTTGAGATCATGTTGCAAAGGAATGTCCGAAAAGAGTTTCTATTTACGATATAAATACCAGAGTGTCGAGCCGGGGGCGATGAAGTGCCCGGGTTAAGGGCCTCGTTGCCTGGATGGTTCCGGGTTACTCGGCGCCTAGTCGCGGGTGGCTCCTTCATTTATGATCAAAAGGGGTGAAGGTGGGGTTAGCCCCGAAATGACGTTATGAGAACAAAAATTAAAGTGCAAGGGAGCGGAATAAAAACCTGGAGGGCGATTCTCTGGGATTTCCTTTTGGATCCGGCTTTGGTGGCCGGCTCCGGCTCGTCCTCCTCGCTGGCGGACTCTTCCCAGCCATCTGATTCTTCTTCCTCGTCTTGGCCCTCTCGTTCTGAAAGGTATTGAAGATATAGCATAAGGAAAAAGAGGAGACAGGATATAATGTACGCAAGGGGGTTAAGTACGCACCTTCATCCGAATTAACGGCGTCATCTTCCTCCTCCGCGTCTCCAGAATTGGGAGGAGTGTCGATTGTCCAAAAGCCATTATCGGCCTGAGGTGAAAATGCCAGGATAATGGTTAATATCGAGTCATGAAAAGCGGATAAAGGTAAGCTTGTTAAAATCCAAAATCAAGAGGCAGAAAGCTTACAGCGGGGGCGGGGTTCTCGAGTGTAAAAGGTTCTAACCCGGCTATGCTCCGGATTACCTCGAGCTTCTCCGTTAAAAAACCCTTGATCGTTTTGTTCATGTCATTAGGGGCAAGGGTGCTGGCAGAGTATCGGATCGGGTCCGTGGTTTGACCCGAATATTCACACATCAGCTTCTCACGAATGGAGTTTGGCTGGATGCGGAAGTTAACCCAGGTCTTTACCAAGTTTAGCCCGATGAGGCCTCGGGCTGATAGGATGGGGATTTTAGCCAGCGAAGGCAAGATCGCCTCCCTGTCCGAGTCAGAGGCGAAGGCATTGAAAGATTCGGAAATGTCAAGCTGACCCTCCGAGTAACCCGGTAGTTTCTTCTCACCGGGTGGGGAGGTGTCCTGGCAGTAGAAGTATGAGAGCTGCCAGTGCTTTACATGAGAATTGAGAGTGAGGGGAGGCATCAAGGAATTCTTGCGGCGCTGGATAGAAACCCCGCCGCAGGTAAGAAGTGCGACGTCACCGCTTTCGCGGCACGGCTTGCACTGAAAGAGTTCAACAAAGAGAGCCAAACTTGGCGGAGTACACAAGTAAGACTCGGAAAGAACGATAAAGTGGGTGATGTTCAAAACGGAGTTTGGGCCTATATCGAAAATACGGAGATTGTAGTGATCTAGGACGTCACGAAAGAAAGGGTGACCCGGGGGCCTGAAGCCTCGGGTCACGTGTTCGACAAAACATATTACCTCATCCGTTGCTGGAGAGGGCCGGGTTTCGTTGCCGGGTACTCTCCAGTGGATAGATTCCTGGGGAGGAAGGATTCCAAGCTCCACTAACTCCTCCAGTTTGGCCTTGGTGACGGAGGATCTCCCCCAATTGGCTGAAATGGAGTTAGTGGGCTTAGTTTTAGCCGGCTGTTTCCCCTGCCTCTTGGGTGCCATGGGGTTGACCTGTTAAAACGTCAAAGGAAAGAAAGTGAGAAGCGAAAGCTCGAAAATTAATGAATAGTCAATTACCGGTAACCTAAAAATAATCCGGGTATTGCCTTGCCGGATCAAGTGCGATCTGTCCGGGTATTGCGTATCGTTATGGAAGCTGTGAAGTTTTTTCCGTAAAGTAAGTGTCTGGGAAAGGTAGAAGGGTACCCTAATGTCTACTATCAGCGAGTGAGCCGGAGAAGTGAGATTTTCTGGATGGTAAGAACAAGGGTGGAAAAGCTTAACCTAACGGGCGGAACCCGGGAGGTGCGGAGTGATATGTGGCTATTTTGAAATTTGAAAGACGCGCCTTATGCATCGATCGATATAATCCCGAGAAAAAGGGAAGTGAAATCTCTTTCCTGGTGTCAGCAATAGTTGTCGAGGGAAATGTGAAATCATTGAGTTCCTTATTGAGACTCAAGTTTGGAAGGTTGAAGGGGAGCCTTTGAGAGAGAGCCGGGTTGTAACCTGACTCCCTTGGTGTTAATCCCAGCCATTCGTCAACATCTTGTGTCTTGATCTTCATGTGTTTTTGTATCCAATGTTTCTGCAGGGAATAGCCAGCACTTCGAAGAGTAACTCTTGGAAGCCCAGGCTATTCTGGGGACTACTGATGGGGGGATAGTAACCCGGTAGGCTCACTTCAAGATATAACCCGGCCCGGGGTGTGCTAAGCGCTATCCGGCTGGGGGTAAAGAGATTGCCGGAAGGCCCAAAGGCTTGTGAGATTCGTAACCCGGATTGTGGGCTGCGGTAAGGAGAGTTAGGGTTTTGTATGTGGAGTTCGAATAGGACTCGAGGTGTGCCTTGGAGGGCAAGTTGGGGGTGTACGGGTGCTTTATAAACCGGCCCCTAGGTTTAGTTTGCCAGAGATTCAAGTCATAGTTGTAACACCTGTTATCGAGTATCCAGTATAATTCATATTGAGATCCGGCGAGTTATTTTCTGGTTCTTAGATCGCTTTTCGCCATGTCTTCCTTCGAGCTAAACCATCTCCCGAATACCTGTGTCGACTTGCCCCAAGATCAGTTACCCCCGGTAACATCTGCCGTGATTATCCCACGACAAGGGGTATATATACCCCTCGCGAAATGCGGATGTTTGAGTGCAGGAAACAACCGGAATTTCTGGTTCAAACTTGAACCGGATATTTTAGGTGTCATTGACCAAACCGGAAATTCCGGTTACTGGAAATTTCCGGTAGCAAATATCCGGTAGAGTCCAGTGCCAAATAGATTCTGGGACTTAGTCAAGATTCGAGTTCTTCTCCACAAACCAGATAATCCGGTCGCCTGGAACTTTCCAGCTGTCTTCTGTCCCGAAAACGCTTGGTCCTTTGCCGTTTTCTCCAAGCTGGAGGCAACCGGATATTCCAGTTTGCCAGAAATTTCCGGTTGGAAATTTATGGCTACCTCCAGTGCTAGAGATTTAACTTTCCTTAGCCGTTTTCGCTGTGCTTCTCTAGAACCGGATAATCCTGTTGACTAGAAATTTTTGGTTGGAAATTTCTGGTTGCCTTCTAAATCAGCAACAGTTGATATATCTTCACACATTTTTGTGTTTGATGCAAAGGATGAATTTAACGACCTACACCACTTAACACCTGATCAAATAAATTACCAGTATTGTTAACTAACACACAAAACACTAGGGATCGGAAAATGCTCTTTCACTCTCTCTTTATGATACGGTCAAGTTGCTAATATGAGAGCCCCTCTTGATAGTATGATTATCTATCCTATAATCCGGTCTCTCAACCAATGCTATGCGACCGGTAAAATAGAAAAAACTATCAAAACCATACCTTTGCCTTGAGCATTCTACTTGAGCTAGATGATGAAGATCTTGAGCGCCTCAAGATGGAACACCTTTCTTGATTTTGCTTCGCTCGGTGAAGACTCATCATACGCCACTATGGCAGAGGCTCTCTTAATTCCGTCTTCACTTGGCCATTGTGTCCAAAAAGTTGACAAGCTCCAAGCATGTGATCTCTTTGAGATGATACTTTTGGACTTGCACTTCACAATCTTGATGACCATCGTCACTTGACGTCATCCACCATAGACTATATGAATTCTTCCTTTTGATGGAAAGATAACTAACCCCACATAGATATACCAAACACATATATCATGTAATAGTTCATAAAACTATATGAACAATTTCTTATCATACCACGACATAACTTGATCCCACTTGGTACATCTTCTAGCTTTGTGTATGATCCACTATTTGTACTTTGTCTTGGTCAACCTGTATCTTTTCTTATCTCTTCACTATAACGATGTCTTGAAGGTAAACATGATTGTTCACACAATATTATTCTTCAAGACATACTTGCAAGATGCTCAACTCTCTCATGACCAAACTCCCAATATTCACATAAAATAGCACCTTGGTCATCACTTGATCATCTAGAATCCAATAAATGGATATCAAACATTGCCTATGGATAAGCTCTACAAGTTTAACTTAATGCAACGATTAGTCCATAGTAATTGTTATCAATTACTAAAACCATACACATGCCACCATGTTCTTTCACCGATGTTGTTGAAGATCGTTGTGCTCGAGGTGGTTCAATGTTGTCACCGATGGAGAAGATGAAGGACCCGATCGCTTTTCTGCATATCTTTGTAGGTGTTGGGAAACCCACTGGGCAGCGGTTAAAATAATCCTTAAGTACTTGAGAAGGACTAAGGACATGTTCCTAGTTTATGGAGGTGATGAGAAATTTAGTGTAAAGGGTTACACGGATGCGAGTTATCTCACCAACTCAGATGATTCTCGTTCGCAATCTGGATATGTGTTTATCATGAACGAAGGGGCTGCGAGCTGGAAGAGTTCCAAGCAAGATATCGTGTCTGCATCTACGACAGAGGCTGAGTATATTGCTGCCTCGGAGGCCGCAAAGGAAGCCGCTTGGATCAGGAACCTCCTGATGGATCTTGGTGTGGTCCAGGGCGCGTCCAATCCATTGGACGTATATTGTGACAACAATGGTGCTATCGCATAAGCCAAGGAACCTAGACAACACCAAAAAAACAAACATATACTCATGTGTTACCACCTCATTCGCTAGTTTGTCGAACAAGGTGATATCAAGTTACGCAAAGTACACACGGATGCAAACATTGCAGACCCGTTGACAAAGGCGCTACCATAGCCAAAGCATGAGGCGCACATGAGAGGTATGGGCATTCGATGCCTAGGCATATTATGTCGAGATGATTGACTCTAGTGCAAGTGGGAGACTATTGGGAATATGCCCTAGAGGCAATCATGTATGATGTAATTTCCAATGTATTCATAAAGTTATTAAGTTGTCCTTATTTTGAACATCTGATATATATCATTGAATATGTGATTCGATTGTGAAACTATGCATTCATGTTGTTCATGCTAAATTGTCCTTGGTCATTAAGGTTGTGCTGGACACACAATCTAGACTAATATGAGTGTTGGTTGATGACTCGGTTCCACTTGCCATGGGCATGGTGATGCCATTCCAACTTTCACAAACTCGGCTAAAGAGTTTAGCAAGTCGGACTGGCCTATATTGAGATGCAACGAGTTAGTCGTCATTTGTAATGTCTCAATCAATATAATCCTTAGACCTGAGGTTGCCGCACAATCCAAATTGTGGATCACTGACTTAGGTTCTGTCAAACGTTGTTCCGTGACAAGACAGTTATAAAGACAGAGTTCGGGTCGAATGATAAGCAAGCTGTGTAATATGGACAATCAAGATGGGATTTTGCCCCTCCGTCTGGAAAGATATTCTCTGGTCCCTTTCAAGTGATATGATTCCGGAAGCATCGCCATGCGCGATTCGGTTAAGTCTTAACCGGGTCTATTGACTAAGAGTTAGTCAGATGAATCATATATCACGGACCGAATAAAGAGCTGAGCTATTTAAGGGGTGAAAAAAATTCGCGTATAGTCCGACAAGGTATATCGTGAGGCAAAAGGGACTCAGATGAAAGTCACATTGGAAGGTATGTTGTCATGACTCTATGACACTTGGGAGTCGGCAGTTCTGCTAGGAGCCGCTGCCGGTTGATCGATTGGGAGTCAGACTCCAATCGTGTCCAAGTCGCCATGAGACTGCAGGGTCGCACACTTAAGAGCGGGAGCAAGTATATTGGTCGGGTTGGACCCGAACAGGAAATGGACTGAATTAGTGAGTTGTACTCACGGAGGGAATGGGCCACAAGCGTTGTGGAGCCCACTCCCACTCGCTATATAAAGAGGGGCGCAGGTTGCCCAACGGGCACAAGCTTCCACTCCCATGCGTTGGAAACCCTAGCCCCACTCAATCCAGCCGCCGTACCGGACCGAGCAGTCCGATGTCGGAGCTTCTCCTCGTATGTGTGGATACCGACAGAGGTGCTTCAGCACTTCGACGATCGCGGGATTGGATCGGCTGGATCGAATCGTGGGACTACACTGCATCGACGTGCTTCTTCGATAATCCGCACATGCGCGTCTAGTGGTAATCCTCGTGGCTTTCTACGTCGGCTAGATCTTGAGGGTACCGCGTAGAAAAGTTTTTGTTTATCTCTGCACGTTCCAACCGTACGGTCTTCTATGCAAAATGTACGAGCATGGTTATT
This sequence comes from Alopecurus myosuroides, assembly GCA_028641055.1. Taxonomy (NCBI): domain Eukaryota; kingdom Viridiplantae; phylum Streptophyta; class Magnoliopsida; order Poales; family Poaceae; genus Alopecurus; species Alopecurus myosuroides. The sequence continues at coordinate 160,380,949 of CM054059.1, forward strand.
TTTTTATTTTCCTTTTGAGATCCATCTTGTAAAAAATATTGTCACCGCCGATGAATAGAGCAGTCTAGATCCTTCGGGACCCTTCCCTTTAAAAAAAAGTATAATCATGTCACAGTAAATTTATATTGTCTCATCGAACAATATTTTTACTATTTGATAGGTGGAGTGGAAATATTCTTGTTTCTCTTCTGTATTTGATGTTAATTTGATACTCTTTCCGTTTCTTTTTACTCCGCGTATTAGGATTGTCTTATGTCAAACGTTCTAAAGTCTGACTAAATTTATATAACAAAATATAAATATTTGAAATATCAAATAGGTACAATATGAAAGTATATTCCACGATGAATCGTATATGATATTGACTTGGTATTGTTAATGTTGTTAGTATTATTAATATAGATGTAATGATTAAACCTAGACTGACAAGCCAACCGTACATGCTCCTGACTATAGGAGGGCGACTTGTCAAGTCATAGAAAACTAAAATAGTTACCATTCTTATCCGTTCACGGATACCTAGGAAGGTCGTAGATGATGGGATATAGTGAGAATATTGTGGCGACGGATTTGTTCCCCTGCTGCAACCGCTGTGAATATGCAGTCTAAAAGGTTGGTTTAGAGCAGAATAAACATGGTAGCGAATCACATTTTCTATAACTTGAACCAGGCTGCTGCTTTAATCGATCAATGAATCACGGAGCAGAGAGAGTTCACGTTTCTCCGAGGAACGCCCTGCACGCTGCGCCGGTGCGATCGGTAGGGAGACGGACGACGAGGATGAAAGCAAAGCAAAGCGATGGATCTGGCGATTTTCGCGTGCGTGGGTCGCGTTGGCACCACCGCCTCCTACCTGGCTTGATACCGGTACCCCTGCGCTCCACGGGACCGGAAAGCAGAAAACAAATGAGCACCCACCTGCTGCACATCCAAATCCTATCTCGTGGCCAAAGAAAGGAAGGTCACGGCTTCGTCTGTTGGCCTCTCTCTGGCCCCTGATCGTTGAGGTCAACACAGACGGGCGCGTCGGAATATGTTTACGCCCGCCAGATATTCTCTGCACCACTATTACCTCATTCCTCCCCCCCTTTGCTGTCTGTCACCGTCCCTTCCGCAATCCAACTACCGACCCGACCCGAACAACCTTCCTTCCTTCTCTCCCACACGCCTGCAGATAGAAAATGGAAGTAGAACAGTGACATGGGTCTGGCTAGATACTCGGCAGTGTACTATATTTGTGCTCTTTCACTCGTGGTGCATGCGGTGATTTTTTTTTTGGCCAACAGTTAGTGCAGTGAACTTTGACTGGTAGCTAACCAAGAGGTTTATACCGTGGAAGGAACTTAATGCGGCCTTCTTTTAACTTGGCACCGGTTAGGCTGGCCACAATGGGAGTAAGGCTGGTCACAGTGGCAGTAATATAGGTATTAACTTCAGTGCCACGTAAGCGAAAAAGATGACGTGGAGGCTAATTAATGAAGAGAGAGACAAATAGAGTAACATAGCTAGTTACTGTAACATCACACATATCAAGGTAATATGAGTCTATAATGCAATAAATGAACCCTTGCATGACACCACATATAAGTTACTACCCATTGTGGAGGTAGTAACATAGTCTAGGGAAACGTGATGTTACTAGCTTATGTTACTCCCCACTGTGACTAGTCTAACTAAGGTAGTAACATCACATATTTCAATGCAATTTTGCTTATGTGGCACATATTTAATGAAGAGAGAAGTGTTTGTGGAGTAACTAGTAACATCACACATACCAAGGAAAAATGTGTCTATAAACCTAATAAATGAAGTCATGCATGATACCACAAATATGTTACTACCCACTATAAAGGTAGTAACTTAGACTAGTAACATCATGATGTTACCACTCTTAGTTACTCCCCATTGTGACCAGGCTTAAAAAGAGGGAGAATGTAACCTGCACGGCTTTCTTAATCAAACACTATACTTCACGGGAGATTATCTTTAGAGCATTTCCAGCGGTCGTCAAAATAGTGTGGGGCGGGAAAAACCCCCCAAAATAGCGCGGGGAGCCAGCGCGCCGCACTTCAGCGAGCACGGAAAAACGAGGCACGCGGGAAAAAGAGCGACTCACGCGGCAAGTCTAGCGTGCGGCGGCCCATTCGCGCTACCAAACGCAGTGACAGCGCCACGCCAATCATCACGGAAACTTCACTCGTGTCTTCTCCTCTCCTGCCGCTACAAAACGCAACGACAGCGCCACGCCACTAGGCATGCAAACTCCCTTGCGTCTCTCCTCTCCCTCGCGTCTTCTCCTCTCCCGCCGCTTCAGCGCCACAACCATCGCGCTCCGCCATGCCACCGTGCCGCTGAAGCATTTCCGGCTACTGCGGCGTCCGCGCGCGCACCAGCGACACCTTCTCCGCCGAGATCCGCTCGGGTGACGACCGCATCAACCTCGGGTCGTACTCGACGGCCATCGAGGTCGCCCGCGCGACCAAATAAATTTCTCCGACGCGCGCAACGCGCGACAGGCGGCGGCCCAGACGCCGACACCGCCCCTCGTCACGGAGGAGGACCGCTGCCACCACTGCCACCAAGCAATGGCCCTTCTCGTCGTGGAGAGGGACGAGCGCGCCGTGGCGGCATGGTATGCCCGCCACCCGCGCGAAGCCGCCGAGAAAGAGGAGTACTGGCAGATCCGGACGGCCGAGCGCGCAGAGCGTCGAGAGGACCGCGAGGAGCGGCGGGCGGCCAAGTGGCGGAGGCAGCACTCGACGACGCTGACGACTAGGAGAACGACGACCCAGGTGGGCGGAAGACATCTCCGACAACTAGTCAGACTCGTCTTTTTTTTTAAAAAAAATTAGTTGTACTGCTCTTACTATGTTTGAATTTTAGTTGAATTTCAGCGTGGTATTTTACGACGTCTAGAATAGTAAACGCGCTGTGCACTATATTTTAGCGCCTCTGAAATTTCTCAACGCACTCTAAATAGAATTTAGCGCGCCGGTTTTTACTCATCGGCTGGACATGCTCTTTGGCGAACTCGGTGTGCGGACGGAATCGAAATATTAATGGCATTTGGTTCCCAGCAAGTTTTTTTTTTTGAGTCTGCTGTAGTAGGTCGCAGCGGCGAGCACTCCCTCGGCCTCTGCCCTGTAACGCCACCAGCTAGCGTGCCCATCGTGACCGAACTTTTCCCTGGGCCCGCTCGGGGAGTAGAATAATGCCCACATGATATGACCATGTGTCGAGTTTTAACCATGCTTAGCGTCTCTCCTAAAATAATTCCCTTTTTTGTTTTGAAAGAAATACTCCGTAAAAGAATTCCCTTTGATGCGTGCGAATGTGCCGAGTTCCCGTTTCTCTCGCCAGGAAAAATGTCGAAATTTCTGACGCAACGTATTAGTACTCCGTTTATCCCCAGTGTGTCATCTCTAGCTTGATTCATTTAATTTATGTGCGCTCCTGCGTGTTACCGTCTGCATCTATATCTATATACGTGGAAGTCATCTATTATTGAACGGAGAGAGTACGTCAGAGGAGTCCATTAGGATACTCAATCCTGCACATATCCCCGAGCCGACGATGATGTGGTTATTATCGATGGGGTGATATAATTCGCAAGATAATTTAATTACGCTATCATGTTGGATGGTACTCCACAAAGAATATTCAACTTGACAGGAGAACAAAAATTATAGGCACAAGTTACTACTACTGCATGACTTCGCATATCTGAAGAAAAAAAAAACACTTTTGACCCGGTTATACGGAAGAGAGTGAAATCCCCTGCAGTTATCACTCGCAAATAAAAACATGTGACGAGACATGTGGTAGTAGAGCGCGTCCACCTTCTGTATAAAGGGAATGTACAGTCTGTAACGTAAATATACCCTCTTTAATTAATGGAAAATGATGACGCGGCCAGGATAGACCCTCTTCTGGGTTGTTTGACCATTTTGTCCTCGGAATAATATTTGTAAAATTGTTGGTCTTTTCTGGGAAATCTGTTTTGGAACAATAGGTGTAGATGCACCCACACTGCAAAACATAATAGCATTTTAAAATATATAAAAAATTCAAACAAATATTTTGGGTGTATATGGGAAAATCACATTTTTTTTGTATCAATACACAAAGTTTCGCGAAAAATGACATTTTTTTTTGTATCGGTACACAAAGATAGCATTTTATATCGGTATACAAAGTTTCACGAAAAATGACTTTTTATGTTTTGTGTAAAAAGACAAGATCCGGTGCTTCAAGATGACCTTCCACGAGACATTTTGTTTTGTATATATTACACAGCCCACAAAAAATATCTTTTTTTGTGTGAAATAGAAGGACATATAATGTTTGGATCTACATAGGAGATTTTTGTTTGGAAAATTTTAAAACTTTGAAATGCATTTAAAGTAATTTTCCTTGACGGTTGCCTTTATACCTACAAGTCAAAACACCGTGTCCGCTTCTTCTTCCATTTGTAGAACATGCTCTTCGCGGTACATATCTAGTCACATTGCTAAGCATGAATCGATATGATTATCTTGGTAATTTCCGGACTAAATTCAGGAAAAACTGCAGAAATTATAGATTGTTAACCTTATGATAGGAAGTTAAAAGCACATGGATATGTGCTAAACACCCAAGGCTAGCATATTTGCAAACAAATTTGTGATGGCTTTGAACTCACTTTATATCTAGCCCTATTTTTCAAACTTTTTTCTATTATATTATTTTAAAAGGAGAAGTTAGAGCAGGTTCCGGCCAGATACAAAGAAAAATCTTTAGAAAACCTTAAGGCTCGATGAAAAACATTAACGATATGGCACTCACAAGTTTGCTTAGTTCTTAAGTTTTGTAACCAACACAAGCGACATCATACTTTTGTTTCAATACAACATAGCATTCACTTCTTCCATATATTTTTTTACAACGATCTAAAAAAGGATGAATCTCGCGACTTTCTTAAAGAACATCCTCTTTGTCCCCTTTCCGCCAAGAAGAAAAAATCCCATTGCTTCTACATTGTCTACATCTCCAAAGTAAGCCCTCTGGAAAGACCAAAAACCCAATTCATAATGTCACAAACTAGCAAATTATGGTAGTGTATCATCGATGGGAGATCATATAACTAACATACTCGTCAACGGGAGGAAGGTCTCATTATTGTTCTTACGAAGGTTGAAATTACACAATTGTCAACACTACATTTAAAAGGTACATGTATTTTCCCGTTTCCTATTCTTTCCGTCGAGAGCGTCCCTTGATTTATCTTTAAAGAGCGTAGAATTTCACACATTTTATGTATTTCGTGTACGATGCCCATTCCCCCTTCCTTCCATCTCGCCAAGAAAAGAGCATCCCACTCTTTGCATCGATTGTGCTTTCTAGGATAAACCCTTCAAAAGACTAGGTCGCCAAATTCAGAATGCCTCGACCCGACAACTTATGATCAACGATGGAAGAACATGTGACTTACATATTTGACACTGCGAGTTGGATGTAAGATATATGGAGATATCTCTTGTTATTTATGGCGCTTGAAATTATACCGTGTAGGTTAGTATTAAATTCAAATTTGAATGAGCATTCCCTGTGCCCTTTTGGTAGATATATGTTTTCTACTTTTTCACATGATGAAATGTGGTTTGTATGCATTAAATATGCCTTTGTTTTCATTTAATAGATGCACATGTTTAACCGGAATAAAAACACACCTAGCTAAACTATGGACTACATATTTCTTTGCCAAGAAAGGGCAGCATACCCCTTTTGCATCACTGCATCTCCCAAGGCCAAAGTGGAATACCACAAATTAGCAAATTATGGTAGGCAATGTCGATGGAAGAACAAATAAGGGACCTATTTTCCATGAGGGAGGTATCATCATCTCATTCTTTCTCTTATGGCCCTCGACATATCACTATGTCAATTAAGTACTACATTCAAAAGAAAACATGTATTTTCTCGCGCTTTTGGTGGAGACATGTTTTCTTTTTTCAATAGAGAGTATCGCCTCTCTTGCTGAATTTAATTCGAAGATCATGCCATCTCTCTCCTTCTATTATTTGTTTGACCCCCCTCCAGCGTCGACATTCCAGGGTAAGACCCAAAATAGATCTGGTCAACCAATTTGGAACGTCATGATCTACAAAATTAAGACCAAACAACATAATACACATATTCTATATGGGGAAGGAGGGGAGGGGGGGAGGATTGCTATTCTCTTGGTTCTTGAAATCGCATTGCACATGCATTCTTCCTCTCTTTTTTGTGGATACATGTTTTTATTTTTCTCTCGCGCGATACATATTTCATATTCACTGCACATCCCTTTACTTCTATTTAATGCAAATTATATTTAACTATCTTTATGCTACACATACCTAAACTATGCACTACATATTTCTCCTGCCAAGAAAATGGCATATCTCTACTCTTGCATCGAGTGTGTCTCTACGATATATCCTGCAGAAGGACAATGAAAAATCTCACGAACTACCAAATTACGATAGGTATTGTCGGTGGAAGAACACATTTATGACCTATTTGACATGAATGAGAGATCTCATTGTTGTTCCTATGGCACATGAAACAGTGTCGAATAGTGCTACATCCAAGAGAGTACATTCTGTTTTTCACGTTCTTTGGTGGATACATGGTTCTTGTTTTTTTCACCGGAGAGTACCCACGTCTCATTGGATTTAATTTGAAAGAACCCTATCATTTCACTCCTTATTTTCTTTGAACACCCTATTCCTTTGACATTGACAGTTCATGGCAAACCCTAGAAATGACCCGATAACCCGATTTTGAACGTTATAACCTACTCCATCCGTTCCATAATATAACTTATTTTAGCAAACTAACATTATGTAACGGAGATAATATCAAATCACGAAAACACAAAGAGCAACATATTCTATATTTTGTTCTCTTGGCGCTTGAAATCGCATCGTGCCAATTAGTACTACATTAAAAACAAGTACATGCATTTTCCCGCGCTTTTCCTGGATATGTATTTCCTATTTTTTTTTTCTGGCGAGGGTACATGTTTCAGATGTACTACACATCCATTGGCTTTAGTCATTTTGTTCTCTTGGCGCTTGAAATCGCATCGTGCCAATTAGTACTACATTAAAAACAAGTACATGCATTTTCCCGCGCTTTTCCTGGATATGTATTTCCTATTTTTTTTCTGGCGAGGGTACATGTTTCAGATGTACTACACATCCATTGGCTTTAGTCATTTTGTTCTCTTGGCGCTTGAAGTCGCATCGTGCCAATTAGTACTACATTAAAAACAAGTACATGCATTTTCCCGCGCTTTTGCTGGATATGAATTTCCTATTTTTTCTAGCGAGGGTACATGTTTCAAATGTACTACACATCCATTGGCTTTAGGCTAATAGAGATGTATATTCAACATGTATAAAATTAGACATACCTAAACTACACGCCAACTTATATTGTGTTTTTTCTATAAAAAAAAGGGAACATATTTTGTGCTTAGAAGCATCATTTTAATCAATCAAATTTCACCACCTTTATTTTGTGTGTGGGGTTTAACTTAAAATGATCCCCTTGGCTGCGCTTTCGTGGCGTATTGATTGCTCTCGACTAGATGTGCACCGGTGAACAGAACATGGGTTATCTCTTAAGGGGGCAAAATGCAAAGGAGCTAAGGAAAAGATTCTTCCAATGGCACCAGAAATGGAGGGCTTTAAAGGTAAGCAAATTGACCAAATAGTTGTTGAAATATCCTCTGCTCCTTCTGCAACTTACTAGTCACCACCACATGATTAGGGGATGACATTAAATTAGATCACAACAAGGAAACCCCAAAGGCTGAAAGACACAATAGAAAAGAAGCTTTGGCCTCTATCTCTCTACCTCCTCTCCTTTTCCCTGCTTTGCCCAATTCCTAATCGCTTCCCTGTGTCGTCATTACTAAATATTTACAACTTTTTTAAACTATTAATTATTTTGGATTCCTCCTCCCGAACGCCTTTCACCCAAAGACTCACCCCCCCGGCCATTGTAAATCTCCCTTCCGGCTGCATTCCTTCCTCTCCATTATTTCTCCATCCCTTTCCCCTCTCCTCTCTCTCTCCTCACCCTCCCCCTCTCCAAAGGACTGGATACAGAACAGAAGGAAAAGAAAAAAGAATACAGAGAAGAAGAAAGAAAGAACAACACCTACCAAACAAGTCTTGGTTTTTCGAGTTCATGGGCTGAGGAAATTGTTCCCCTCCGCGTCTCAACAGATTCATACCGAGAAACACTTCTTGAATTTCCCCTCTCTTTTTTTTTGCTCAAGAATTGTTTAGTAGTAGTACAGAGGAACTGCTCCTTCTTGTTTCCGCCTTGTTTTTCTCTGTTCCTTCGGTTGGGATTTTCTCCGGTTCTTCCTCGTTTGCTTGTGGGGGCGAGGAGAAGAGAGAAGGATGGGAAAGGAAGGGCCTTGCCGTCATTGCGGGGTCACAAGTGAGCTCCTGTTCTTCAGTAAAGCAATTTTTTATACTTCCTGTTGTTATTTCTTTGCTTATTCTGCATCTGTTATCCCTTTGTTCCTCCGCGAGTTGTATATTACGGGTCATGATTTCTCTGAATTATGCATCTGGGAAGCGGGTCTTGGAAGAAATCTTCCGGGTCCCCTGGACTCGGGTGCCCAATCTTGCTTGTTCCTTGTGGATTGAAGTTGGTTCGTTGTTTGGTGGATATTAGCTGAAATCAAATCCGTCGAACTGTCAGAAGTGTCAAAGACAGTTATGGGCATCTTTGGATATGGTTAAGGTCTCAGAGGCCTTTGGATGCAAAATTCTGAACACCAGGAACAAATCACCTAATCCTCGCACACACATTCAGAATTTTATTCGACTATGGTGGATATATACTAGCTTGATCGTTTGTGCAGACAATGAGCAGTTAGATGTAGCTCAAACTCCGATTATACAAGAAGAAAATTCATCTGCTCTTGCCAAACAGAAATTTAGAGTCCCTTAGCTGCTGCAACTACAGAAAAATGCTTAATTTTTGGACGGCATTGAACTGAAACATTTGCTTCTATGTGTGATTACAGACTGGTCATCTCTTCTGCTTTAACTTCAGTAGCTCTCTAGCTCTTACTGAAGCAAGCTGCCCAATTGCACTGATAATTTGCAATTGGTACTGCCTCATTTTGTCTGAAATATGCAGTACTAAACATGCTGGTGCTAATCATTGAAAACATATCTGTAATATGCAGTTTGACTAGTTACTAATTGCCTCAAATACATTCTTTGGAAATGTATAGTTTCTGAGTGCTCTTCTTTGTTTCCTTACTCGATACCACCATATCTTGTCATAGCAAAGACATGACTTTGTAAAATTCAAATACAATCTCCTGCTGGACGTGCTACCGCTAAGCACTATACCTGCAATACCGCACACATTCGCGCGCATATTAATTTCTTACTGCATTTCTTCTTACATATGGCTAATATTGGAACAGGCACTCCACTTTGGCGAAATGGGCCACCAAATAAGCCAGTGCTCTGCAATGCATGTGGCTCGAGGTGGAGAACAAAGGGTTCATTGGAGAATTACACACCAATGCATTCTCGTGACGATATTGATGATGAGCAACCTAGAGTTAGCAAGCTGAAGCCTCCGACATCAAGGCTGGCGGAACATAAGCAACTAAAGAAAAGGCCAAGCCACAGCGTGAGGGAGAATGAACCATTTTCTGATCAAAACTTCTGGAAGATGGGGGATGCTGACCCAAGTCGATCTAGTTCTGGATCAGCAGTGTCATATTCAGAGAGTTTTGCCCCCTATGGTTCTGCTGATGCAAGTGAAATGACTGGTCAGTTATCTCTAATTTCCTAATATTCTGCTGATAAGTAAGGATTTTTTTAGGTTCACCACATTCATTCTTGACGAGTACCACAGAATATATAATTAGATTCAATTCAGACAAATAATCTAAAAGCATTGAATTTGACTCTTGAGTTGGATGTTCAGAAATACACACTTAAATGTTTGTCGGCACTGTGATATGTAATCTCCTATAAGATCTCTTGTAAACATCTTTAGTTAGTTCTTGTAGTACAGCCCTTTAAGAGTCTGTATTAGTAATTGTGTAATAATGCAGGGCTGGTTCTTCTTTTCGCTGAACTTACTGATCGTAGTGAAACATACTTCAGCAACCCCACTTCTCTGCTGCTTACTTGGTAAACCAGCATTATCAATTCACAAGAACTTAATTGTGATCGATAAATCTCGGCTATCTTTTCTAAATTACTTATGAGCAAAGGGATTAGCCTGTAGCCATCTTGCCAACAAATATCAGTGCTTCAAGCATCCATTGTATCAGTGTCTTCCTTCACCGCATACGAATTAGATCAATTACAATAAAGAGCCTCAAGAAAAGTATAGTACTTTACGATACCATAAGCTTCAGCTTATATATCATTATTTCATATCTCTAACCCAGAACTATTGATATTTCTCTTGTATTCTATGTAACTGTTGTTAGATATGTTAATGATGGTTCTCTGATATCCTTTTGAATTCAGGTTCAGCTCAATCTCATGCTTGGGAGTCACTGGTACCATCAAAAAAGAGAAGCTGTGTCACTCGGCCTAAGCCTTCACAGGTGGAAAAGCTTGCCAAGGATCTCAACTCCATAATGCATCAAGAGCAGTTATATTACCTTTCTGGATCCTCGGAGGAAGATCTACTTTATCATAGTGAAACTCCTGCGGGTTCCTTTGAGATTGGTTATGGAAGTGTGCTTCTTAGAAATTCAAACTCAAAATCAGCGGAGGAAGATTGGGAAGCAAATTCTGTTCCTGCAGATAATAAATCATACCTTACAAGTGAATCATATTCAGGGACTGCCTCGTTTGTTGTGCATAGTGAAAGCAAGGGAGCAAGCAATTCAAATGCTAGGCCTGAGAAGCCAAAGTGGTCTCTGGTGCAGACACATGATAATGCTAGAAGGTATTTTCGCCTTTATTAGGAGTATTGAGCATTAGTTTCCGGTGCATACACAGGCTAATGCTAATCACATTTCTACATTCTATTAGCTAATGATGCTATTGTGGTAGGAATCAATCTAAGAAAGTTTTTGGTTGGTTTTCTTTTGCAGGGATCAATTTCATTATTCAGCGCAGCAGACCCTGGAAAATGTAGATTCAGCTTTAGTTTCAGTAGCTTTACAGGTATCCAGTCTATGATGCTCTTTCTCTCACTTTCTCTAAACTTTGTGGTGTGGGGTACATGCTTAATTGTTTGTTTCTCTTATTCTAGGGAAAATACACTAAAGAATCAGGAGGAAATGGAAATACCAGTACTTTGTATGGCCTTACCAAGTCCACCATGAAGCCTCTCAAAAGACCTCATGAAAGCCAGTTGCAAAGCTGCTCAGGTCAGCAGCAATCTTAGTTCCTCTGAGCGAATTTGCATATTTTCTCTAGAGGAACATATTATAAATGTCCTCTATATTTTATTCATACTTAATCATTTCCTTAACTTATTATGAATAACATGGAGAAGTTTTTTGATATGTGTTTGCTCGTGAACATGCAGAAGGAATCATGAGGGGGCCAAAAAGAGTTCCTAGGTCTGGGACTACGGCTCTTCAGTTAGAAGGTTCAGTTTCACCCAAACCTGGAGGAGCGGCATTCAACTTATTCATGTTACCTCCAGATAAATTATCCATGCTGCCCCCTCAGCAGTACATGGATGATGATTGTGATCAAGACTTGCTGCTGGAGGTTCCTCGCAATGCGCGGCAACCAGAGGCAGAACTTCTTTACCAACCATGTCAACTTAGCTCAGTAACCCGCAGCTCCACCACAGAGGACGTGGTTGCAGATGGCGAGGGGCGCCTCAAGCAACCGTAGTCCCAGATCTACTAGCAACAAACTTAGGAACAGGCGGTAGCAGTAGGTTCCTTTAGGTTCCTGAATCATTATGGTACCTTTATTTACCGATAGGGCTTTCTGCGGTTTGTTCATGGTTGTGCCGCCGTCACCGCCTTGATTTACATTGACAATGCGCAACTGCCAGCTCAGGCAAAATTGTCCGTTCAGCTAACATTTGGAGCGGTGCTTTTGGGTTAGGCTTGTGTTGGTTTCTGTAGAATATGGCTTTTGGAGAAATTATAGCTCATATCACTGTATGGTGGGGAAATGGGAAAAAAAATTACCATAGATTTACCAGCTGCTTTTATTTTTTGGCTCACTTATTTTCCCAGTTGAACATGTTTGTATCTTCATGGTAGGACCTGGTTTTTCTAGGGAAATGGCAGGTCGGTGTGCATCAATGATTTTGATGATATCATTGATAAACGAGACATACAGGTGTACCTGATGGATCTTTAGGTGAACTAGCAACATCACCTGTAATCTCGGTGACACTGCCTGCCTCCAGGTGACATTGTCATCATCAATTTTCCTCCTTGTGATTCAACCTCTATTTTTGTGACCAGTTCTTCCTCATTTCTTCTCATGCCGCTTTCGCTCCTCCCCGATCGAGTGGCGCCCGCTCAGTTGCACGATAATGCTAAAGCATGACTGTTTAGACTTTAGAAGATATATTTACTGTTAAAATTTATATGCTTCTGACTAGCTGCTACACCTTGCAAGTGCTTCGAATAAAGAAAGCGGATTTGCTATTTCTCACGAAGACTAAGAAATACTCCGTAACTAGTAACTGTAAATCGATAGTTATCACCATTGGATCCAAGAAATTGAGATTCGTTCAAGGTATAATGCGATCTCTATCGGCGCGGAATGTCGAGAATTCATTTTTACTTTGAGAACAGAAAATGTCGAGAGAAATAGTCATCGGTCTCTGAAGAAAAGAACCCGGTTTTGCGACGGAGCAGAGCGTAGTTCAGAGAAAGACTCGGGACGGACTGCCCGTTGGGCCAGCTGCGGCCCACAAATACAAATCCGCGCGGGAAACTGCGAAGGGCAGCGAGCTGTGGGCCCCGGATCCCTCCGATCCTCAGGCACGGATCTCAAAGCGCGAGCAGGAACCCGCACTCTCCGGTTCATCTTATCTCCTCCCACCCGCGGGCACCGCTCCACTGCCAGTGCCGCCATGCTGCTCCACCTCCTCCCCCCATCCTCCGTGGCCCCGGCCGCCCGCCCCTCTCCGCGGCGGCCGTGCGCCGCGGCTGCGTTCACGGTGCGGTGCGCGTCCTCCTCGGCCGCGTCTTCTTCGTCGTCGTCGGCCGCGGCGGCCGGGCAGCAGGTGGCGAATGTGCACAGCTACGGGACCGTGGACTTCGAGCGGCGGCGGGCGCTGCGGTGGAGCAGCCTGTACAGGCGAGTGGCGGTGGGAAACGGAGGTCGGCCGGTGGGGCGGATTCTCGCGGACTGGGACGAGGGCGAGCGCCGCCTTGACAAGTGGGAGCTCTGCCGCATCGCCAGGGAGCTCCGCAAGTTCCGCCGGTTTAACCTCGCGCTCCAGGTAATGATTCCTCGCTTCGTTTCCCGGCGATCTATCTAATTTTAAATTTATTGCTGCTTTGTAAGTGATCCGATGATGTTGGGTACTGCTGTGTTCGTTTTGTCCTAATTATAAGAGGCCAATGTTGGTAGCACGCGTATGCCATCCAAACAAGCATAGTACTGTACTAAATATTGTCTGTTCTATTGTTCCTTGCATAATTACATTGGCTTCTGTGCTACAAAACTAAGGAAAATTCTGTATCTAGTGTGTGGGTCGGATAATGTTGAAATTCATAGTGGTAGTTGGAGCACTTTATTTGTGGTAAATCTTCTTTTGAGGTGCAAATTTAGGTGATCTAAGTATGCTAACTGTGCGAAAAATGAAGTTATTAGACAAGGCTGATGGCTAATGTTTCACTGAAATTGGAAGTATTCAGGTTATTCTTTGAGAAGATTTACCGCTGTACTATTACCAATTCATTACTCAAAGGATGATCTAGCAAATTAATAACCACATAAACATAGAACATAATTGCACTTGCTCCATTTCATATAATGGCACAATGCCACAATGTATCTGTGTATCGTGAACATGGAGCTAAACTGGAAAAATCATTTTCAAGGCTCAGCTTCGTTAATGGTTGTTTATGGAAGGTTTGGACTTCCTTTCTTGCTATTATCTGATGATTTGGTGCCTTTTGATGGACAGTCTTACTAGTTGTATGGGTTTTAAACTTCTAATCAAGTTTTTCTGTTGCGTGTGCAGGTTTATGATTGGATGACTGAGCGCAGGGATAGATTTTCGCTATCAGTGAGTGATATGGCAATCCAGTTGGATCTGATTGCAAAAGTACGCGGTGTTCCAGATGCTGAAGAATACTTCGAAAAACTTCCTGATGCACTGAAGGACAAGCGAACATATGGGTCTCTTCTCAATGTATATGCCCAAGCTAAGATGAAAGAGAAAACAGAAAACACATTTGAGCTGATGAGGAAAAGGGGGTTTGCAACTGACACATTACCCTTTAATGTATTGATGAATTTTTATGTGGATACTGAAGAGCCTGAAAAGGCGTCTACTGTTACTGATGAGATGAAGAAAAGAAATGTAGCTTTTGATGTCTGCACGTACAACATTTGGATAAAGAGTTGTGCAGCTATGAAAGATGCTGATGGAATGGAACGAGTCTTTAACCAGATGATTGCTGATGAGTCTGTTGTTGCCAATTGGACTACTTATACCACACTTGCTAGCATGCATATTAAGCTTGAGAACTTTGAGAAGGCAGAAGAATGCCTGAAAGAAGCTGAAAAGAGAACAACAGGTAGGGATAAGAAATGTTTCCATTATCTCATCACGCTCTATAGCCACCTCCGAAAGAAGGAAGAAGTCTACCGCATTTGGAATCAGTATAAAGCAACTTTCCACACAATCACAACCTGGGCTACCAGGAGGTACTGTCTGCCCTTGTTAGGCTAGGGGATATCGAGGGAGCTGAACTACTGTACGAAGAATGGGCATCCAAAAGTTCTAGTTTTGATCCTAAGACTATGAACATTTTATTAGCATGGTACTCTAGGGAAGGTTTCGTTGTCAAGGCACAGCAAACTATCAACAGATTCGTTGAGAAAGGTGGGAACCCCAAACCGAACACCTGGGAAATCCTTGCCACAGCATATCTGAAGGATAATCAGTTATCTGAAGCTCTGTCATGTATGGAGAAAGCTGCGGCAGTTACTAGTGCAAGTAGATGGAGACCAAGACCAACCAATGTTGAGAGTCTCCTAGCATATTTCAAGGAGAAGAATGACTCGGAGAGTGTAGACAGGTTAATGAGTGTACTTGAAAGTAGAGGGTGTGCTGAGAAGGAAGAGTACAAGTCTCTGATTAGCACCTATGCTTTTGCGACGTGATAGTGAACCACCAGCATGATCAGTAAAAAGTCTATGAACAATTGAATCGCTTGCTTGTAATCTAAATCTTACGATGACCCCTGCAGCTGTGAGTTCACGTGGTACGGTTCTGTTTGTTCCAGAGCAGTTAGGCGCATTTTGTCAGCTGTTTCCTAGACAAAAATTGGACAGTGAGGTACATAGATGATAGATCAACCTTCTTTCTGATAACTTAGTCCAGTTAGAAATTTTGTAACCATCAAGAGGAGGCTATTTACAGGGATCCTTTGTACTTTCTACATGTATACTGACATTACCATTGAGGATTTAATCGTGCCTTCATGGAAGAGTTCATACAGCAGACACATCTTTTATGACCTGCCCACTACCTTTGCTATAAATTGCAGTGAATATGTTTACATGTGGTTGCTTTTCTTGATTACCAAGCAAGTCAATCAGCGTATCAGACGTTAAATTGAGGGGGTTACTTCAATGCCTTGCACGTTGTCCCTCCTTGACACCGTCTAGTTTCAGCACTTTGGCCCTTTGCTTGACACCGACGCCTTGGCCGCAGTTTTCAAACTGTTTTCAAATTGCAATTTGTCAACCTTCTGGATCAGTGCCATATTTATTTCTGATTGGTACATCTGTCCTGCAGATATTGAAGCCATGACAGATTGACAGTGGCAGATCAACAGCTCGGAGATGCAACGAGGACCACCCGGGTGGACGGATCTCTTTCCTTCAGACAAAGCAGCTTATCTGATTATCGTATCGTTCCTGATAATAATATGAAATATAAAAGGTTGTGCGGGGTCACTGGAGGGGCTTTTGCACGAAGGTGGGTGGTTGCTGCCGTCTGTTGCATCCGAGTCTAGATCAGGATGAGGCAAGCACTGAACTAAACTAATGGCCAGATTCGTTCACAGCTAGGCGACGAGCAAGCGGTGAGCTCAAAAGGCGAAGCTAAAGGAGCTGGTGCTAGCTTTCGCCGAAACGTCACCGACCATTTCGTTTCTGAACCAAGCTTCGGTTCAGGTTTGCAAGTTGGAGTACAGTTACCGTGTAATCCCGTCACGGACAACGACCTTTTTGGCGATTGCCTAACACAAATTGTGGCTGTTTGACCTGTAAGCAGACGTGATAAGCATTCTCATCAGAGGAATCTGGGAAGAGAAATTGAGCTGTGCATCTGTGGTTCCACGTTCTGCAGCCAGCTTGTGTCCACTTGTGGGCACTCTTCCAACGCCATGTTGATCTACAGTTTGACACGTTTCCGACACCCCTAAATAAGCCAAGAACGAGTGAGAGAGCCAGGGAGGTAAAGAACAGCCAGGCGCGCAACTTTCCTAGTCCTAGTAAAGAATGCGTTCTGGCAAAATTACCACACCTGAACTAATCAACAACCAGCCACGTGCCGGGATGGATCATGTCAAAATGGAATGAATAATTCCGTGGTAAAGGGGGAAGGTGACATGTTTAACTCATGATTCAGAAAATTCGTAGGATCTCTGAGCGAGTTATTTTTTTAGATAGAAGGCCAGAAGGCCCGACGTTAAATTAATAACGCCAAAACGGCGACAATGGTACAAAATGCTGATTTCAGCTTACAACACACAATTGCACACACACACCACAACCACGACACAACCTAGGAGAAAGGGCCGAACCCTGCGTAGAACAGCCAGCCACCCAAAGGGGCAGGAACGGACCACCACCGGAGGTACCAAGACGTCGAGCGAACGACCCCTGCGTAGAACGGCCAGCCGCCAGGAGGGGCAGGGTCGGAGCCCCGAACGAAGGCACCACGAGGCTCACCAGGCAGAGTCAAACAACAAGGCCCTGAGGTGCACAAGAGGTTCGAAGCCTTGCCAGAGAAAGCATGTCGTCGAGGAGGCCCCGAAGCGCCGGCACCGACCAACAAAACGCCAACTCCGGGGAGCCACGCGCCATGAGCTCCAAGACGACGCCTTCAAGAAGGGCACGACACCGTAGCGCCGCCGCCGCCGGGATCCGGGGATCCGGGATTTTCATCCGGAGCGTAGAAGGACTCAGAAGGGCCGTCACGACGCCTTCCGGAAGGGAACGGCGTCCATGGACGTCGCCGTCGCGGCCCGGGAAGGCCCCGGGCTAGGGTTTCCCCTCGGCCATCGAATCCGCCTTCTACACAGTGCACCGAGCGTACACCGTCACAACACGCCGCTCGCCGATACCCACGCCGCCCACACGACCGTGGTCACCAGCCAGCACAAGAGGCTCTGGCTCGCCCGCCAACCACGAGACCTCCCACCGTCCAGGGCCGCCGCCCCTGCGTCCAGGCTCACCGCTCCGCCGCGGTGAAGGGGAGAAAGATGAAGGGATCCACCACCAGATCTGTGCCCAGCAGCCCCCATGGCTGTCGGAAGCACCCAATCCTGGGCAAAATCCGGGGGTTCGGGCCGGGCACGGGGCCCCTGCCCCGCCCCAAGCGCGAGGCAGCCACGCTGGCTGCACCACCCCGCCGGAATCGCCGGGCGCCCTCCGCGAAGCACCACCAGGCCAGAGCGCCGCCGCCGACCACGCCCTCCGTGGCCGCGTCGGCCGACCTAGCAACCACCCCGCTCCAGCTCACCTGCACCGAGAAGGGGCGCCGGCCGCACCGTGAAGAGCCGCCGCTGCAGAGGAGCGCCAAGACACCGCAGCCACCGCGCCGCGGCAGATGGGCCACGCCGCCACGCCCCACGAGCAGCGCCGCGCCCCACCGACCGCAGCGCCCGCGCCGCCGCCGCCGGGTGAGGGGAGAGAGGGCCCCGCCGCCGCCGACGCCGCCCGGGCTTTGCCCGGCGACGCCCTCCGGCGGCGGCGAGGGAGAGGACAGGGAGGGGGGAGGCGAGTGGCGGCGTATCTAGGGTTCCCCCCGGTCGCTCGCGGGAGCGACGCGGGAGGGAAACTCGAGCCTCGGTCGTCAGACCTATCCTCTGAGCGAGTTATAATGTCGACTAATCTATCTATTAAAAAAAGAGTTATAATGTGGATCTCAAAGAAAAGGAAAGTTAAAAGAGTTATAATGCCAGGTTTTAAATTAATAAAGCAATTGATTTTTTTTGCATTTGGAGAACAAGCCTGAGTATTTTGGAGATGCCATCAATTTTGTTGAGTGCCTTGGGCTGTGCCATCTTATGGAGATTGAGTGCACCTACAATATCACGTATGTTCAACAGTTACGTGCCACTCTTGTGTTTGATTCTCATGAGAATATTGGGATGACATGGATGGCGAGCAACCGTCGCCTCACTGACAACTTTCGAGAGTTTGCCGAGCTTTTGCAATATCCATTCCAGGGTGCTACTAATTGCTAGTGGTGACTGCATGCATATTGTGGGACAAGGATAGACTTACCAATCTCTATGGGCGTGGTGGTGTGATTGGCACCAATGTGGGGCTTTTCTCTCTTAATGATACTTTGTTCCACATGTTTTGGGAATCTATTGCTCATGTGCGGGAAACAATGATGCTCTTAGTGGCGGATTTGTAAATCTTATGTATCCTGACTATACCACTTTCCCTGAGGGTAATATTATGATATGGAGAGTCACAAGATAGATATTATGGACTATATCTTCCATGAGATGCATGAAGCCATTGTTAAGAAGAAATCACCCCTTTATGATCCCTGTGTGATGTTGCCCATCAAAGCTAAGTTTCACAATGATGATATTGAGGAGGATTGTGACGATACACATTGCATTGTCAAGATTAGGAAGAAAACTATTCAAGTGGGCAAGGCATCTTATGAGGAGTTGAGAGGAATGAGCAAGATGACCGGATGAAGACTCGTACTAGTGACGGGGAGCCCTCACGGCCTAGTGGAGAACCCTCACGGCCGAAGAAGAAGCCATGGTTGAAGCATGCTGTTGAGAAGATGTTTTGCATGAATGTGGAGACCCACAAGGAGAATTATCATGGTTACAAGGAGAAGCACTTGATTCTCTCAAACCAATGCAAGATCATGCATGCTTTAAAGATTTCGCATGCTAATGCACCTCTAGCACCACTCATTCCATACAAGAGGTGGAACAATGCCAATGTCACCTGCGATGTTCAAGTGGATGATGATGAAACGAACAGAGTGGCTCCTCAAGCGACTACGAGAGCACCTCATCGAACGAGTGACCCATGGGGCGTTAGCATCTCTCTTTTCCCTTTTTGGCGTCTTGATGCCAAAGAGGGGAAGTAGTTCTATTAGGATTGACAACATGATTTGTATGGGTTGGGCACAAGATTTTCTACTTCATTTGGTTGTTCGTTTGTTGAACTCCGTTCTTTTTTGTGTTGGTAAGACATGCACCCCGATTATGGTTATGTTAAAGACCATGTGTGGTGTTTATGTTTATCTTGTGCTAGTCTTTAATTTCTTTTATCCTGTCTTACTTGTGCAAGTTATTCATTATTTGTGATCTTGCACGGTTTATAAAATCTAGAGGGAGTATTGATCCTAGGTTGTATGCATTTTTTATTTAGATGCAAAATCCAAATTAGTGCACACATCTAGGGGGAACTCGTCTAAATTTGTATAGACCATATCTCTGCTTACCATGATATATCTTATGCAGGTCGTTGTGTTGTCATCTACCACCAAAAAGAGGAAGAATGGAAGGGAATTTCCCACCCTAAGTGGGTTTTGCCGTCGATGACAACAGAAATAGTGTTATAACCGTGTGCCGAGTGTTTCTAGGCTAATTCGATGATTCACACAAGACAGTTGTCGACCCTTCAAAAGTGAAGAGAGTGGAGATGATTTTATTTTGGTTTGCTATTTATTGTAAACAGAAAAAAAATGCATTATCAAGAGGGGTTGCACGATGCAAGGTGTGGTGAAATTCAATTTCTGCATGAACACAAACCTGTATTTCACACACCATCCTTCCTATTTTTCATGGAGTGATAATGTCACCAAAATGTGGTTGTTCCTACAACCTGTTACCTACCTGGATTTTTCGGTGTGTTCAGAGTCAGAACTTTCGGTGGTTAAACCCTAGAACTGTCGTACCCTGGACCCTGGATATATCTGGTGTGGGTTAACTTGCCCATCGAGGAGTTGTGCCTGAGTGGTTCTCCTATTGTAGGGATAAGGTTAGGTTACACTAGCGCAAATCAAAAATTTCTACCGCGTAAATCAGGAAACTGCTGCAGTTATAATCACGAAATTACCACTCGACGCGTTTTAATGATCTCGATGAAGCAAGTCGGGAGTCGGGATAGGGTGGACCTACAATCCTTCGAATCCAGTCGCTCCCACGAACATATCCTCTCAGTGGCTCATCGAAGTGCTACAATTGCAACACATCTACCGATATCTACACGTTCAGAGTGGAAGCGCCACATGTCGGACTGCTAGGTCTGCACATATGGCTAGGGCGTGGGAGAGGCAGTGACTGCAGCAAATTTTTTTGTGGAATGAGCAACCCTAAAACATCCAACCTCCTCTTCTTTAAATAGACCTCCACATAGTGGGATGCAACATTTGAAGCCCATTAGGAGTACATTCGTATTCCAATTAGGATCCAATCCAAATTATGCTCCCAACAACTTACGTGTGTGACCCAATAGGTTCACACACGTTCAGACATGAAGTGAGTACAACTACTTGATCAATAGGTTATAGTGAATTCTAGAAAATGTGGCAACTCTCGGACAAACATAAAGATCGTATCGTCGAACCATCACAATGCTAATTACATGATATTTCCTTTGCCTCACCCTCACTATATTTTGCCGAGCTCCAAGATGGCCACTCATTCTCTATCTTGTGATTGGGAACCCTTACTAGGTTAACTCTTAACCTTAATATACAATGCATTTCTGGAGGCCCCCAGAGATGTCTCTCTCATGTATAGAGAGGAAAATCATGTTGGAGGTATGCCCTAGAGACAATAATATTCAGTTCTTATTCTATTTCCAAGTTCATTATTAAGTTTATGTCATCATGCTACAACCGTTATAGTACTTGAAAAATGAGTTTTCAAAGGAAGATATTTGTGCGGGTGTGAAGACATAAACAAACAAGAGTTCCTAATCTTGTCTCTAAGATTAGCTTGTGTTTTGTAAGGTGATCACATTTTCCTGATCATGGACTTAGGAGAAATTCTAGCAAAATATAAGAGTTTATTGTTAGGATAACAATAGCACTAAACTGACCCAAGTGTATGTTGTTGCTAAAAGAGATTAAACACTCATTATGTGTTTTACCAAATGCATATGAAGTTAACATTGGCTATAATTCCTATACTATGAGAATATCTAGTGACCGCATGATCGAAAGTTATATTTTTGATATCGTCAACCGTCTTGCCGTAAATGGGAACTATAAAGGTGATATCTGAGTATGACCTAGAAAGTGTAATGGAACTGAGATTGTTCAACACTAGTACTTAACTCCTCTAGACATAGAGAGATACATTCTTCGGGCCCTCTCAGTATTACCAATGACATATTGTCTGGCCAGACACAACGTGATCTTATCACAGGGTCATCGGGGATATGGATGATAAAAGAGAACGATATCGGTAGACGAGTTATATGTGTTTTGATCAAAGAGTTTGATCAGACTAGATCAGATAGTCTCACCTCGTGATATTGTTGGCATCGTGAAGTTAAAGGAATAATTGCAATGAGTAACTTATAAGGTTCCCTCATTCTTCGGGAACACACAACACCATCATGGATGTCCACGGTCCCGCTGTTGTTTACTGTTCTGTAAGTGCCTGAACATGTCTGTGTGTTATCGAACCTTTACGAGTCACACGCTTAAGCCATGTCAACCTTTTATTGAGAGAAATAATATGTTTTTATTGGTTTTATGAATGTTTGATGTTGTTACGATATCACATAAACAAGTTCGGTGTCAATCAGAGTGGTTTCGGGGAAGTTACTATAAGAGAGAAATTATGATGGTGTTGGGTATAATTTATATGAGAAGTTACGGAGGACATGAGATATCCCTGGATGTTACAAATGAGTTTCTAACATCATTAGATAATATCGATGATTTTATCTATAGGGGTAACGGGGTTCCGAAAGAGTTCTAGGTGCTTTCCTTATATGGAAGCAGTGCCGAAGGGGGGGGTCCCCCTGTGGGAAAAACCTAATTTTAGGGAATGCCAGGCGGGACCCATGGTCTCAGAAAGTGCACAAGGATTCCATGGGATTTTTTCTGAATTTATTTGAGAAATAAATGAGAGGTAAAAAGGAAAAACAAAAGAAAAAAAGAGTGTGTGGGGGGGAGGGGGAGGGGGATTGGACTGAGTCCAATCTGAATTCCCCTAGGAGGGTGGTGCGGCCAAGGGAGAGGAGAGGGAAACCGACCCCCCACATGGCTCCCACTATATAATCCCCACCCCCTCCTCTTTGGAGAGCATATCAATTGAGCCTTTTGGCCTTCTCTCTCTCTCTCTCTCATGGAATTAGAGATCTAATTAGAGACATATCTAAGTGAATTAGAGCCTCTTCTAATCGGGTTTTTGAGTTATACTCTCCCGATTAGACCAAGCTCTAATTAGCTTCCTCTCTCATGTGTTGAGCACTTCCAGTTTCATAATAGATCTAATCACAGTTGATTAGATCTCCCAATTAGCAACGCTGGAATGTTGTAGCTCCTTGTCGGTACCGAGTCTTGGACGGCGAAGCGCTGACGGGTTGACACGAGCGTACTCGTGCACACCATAAGAGGGATTCCACGTGTGATCCTCGGGAGGGAAGACTTAGCGACATCCTTGCAACTAGGCCTAGTTATGAGGATCTACGATTGTTCAGAATTCTTCTACGACTACATCGAATCCGCTGCTCGGTGATTCGTTATCCTGATCCTCGCATGTATGGGCATGCCTCGTTATCTTCATAGTGATCTAGGCATACTACGCATGGCAATTTTTTAAATTCTGCAGCGTAGACCAGCGAATCCCATCTTGACTGACCATGCTTGATACAAACTCAAAATCTACCTTTATAACTACCCAGTTACGTCGTAGTGTTAGAAAGCCCTAAGGTAGGATTACATGCGACAATCTCAGTTCTAAGGACAAAGCATACACATCGTGTAGAGATAAAACGATGGACATTATTGCATTGTCTCAAGGTGGGTCAATCCAACACCATGTTCATAACATGTGTCCATATTATTAGTTTGACACATCTATGTCCATGACTTGTGTAACATAGCAATTAACTAATCTATGTGATAGTCTAATATTCACGTGTCCTCTCGTAAAATTCGACTAGTACAAGTCCTTCTCTTACCTTGGAGACGGCTGCTCGGGCTCTCTTCTCTCTCCTCCACTAATCTGAAGATTTAAATGTATATATTTCCCAATCCAGCCACCCAAATGTATTCCCTTCATCAAGGATTTGAGTGAGAATACCTAGACCTACTCATTCACCAAGCCAAAATTTTATTCCCCTCACTCCCTTGTGTAACTTGTTACTCTTGTGTTATTGGAACCCTGGACAGAAGATTGCCTCCTCAGAGCATCCTCTTGGTGTTGTGGAGTTTGTAATGGCATTGAGAGCCTCTAATTTAGTTGTTGAAATAGCCCCAACCTTGTAGTAAAGGTTTGCTCAATGCTTTCAAGTAAACATCGTAGTGAATTGAGATCTTCCGTTGTGGAAGAGGCTCAAGGATAATAGGGTGCACATTCGTTGCATTTGTGAGACTTTGTAGCACCATACACCTCCAATCAAGATGCACTTACTGCTATAGTAAGAACTTCGAAAATTACATCCTCCTCTCCACTTATGGTTACCTCGTGCTTTTACTCTTGTTGATTCAGTTATTATTGTAGCTTGCTCATCTTGTATGTTTTTTTT
The DNA here is from genome assembly GCA_028641055.1 of Alopecurus myosuroides. Classification (NCBI taxonomy): domain Eukaryota; kingdom Viridiplantae; phylum Streptophyta; class Magnoliopsida; order Poales; family Poaceae; genus Alopecurus; species Alopecurus myosuroides. The sequence continues at coordinate 160,405,122 of CM054059.1, forward strand.
AAATGCGGAAAAAGGCATGCCGTTTATATTTATATAGGATATAGAACATAATAGGCCTAAGCCATCGAAACAAAAAGCACAATAATAAGACTAGTTTGCGGTGAGTTCCGCCAACATTTTCGCCCCGACAAGAATCCAGTCCTTTCCCTCGTCTTTGATATTTAGCATGAGAACCATCGACATGGTGGATTTGTTGTTGGAAACACTATCATTTCTCAAGCGACGAGGATGATTGTCGTCTTAAGACCCTTGCGCGAGCTACATGAAAAATTTGAGAGGGAGTGCCAATATTGCAGGACCGTGGGAAGCCCATATCCCAAACATTGTATTAGAGTAGGACATGCCAGGCAGAAGGGGTCGTCCAGATGCGCTTGGAGTAGCGACATCCAAAGAGGATGTACATGCCCATCTCCGGTTGGCTTTTGCACGGTTGACACATGGGTTTATGAGGCCATCACCTCGTGGCCAGGCGATCTGGGTTCCACGTGCAGTTTTGAACTGCAAGCCAAGTGAAGAATCAACATTGTGGGGACACTATGTCTAGCGAGACAATCTTTTTGAAGGAGCTAGTGGCCCATGCAGCAAACCGCACGCGGTAAGCTGGGCCCGCAGAGTAAGCCCTATTGCAATAGAGTGTCCAAGTGATGGCATCCTTAGTACCCGAGGACAAGGTCAGCACGTCAACAACTTCCCAAAGCATGAGGAACTGTGAGATGTGCTCGATAGTGAAGGCATCCATGTTGTGGTCGGTGATCCATCCATTGAGCAAGGTATCATGAATAGAGAGATTCTTGCGCTTGGATGCGGTAAATAGCAACGACGTCACAGACCCAGGCATGGAACCCTCAAGCCATGAGGATGACCACAAGGAAACCTGCATGTCATAACCTACCGTGACCGATGTAGCACCACCAAAAATGCCTCTGTGATCATTTGGGGTTTCCAACCCAATCCAAGGCTTGTTAGGAGCGTTCCAATAATACCAGAGCCAGCGAAGCCTTAAATCCCTTGCGAATTTGTCGAACTCGAGGATTCCCATACCACCATGATCCTTGGGGCGTCATACCTTGGTCAAATTGACATTGCATTTACCTCTGCTGACCTTGTCGCTACAGGATCAGAGCATGCCACGTCTAAGCTTATCAATGGTTCTGATAGTGGCATTGTCAACTTTAATTGTAGTTAGAAGGAATACCAGCATGGAGGCGAGGACAAATTTCATGAGGGCGTCACAACCAACACGATTGATGATCTTCCCTTTCTAGGGATTGAGTCGAGATTCCACCCTGTCCACATATGGCTGGAGGTCCGTGCGTTTAAGCCGCCCCAAGGAAGCGGGAGGTCCATATACTTCATGGGGAACACCGACATGGCCGCAAGAAAGTTAGCAAGGATGACCAACAAGTTGATATACACACAACAGATATGCGCGATGGAGCTTTCAGAGCAACTCTAGCACAACCCGTAAAAGGACCGAAACTGAAAAATAACTGCTACATATGGTTTGCGAGTGAAAAAAGCGGCCAGATCCGAGCCCATAAATGGAGACGGCCCGTAAACGATTTCTCGGGCGACCAAGAATTCCACCCTCCAACCCGTGAATGCACAGGTTTCGCCGACGAACCGAGGGTGCCCCCGTTGGGGAAGAGAGGTTGGCGGGAGGGACATTTCAGCTCCGTTGTGCTCCCTCCCCCATTTTCCCCCGATTTCCGCTTCGCCCTACCCTGCCCTGCCGCTGCGTCGCTAATGTCTATGCACGCTTTTATTCTTGTAGACAGTGTTGGGCCTCCAAGTATAGAGGTTTGTAGAACAACAACAAATTTCCCTTAAGTGGATCACCCAAGGTTTATCGAACTCAGGGAGGTAGATGTCAAATATATCCCTCTCAAGCAACCCTGCAATTACGATACAAGAAGTCTCTTGTGTCCCCAACACACCTAATATAATTGTCAGTTGTGTAGGTGCACTAGTTCGGCGAAGAGATAGTGAAATACAAGTAATATGAATGATTATAAATGATAGTAGCATCTGAAATAAAAATGACAGTAAGCAAACATGTAGCAGAACTGATTGTAAATGGTGTTTCAATGCTTAGAAATAAGGCCTAGGGTTCATACTTTCACTAGTAGACACTCTCAACAATAATAACATAATTGAATGCATAAATACCATCTCTTCACTATGCTACTCAGAACCACTCTCCGGTAGGACAACAAACACCAATCATTGTGTAGGGCTATAAAAGCACTCTTTAGAGTTCACATTCCCATCTAGGTAACCCTCACGCTATCACCATGAGATCTAGATGGTTTCAGACAAACACCACAATTTCATAGGGTCATCCAACACAAATATATAAATCATTCACACGGTGCACACACCGTCACCTTTACACCGTGATCAGAGTGTCTACAGAGATCTCATAAATAAACCACTTGACTAGCATAATAGATGAAGAGTAACATCTACTTATTCAACTAGATTACAAAGCTCATGATCACATAAAGATCACACCATGGGAGAGAGAGATGAAACACATAGCTACCGGTAGAGCCCTCAGCCCCTTGGGAGAACTACTCCCTCTTCATCATGGGAGTCAGCAACGGCGATGAAGATGGCGGCGGAGTTGATGGAGATGGCTCTGGGGGCACTTCCCCGTCCCAGCGATGGCGGCGGAGCTACGAAACTTTTTGTGGATGGAGGCTTATTCTTTTAGGGTTTATGCATCGGGGGGAATAAATAGGCGAAGGGGCGATGTCGGTGGGCACCCGAGGGGCCCACACTACCTGGTGGCGCGGCTAGGGGGCCCCGCGCCACCCTATGGTGTGGCTGCTCCTCTGCCCCCTATGGGTCTCCTTTGGACTCCGTTGACATGTCGGGAATTCTAAGACTCTGGGATTTTGTTTCGTCCCATTCTGAGAATATTTCCACAACAACTTTTTTAAAACCAAAAACAGCAGAAAACATGATCTGGCTCTGTGGCATCTTGTCAATAGGTTAGTCGAGAAAACATCCGGAAAACGAAGGAAAACATGTGAAAACATAAAGGTATTGGATAGAAAACAAGCATGGATCATAAAAAATTATAGATACGTTTGAGACGTATCAGCCGTCGAGCTCCGTTCGAAACCCTAGCTACTCATCCATCGTCGGAAAGACGTCCCCGCGCCCAGATCCGCCGGAGCCCCGGGCCCGTGCCTAAATCCACTGCCCCAGAATCCATTGGTGAGTCCGTTTCCGCGCCTTTGATTTCCTCGTAGCTTTCTGTCACCACCGCCTTTGCTTTCCATCGATACATATTTCACTAGGAGTTGGATTTCATTTTCGTAGATGGAGTTGAGCCCGTGCGAGCAATTTTTGTTGGAGGATTCTTCCTCATCCGTTGACTTTGATGTGGAGACGATGATGGCGACGCGGAGAAAGAAGATGCTGGTGGTGGTCCTCGCCATGAAGGAGTTCGAGGAGTCCAGGAGGAAGAGGCGCACGGGATCCACCCTTGGCCGCCTTTGCATCCCCAGGAATCGAGTGTATGGCAATGAACTACCGATGCGGGACTACTTTGCCGACGTCCCAACCTATCCATCACACATCTTCCGCAGAGGGTAAACAATGTGCCGCTCCTTCTTTGTGAAGATAGTAGAAGCTTGCGAGGATACTTTTCGCTATTTTACCCGCCGGAGGAATGCTTCCGATTTGTTGGGGTTTAGCCCGTACCAAAAGATCTCGGTGGCGATGAGAGTGATTGCCTATGGTATCCCAACAGACTATGCCGACGAGTATCTTTGCATTGGGGAAGATACAACCATCGAATCCATCTGCCGTTTTGCCAAAATAATCATCTGTGTCTTCGGCCCTACATATCTGAAAGCCCCCAATGAGGAAGACACAGTTCGATTAATGGCAAAGAACGAAAAGCGAGGAATTCCGGACATGCTGGGCAGTGTTGACTGTATGCACTGGATTTGGAAGAACTGTCCAAGACATGGCATGGACAGTATTGTGGCAAAGGCGGCGATGCTACAATTGTGATTGAGGCAGTTGCTTCACATGATTTGTGGATATGACATTGCTTCTTTGGTTTGCCCGGTACTCTGAATGATATCAATGTATTGCACCGCTCTCATCTTTTCCAGAGGCTTGCTAGTGCTGATGCCCTACTTGCAACTACACAATCAATGGGCATCAATACACGAAAGGGTACTATCATGATAGTACACGAAAGGATACTATCATGAAGGCTGCAAATAGTTTCACCGTAGCAGTCCCCGTAAAGCCGACCTGCAAAACAGAATATTCTGTAAAACAGAATTTTCCGCGACCCCTATCCGACATTTACAGTTCCATGGGATAGGGGCTCTACTAGAGTTGCTCTAAACGACATTAGTGGCCAACTCCGTGACCTCCCCAAAATTTTGAACAAGAGTAGAGAGGTTTGCCACGTCCTGAGCCAGAGGGGCCAGAAAGATTTTGCATCATTGACATACATAGAAATGCGTGGGGTAGGGACGCGGCCCAGAAGTTTATGCACCAATCTAGAATAAGTGGCCAGCTCAAGAACATTGTTAAGCGAATCAATAGCGATGTCGAAGTGCAGTGGAGGAATAATATCGTCCATCTTAAGAATTAGGCGGCTAGCCATACCTATCGCGATGATCTCAGGGACAACATGGATCAAGCTGATAGGCCTACATAGTCGCACGCGTGGACAACATTGTGACCGCATTGTATCCCTTAATTTTGGGAATATGCCCGAGAGGCAAAAATAAAGTGGTTATTATCTTATTCCTTGTTTATGATGAACGTTTATTTCTCATGCTAGAATTGTATTAACCGGAAACGTTGATACGTGTGTGTTTAATAAACAAACAATGGTTCCTAGTAAAGCCTCTCTTTTAACTAGCTCATTGATTAACTGATGATCAAGGTTTCCTGATCATGAACATTGGATGTTGTTAATAACGAGGTCATGTCATTAGGATAATGATGTGATGAACATAAACCCAAACTAAGTATAACAATACGATCAAGTCATTTAGTTTATGCTGTTATGTCTTACATACGAAGTAACCTTATTCCTTAGACCATGAGATCATGTCAATCACTAATACCGGAAGGGTGCTTTGATGTCATCAAACGTCACGCCATAACAGGGTGACCATAAAGGTGTCGTTGGTTATTCGGAAAGTGTTAGTTGAGGCTCATGGATCAAGAGTGAGATTTGTCCATCCAAATGACGGAGAGATATACTTTGGACCATCTCGGTGATATCCCATCGACACCGCTTGCAAGCACGTGACTAGGTCACAAGGATGTCATATCACGGAACGAGTAAAAGAGTACTTGTCGGCAACGAGATCGAACTAGGTATGGTTGATACCAATGATTCGGATCTCGGACAAGTAAAATATCACGAGACAAAGGGAATAGTTACGACGTTGATGGTTCACACGATCACGAGAGTCATCGTTGAATATATAGGAGTCATCACGGATCTCCAGATCCCGCTGTTGATTATTGATCGGAGAGGTGTCTCGATTATTTCTATGTTATTCGCGAACCGTAGGGTGACACACATAAGGTTCGATGAAGCAATTGAGAGGATACGGAATATCGAAGAATGTTTTGGACAACACCGAAATTGTTTCGGGGAAAATTGAAATAGTTCAAGGGGTTTTTGTCGAATGGGTTTTAATGGAATTAACAAATGATTCGAGGTGCTATATGCAAATGTTTGTTAATAGAATTAACAAATGCTAAAATAAAGAAATAAAAGTGTTTTATTTATTTATTAAAGAAAAACATTTGGATTTTCCAAGTGGGAAATTATGAGAGCATGAGTGGGTGTGAGTGGAGTGTCCACTCACATGAAGAGGGGAAGAGGTGGGGGCACCACATGGATGGCCGCACCCCTGGGCTGCCTCCCCCTCCCCTATAAAAGGAGGGTGAGGGCTCCTCCTCCTCACACACTTGTCCCACCTCCTTTCCTCTCCAACTGCTGCTCCATTCCATGGTCTCCGGCTTGGCGAAGCCCTGACCGTGGGATTCCTCACCACCACCACGCCGTCGTGCTGCTGGAGTTCCGGGGGATCCTCTACTTCCGCTACCCCGCTGGATCGAGGGAACGGAGATCTTCATCGAGCCGTAAGTGTGACCGATCACGGAGGCACCGCCGGATTGCGGTGCACATCTTCTCGCTCTCGGGATCGGTGTGAGTATGACTACGCCAACAACGAGATTCGATCTCGTAACGCTTAGAGTCTTCGGGAGTATGTTTTATTAAGACTCTCTTTCTCCCCGTTGCACTTCATCTCCTAGATTAGATCTTGGCCCTTCGCGTATCTCTCGTGTAGGAATTTTTTTGTTTTCTATGCAACGTACCCTTCAAATTTGAAAAGAGACTAGTCGCCTATTCCCCACTCCATCCCTCCTCTCAGAACAATACGTTGAATATTAGCATGAAAAATTATATTCTTTACTAGGTAATGTTCTTGTCGCCACCGAGATACATGTGGTGACTTGTTGTTTTATTTATAAAGCAAGGCATAAATCCTGTTTCGAGGATATACATGTGGTCACTTCGGAAATCTTCGATGTGTCTGTGTGATTGTGTGCATGTATATGTGCATCTACGTTGTACTCCTAATGGACCTAAAATTACATCTCTCGACCCCCTCGTGGCGCTCCCCAGGGCGCCACCGAGGGCTTCCTCACCTCGCGTCGCTCGCCCCCCTCCTCTGTTCCCTCCAGTCGTTGTTTCCCTCGGCCCTAGCCACGATGGCGGCGGGCCTAGCCACCTAAGGCGTTTTGAGGGCGGTTGCTGGAGGCCGGCGACGGATCTGCTGGGGCGGTGAGTCGCCATGGCGTCAAACAGGGGCCAGGGCGGCGCCCCTAGCCAGGATGGAAGCGGAAGTCTCCCATCGGCGGGGCAGACTACCGACGCCCGGGATCGGGGGCTGGGAGGGGTTGGATCCTTAGATCTTGTTCTGGGTGATGACCTTCATCAAATCCCCTCCTCGTTGCGTGGTTCTTCGGCCGGTTACGATTGGAGATCGCCCCTGTGTCTGTCGTCTTCTTCATCATTGTCGGCCTCGGCCGGTGGGGTTTGGAGCAGCAGATCCAACAGGGCGCCGGCGAGGGGGCGGCTTGCTTGGCATGAATAAAGGTGGTGGTCCTAGGGTTTCACATCGTGCGAGAACGAAGATCTGCCTGACTGCCCTGACGTATGTCCTCTTTGATCTGGCCGGATTGTTGGGTTACGGAAGACTCCGCCGGCGAACTCCCATGGGCGATGCCTGAAGATTGCTGGATCGGGTGGGATTCGGTCGCAACGCACGGAGCGGTGTGAAACTCTACTTCTGTTGCCACCATTGGAAAATCCATGGTGAAGTCAGAGGCAGAGAAGGTCGCCGAAGCTGAGATTGGAGGACTAGCAATGGCGCTCGAAGTATTTGCATCGATGAGTAACTGGATTGGAGTTTCAAGATTCGTGGCAGCAGTATAAGCCATTGTTTTGAGAGCGAGAACTATCTCCAGGGTGAAAACCCGAGATCTAGGTCTAGGCAATGACGGCGCAGATGCACTGTTTCCTTCTTGAAGACGTTAGACTTATCTCATGGTGGTTGTGTTGCTGCTGCATTGACTAGAACTTTGTAGCGGAACATTTTCTTTTTTTTTTTAGTTTTCTCTTCTCTTTTTTTTTTTGGGCTGTGTGCATCCGATATGCCATTTTGGTATTGAGCGGATGCAGAGGCTGAGTATAATTAACGTCTCCACGATATTAATATATATACTCCTTATAAGAGCAAGTACAATAAGCTTATGTAAGCGGGCTATAAGGATTAGAATAATATTTTTGTGATGACATGGAAGAGAGAGAATAGGAGAGAGAAGAGGAGTGGGCTCTCATGCAAGAGCTAGCTGCAGCACGTGCTCCTAGGCATGTTGTGAGAGTGGGAGGTGGGCCATATATCAATAAAGTAACACATTTTTATACCTCACTATTGTACATGTTGGCTCTATAGTTGGCTATAGGTGACATGGCAATTTCTTATAGCCGGCTGCTACCTCTACTATTGAACTTGCTCTTAAACGAACTCTTATAAACTATTTCCGCTGAAAGGATTTGTTTGTCACGAAAAGGATCATGGAAAAATTTGCAAGAAACTCACATAAATGCAGGAACTCCTCCTTGGCACCATATCCCAAATTCCCAACATTCTATATAACGAACTCTTCAACTCTGCATCGAGTCCACCCGCTCAAGAACCCACGTGTACGCACGCGCTGCAGCAACCAAGAGGTTTTGGGGGGCGGCGAAAAGAGAAGCCATCATGGCCGAGGAGGAGGATCTAGCGGCGGCGGACATGCCGCGCGTGGTGGGCGTCCTCTCCGTGCTCCTGGAGCGCGTCACGGAGCGCAACGACGCGGCGGCCGGGTCGGGGGCGGAGCTGGCGGCGACGTCGGCGTCAGCGTTCCGGGCGACGACGAAGCCCGACATCTCGGTGCGCGCGTACCTGGCGCGCATCGCGCGGTTCGCGGGCTGCAGCCCCGCGTGCTTCGTGGCGGCCTACATCTACCTCGACCGCCTCCTGCGCCGGCGCCGCGCGCTCACCGTGGACTCCTATAGCGTGCACCGCCTCCTCATCACCGCCGTGCTCGCCGCCGTCAAGTTCATGGATGACAAGTGAGTTCACCTACACTACACGACTCTGATCACGATTTAACTGCTAGTCTCTGCTATGACGATTATGGCATTGCATATCATCGAGTTCTTAGTTATTTTTGGAAGTTGTCCTGTTCTTGGTCCAGTTGGTCCTCGGTCTGCTAATCCTTACCTTACACGAGTAAATGGATCAGAAACAGGTGGAATTCTCTAGATCAGGCTACTATTTAGGAACATTGAAAAATATTAGGAAGAATCAAAAAATGTTGTGTGCGCATTTAACCATAAGAGGGATTCAGAGACTCCAGTAAGGGGTATGCAGATTGTGGTGGAGAGATCGCTCGATTCGCATATAAATCTTGTTCTTTTGTGCTTAACATGGGGTGCCTTATCCGCTTGGTCTTGTAGACCAAGCACTATTGCAGAGCCTTATCTTGCTTCTTTGTGCATAATCAATCACTGTCAACGAGTTAATAGTTGGGACCTAAATTAATCTAGCATGTCAACCCAGCCTAGCTTGGAATTGCGAAGATGCTGATTAGTCTGCTTATCCACTGTTCATGTTGGTGCAAAACTACTAATTGTGTCAATGCTACATGTTTGTAGAGCCATAATAGACAATTTGGTGAGCTGTGTTCATAGAAAGCTCTGATCAGATAAGATCAACATCTAATCCTGGAATCCAGATCACGTAGGATGCATTGGCAGAGAACATTCTTTAAGTAGCAGAGCCCAACAACCCCTTTCCTACATCCTAACAAGCACTGGAAATTGAAAACCGCATCAACTATCAAAAGGAAAGAGCAAATTCCATTGGAGTATTCTTTACATAATTCAGGGAGGGCACAGCGAGTAGTAGAGCATTATCTGCTCCTTAGTTGAGGTGATGTTTGTGGTGTGGGCAAAACTATACCTGCCAACAAAGAAGCAATGGTGGCTCCACTGCTCCTTCCGTTCCAACCACATTTTGCACCGGGGGGGCCCAAGCCAAGATTAAGATAGAGATCCCCTCCCTTTTAGCACCGTTTCTCTCTTTTTGGCATTTAATTCACTGTTAAGTTATGATTGAATGGGACAGTGGCAACTTCCTCCTTGCTGATGCTCATACCTATCTCAATTCCCTACTGCCAGGACCATCTAAACCTTATCTTTCTTTTTCTCTGAAATCATTACCCAACTGATAATTGATTGTGTCTTTCTTTGAAACTAGTGTAAATTCCACTTTTTACTTCTTTTAGCTGTGACAATGAAGCAGTTTCTTATCCATTGATTTTTTTTTTTGCCATATTTTACCCTTAGCCGTGACAATGTGACATGTTTCCTCCTTATTCTGACGACACGTTGACTGACTAGGTAGATATGCGGACACACACTCGTTGGGGTCATACAAAATCATGTCAAATTTCCCGACTTTCATCAGATACCGAATTTTTTTACGAAATTATGTCAATTTTGCCGACCATGTTCGGCTAGCTACACCACACTGCTCTCCTAGCGATCCTGACACACGAGTCTACCTTGTTAGTTTGGGAAAAAATGTCACAAGGTACAACTAAGGGGTAAAATGTGGCAAGATTTCTGAACGTTGTCGCAACTCACAAAATCGCAACAAGTGGGTAAAAAGTAGAAATCTCTCTTGAAACGATCACCATAATTTTCAGTTCGCCAGTCGACGTTTTAAAGAATTGATTATTTTATAAGGCAAATTCTGGATAACTGATTAGGTGCGTGCATCTCAGCTGGCCTATCTGTTTTGCTGTGCACGTGCACGGCACACATGTTTGGTAGCCTACTACCACCAGCAGTCTTGATTTGCATTCTGACTCCGGGATGCATAGCATGTTAACATGTGAACACACATTACCTATCTGAATCCCGAAACACTGACGGCTTTGAAAAACACATTATCTATCTGAATCCTGATGCATAATGTTAACATCTGACGATGCGTTGCTGGTGTTGCAGATGCTACAACAACGCCTACTTCGCCAAGGTGGGCGGGATCAGCCTGCCGGAGATGAACTACTTGGAGGTGGATTTCCTCTTCGGTGTAGGCTTCGACCTGAACGTGTCGCCGGAGACGTTCGGCCACTACTGCACCATCCTCCAGTCCGAGATGCTCTGCCTGGAGATGGAGCCGGAGCCACCGCTTGCCCTACCTGCCGATGCCGCTCCAGGCAGCAGCAGGAGGCTCCATGGCTGCATCTCTGAAGACGACGGCAGCAGTAGTAGTCAGCGGCAGCTGGCTGCTTAGGTGGTAGTGCAGCGGGTGGCTCTCTGAAGGGCTTGCTTGCAAGCCGGCATAGTGCATAGATATACTGTGTGGGTGCGTACATGTACTATGTACAGGGTCATGCGTTGCTCGAGTGAGCAGGCTGCGTCTCGGTATGATGTGCGGCTGTGTAGCTTGTATAGGTAACACGGAGCTGAGAACGACGGTGTGAAATGCAATGCCTGTAGTAATATGCTGAATCATGTTCTTCTCATGCTATTTTAGATTACCAAAACGTTTTAACATATTTGGACAAATGGAAGTCAAATTATTGTTGAACGGAGAGAGTATGACAGAAGAGGAACTAGCTGAGCGACGTAGGCTTAATAAGCAGGACTGAAACCCGGGACAGAAAGTAACTAACGCCCTGCCTTGAAGCATCTTGACCGCCTCTCCCGATACTGGTCCGACAACCCGTGTCGGACATGCGCTATTGGAAGCGCGGGCACATGTTGCTGCATTGTTGAGACCGGATGCGGCAACGGCGTCCTTAATAGTTTGGTGGTGGCGGCAGCGGCGGCGGTGGCGGTGCAGCAGCAGTAGTAGCTCCGGTGTTCTATTAAAAGGAACACATTAATTACCAGTAGTTCCTTTAAGGCCCTGCTGCCACGGGTTGGTAGGACAAAAGATGTTGTGCACGTTCTCATCGCGAGCACGTACGACTATTTACGGAACACATGCCTATGATTACTTAATGCTTGAATGATTTATCATATTTATCTGCAATGCCCGACATGATCATTATTACAACTTTCCTATCCATACAACGCTCGTTCATCCATCCCCATGCCTGCAGTATTTTAATCCTGCTGTTTACTTCAATCACTACTGCTGCTGTTTTCATACTACTATTGTTATTAGTTCACTGCTGCTACTATAAAACTGTTACTACTGATAAACCACTGCGAACAAAAGTACTTTCAGGTGCAAGTGAATTGACAACTCACTTGTTAAGGCTCTCAAATATTCTTTGGCTCCCCTTGTGTCGAATCAATAAATTTGGGTTTTACTTGTGGGTCATCAAGACTATTTTCTGGCGTCGTTGCCGGGGAGCATAGCTTTATTTGCGAGCTCGCCGGAGAGTATTATTATCTACTGCCATCATTCATCATGGGTAAGTCTCGTGATGGAAAGTTTCCTATATTACCATCCACTACAAGAAGAGGTACAACTCTGAACACCTCTGTTGCTCTTGATTCACCGTCTGTTATGAGTAAGCTGCTTACACCACCACATGCTACACATGCTACTTCTGCTGAATCTGAAAATGCTTCTGATACTTTTGATGATGCTTCTATTGTGCTTGATGAGAGTGGTTCTCTCGGTCCTTTCTTAGATGCTACTATTGCTAAAGCTAAAAATATTGCAAACACTGAAACTCCTGATAAAAATTCTGTTACTCTTGCTTTTTCACCTGAGTTTAGAGAGAACCCTAGTGATGATTTAGATGATGCTTATATTGAACTGAGTGATGATCTTATTGATGAAATACATGCTTTGAGGATAAGATGCTGCTATACGTCTTATGGAAAGTCGTGCTGTTAGATATAAATTATCTCGTGATGCTAAGTTTGCCACTTCTCCTATTCATATTAGGGATAAGGATTATGATTTCTCTCTTGATTTATCTTATATATCTATTATTGATAAAGAACCATTTTGTGGAACTGAAAATGAAAGTGTTGTGAAACATATGAATGAGCTCTCCTCTTTGAGTAGTTTATTCTCTGATGATCTTAAGAAACGTAGCTACTTTGTTGCTAAAATATTCCCTTTCTCATTAAAGGATGAAGCTAAAACTTGGTTTAACAATTTGTCTCCTGGATCTATTGATAGTGCTATTGGTTTGGTTAATGCTTTCTTTTAGAAATATTTTCCTGCTAGTGCTCAACATGTTGCTTTACAAAATATATATAATTTTAAGCAATTGGAAGAAGAGAAATTGCATGTATCTTAGAAAAGGATTGGTTCTTTAGTTAGAGCTGCACCTGGGCATAAGCTAGAAGATAATAAACTTCTTGATATATTCTATAATGGACTAACTGTTGAATCTAGGACATACCTGGATAGTTGTGCTGGTTGTGTTTTCAGGCAAAGAACTCCAGAAGAAGCTGAGGAATTAATGGCTAAAATAAGCCAAAATCATGATGATTGGACTATGGTTGAACCTGAGCCGACACCTACTTCAGTACCTACACCAACACCAACACCCAAGAAGAGAGGAATGATTGAATTAAATGATGAAGTGATGAGAGAAGCCAAGAAATCTCTTAAAAAAAGGGGTATTAAATCTGAAGATGTGAAGAATCTTCCACCTATAGAAAAATTATGTAAGCCCATACCTCACTCACCATCCATTGAGGTACACTCTCTCCAATATTTTGATAGTAGAGATATTCCCTACAGAAAACCTCCTAATCAATGCTTAGATGAATTTGATAATTATGTCATTAAGCAAGATAATTTTAATATGAGAGTGCAGAACCACCTTATGGAAAACTCTAGAGCTATTAATGATTTGCATGGTATTATAGAAAGAACCTCTAATGATGTTAAAATACTTGTTAAACATTTTCAAATGGTTCAAACTCAAATTGATCAACTTGCTAAAGTGCAAAAAGATTTGCTTATGAAATAAGAACTAGAAGTGGTATTGCTACACAAGATCCTTTATATCCTGAGGGACATCCTAAATGAATTGAACAAGATTCTCAGCAAACTAATAATGATGTTATTCATACTAAGAAGAAAAAGAAGAAGACACTTAAAACTGTTGTAGAATCCTTTGAACCTGCTAAAGATCCTAATAGTATATCTATCTCTGATGCTGAAACTGAAAGTGGTAATGAAAAGAATGATGCTTCTGATAAAGAAGAACCTGAACCTGAAAAGCAAACTAAAACTGCAAAGTATACTAAGGAAGATTTCATTGCTAATAAACATGGAAATGAGAGAGAACCTTGGCTACAAAAACCAATGCCTTTTCCTGGTAAGAAACACAAATCTAAGGAAGAAGAACATTATAACAAGTTTTGTGAATGGATGAGACCTTTGTTCTTGCAAATTCCTTTAACTGATGCTATTAAGTTGCCTCCTTATGCAAAATATATGACAGATATTGTCTCTAACAAAAGGAAAATTACTAATGAGGAAATTTCCACTATGCTTGCTAATTACTCTTTAATGGCAAGGTTCCTGAGAAGCTTGGAGATCCTGGTATACCTACTATTCCCTGTTCTATTAAAAATAATTATGTTAGAACTGCTTTGTGTGATCTAGGAGCTGGAGTTAGTGTCATGCTTTTTACTCTCTATAAAAGACTCCTCCTAGAAAAATTGATACCAACTGATATATCTTTGCAAATGGCTGATAAGTCTATTGTTATTCATGTGGGTATATGTGAGAATGTTCCTGTTCAAGTTGCTAATAATTGTTTCATATTAACTGACTTTGTTGTGTTGGAAATGCTGAAGATGATATTATGTCTATTATTCTTGGAAGACCTTTTCTTAATACCGCAAGGGCTGTTATTGAATGCAATCAAGGAAAAGTTACTTTTAATGTTAATGATAAAGAGCACACTGTTTATTTCCCCAAGAAGATTGATAGAAAATAGGGTCTAAATTCCATTGAAAATATTGAGACCATCAAGATTGGAGAATTTTATTGTCCTATTCCAAAGCCACCAAAAGAATATGAAATTATTATGATTGGGACTATGCCTATCAAGGTTTAGGTAACATGAGTATTTAGTGAGAAACAAAGTTTTGTTTCACATAAAATTATTTTGGTTGCAAGACTTGATCACCCTTGTTAACAAAATGATTTTAAATGAAGTGGGCAATGTTTTCACTATGTTTTCACCTTCCCCATATTGTTTTCACCATGTTTACTTCTGTTATCACATTATTAATTGAGTGCAATCATGTTTTCCACCATCCTTATGCATGTTTTCCTGATGTTTCCACTCTGATTACTGAAGTTATGCATGTTTTCACCACCCATACTTTTGTTTTCACCACTACCACCTTTGTTTTCTTTGGTTATTCTTTCATTAGAGTGTCATAGAACCTCTGTAGTTCTAGTTTTGGTTTTGTTTTCCACGTTTTAAGTTTCGGTTTTCCCGATTTTTATTAATTATTAAAATTCTGGAAATACCTCAAAAATAAAGTTTCTCGAAAAAATCTAGAAAAAATATAATAAATTTTTACGTCAAAAATGAGGCAGAAAGCCAACTGGGAGACCCCAAGGGGACCCACCAGGCAGACACACCCTAGGGTGGCGCGGCCTGCCTCTGGTGGCGCCAGCCCATGGTGTGGGCCCCCTGCCCCCCACTTATTCTCTCCACTACCAAAGTCTTCTCTCTCACCCCCAAAGCTGAAAACATTTCCTGAAACCCGTGTTCTTGGTGTTCTTCCTCTGGATTTTTGATCTCCTTCTTCAGCCCATCATTTGTGCTGATTTTTGGTGTGTTTGATCTCCGGTGTGTGACTCCTCCGATGATCCAAGTAGAATTGTATTTAGTGAAGTATTTCTTGAGTATTTTTCCATAGTAGGTGAAAGCTTATGTAAGTTTGCATGCTTGATTTGAGTAGAAATAATATAGTTTTGATGTATGTTTAGCTCTCATATAAGTCCCTATGGTAGTTTCCACCTTATAGTTGCTTGAAATTAATTTTTATGAGGATTGTTGAAAAATTTCAGAGATGGATAGGTTCAACTTTGGTGAGATATTTAGGAGTGATGCTCCTAGAAGGACAAGGCCATCACGCTTGTCTACCTCAGCAAGGCCCTCATATAATGAAGACGTTATGGCGTCAACTATTGATGATGCAGAAGATGACGGTACCATTTATCCATCTAGCTTTCCTTGTCATACATTTTTAAGAAGTGCATGTATTTTAGATGATTTTCTTATGCTTGTTGAGAGAGTTGGTCTCACCAACTTTATGGAGGATGATAGTCCTCAATATGCCACGCTCACAAAATCTTTTGTTAAGAGCTTCAAATTTCAGAACTCTCAATATGGTCCAACTGTTGCATTCAAATTATATAGTAGTTATGTTTCTTGTCCTTGGTGGAATTTTGTGCTATTAAAGGTTTCAACGCCACCAGGACGGCAAGCAGGATTCAAGATAGTCCAGCAGACCTCCTGGGGATCTACCGAGAGATCACCAACGATGACGGTCGCTCATCCCATCGTTGGAAGATAAGGAACATTCAACTTCCTGCTCTCAGATACTTTACTTACTATATTGGTACTAGTATTCTTGGTAGGGAGGACACTAGCAATGTTTCTAGTTATCACCTTGCTTTCATTGATGCTGTACTGAACCGTAGCACAAAGTATAACCTTGGTGCACTTGTTGCACACCGCCTTGCCGCTGCTGGGCCTATTTTTGGTGGGATTATTGCTACATGTGTCGCAGCTGCTTTGCATGTTTCCATTGATCCTAATGATGAAATTATTGCTCCACATAGGCTTAACCTTGTTGCTATGATATCCCATCAGTTTGTCACTTCTAACTCTACTAATGAACGCTTAGTCTATAGAGTTTTATAGGAGAAGAGGGGAAAGTTACTTTGTCGCAACCTGTCTTGTTTAAGATTGACAGGTCACCATGGTCGCTCTCCAAGGAGCAAGTAGACGAGCATTTGAGCACCATGGAGTTTTACCGGCAGCAGGAGAGGCGAGACCTGCCTCCCGAGGACCACAACACATAGTACACCGGCGCATTCTCGAGCACATATCACGAGGAGGCTTCCTCCTCGGCGTATTACAGGGGCGGCACTCATTTATATATCATGTTTGGTCGGTTCTTTGTATATCCATGTTTTTGTTTTCTTTCGCTTCTTTTGTTTTTATTGTTTTGTTTTCGCTTTCTAAAACACAAAAAGACCAAAAATATTTCTGTTGTTTCTCTTTGTTTCTCTCTACGTGTTTCTTTAGTTGGTTTGCTTTATTCTTTAGTTGTGTTTTAATATTCAAAAACCCAAAAAGATTTTTGTTTTGTTTGCTTGCTCTCTTTTTGTTCGTGCTTTAATTGAAAAACCCAAAAATATTTGTTGTTCTTCTTTGGTTTTTGTAAAGTTTGTTGCAGAGTTCAACAGTCGTCCGTGATTCCATTGGAGTTTGGTTTTCATTATATATTATTCGAGCCACAAGTGAAGAGCAATAATGACGATATACGACAATTCAAGTTGTGGTGAGAGGCTGATATGACCTCTATTTGCTTTCATTCTTGTACATATATCCATCTATGTGAGCATGCTTAGTTTGTTCGTATAAGATATATGTGACTTAATGATGCTTAATAGTTCATGCTCTCTCATGTTTTGTTCCAATATATTGATAGTAAATTACCTGTCGCATAAATATTTGTTCGCATTGTTCTATTTATAGAAGAGTATGATATTGTGGTAGCCTCCTCTGACTGTTTCATTTGAATCGACTTGGAACATGCACACGCATGCTAAGGCTGAAAACAAAAAGTCAATAAGCCTCGATGATTTATTTTGCCTCAGAGTTCTAGTATCAATTTTATGCATCGGTTGATTTTACTTTGTCGCAAATATGATTATGATAGTTGTTGCTCTCTTGATTGTCGCTCCCTGTCTATTTTCTATCCTTCACCTGTACTGAGTATGAGCTCTACTCGTGCATCCAAATCCCTGAAAACCAAAGTTTGCCAAATGTGTCCACCATACCTACCTATATGTGGTATTTAACCGCCACTCCAAGTAAATTGCTCATGTGCTACCTTTAAAACCTGCTAAAAACTACTCCTGTTTTGTGCCCCTGTTTTAGCTCATGAGGACGTAAATAGAGAATCTTTATCTCACATGTTGATTGGATTTCACACCCTGGACTAGTGGCTTCATCCGCTTATCCAAATGATAGAAGAGCTGACAGCGGGGTGCCCAGCCCAAATTAATACACACAAATTCTCTTCACTCTTGTTGCCCCTTATTTATCAGTCAAAGCATAATTGTGTAAAGAAAAGATAAAGAGGGGTGACCTTCTACACCAGTTGCGTCCTTCACCATGGGAGCCACTCTTGTGAATCCAGTTGACTTGTGAAGTACTGTATTCTCTGTTTACCATTCGTTGACATAAGCATACACCTCTCTCAAAATGTTTTCAATACCTTTGTTTAATAAAATAAAAAGCTCTAGCACATAAGTGATCGATGCTTCCCTCTGCGAAGGGCCTTTCTTTTACTTTTATGTTGAGTCTCCGCCATATTCTTTGAGCACTTTCTTGAGAGCATGATTACCATTCTTAGTGTAATGTGTTTGTCCCAAAGCACGGTTGATTATGGTATATTCTTGATACTTGCATCTTTGATATCTTTACTTCTAGTCTTCCCTCGAACTTCAGAGGTGCCCTGGAATTTATGTTTTTTCCCACATTTAAGGGCAAGCGAGATACCAGTTTGTCAGATTCTTTTATGAATATTTCAATCTTGCAAATAGTTATGCTTCATGTTGTTATCTTCTCATGGTTTGCATAGCTATTAAGTGTCAGTATCTTGCATGTATCTTATCATGAGCATAATTAAGTATTTGGTCACATAGTGAGTATATTTACATCATATGAAAGAAATGTGTTCGTAAAAGTCTTTTATCGCACTCACTTGTCACTGAATTGCTTGAAGACAAGCAATAAGCTAAGCTTGGGGGGAGTTGATACGGTGAAAACGTATCTCCTTTTCCGAACACTTTTCTTATTATTTTCCTATAAACTTGTGTGTTTTGGATACAACTAACACGAACTAACCTTGTTTTCAACAGAATTACTTTGGTGTCTCGTTTTTATGCAGAAAAATCAACTTTCGGGAAAATGCCCAGAAAAGAGCCCATTGATGTTTTCACCCCGGAAGACCCCAGAAGCCAGAAGGGGGCCAGGAGAGGGCACCAGGAAGATGACCAGAAGGGGGCCCGGAAAATGCCCAGAAATTACTTTGGCTCTGACCCTGGCTTGCTCGATCGAGCTGCTCTTCGAGCTCACAGTGACCTAATGGTCCTCCCGGACCCCTCCATCTCCTCCCCCTCCCTTCGTTTTGTCCCGTCGTCGTGAACCGATGTCCGTCGCCGCCCCATTGGTCAACGCCGGCAACTACGGTGGCCTTTTGGCCAACCGCCACCAACCCCAGCCTCACCGTTGCCTCCCCGACACGATGCAGCAGAACAATTTGCTAATCGGCCGCGCAATCGAGCGATTGCGCAACGGCAGTGCAACACCGGCCAGTTGAAGACGTCACGGTGACGTCAGCACGACGTCATCGTGTTCCTTTAAAATTAATTAGAAAAAGAAAATGTTCTGACAGGTGGGGTCCACTGTTTTTATAAATTCCAGAAAACAAATAATATTTGTATAAAATAATAACTTTAATTCTGTTAATCACAATGTAATCTACATTTTTATGTCATTTCCACACATGTTTGACAAACATTAATTTTGGGCATTATTTAAATGTTATTTAATTCATTTAAAATGGAGAAAATAAGTTTTTATTCAATAAAATCAGAAAAATACAAGTTATATATCAATTTGCTCAAAATGACAAATGCAACATGTTTATGATGTTTTAAAACCCATTTGAGAACTTTAACTTGTACTCACTTTCAGAATTGTCCGAAGTGCCCCTCCGGGGTCTATTTCGGGCTAGTTCTGTTAAACTGCATAATTGACATCCAAACCCGAGCAACCCATTGAACCTGTCTAGGGCTTTATTTAAGTGCATAAATTTGCTCATGCATAAATATTATGCATTGCATTGATGCCATGTGTTGATTGTTTATTATTTTTGGTGTTGTTCCCCCTCGGTAGAACGCGACTCCGAAGTGAAGGCCAGCAACTCCAATGGCGAATACTTGATCCTAAAAGACAAGTCAAGCACTTATTTCTGAAGCCTCTGTCTGGTTTTCTTATAACCAAGGCAAGCATAACCTCATATCTTCTCATATATGGTTTTTGAAGTGTTTTTAATCTCGTATATTGCATGCGGTTCAAAGTATTTATGATCTTAGATAGAGTTCTCCTATACTTGTTGCATCGCCTAAATATCGTGATCAACTGCTCCTATAAGCTATAGGTTTGTTTGTGTGCGCCTCGTTAAAGCCTATGAGTCTTGCTTAGCCATGCCTAGTTGTGATCTGATCCATCCGGTTGATGAATATGGTCAATGCGTGAATCTATTATGTCATGTTTTTGTGATTTGAATTATATTTTATAACTTGACTAATAACAGTATGGATGTGAGGCCACAATGGGTTGTGGCGTTTTGTCCTGTTCATTCCCCTAGAAGCGAGTTCTCGCCTTCGAAGCCAAGACTGAGCGTGCAACCACACGCGCGACCCAATGAACCTCGCCCGACTAACTAACTTGTTTGGCCACATCCATGAGTCATGTAGTTTGATCTTTCCATCTGCGTGTGAGTCAGAAAACGGTTTGGAGAAAACTTAGGGCGTGACCGGGACAAGTGATGGAAGTACTCGGGTCTTGATCCCGACTCATAGAACAGGTGCCGTCAGGAGGTGGCCAACTCCCTGTTGACGGGGTGGCCTTGTTTGGGTTGAATCATGGATAGGGTTACGCAAGGTAAAGGTCGGAACCAGCCACCCTCTGCCGCGCTCCATGGAAGAGCGTACATGTGGCGCTAAGAGTCGGAGGGTACGTGTGGGTAAAGTGTACCCCCTGCAGGGATAAATCTCCTCGAAAAGCCATGTCCACGGTTACGGACGACTTGGCAACGGATTATGTGATCATAGATAACTCAAACGGAATGACTAAAACTTGTTAACCATGATTGAAGGGTGCCTCCTCGGAGATGCCGAGAGGGGTGATCCTCGTAGCATGTGAGATGCTGGGAAATGATGTTGGTGGATGAAAAGAATGATGATTTCAGTAGTTGAGTAGATTCCTCATCTGTTTTGAAAACACTCTTGATACGTGCTACTCTTCCTTGATTTTGGATAAATAAATATTGCTTTATGCAAAATGACCTTCATAAAACCCTTTTCGAAATAGCAGATATATAATAGGTTAACTAAGTCTTGTTGAGTACCTCCCGTACTCAGGTTTGCTTAATTTTGGTTCAGGTGAAGATCTCACTCTAGTGGTGATTCAACATGGACATCGACGAGTAGTTTGGGCTTCCCAGGTAACAGCCTGGAATCTACGGGCTGGGACGTCGCCTTATGTTGTGGCCTCTTAGGCCTTTTTGGTTCTTGGTTATTAGCAACATAATTTGTCTGATGTAATGTTGGGTCGTGTGACCTCTGTTTGTAAAGCTATACTCTAGTAACACCTATTTAATACAGCTTCCATGTCTAGAGTGCTGCTTTGATCGGTTGTTGGTTTCGAGCTCATCGTTATACAGTTTTGGCTATGCCTGTATAGTTGTCGTAGTCGAGGGGTTGTGGAGCCGATGATCCATTTTCGAGCACGCCTGCCGATGTGATTCGTCCTGGGGCTTGGTAACCCCAGTAACCCTCGATTGTTGTTACACTTTCTGGACACACAGCATCTCTGTATAGCTTTGGTCATGTTCCTTCAGTTTCATATGATTCATGTACGCTTTGATATGCATAGTTGGTTATGACTAGCATGGACACAAGGAGTAGTAGCACCATGGTGATCCGGCCTGCGTGACGATGAATCTGGTCTGCCTGCCGTTGTTTGTTGCGGCCGGGGCTCGTAACCCTGAAGCCCTTGTGGGTCCATGACTAGGAGCGCATAACAGTATGTATACCTTTTGGTCTGGGGTCGTGACAAGTCATGGTATCAGAGCAAGACTGTCTATAGGAAAACCTTACTGCTTGGTCGACGGTGAGTATAGATTTTGTGAAAACTACTTTGAAACTTCAAATGGACTGTGAAAATTTGTTTAGGACTCTTTTTACTCCTTGTCTTGTATCGCTCTAACTCTGGGTCATCTCAACTGTTTTGATTTGAAAAGGTTCTAGACATTCAAAACTTAGGTGCCTTCTTTGGCAAGGATGTCTTTTACCCAAGATGACATAGTGTTAAGTTCTAGAGTCGTGTGTGTTCCTTACTCCGTTGTTTATTGTTCAAACCGGGAGATTCCTTTCCATCATAATCTCCCAGAGTTGTTCGAATCCCACACTCCTATGTTCTTAAGTTTCAACTACAGAATCTCGAGATTTCCTTTTCATCTCGAATGTATTCGTTATCCTCTGCCCAAACTCTTCCGGAGCTATGTTTATCTTTTGAAAGATACCTCGTGATTGCTATTCATAGTGTCCTTCAAGGCACTCAAATAGTAGTTACTCCTTCCTTTGAGTTTTCAACCTTGGACTTGAACCGAAGGTCCCGAAATGTTCTGAATTGCGGTGGGTTGAATCACGCGGTCATAACCATGTCATTCTCATGCCATTAGTACAGGATGCTGACCTTTAATCCAAGTTCTGTTTCTTTAGACCCTGAGGAACTTTTCTACCTCGGGATGGCTAGGCAATTCCAACTCTCACAGCCATAGGCTTTCTTTTAGAACCAAAAGGGATCACAACAAGAGTGGTCAACATGAATTCCAAATCTTTGTTCTTGATTCAGATATACTTCTCCTATTGGCATGGGTTCTACAAATGAGTATTACTGTCGAATCCCTGACTCAACAAATCCCTTCGGTGAACCTATCGGGTTTCGATTAGGAGAACCCATGAGCGCTGGTGGAATCGTCGGCTAGACAGGGGGCGAAATTTACCCAGGTTCGGGGCCCTCGTAGAGGTAAAACCCTTACTCCTGCCTCTTGTCGATCTGTATTGATGATTAGATCGGTTACAAAGATGGTGCTCGAATCGAGAGTAGGTTTCGAGTTCAAGGCTTTTGGTCGTGCGGTATTGCTTGGTCCTCAGAATCCATATCTTCGTCAGTAGCCCCCGAGCGTTTGCTCGAGTGGGAATTTTCCGGTCGAGTAGACGGTCAAACCTTTTTTGGCCTTGCTTTTTCTTTTGAATAAACAACTTGGCTGCTTACTGTTTTAAAGGGTGTGTTCCCTGTGCAATGAGTCTTTATGCTCGAGTGTTGAGCGACTTAGGTGTCTGTTATTGCGGCTTTATTTGCAGAAGGATGCGGCACAGTAGCTTGGCTCTCCCGAGAGATCAGGGCCAATTAATTGCGACTAGGGCAAAAACATTCCTGACCTACACAGATTCGAGACCTCCGACTCGAACCCGATAAGGTGATTGTTGCGACTGGGCCGTTGTGGACTTATCGAGTCGAACTTAACCTATGAGGGTACCCGGCGCGTCCGCTAGGATTTTTCTTCGTGTTGTTGACACGGAATCATACCGGAGGACGCAGCTTTTGAGTGCGATTCCAGGCCCTTAAGAGAGATCTTTCTGGGTCTTACCATCATATTCGAAGAATATGGCATCCGGATGTGCCTAGTCGGCTGAACAACCCAGGTTTTTATGATGTAAGTTATCATGTGTAAAAAAGAGGCAGGTTATATCTACCCGAACGACAGTTTGAGTTTCAACCGAAAGGATTTCCGTGCTGAGGAAAGTTATGCTCATATGAAAGAGTTTTCATGCTTAGAGTGCCGTGCCCATACGAAAGAGTTTTCGTGTATAGGGCATTTTTCTCTTGTCTTAAAGAGGTCTTGCGTTATGATTTGTTTCTCAAAAGAGTTGCTTTTAGTCGAAGGAATTTTCATACGAAGTTGTTTTCGTGTTTGAATTCTCCATTCGACAATTCTTGAGCTTGATGTCGCGTGCCATGACGTCATGGCGCACTTTTCTCCTCCCGATGGTACGTGACGGGGTGGTAGCAGATGGGCTGGCCCACTTAGTCAGCTTTTTGACCGGGAAACGAGACGCCGCTTCCGTTTTTTACGCGAACCGCGCAGTAAATGCGCATGATCTTATGTTAAGATCGTGGCACGGAACAGCGTTCACCGTCCCTTCGTTTCATCTGCACACGTGGTGGCTGCGATACGTGCCACGTAGCGCATCGAGTGGCTGAGATTGACCCGCTCCGTGTATAAATATGGGACTTAGCGCTGCGGTAAAATCTTCCCAGCCTTCGCCTTCAACCATCTTCTTCCTCGTGCTGATCTTCCTCCTTGCGCTCGAGCTCACACTGTTAGCCATGGCCGGAGGCAAAAGACGTGGTGCCGCCGCTTCCGCATCCGGAGAAGTTTCCGCGCAACCTGCGCCTCGAGCTGGCGACTGGCGCTCGCCCAATACCACCGCGAAGAGCATCAAGGAGATGCAGCGGGAGGGGCTGCTGCCAGCTGAATCTGAGAAGCGGGTGCGCCTCGGGAATAAAGAAGAGGTACCAAACCCGCAGTCGAACGAGCGCGTGGTCTTCGCGGACCACGTGTCTCGGGGTCTTTCCTTTCCTCTCCATCCTTTTCTCCTCGGGTTGCTGTATGTCTATGGCATACAGCTTCACGATCTTCCTCCGAACGAGGTGCAGCACATTTCGTGCTTCATCGTGTTCTGCGAATGCTTCCTTGGCATTCGCCCTCATTGGGCGCTTTGGAAGGCCCTCTTCAAAGTTCGCATCTTCCGCGAGAAATCGCGGGTGGACTCCGAGCCTGGCGAGCCGCTACGCACAGGTGGCTTCGGGATCCAGGCGCGACTGGAGAGCAGCTACTTCAACATGCACTTCGTCGACTCCGCCCAAGGCTGGCGGAAAAAGTGGTTTTATGTCATCGACAACAGCTCGGGTGGGATCGTGGAATTCCACCCGTTCGCTGTTTTGAAGAGGCGGAAGTCCTGGGCGCACAAGCTGTCAGCCGAAGAAACCCAGGTTGTCACGCCCCTACTCGCAAGAGTGTCCGCTCTCCGGGATCAAACCGCTGGAGTGGTACTCAACGGGCTGCACCTGGCGAGTATTTTTCTGAAGCGCAGGATCCAACCGCTGCAGCAAAGGCCTTCCACCATGTGGGAATACCAAGGCGCTGAAGATCCTAGCCGAGTGAGCCGCGAGGAACTTTCGAACGTTGAGTTCGAGAAGAAAATCGCGGCTGTCACCAGCATGAAGGTGGGGGAGAAGTTCCCTGACTCCACAGTCGAAGCCTTCGACGCTTCGAAACCTCCACCAGCCGCGGTTAGTTTTATCCTTCATGTCTGTCATTATTTTCTTCTTTGCTTTGAGTCTTTGGTCGACTGAAATTTTTCTTGCCTTCCTCTGCCTTCTTTGTAGAGCTTAGCAGTGGCGAACTGCTACCCGCCAGTTGCGGGAGAGGACGCCTCGGAGTTATTGGCGAGTCACCTGGACGGCTTAGCCGAAACCAGTGTAGCCGATGCTTCCTCGAGCTCCGAGGATGATTCTTCGGATGATGCGGAGGGCTCGAATGGCGGCCTTCGTCATTGCAAGCGTCGTCGGGCAGAGGACGATAACGAGGCTACTTCCAAGGATAATTCCTTAGAGGAATCGCCCGGGAAGGCCCCTATCTCCGCGACTCCACTTCGCTCCCTCGCCCCTTCACCTTCATTCCCAGTAATCGCAACCGCTTGGAACGCGGATTTGCTGGATGAAGATGAAGATGACGAGTAAGTTATTTTCCTCGTTCTTAGTCGAACGTTCTTTCTTCTGCGCTTATGTTTGATTCCTTGTTCTTCTTTGCTGCAGTGTGCAGGCCATCAGCCCTCGCAGGTACGCTTCTTCTGTTCCTCCCGAAAAGAGGAACAAAGCAGGAACTGCGGGTGAGACTCCCAATGCTGGCACCGTCCAGAATTCTCCCAGCGCAGCCCCCAATGCGGCGACTGCGGAACGTGAAGCTCCTAGCTTTGCCGCCAGGACTTCAGCTTCGAAAGAAGTGACGGACAGCTCCGCAGATCCTCTCTCCCGCGCCACAGGCCAGGTAAGCTTTGTAATTTGTCTTCGAATTTTTATCGGGTGCACGACAGTGCTCCCGATGGGAGTAGCCCCCGAGGCTGTAGTCGATTGCTTGCGATCGGCTACAGGCTCAAAATCTTGTTTTATTTTCTTCGCCTTGATTTTTATCGGGTGCACGACAGTGCTCCCGATGGGAGTAGCCCCCGAGGCTGTAGTCGATTGAATTCAATCGGGTACAGGCTCTAATTTATATCTTCTAATTCTTCTACTTCTGTGCTTTTGCAGTCGCTTGTTGACTCGCTTGCGGCGATTGGTCGCCGCGTTGTTCTTGCCGAATCGGAATGCGATAGGCTTCAGTCACACTGTAGTCGATTCCACACCGAGAACGAGCTCCTTAAGAGTAAGTCTCATTGTCTTCTCTTGTTTCTGTTCTTGTGTCCATTCTTGATGTCTAACAAATGTTATTGTGCAGCTCAACTCGAATATTCGGAGTCCGAGAAAGTCAATCTCTCTGAGCGGGCAACCACTCAGGAAGCTGATTTGGCGGCTATTCGACAAGAGCTGGAGGCCTCCCGCATGCGGTCGGAGGATCTTGATAGGAAACTCGCGGATGCGAGAAAAGCTTTGAAGGATCAAGAGGAAGCTGGCAATAAGGCCGATTCTGACCTTGTCACGTTCCTCCGTCCCCTTGATGAGTGTTTCGCGGGTAAGTGGCCTAGGCTCTCGCAATTGTATCTTTTATCTTGGTGAACTTGCGAAATTTTGACATTCCTTTCCTTTGCAGGTCTTCTGGATGTTCCTTTGGAGATCCCTAGGATCCAGCGGGTAGATGTGCTAACCGACACACTTGCTCAACTCAAGAGGCACGCCGAAGGAGTGTGCTCCTTGATTGGCGATGCCACCCAAGTGTTGTCGCAACTGCACAATCGCTTCCTCGCCAACGCTGTACCTCCATCCGCGCTAGACGGCCTGCTGAAGATCTTCTCGGAGGGCAATCTCCTGAATGCTTACGCAGTCGCCCAGTCGGAGTCTGGCGCGAAGACTGCGATCCAGTTCGCGCTGGCACACGGAGTCAACGGTTTGGAGGAAGCCTACTCGGCTCTTCCAGTCGACCCCTCGACGGGCAAAAAGGTACGGCTCTCTCGTTTTGGCGAGCAGGCCGCCATTCTTGCTCGGAAGCTGTCTGAGCTATTTGCTCGACTGAAAGGAGGGGCGACTGCCGCTAGTGGGAGCACCACTGTAGCTTCGTAGTTTTGTTCTTCTTTCTCCTTTCCTTCGTGAATGTAATGAACCTTGGGATGTATTCCCGTATTCTCATTGTCTTTAATCGAAGTGTTCGTTCTGAAAAATTGCTTCCCGTAGTTTGTGTATTTTCTCCCGATGGGAGTAGCCCCCGAGCACTTTTGTCGTATGTGCGACTAGAAATACTTCGAATAGGGCTTCTTACTTCTTTCCTTGTATTCTTCCAGGCTACTGGGGTAGTTGCAGAATCTTCAAGTGGACATGCTACTCCAGTAAATCCCCTTGTTGCCGCCGTTGGCACCTATGCTGGTCTTCGTGATAAGGTCCGGGAGGGTGAGCGTCAGCTTAAAGCTCTGCGCGGTATAGCCGATGTGGCGAAGTCCAAGCAGAAACTGGCGGCTGAACGTGAGCAGTTTCTGATGGATGAATTATCGTTGGTTGCGAGGGATTTGCTGTGTAAGTAATACAGCCCCCGTGTCTTCTTTTTGCTTTGTTTCCTTAGCTGATCAAGCATGCTTGCTCTTCAGTTGTCAGACCTGATGACAGGGAAGAAAAGCAGTGGGTGGAAAACCACATTGTTCAGGAGGCTGGTAGCTCAAATCCTCATGCGAGTAACTTCTGGTCTGATCGCAGTCGAGGATTTGTGATGGCCACCTTGAAGTTCCATGTTCTGCAAGCGAGAATTCTCGTGAGTTCTTTTCACGAGGTCCTGATCGCGATGAACGCTGCTTTCTACCCACTCGAAAGGGGTCCCGAAGACTGGAGCTATCTTCTCAGGTTGTTTGGACGTGAGGGAGAGGTTCGCGCGTGTGTGCGCAATCAAATGACATGCGGCGCGGTTGTAGCTCTATCCTTTGTCCGAATATGGTATCCTGAAATAGATTTTAACTCCGTAGCCAGACTCCCAGATGATCCAATCGATGATATTTCCCCCTTCTATGATGTTGTTCGTCCCGCAGCGGAGAAAATCATCCGATTGTCCTCTGAGGAGGTAGATAGAATTTTAGCGACTGAGAATGCTCAGCGCTTTGATTGATTGTCGGATGTGCATATCCTGTAACCTTGTATGTATGTTTTTTCCTGTAATGCTTAGTTGTAGGTGTAGCCCCCGTGTGTTTATGGGGTGTGTTCCTGTAACTTTTGAGCGTGTAAAAATAGGAAGTTGCGAGTGAATATGATGGAGAAACCATGTTTTTATTGCGATGACTGAGAAGCCATGTATTCGAGCTACAAGAGTGGCTAGCATAGCCTTATTTGTTGTGAGAACAAGTAAACCTAGGGATAAAATTTGCGGAGGTGTGCAATATTCCAAGGATTGGAATAGATTCCTCCAGTCGATGGATTCTTCAATCTGTAGGCTCCACCTGGGATGACTTCGTGTATGATGAAGGGTCCTTCCCAGGGTGGTTCGAGCTTGTGTCCTTCCTTCTGCTTGAGTCGCAGCACTAGATCTCCAACCGCGAATGCTCTGTGGCGTATGCGGCGACTATGATAGTTTTGCAGGGATTGCTGATATAATGCGGATCTTGCGAGTGCGATGTCCCGCATCTCGTCGAGTGCATCCATATCTTCCGCGAGTGCACTGTTAGAGGTTTCTTCGCTGTAGGCCACAACTCGTGGGGCGCTGAATCGAACGTCCTTGGGGAGGACTGCTTCTGCCCCGTATACCATGAAAAATGGCGTGTATTTTGTAGATCGGTTAGGAGTTGTGCGGAGCCTCCATAGTACGGAGGGTAATTCGTCTGCCCAATGTCCTGCGGCGGGGTGTAGACGATCGAGTAGGCGTTTCTTGATGCCAGCCGAAACTAAGCCGTTGGATCTCTCGACTTGTCCGTTCGTTTGCGGGTGGGCAACTGAAGCAAACTTGAAGTTGATGCCCTTTTCCTCGCAGAACTGTTGCGTTTCCTTTGCTGTGAAGTTTGTACCGTTGTCTGTAATGATGTCGTGTGGCACACCAAATCTGCATACAATGGAGTCGAGGAACTTGACGGCGCATTGAGCACTAGCCGAAGTTACTGGCGTGGCCTCGATCCATTTGGTGAATTTGTCGACTGCGACCAGCAAGTGTGTATATCCTCCAGGGGTGGACTTGCGTAGTGGTCCAACCATGTCTAGCCCCCATTGTGCGAAGGGCCAGGCAATGGGTATCGTGTGCAATTCCGTAGCAGGTGCATGTGGTCTTGGTGCGAATCGCTGACAGGCATCGCATCGTTCGACCAGGTTCTTTGCATCGGTAGCTGCTGTCAGCCAGTAGAATCCTGATCGGAAGGCCTTTCCCATTATTGTTTTCCAGCTAGCATGATGTCCGCAGTCTCCTTGGTGGATGTCATGGAGCAATTCTTTGCCATCTTCGGGTGCGATGCAGCGCTGAAGTATTCCCGAGATGCTTTGCTTGTATAATTCCCCATTGACTACCCGAAAGGATTTGTTGCGTCTGATTATTTGTCGAGCCTCGCGTGGGTCAACCGGGAGCTGTCTGTTGGTCAGGTAGTCGAGATATTTCTGAGTCCAGACTGGCTCGACCAGAAAAACCTGTCGTGATATGTTATGAATGAGCTCGATGAGGGCGATTTGCGGGCTGACCTCTGTTTCTGGCACTGCTAGCGCTTCTGCAGTTTTCTTGATTTTGACCGATCGCTTGATCATCCGTTCGAAATATATTCCTGGTGGTATGGGTGTATTCGTGGAACCCATGTTTGCCAGTCGATCTGCTTCTTCATTGCTGGATCTTGCGATGTGCTTTAGCTCGCATCCTTTGAAACTTCCTTCGAGTAGATTGTACATGTCGCGATACGCGATCATGTTTTCGGCGATTGCGTCACACTCTTTCATCGTCTGTTGCACAATGAGATTGGAGTCGCCGTAGATCATTAAGCGAGTAGCTCCACAGGCGATTGCCATCTTCATCCCGTGCAACAAGGCTTCGTATTCTGCGTCGTTGTTTGATGCCGGATCATCTGGTGGAAAGTCCAGTCGTAGGACGTATTGCAGCTTGTCTCCCCGAGGGGATATAAGAACAATTCCAGCTCCTGCTCCTTCGTTTCTTTTGGACCCGTCAAAGTACATTATCCAATTGCTCGTGTACTCGGGTGGTCCTGGCGTTTGCAGTTCTGTCCATTCGCTTAGAAATTCAACAAGTACCTGGGATTTGATTGCGCTGCGTCCTGCATAGGTGATGTCCCAAGCGCCCAAATCGATGTTCCACTTTGCTATTCTTCCGGATGCCATAGGGTTGTTCATGATCGTCTCGAGTGACGCATCATTAACCACTGTAATGGCGTGTTCCTGGAAATAATGTTTGAGTTTGCGGGCTGTAAGAACGACTCCATACGCGAGCTTCTGGTAATGGGGGTATCGTTGCTTGCATGGTGAGAGCACTTCGCTGATGTAATAGACTGGACGTTGAACTCCGTACGCTTTGCCTTCCTCAGGTCGTTCGACCACGATTGCTGTGCTGATGACCTGGTTTGTGGCGGCTAGGTACAAGAAAAGTGGCTCCCCTTCTCGCGGTGTTGCGAGGACGCGCCTACTTTGTAATGACCGCTTCAAATCTGCGAATGCTTGCTTAGCTTCTGGTGTCCACTCGAATTTGTCCGTTTTCTTTAACAGCTTGTAGAAGGGTAGTGCTTGCTCCCCCAATCGTGCGATGAATCTGCTTAGGGCGGCTAATCGCCCTGCGAGCTGTTGGACTCCGCGCAGATTGGTTGGCTCTTTCATGGTTAAGATGGCTTGTATTTTCTCCGGGTTGGCTTCAATGCCTCTGGCGGATACCAGGTACCCGAGAAGTTTTCCTGCCGGAACTCCAAAGACACATTTGGTCGGATTGAGCTTGATCCTGTATGCATTGAGGGCGTCGAATGTTTCTTTAATATCCTCGAGGAGTGTGTCCTCAACTCGAGTCTTGATGACGATGTCGTCAACATACACTTGCACGTTCTTGCCGATGAGGTTGGCGAGGCATCTTTGCATGCAGCGCTGATATGTTGCGCCTGCGTTCTTCAGCCCGAAGGGCATTGTTGTGTAGCAGTAGACACCGTGAGGTGTGATGAATGCTGTCTTTTCTTCATCCTCCCTTTTCATTCGGATCTGATTGTATCCCGAATAGGCGTCCAGGAAGGAGAGGCGTTGGCAG
Source organism: Alopecurus myosuroides (assembly GCA_028641055.1). Lineage (NCBI taxonomy): Eukaryota > Viridiplantae > Streptophyta > Magnoliopsida > Poales > Poaceae > Alopecurus > Alopecurus myosuroides. The sequence goes on from CM054059.1 coordinate 160,436,245, forward strand.
CCTGCTGTAGAATCCACGATCTGGTCGATTCGCGGGAGGGGAAAATTATCCTTGGGGCAATGCTTATTTAATGACATGTAGTCGATGCACACCCGAAGGATATCCGTGTTCTTTTTGGGGACCAACACCGGGTTTGCTAACCAAGTGGATATCTTGATCTCCCTGATGAATTTCGCAGCTAGCAATCTGTTTACTTCTTCTCCGAGCGCCTTCTGCTTGGGTTCTGAAAATCTCCGCGTGGTCTGTTTGATGGGTTTAGCATCTGGAAAGACTTCGAGTGAGTGCTCGGCAAACTCCCTGGGTATTCCTGGCATATCTGAGGGCTGCCAGGCGAAAATTTCCCAGTACTCACGGAGAAGTTTGACGAGCGCGCTTTCCTATGCTTGAGAGAGGGTTGTTGAAACCATCGCTGTCTTCGTAGAGTCTGTCGGGTGCACTTGATGCTTTCGGGTGTCGCTGTTGGCGCTAAACTCTAGCTCAGGCGCATTTTTCTTCGTGAGGGGCATCACGGAGTGATCCGTGGTTTTTGCCAGCTCTTGAAGTTCTTCTTGCATCCCGAAAGATTTTGCGATCTCGTTGAACTCAATGTCGCATTTGTTGGATTTCTGAAAGTCTCCGTCAATGGTGATTACGCCATGTTCGCCGGGTAATTTGAGCTTCAGGTAGGCGTAGTGAGGTACTGCCATGAATCTGGCGAACGCTGTTCGACCCAAGATGGCGTGGTACTGTGAAGGCCAGTCGACAACTTCGAAGTCGAGGAACTCTCTCCTGTAGTTGCTCTGCGTGCCTAGCACAACTTCTAGGTTGATTGTTCCGAGCGGACGGACTGCCTTGCCTGGAACTATCCCGTGGAAGGATGTTTCCGATTCCGGGAGGCCGTCCAAGTTCTTGTTCATCCCACGGAGTGTATCCGCGTAGATAATGTTGAGGCCGCTGCCCCCATCCATGAATACGCGGGCTAAGTCGTAGTTGCCAATTTGCGCCTGGATGACGAGGGCGGCGTGTCCTGGTCGATAGACTCGTGGTGGGTGATCTTTCATCGAGAACGTGATTGGCTGGTCCGCCATTTTCACGTACTCGGTCTTTGTTGGCGGTGTCTGCACTGCCATGCATAGTTGCCTTGTGTTAGTCTTTTGAGCTCTGCGAGAGGGGCATACCTTCTGGATCATTGCGAGTTGTCCTGCCGGGTTCGGATACGTGTTGGCTCCGGCGTTCTGCGGTGGTGCGGGTACTGCGGCTAGCGCCATGTTTGGATTTGCGGGTGGAGGTGGTGGTGGTGGCGGCTGGAATCCTTGGTGCCCTCCTCCTGGAAGCGGCGGGTAATTTTGAGTGGAGGCAGATCTTTTCCTCGCGAGTGCGTCCGAGATGTCATGGAACTTTCGGCAATCCTTAAGCAGGTGTGTTGCCTTAGTTTTGCCCGTGCGCTTACCTGTGAATAGATGTAGCGAGCAGTATGCATCGAGGTCTTCCTCGGGGGATTTTTCTTCAGCCTTTGGTCTCCACTCGCGATTTCCACGGTGACCGGAATCGCGGTTTCGTGTGAATTCCGCGGCGACCAACTCCTCCCTATCCTCATGATCGTAATATTTTCTTCTTTTTCTTCGACCATGGCGGTCGTCATCGTGTGCGGGTGACGACGCTCTTTCGTTGCGCACCGCATCTTCTCCGTTAGCCCATTTTTCGGCTATTATCATTAGCTCTCCAATAGTCTTGGGTGCAGCTCTGCCTAGCTCCTCTCGAAAAGCAGTTCTTCTGGCGCCTTTTGCGAAGGCTTCGATCGCTACTTCTTCTGAGATAGTTCCCGCGGTATTCCTGAGCGTGGTCCATCGCTGGATGTACTCGCGTGTGGACTCTCCACTCTTCTGCTTGCATGCTCGTAGTTCTTCGATTGTAGCTGGCCTCTTGTAAGTCGACTGGAAATTTTTGCAGAAATCGCGGTGAAAATCATCCCACGATGCGTAGCAAGATTTTAATCTTCTTTCCAGCCAACTGCGGGCCGCGCCGGTAAGATGCAAATTTAGGTATTGCATAGCCGTGTTCTTGTTCCCACGTTGGCATTTTACTGCCGTGAGGTAATCGCTTAGCCACTGAGAGGGCTCGAGAGAGCCGTCGTACTTCGTTACCTCCGTGCTGAGCTTGAACCTTTTGGGTAGAGGTGCTTCGCGGATGCTGCGAGCGAAACAGAGTGCTCCGCAGGTTTCGTCATCCGAGGAGCCGGACGAAGAGCGCTCGCGATATCGCGAAGCCCTTGCCTTATCCACCCTTTTTTGAGCGAGATCTGATCGCGCGTCGTAATCTGGCCGGTCGCGGTCGTCATCTTTCCTTGGTTCCTTGCTTCGTTTTCTTGAGAGGCTGCTATGGTGCCGCGAGCTTCTGTCTCTCGGGCTATCTTCACTGCTGCTTCGACTGTCGCCGCGGAGTCTAGCTTCTTTTCCTCGACCGCGGCGCGGTGACTTATCCTTCCTTGGTGAAGAGCTTCTGTGCCTACGGGGCGTTTCTTTATCTTTCTCTTTCTCCCGTCGCTCCCTCTCCTGCTGCTCCTCGGCCTTCTTGCGATCGTGAGAGGCGAGCCTTGCGGCCGCCAATCTGAGTCCTTTTCGTATTTGCTTGTATTGCTCTGCCCGAGGGTCGCTTTCCGTCGGTTGGTTCATCTGCATGTAGGTTGCCGCGGCTAGAACCGCAGCAGCGGGAGTTTGCGGGTACACGTTGCCGTCATCGTCGACTCGCATGAGAGAAGGAGTGATTGATCTGTTTGTTTCGGGTATGGATTCATCGTTCCTGGATGTGGATGCGTGTCCTTTCCTCGCGGGTCGGGTTCCGACGGAGGGTGTTACGGACAGCCCAGCTCGTCTCTGGCTTGATTCGTCCGCCGCTCTTCTTCGGCGGGCCAGATCGACCCGAGCATCTTTGATAATCGTGGCTGCTCTCACTAGGTGATAGTGGTAGGCAACCATGTCTTCGTGTGAGGATCCGGCTGTGGGTGGCTTGCTTGTTCGCATAGCCTCCTTTGCTCGTTTCCAGGATTCCCGCGATACGCCGATTCTGTTGCGCTCTGTCGCGTTGTGTTCTGTTTCCGAGCCTTGTTCCGATCCTGCCATGCAGACTTGAGCTAGTCGAAGCTCGTGCGTCCTAGGCGTAGGTCGAAGGTTTCCTTGAATTCTTGATGGTTCCTCTGTCGAGAGGGTGTGATAGTCGTTGGCGTTGAAGCGGAAGGACTCGCCACTTTTCTCCAGGTGACGGCGTGAGTCGACAGCTCCAGATTCAGTTTCCGATTCATCCGAGAAGTGGAGGATCCCGTCCCTGTTCGTCAGGAATTTGAGGCTCCCGAACGTCAGGGTGACGCTCTCCTCCAGATCTTCGAATACCGGGCGCGATTCCAGCGAGTGCGGTGTGACCACGACAGATCCGATCCGTACAGGATTGTTCGGAGCCGTAGTTGTCGGTTTCCAACGAGAGTTTGATGTCGATGAAGCCGAAGATGCCGGTGATCCAGCGCCCGCCGTTCCCACAGACGGCGCCAATTGTCGAATCCCTGACTCAACAAATCCCTTCGGTGAACCTATCGGGTTTCGATTAGGAGAACCCATGAGCGCTGGTCGAATCGTCGGCTAGACAGGGGGCGAAATTTACCCAGGTTCGGGGCCCTCGTAGAGGTAAAACCCTTACTCCTGCCTCTTGTCGATCTGTATTGATGATTAGATCGGTTACAAAGATGGTGCTCGAATCGAGAGTAGGTCTCGAGTTCAAGGCTTTTGGTCAGGCGGTATTGCTTGGTCCTCTCTCGGGGGCTCTCCTGGCCTTATATAGGCGGCCAGGTCTCGAGTTCTACCCGGAGAGGACTCGAACCCTAGCTAGATCGGTTACATGTTTCCTAGCTTAACCCGCAAGTTTAGTGCGGGTGGGCTTCACGTGGGCCTTCTGGAGTATTCCAAGGGCTCCTCTTCTTGGGCCTTCACCTTGGGCCTGAGAGGGGGTGTCCTTATCCGCAGGATCCAGAATCCATATCTTCGTCAATTACCCTGTGCAATCAACGTGATCCTAGGATCTCCCCTGAGCATGATTCTACCCTTCAGTTGCTCTCAAGTCTCCATCCGTTGTTTTCGACATCAAGTTGCATATGTGTGTTGGATATTCCCATGCATTCTCTCTTGTTTTCCGTCAGAACATTTAACCTTGGGATGTCAGGAGAAACAAACTCCAGTACCTCGTTCATCTCTAAAACGAGGTCAAAGTTTGGAATCCACAAAATAAAGAAGTTTTATTAGCTTCTGTTCTGCTCTAGCTACAAGTATCATACTCTTCTATATCAAGAGGTCGTGCTGAGTTTCATGTCCTTATTGATGAAGTGATGCTCCTACACATCTTCACTCACCATCTCTACAAGCTTGAATGACGAGAATGTTGTTTTTGCATTGGTGTGTATCACATATTCTTAGCAATCCTTATTGCTTTCAAAAATCTAAGAAATGTTTGTATCCTTCTTAGCACTATCGGTCACCTGGTCTCTACTTAAAGTGGACCGTGTTACCAAATCTATCCATTCCGGTGCACATTCTTGGTCAAAGAATTAGGTTCATGCCGAAGCTCTCAAGATCATATCAGTTGCTTTGAAAAGCAAAATTCCTTCCAAACTCCGAGACATACCGGTAGGTTGTGATATTTTAGTTATCTTTCTAGATGTATCACTAGGTTGTTACCTGACCGTGATGTCTAAACAAGGGGTAATATGAACTACTCCTTCCTCCAAGAAGCTATGCTGGATATCCTGGACTAGTTGGTTGAGCTTAAACAATAACTTGGAGAGTTGAAAGACAATGGCTCTGCCCAACTTGATCCTTCGTTAAGGGATGTCTAGTTCCCTTTGTGTTGAAGCATGATAGTGTTCCCTCAATGGACATGCTATCATCCTAACCTTGATTTGATTTGGGCTATCATCAAATCAAGCTCAGATTCAAGGACTATCTTGATGGTGTTCTCACTCATGGTGTTCTAACCAAGTACACCTTCATGTCCTTTAGTCTAACCAATATTTCGCCTTGTTCATGTGTTATATGCATACCTCTTCCTGGAGTGTTTTGATAAGTGTGTTGTCGATCCCATCGATGACATTTCTAATCGTCCAAGTTGCAAGAGGTTCATGTTGAACAATTGGCACTAATGTTGGAAACTTTCGAGAACCATCTTTGTGTCATCACGAAGTTTGTGTTATGGATGTTTCAAGTGACTTACTCTTGTTCATGTGCTTATGGTGAAAGATGTTGCCGTGGATCCGAGTATAGTTTTCTTGTTCCTTCGGGAATAATCCCAAGTCGGTCATGTATGTGTGGACTATTCTTGAGATGGTAGGTTGTTACCTCCATTTATTTAGAGAAGTTATACATCCATACTCAGCCACTAACTGATTGTTTAATAAAGAGAAGAAGTCTAAGAACTTCGTTATCTTTGTATCATCTTCCCAACAAGGACCCCGATGTGTTCCGCTGCAAGTAAACCATGTAGGTGCAACCGTTTTTCACAAGTTGCTAAATATATGAGTTCTGCCATCTCGCTCATCTCCTTGAGTGTGACATTGTAGTCCATACCTTGAGAATCCAGTAAATGTATCTCGTTGGTAACCAGTGCAACCTCTTTGATCAAACATACTAAGTCTGAGTTATAAACCCACTAACCAGAGCTGAATCCCAAACGACAACGATGGTTGGTGTTTCCTTAAGGGTATTGAGTTAGGTCTTCTTGAAATCCGGCATGGTTGATGTTGTGGTTGACACAATTAGTCGGAAGGCCTAATGTCATATCCCTTTGAATCCGTAAGAATAGCCACTCTCCGTGAGAATGATTGTGTGACTCATTCTAGAAGTTTCCCATCCCCATTCTTCCAAACCGGAGTTCTACATTCACTTGATGACCTGTAGAAGGCATGTGATCAAGAATTCCTCCCTAATTATGGTGTTCCAACATTCTTTGGTTACTTATCTCCTGTTGTAAAGTAACATCATGATCTTTGACAAAGATTTTGACAAACTTTAACGAAATGAAAGTTCCTTCATCTACTGTGTACATTCCAAAGTGTGAACATGATATTGTATCAAATTTCTCCGACACACGATTATAGTGTTTTCTCGTGTTCTCCCTCGTCTACGGATATTACACTTTGATATTCAAGACCATCCTTCCCATCTTGGTATTCTGTTGGAAGAAACCTCGGTGTCACAAGTTGTTCAACCTATCTTTTCCAAAAGGATTTAAAGCCTTGAGAAAATCTCATATTCTAAATCCTTTCAAGAACCATCGTCCACAAACTTAAAACCTTCTCCTATTTACTCCGTTATCTTGATGTGTTTCATGCACGTTAACACAAAAAGTTCTTTATGAACATTCCTGTCATGAGTTATCCATGAGATACTTGATCTTCATGAAGATCAACTTCTAAGAATTTTCTCTCTTACCTAATGTGTAGCCAATCAACCTCTTCACGAAGAGAATCGTAAGGTTCGAGAACATAGCTGAAAACCGGTGTTCCTTCTTTCTTTCTCCTTCGGGAATCTCGGGACAAGATTCTTGTAAGGGGGTAGATTTGTAACATCCCACTTTTGCTACAATAGGGTGTTGTGGTGTTGTGTTCATCTCATACATGCATGAAAATTTTCATCCAATTTTAAAATTGAATTTAATTAAAACTTGCCCAAAAACCACTTAAAGTCGTCACCCAAAATTTGTTTTCAAAACAAATTCAATTTTGCAGAGCCAAGACATGGTTACCTTGGAAATTTTCTGAGGACTCCAAAAACTATTTTTGCCAATTTTTATGTTTGCAAAAAGGTCCTCAAAAGTTTGTTCTCTGTTCTGTTTTATATGGAAAAGGGCTTTTCTGAAAATTCTAAAAACTGCAGGGGGCTTTGCGCAAAAAGGTTGTCTTCAACCTTTGACAGTAGGAGCTCGTGCGTGCCAGGTCTGCCGTCGTCGTATGCCACCTCATGCCCGCCTTCCGCAGAGGGATAAGGCCACCACGGAGACCCCGCGTCCCCCTCCTTCACCTCCTCCTCGAAGTCCCGCTCTCTCTGCCTCCCAATGACCCGAAAACCTAACCCTAGCTTGTCGGCCGACCTGCCTAGCCGCCGTTTGAAGCCACGGATCGACGACTTGGGAGTTCCCGGAGCACCGCACCGTCTCCCTCTTCTTCTTCGTGGAGCGAACGAGCAGGGATGGCCGGAAGAGTCCTGCCCCGACCCCATTTCCCGCCAACTCCGGCCAAGCTCCGTTGTGCTGATTCCGGCCGCTCCGACCCCGGCTTGCTCCATCGAGCTGCTCTTCGAGCTCACGGTGAGCTAATGGTCCTCCCGGACCCCTCCATCTCCTCCCTCTCCCTCTGTTTTGTCCCGTCGCCGTGAACTGCTGTCCGCCGCTGCCCCATTGGTCGCCGCTGGCAACTCCGGTGGCCTTTTGGCCAACCGCCACCACCCCCAGCCTCACCGTTGCCTCCCGGACGTGATGCAGCAGAACAATTTGCTAATCGGCCGCGCAATCGAGCGATTGCGCAACGGTAGTGCAACACCAGCCAGCTGAAGACGTCACCGTGACGTCAGCACGACGTCACCGTGTTCTTTTAAAATTAATTACAAAAAGAAAATGTTCTGACAGGTGGGGTCCACTGTTTTTATAAATTCCAGAAAACAACTAATATTTGTATAATTAATAGCTTTAATTCTGTTAATCAAAAAAAAATATAGAAGTGTTCAGAAAAATGTAATCTACATGTTTATGTCATTTCCACACATGTTTGACAAAATTTAATTTTGGGCATTATTTAAATGTTGCTTAATTCATTTAAAATGGATAAAATAAGTTTTTATTCAATAAAATCAGAAAAATACAAGTTATATACCAATTTGCTCAAAATGACAAATGCAACATGTTTATGATGTTTTCAAACCCATTTGAGCACTTTAACTTGTACTCACTTTCATAATTGTCTGAAGTGCCCCTCCAGGGTCTATTTCGGGCTAGTTCTGTTAAACTGCATAACTGACATCCAAACCCTAGCAACCCATTGAACCTGTCTAGGGCTTTATTTAAGTGTATTAACTTGCTCATCATACATAGTGTGCATTGCATCGATGCCATGTGTTGATTGTTGTTCTTCTTTTCGGTGTTGTTCCCCCTCGGTAGAACACGACTCGGAAGTGAAGGCCAGGAACTCCAATGAAGAATACTTGATCCTAACCGACAAGTCAAGCACTTATTCCTGAAGCCTCTATCTTGTTTTCTTATAACCAAGGCAAGCATAACCTCTTATCTGCTCATATATGGTTTTCGAAGTGTTTTGGATCTCGTATATTGCATGCGGTTCAAAGTATTTATGGTCTTAGATAGAGTTCTCCTATACTTGTTGCATCGCCTAAATATCCTGATCCACTCCTCCTAGCAGTTATAGGTTTGTTTGTGCGCACCTCGTTAAAGCCTATGAGTCTTGCTTAGCCATGCCTAGTTGTGATATGATCCATCTGGTTGATGAATCTGGTCAATGCGTGAATCTATTATGTCATGTTGTTGTGATTTGAATTATCTTTGATAACTTGAATAATAACGGCATGGATGTGAGGCCACAATGGGTTGTGGCGTTTTTTCCTGTTCATGCCCCTAGGAGCGAGTTATTGCCTTCGAAGCCAAGACTGAGCGTGCAACCACACGCGCAAGACAATGAACCTCGCCCGACTAACTAACTTGTTTGGCCACATCCATGAGTCAAATAGTTTGATCTTTCCATCTGCGTGTGAGTCAGAAAACGATTTGGAGAAAACTTAGGGCGTGACCGAGACAAGTGATGGAAGTACACGGATCTTGATCCCGACTCACAGAACAGGTGTCGTCAGGAGGTGGCCAACTCCCTGTTGACGGGGTGGCCTTGTTTGGGTTGACTCATGGATAGTGTTACGCAAGCTAAAGGTCGGAGCCAGCCACCCTCGGTTGCGCTCCATGGAAGAGCGAACATGTGGCGCTAAGAGTCGAAGGGTACGTGTGGGTACAGTGTACTCCCTGCAGGCATAAATCTCCTCGAGAAGCCGTGTCCACGGTTACAGGCGACTTGGCAAGGATTATGTGATCATAGATAACTCAAACGGAATGACTAAAACTTGTTAACCATGATTGAAGGGTGCCTCCTCGGAGATGCCGAGAGGGGTGATCCTCGTAGCATGTGAGATGCTGGGAAATTATGTTGGTGGATGAAAAGAATGATGATTTCAGTAGTTGAGTAGATTCTTCATCTGTTTTGAAAACACTCCTTGAGACGTGCTACTCTTCCTCGATTTTGGAGAAATAAATATTGCTTTACGCAAAATGACCATCATAAAACCCTTTTCGAAATAGCAGATATATAATAGGTTAACTAAGTCTTGTTGAGTACCTCCCGTACTTAGGTTTGCTTAATTTGATTCGGGTGAAGATCTCACTCCAGTGGTGATTCAACGTGGACATTGACTAGTAGTTTGGGGTTCCCAGGTAGCAGTCTGGAATCTATGGGTTGGGACATCGCCTTATGTTGCGGCCTCTTAGGCCTTTTTGGTTCTTGTTGATTAGCAACATAATTTGCCTTCCGTTGTTTGATGTAACGTTGGGCCGTGTGACCTTTGTTTGTAAAGCTATACCGTAGTAACACCTTTTAAATATAGCTTCCATGTCTAGAGTGCTGCTTTGATCGGTTGTTGGTTTCGAGCTCATCGTTCTACAGTTTTGGCTATGCCTGCATAGTTTTCGCAGTCGAGGGGTTGTGGAGCCAATGATCCATTTCCGAGCACGCCTATCGGTGTGATTCGGCCTGGGGCTTGGTAACCCCAGTAACCCTTGATTGTTGTTGCACTTTCTGGACACATAGCATCCCTGTATAGCTTTGATCATGTTCCTTCAGTTTCATACGATTCGTGGACGCTTTGATATGCATAGTTGGTTATGACTAGCATGGACACAAGGAGTAGTAGCACCGTGGTGATCCAGCCTGCGTGCCGATGAATCCGGTTTGCCTGCCGTTGTTTGTTGTAGCCGGGGTTGGTAACCCTGAAGCCCTTGTGGGTCCATGACTAGGAGCGCATAACAGTATGTATACCTTTTTTTTGACATGAACAGTATGTATTCCTTTGGGTCTAGGGTCGTGACAACTTCTAATTAGAGGCTCTAATTCTATAGAGGGTCTCTAACTATATCTCTAATTCTATGAGAGAGAGAGAGAGAGAGAGAGAGAGAGAGAGGGCCAAAGGCTCAACTGTTGTGTTCTCCAAAGAGAAGGGGGTGGGATTATATAGTGGGAGCAAGGAGGGCACCTGCCATGGGGGGAGGTAGGTTTCCCTCTCCCCTCCCATAGCCACACCACCCCTCCTAGGAAAACTCGAATTGGACTCCCAAGTGGAGTCCAATCCCTCTCCCTTTTTCTTTTTTCTTTTCCCACTCATTTATTTCTCAAATAATTTCAGGAAAATTCCTATGGAAAGCTTGTGCACTTTGTGAGACCATGATCCCCACATGGCATTCCCTAAAAATTAGTAACTTCTCATATAAATTCTTCCTAACACTGGCATATTTCTCTCTTATAGTAACTTCTCTGAAACCACTCTGATTAACACCGGACTTGTTTCTGTGATATCGTAACGATAACGAACATTCATAAAACCAATAACAACATATTATTTCTCTCGATAAAAGGTTGGCACGGCTTAAGAGTGTGACCCGTAAAGACTCAGTAACAAACAGTCATGTTCGGGCACTTACAGAACAATAACCAACAACGGGACCGTGGACGTTGATGTCTACGCACACTTCTATTCTTATAGACAGTGTTGGGCCTCCAAGTGCAGATGTTTTTAGAACAGCAGCAAGTTTTCCTTAAGTGGATCACCCAAGGATTATCGAACCCAGGGAGGTAGAGGTCAAAGATATCCCTCTCAAGCAACCCTGCAGCTATGATACAAGAAGTCTCTTGTGTCCCCAACACACCTAATACAATTTTCAGTTGTATAGGTGCACTAGTTCAGAGAAGAGATAGTGAAATACAAGTAATATGGATGATTATAAGTGACAATAGCAAACTGAAATAAATATTTCAGCAAGCAAACGTGTAGCAGATTTGATTGTAAACGGTGTTTCAATGCTTAGAAACAAGGCATATGGATCATACTTTCACTAGTGGACACTCTCAACAATAATAACATAATTGAATGCATAAATATCATCTCTTCACTATGCTATTCCGAATCACTCTCCGGTAGGATAACAAACACCAATTATTGCGTGGGGCTATAAAAGCACTCCTTAGAGTTTGCATTCCCCATCTAGGTAACCCCCACACTATCACCATGAGATCTAGATGGTTCCAGACAAACACCGCAATTTCATAGGGTCATCTAACACAAATATATAAATCATTCACACGGTGCACACATTGTCACATTTACACCGTGATCAGAGTGTCTATAGAGATCTCATAACAAAACCACTCGAGTAGCATAATAGATGAAGAGTAACATCTACTTATTAAACTAGATTACAAAGCTCATGATCACATAAAGATCACACCATGGGAGAGAGAGATGAAACACATAGCTACTAGTTGAGACCTCAGCGGGGGAGAACTACTCCCTCATCATCATGGGAGTCATCAACGGCGGAGTCGACGGATATGGCTCCGGGGGCACTTCCCCGTCCCGGCAGCGCGCCGGAACAGAGATTTCTGTCCCCCAAAACTTGTCGGCGATGGCGGCGGAGATACGAAACTTTTCATGGATGGAGGCTTGATATTTAAGGGTTTATGCCTCGGGGGAATAAATAGGCGAGAGGGCGATGTCGGTGGGCTCCTACGGGGCCCACACCATGTGGTGGCGCGGCCAGAGGGGGGCGCCACCAGGTGGTGTGGCCACCTCATGGCCCCCCTCCGAGTCTCCTTTGGACTTCGTTGACGTGTCGGGAATTCTAACACTTGGGATTTTGTTTCGTCAAATTCCGATAATATTTCCATAAGAACTTTTCTGAAACCAAACACAGCAGAAAACAGGAACTGGCACTATTGCATCTTCTCAATAGGTTAGTCCAGAAAACATCCAAAAAACGAAGGAAAACATGTGAAAACATAAAGGTATTGGATAGAAAACAAGCATGGAGCATCAAAAATTATATATATACATTTGAGATGTATCAAGCATCCCCAAGTTTAACTCATGCTCGTCCTCGAGTAGGTAAGTGATAACAAAAATATTTTTTGAGGTGACATGCTACCAACATAAAGTTGATCATCATAATTGTAAAAGCATATGTAAGGTGAGATCATAGTACTCTAAACACATGCATGATATATATAATTATAACAATGAAACTTAGCAATCATGTTGCATCATGAAAAGTAATACAAATAAAAGATCATGAATAATAATGCACTTGAAAGTTATACGTTTGTTTCGAGCATAAAGAAAACATAGCAAAGTGATATTTCTCTTGTACTTAAAAGTGGGGCAAAACATAAATGTCGGGACACCTTCAAAGTTCAAGTGGATGACTATAAACAAATAATTTGAGAACAAGTAATAATATAGCATGAATCAGTCAATAATAATCTTTGGGACTGATGCACAATAAACTCAGAATGGCAACTACGCTCTCTTAATTGTGCATCAAGTTAGAAGATGGAGACTCAACATAAAGGTAAAAGAAAGGCCCTTCGTAAAGGGAAGCATGGATTAACTCATGTGCCAGAGCATTTTATTTTATTAAACAGAGGTATTGAAAATAATTTTTTTAGAGAGGTGTATGCTTATGTCAACGAATGGTAATGAAAAACTTATCATAACTCATGCCAAACAAGGTTTTTATACTTTTTAGAGTGGTTTCCATTGTTTATTTAGTTTGGCACTCCCCCCCCCCCCCACACACACCATGCTTTTCACAAACCAAGGGTAGCCGTATCCACGGGTGCCCACCAACTTTCATCAATCCATGGGGAAGTGCATTTTTTGTTATATTAATCGGCACCAGCTCTCTGCAAATTAAAATGAGCACAGATTCCATATTGATTTGGTGAAAGAGGGAGAAGACCTTTGCTTGACATGAACCACAATCAACTTTAAACTACTTCCTCATGAGCTAAAACAAGAACACAAAACAAGTATAATTTTGAAGGTTTTAAAGGTAACACATGAGAAATTTACTTTGGAGTGGTGGTTAAATACCACATGTAGGTAGGTATGGTGCACTCATTTGGCAAACTTTGGTTTTTGGGAGTTGGATGCACAAGTAGAGCTCATACTCACTACATGTGGAAGCTAGCAAAAGACTGGGAGCGACAAATTAAGAGAGCAATCATGGCCATAATCATGCATAGCGACAAAAACATTATTAATCAAAGCATAAATGGTATTAAAAGTCAAAAACTAAATGATCATAGAGGCTATACTGGTTTGTAGTCATAAACATGGTGTAAGCATGCGCAAGTCAACCAAATAAAGCATTCGAAGGAGAATACCATAATATTATGCTTCAATGTGATAAAAACAACTCATGATTTTTCAATGGCAAACAACAAGATCTACCCAGGTTCAGGGCCCTCGTGTGGAGGTAAGACCCCTACTCCTGCCTCTCTCTCTATATGTGTGTTCTCCGAGTAGCCACAGTACACAATATGCCTCTTGGCCGAGTAGCCACTCGGCTGTTCTCTCTAGCTCTGGTGTTATCTCTAGTGAAAATGCGAAGTGGAGCAGCGTCGTGTAACGTCCCTCGCGCAGGAGGGGGCAGGGCACCTTATATAGTGGTTCCCAGCCGAATAAAGAAAGACTATAAGGTACACTTGATGGGACATGCCCACTGCAGGATAGCGCACGCCTACGGCTTCTCGCTGACGTGGGTGCGGGAAGTCGTCACGCCGTTCGAGAGATGGGACATGTCCACCCTGTCAGTGAGATAGGGTAGGCCCCTAGACCTGTCCTGTCCCCTCTGTCAGTGACATGACTTGACATGCGCCTACCACATTGTAGCCACGCCGTAGCGCGGATAACCACGTGCTCCGTAAGTTGAACCGCACGCTGGTACGGATGCAGGATACGCGGGATCCTTGTCAAAACGGCTCCATTGAATTTTGGACCGAGTAGGATTGCCATCCGTCTACTCGGACCAACCTATTTACTCGGTAGAACATAACTTCCTTGATATCTTCTCTTGGCCTTTGGTGGATACGGCCGGATAGAAACCTACCGGGTAGCAGGTACCCGGGTAGCCGTCTACCCGGTCAATAGTACCTTGACCTTCACTTTAGCACTTGCCTTACCCCTACTCGGGGGTAACCCCCCGACATTAGTCCCCGAAGCTGGTAGAGTCCAGTGAACTTGTTCTCTGGGCCCTGCCAGCTTAAACCAAATTGTCTTCTTGAATTAGTAACGCCGAGTTGCATTCCAACCTGAACCAGTAACTCCTTCTCAAATCTCTTCAACGGTGGTTGCGAGATAACCTTCCTGGTAGCTGAGTAGAGCAATTTCTCTCCTGGGCTGCCGAGTAAAATAACTTAGTGAAATTTCGAACGCGATCCCGCCGAATCGGACCAAATCCACCTCTCCGTGCCACTGTGGGGCACGTGGCACTCACAGAGACCGCGACGCCTCGGTTCAACCGCAGGCCACGCGCCAGCCTCTGCGCGTAGGGTCCACAGCCCGTTAGGTCACTTCAACCGTACTCGAGAGCCCACGATCCGGACGTGGGATTAATTGTGCTCGTTACGCGCGCGTTTTGCGTTGTGTGCGTTTCTAACGGTCAATTAACCCACGCCGCACGATCATTACCCACGATCAATCCATCCGTAACGGCAATCCGCAGGGGAGAAATAAATACCCCCGCGCCACCCACTTTTCCTCTTTCCTGTTCTTTCCAATCTCTCGCTCTTCGCCTCTTCCACCTCCGTCGAGCATTTCGCCACCGCGAATACTCGCCGCGCCGCCGCGAGAGAGAAAGAGAGAAGCGCATCCGCGCAACTCTGTAGAGATCTTCACCTCCTCCGAACATCTCCGCCTCTATGGCGCCCAGAGATCGCTCTGCTGCCGCCCGAGCCGGCTGGGAAGGCTCGGACGTGACGGTGGAGGATTGCCAGTGGCTTGTTAACACGGCCGCGTCCCTCCCGGCGTCGTCTTCCGCCATCCCGGCGACGAGATCGAGCCGGAACCTCAAGAAGGTGAATATGTCGTTTTCCTATCCCACTTTAAACGCGGCTTCGGCCTTCCAATTTCTGATTTCTTCTTCGATTTCCTCCGCCACTTTGGCGTCCAACCTCACCATCTTCCTCCTAACACAATCGTCATGCTCTCCACACATGCCGTCGTGTGTGAAGCTTTCCTGGGGGTTTATCCCACCATCCACACCAGGGTCAGGTACTTTTTCCTTCGCCGCCAAAAGGTTCTGAAACCTGGCGGTACCTCTGGCCCTCGCGAGATGACCAAAACCGGTGGCGCAATGATGCTCCAACGACAAACCGGTCATCACCCGAGAGTGAAGGGACTGGACGCCGTGCGCAAATGGCAGCGCGGGTTCCTCTACGTCAAGAACGTAGCCTCCGAGGAGGGAAAGCCCATAGAAAATAGGATAGGGCTTCCATCATTCGTCAACTCACCGCCCTCCGGGCAGAATTGGGGCTATGACCCGAAGAAGAATGTGCCAGATGTCGACTCGGTCGAGAAGCGCCTCGCCGATCTGGTGAAGGCAGGGCTGATGCAGGATGACCCCATCGCCTGCTGGATCTCGCGCCGAGTACTCCCGCTTCAGCGCCGTGTGCACAAGATGTGCTACATGAGCGGTGCTCGGGACTGTACTCGGACGACGACGTTCGAGCTCAGCAAGGCGGATGTGGCCATCTGGGCCCGGTCAATCATGCAGACATCCCTCACCGAGAACTGGGCGTACGGCTTCGAGCCGTATAGTCGCACCAATCCCATCGAACAGGTTAGTGTTCTGTGCTCTGTGTTTGTACTCTGATACCGAATATAATTCCTTAGCTTGATATGCTTAGTGTTTGCATGCTATTCCGAGTAGAAATCCTTAGCTTAATATGCTTTGTGTTTGCATGCTATCCCGAGTAGGACTCCTTAGCTTAATATGTGCATGTTATCCCGAGTAGGACTCCTTAGCTGAGAACTCAACTCTTATGTGCTTTCTGTTTGCACCTACAGCATATTCCACGCCAGCGAGAAGAAGATAATGAAGTTTTCACCGCCAACTGGACCAAGGACCGAGATGACGATGACGAGACCGCCTACGACACCCAGGATACCCTTTGTATCCCTAACGCCGTCCAACCCGGTAAGTCTCGAGCTGGTCCCTCTATTCGGGATTGGTCCGGGGATGACGAAGGTGACTGAGTTCATCTCTGTGCTCTTTAGTAGCCTCCTTTGATTTCCTTCTCTGTTTCTAAACACCTTCCTTCTTCTACTATGCAGAGGAGCCTGATGTGGATGACGAGGAGGAACCCATGGAGCTTGACCCTCTGTCCGTGGCTACTCCCAACACTCGGAAGAGGGTTGGCAGTGATGCCCAGGAACCCCCCCCCCCCCCAAAGAAAACCAAGAAAGCCACTGCCAAGGTCGGTGCTTCCCGCAGGAGGAAACCCCCTACCAGCAAAGGGTAAGTGTTTCTCCGAGTAGAACTTTGATTTGTTGCCGCTTCCTTTCCTCCCTCTTTCTGCTTCCTTTCTGAATTTGTTTCTTCTTCCAGTGCCCCTCTCGACGCGGATGCTGCTGCGGCCGCTCCTCGCCCAAAGAGAAAGACAGCTGTGCCCTGAGAGAAAATCGTCGAGCTCTCGGACGATGATGAAGACCAGGACCAGCAGGATAGGACGCGTGCATCCTCCCCTGCTGATGAGGAAAGAGATCTCGGCACTGAGAGCACTGGTGCCGGGGAAGACACCGATCCCCTCCTCGAGCAGCAACAGCTCGACGCGCAGCAAGCTGCCCGAGATGCTGCCAACGACGAGACGCCGCCATCTCCCCCAGCTGCATCAGCTGGGGAAAATACTGAAGATGCTGCTGGGCAGCAGGACAATGATGCCGCTGTGGAGCGGCCAGACGCCACCCCCGAGCAAAAGCAAGACACCAACGCTGCTGCGCAAGATGATCCCTCGGCCGGGCCGCGGGTAGAAGACGTTACTGATACCAGGCCAGACCCCGCTGCAGAGCAGCGGGTAGAAGAAGACGTGGTGGAGCCCATCCGCCAGGACCAAGTGCAGCCCAACGCTGCACCGGGTAGCCGGCCTCCAGTGCCGCCAAACCAGCAGCTGACTCCACCCAGCGCACCGATTCCTCCACCAACTCAAACAGCACCATTACCCTCGCCAACTCGTTCCACTCGCCAAGAGCCACCAGCTGCTTCTCGGCCAGACACTACTCCCAGCACCAAGAAGATTACTAAGTCTGGAACCGAGGCCATCCAGCAGCAGCCAAAGCGCAACGCTTCGCAGGCCGGGCAGCAGATGCCGCCCCCCAAGTCGCAAGGCGTGCCAGCCGGGAAGCCGGTGAAGAGCAAGCAGTTAGCACTCTCCGCGCCCACCTCCAGCACCAACCCGGCTGCTTCTGGGTCTACTGGCCCCGTCGAGGAGCAAAGTGCAGGTGCTGGCGGCCGCGTGAAACCCATCTATCCGGAGTACATGATGACTTTATCCCAGCGCCACGAGATCTTACTGTCAAAGGGAGAAAGCAAGCTGGCTGCTCTGAAAGAAGGCCAAGCCGTGCCAAATTCCAAGTCCAAGGGGAAGAAGACCGCGACTCCTGATCTCTTGTCGCGTGGCGAAGAAGATGATGAGATCGAGGGAGAGGGCCTTACTGCCATCCTGGACCGAGTAGGCTTTGTTGACCCAGCCTGGAACAGCAAGGCGCACGGAAACCCTACTTGGAATGGTCTTGGGTTGGGCCATATTAACCACTATCGCACCGACTGGAACAAGGCCGATGTTGGTTCTTTTCCCATGACAATAGCCAGCCCCACCTGCACCTTGGCCGGGAAGCTGTTTGTCATGCGCAAGAGTGCCGAGGACATCGAGCAGAGCTATGTTGTAAGTCTTTTCTCTCCTTCTTGCATTTTCCGAGTTGCTGTTTTCCCTTTCTCTTCTTTTTTCCTCTTTTCCTCTTAGCCATTCCCCCAGTCCCCGAGATTCGGGCCGAGTAGGCGAAAACTCAACCGAGTTGCCATCTACTCGGGCCAAATCTTCCAAACCACTTACACTTTTTCTCTTCTTCTCTGCAGAATAGCGTCCAGAAGAGGACGAGAGTGTTCCCTCGGCTACTCTGGAACCACCGCATCGCCAAGGACCGTATCGAGGCTCTTGAAGCCGAGAAGAAAGACGGCGCTGCGATGGAGCAGATGGCACTGGACCGCACTCTCCAGATCTCATAAGTTGAAGGTAAGCTTTCAGCATTTCGGTTTGTGCGTTTTGTGTTTACGCCCGTGTTTGCTTTTTTTGCTTTATCATTGTTTTCTCTACACGCAAGCTCAAGGACCTGATGGAAAAACATCGCGGTTGCGAAGTCTTCGTTGTTTCTGCCCAGAGCAAGATCCAAACTCTGGAAGGTGAGCCTTTTTCCCTTTTCTCTGCAATTGTGTCTTATTCACTTATCTGGTTACTCTGCTGACACTGTTGTTCTTCTCGCATAAGAGTATAAGAAATTTTGGGAGCAGCACCTGAACTACCTTATGCCTGCCGAGGTGCAGCAGCAGTTGGAAACCCGAGAAGCGGAGATCGAGAAAGAGCGCACCACCGAGAGGGCGAAATATGAGAAGATGCAGGTCGAGTTGAAGGCTGCCCTCGAGGATGCCATCAACCAAGCTGCCGAGAAGGACGAGATTAAGAAGACCGCCAAGGCCAGAGAGAAAACGCTCGAGATGGAAATCTCGATGCTGAAGAAACATAACCGGCAACTCGTTGTCCAGATCGCAGATTCACGCCGCATCGAAGACAGGCACCTCTCGAACGAGAATGACTGGAAGATCAAGCTGGGGCAATTGCTGGTTGAGATGGAATGTGAGCTGCCGCTCCTCCTTTCTTCTTCTTTGTTTTACTTCTTCTCGGTTCTGCTTCTGAGTCAACCTAGTTCCTTATGAAGATATCTTCCCGGAACTCCGCTCCGCTGGCGTGCCCGCCATGGAGAAGGCGCGACAGGCCAGGGCTGCTGTCGGTCTACCCTGCTGTCGGTCTACCCATTGACAATACTTCCACCATCAACGACCACCTTCTCAGCATCAAGACGCAGATCCGCTCCCTCAAAGGCCTGGGCACCTCCATGGTGTCCACTGGTATCAAGCTTCACAAGCTTTTCTGGCCCGAGAAGGAGGTCCCGAAAACTTTCCGCGATATTGCTGACCATATGGATGAGATCAAGGCCGAGTTGAAGAAGTGGCGCGCCTCTGCAGCTCGGGCAGGAGCTGACAAGTTGCTACACTTCATCATCAGTTGGTATGAAAACTTAGATCTCAACAGGATCCTCCCAATCCGTGAAGACTCCAAGTGGACCAAGAACCCTGACGGCATTACTCGCTGGAAAGCGGTAGCATACGAGATCGCCTCCTACGCCGACACCGCCACCTACATCGATGGCCTCCCTGAGCCAGAGACAGAACCTGAAGAAGAGGATGATGAGGACGATGACGATGACGATGCCGAGTCTGAGGACGAAGCTGCCAAGAGAGCATCCGAGAAGGGGAAGGCCAAGGTGATCGAAGGGACCGAGCAGCTGGTCGACACGGAGGAATCTGAGTTGGCCACCAACGCAGAGGCCGAGCAGCCGCAACCCAGCACTCAAGATGCCACCATCACCACGGAGATGGTGATCGAACAGGCAGCTCCCGAGTTGGGCGCGACTGGTGCTGCGCCAACTGACGCCAACCCGCTGCCCAGGACCCAGTCTACCGCGTCCACCTCTGCAACGGATCCTGTCTCGGTGGCCACAGCAACCTCCGAGACCACTGCCTCTGCCAACGCCGATGCGGACAACGCCGATTCTACAGTTGTGTAATTCCTGCAAACTTTGCCTTAAACTTTTATCAGATCCCCGGGATGCCGGGTGCAGATATAATCGTACAATTATGTCTTTGTTGCTACTCAATTTTTATTTTAGTTTAAGTTTTTAGCAACTCTGGCTCAATGTCGGGTTGCATTATTATGCAAGTCCCCGAGTTGCATTTTTTATCCACTATCTCTTTTCGTCTCAGCTCTTACCTGCCACTTGTGGCTTTTTTGGTAGTCGAGTCACAAGATTTCAAAGTTTGAGTTTCAAATACTTAGCCACTTAGAAAAATTCATAGTAACGCTGCCCACCACTTAGCTGAAAAAAAGACAACGAAAATAAAGAAGAACACCCTACTCGGTTTCTACACCTCTCTTCTCCTTAGCAAGTTTTCGTGTGTTCATTGACCTTTGGCTTGTTCTCTTGCTTGCCATGAAGCCGGGCTGCGGACAGCAGCAGAGTCGAAGAGTTGGCCCTTAGGTTTAAGCACATTACTAAATATACTTATGAAATTCTAAGTAGAGCAATCGAGTAGACAAAGTAAAGCAGAGTAGAACAACACAGAACAAGTTTGGACAAGGGCAGTCCCCGAGTTTGAATTCGGAGTGCCTACTAGAATTTTAACTCGGTTAAGGAGATACATACAACTTTCCGCTCACGAATGAAAACGGCGGAGTAGAGCTACATTCCAGGGACGCTTAGATTCCTCTCCAGCTCTATCCGGCATGTTCTTCTGGGGTGCCTGTGCGTCAACTAGATAGTAGGCATCATTGTGCAGAGCCTTGCTCACAATGAAAGGTCCTTCCCACGGAGGGGATAGCTTGTGCATCCCGGCCATGCGCTGCACAAGCCTAAGGACCATGTCTCCTTCTCGGAAAACCCTTGGGTTCACTTTCCGGCTGTGATAACGCCTCAAGTTTGGCTGATAAACAGTTGAACGTGATAGAGTTAACTCTCTTGCTTCTTCTAGCAGGTCAACGTTATTTTCTCGAGCTTCTCTCGCCTCTGCCTCAGTGTAGAGGGTTACTCGGGGCGAGTCATGCTCTAGGTCAGTGGGCAACACGGCCTCAGCTCCATATACCAGGAAGAATGGTGTGTATCCGGTTGATCGGTTAGGGGTAGTCCTTAGACTCCACAACACCGCCGGCAACTCGTCCAGCCAACATCCAGGTGTTTTCAGCAATGGCTCAATCAGCCTTGGCTTTATGCCGGATAGCACCATGCCATTTGCCCTTTCAACTTGCCCATTGGAGGCCGGATGCGCAACAGATGCAACATCTAGCCGGATCCGCTTCTCCTTGCGGAATCTCGCAAAAGCACCCTCAGCAAAGTTTGTGCCATTGTTAGTGATGATGTTGTGCGGGTAGCCGTATCTCAGGATCACATCCTTTAGGAAACTCACGGCTGTGGCTCCATCACATTTCCGAATAGGCTTGACCTCAACCCACTTGGTGAACTTGTCAACCATGACCAAGATGTGAGTCATGTTGCCTCTAGCTGGTTTGAAAGGCTCCACCATATCCAAACACCAAACTGCAAATGGCCAAGTAATGGGAATGGTCTTCAACTCGTAAGCTGGCATGTGAATCTTACTTGCAAATCTGTGGCAGCCGTTGCACTTTCTCACTATGTCTTCAGCTTGCTTCAAGGCAGTGAGCCAAAAGAAGCCATGCCGAAAAGCCTTGTTGATTAGAGCCCGAGAAGAGGCGTGATGCCTGCATTCCCCCTGATGTATCTCCACAAGAATTTCTTCTCCTTCCTCTGGATCGACGCAGCGTTGCAGCACGCCAGTGGGACTCCTTCTGTGCAGCACCTTGTTGAAAATAGTATAGCCCTTGGATCTTCTCTGTATCTGCCTGGCTGTAACCTCATCACTCGGCAAGGTGCCATCCGTTAGAAAGGATAATATGGACAGAGCCCAACTCGGTGTCTCTCGCGTGGGAAACACTGGTTCGTCCACTTCCATTGGATTAGCCAAACCTCTTCTGAGTTGGAGACGAGGGCCCGAGTCCCCGAGTACTCGAAAAGGACCCCCTCGATGAATGCTACAGTCCCCGGGTTGAATGGAGCAGTCCCCGGGTTACAGGTGCCAGTCCCCGGGTTGGAGACGACAGTCCCCGGGTTCTCTTTTGCAGCCTCCTAGTCAATCTCCATTGGAACAGTTTCCTCGCCTGGCAGAGACGGAACGAATATAGACTCTGAGTTGGGGGATGGCTTGATAGATGGTTTTCTCAAATGCTCCAAGGTAATCCCAGCCGGGATGAACTGCCGAGAAGGCCCCAATTTGGACAGCTCATCAGCTGCGTCATTCTCTGCTCGGTGTATATGTTGGAACTCACATCCTTCAAAGAAGCCAGTCATGGTTTGCACCAGAAACCGATCTGAAGCCATGTTGGCATCCAGAGCATCCCAGGTGCCGGATACCTGCTGCACCACCAAATCAGAGTCGCCAAAACAGATGATGCGGTGCACGCCAACCTCCTTGGCTACCTTCAAGCCGTGTACCACGGCCTCATACTCGGCCACATTGTTAGATGCCTTGAAATGAATCTGCAGCACGTACTTGAGTTGATCTCGCTTGGGTGACGTAAGCACTACGCCAGCACCAAGGCCTTCTTTCACTTTGGAGCCATCAAAATGCATCTTCCAGTAGTTGGTTTCCGGCAAGGGAGGCTCATACTGCACCTCGGCCCAATCCACTAGAAAATCCGCCAGAATCTGTGACTTGATGGCTTCTCTTCTCGCGTACAGAGGAGCGTACACGGCTAGCTCGATCGCCCACTTGGCTACTCTGCCACTTGCTTCTTTGTTTCCCATAATATCCGAGATGGGAGCAGAGCTCACCACTGTGATGGGATGCTCCTAGAAATAGTGCTTCAGCTTCTTGGCGCCCAGGTACACGCCGTAAGTCATCTTCTGGTAATGCGGGTAGTTCTGCTTGGAGATGGATAGCACTTCACTGAGATAATACACTGGCCGCTGCACAGTCTTGCCTTCTTCTTCTCTTTCTACCACAATCACCACACTGACTACTCGGTTGGTTGCCGCAATGTACAGCAACATTGGCTCTTTGGGTAGCGGACTAGCCATGATGGGAGCGCTACCCAGCATGGCTTTCAACTCCTTGAATGCTACATCAGCTTGTGGTGTCCAGACAAACTTGTCACTCTTCTTCATCAATTGATAAAGAGGCAAGGTTTTCTCGCCCATTCTGCCCAGGAAGCGGCTCAGAGAAGCCAGGCATCCAGTGAACTTTTGCACATCCTTCAGTGATCTCGGCAAAGACATTCTCTCTATAGCTTTTATCTTTGAAGGATTGGCTTCAATGCCCCGACTGGATACCAAGAAGCCGAGTAGCTTGCCAGCCGGGACGCCAAAGGTGCATTTAGTCAGATTCAACTTCATCTTGTACTTGCGTAAGTTGGCAAAGGTTTCCTCAATGTCACTAAGCAGAGTATGTGTTTTATTCATTTTGATGACAATGTCATCTACGTACACCTGCACATTTTTGCCAATATTATCATGCAAGCATTTCTTCATGCATCTCTGATAGGTAGCCCCAGCATTCCGCAACCCAAAGCACATGACACGATAGCAATAAGCCCCGTACAGGGTAATAAAGGCAGTCTTTATTTGATCATCCGGGTTGAGAGCTATCTGATGAAAACCAGAATAGGCATCTATGAAAGACAAAAGCTCACAACCAGCAGTGGAATCGATCACCTGATCTATGTGGGGTGCGAAAATGGATCCTTGGGGCAGGCCTTGTTCAGGTCGGTGTAGTCCACGCACATGTGACATGCGGTGTCGGCCTTGGGGTCCTCCTTCTTATTCTCAACCATAACCGGGTTGGCTAGCCAGTTCGGATGCAATACCTCCATGACAAAGTTTCTTATCAGCAACTTGGTGATCTGATCACCGATAGCCTTCCTTCTCTCATCACCAAAGCGGCGCATAGCCTGCTTAACCGGCTTGGCGTCATGCCGCACATGCAGTGAGTGCTCAACCAACTCCCTCGGGACGCCCGGCAGATCCTCATTGGACCATGCAAAGACATCCCGATTCTCACGGAGGAAGTGGATGAGGTCGCTTTCCTATTTATCTCTCAACCCGGCGCCAATGATGGCAACACGGTCTGGGAACTCAGGATCAACCTGGACCTTCTTTGTCTCCTGGGACGCCTGGAATGCAGTTCCGTACTGGGAACTCGGCATGCCAGGCGCACCGACTTGTGTTGCTTGTGCCAAAGCCACCACCTCGTGTATCTTCTTCTTCTCGGCAGCAATGACCATGGACTCCGCCAGCTGAGAACTAGCAGACGCGCATTCCAAGGAATGCTTGTAATCACCCGAGATGGTGATGACTCCATTGGGGCCAGGTATCTTCATTTTCAAGTAGGCAGCATGGGTAGAGGCCATGAACTTGCTGAGGGCAGGCCTACCGAGTAGAGCATGGTAGGGGCTCTGAAGATCAACTACCTCGAACTGCAGGCTCTCGGTGCGGCAGTTCTCCCTGGTACCGAATAGAACATCCACCCAGATGCGGCCGATTGGAGCGCACGATACTCCCGGCACAATGCCATGGAAAGTGGTCCTGCTGGGTAGCAACATGTTCTCGGCAAGGCCGAGTTTCTCCAGTGTATCCCGGTACATGATGTTGATGCTGCTACCGTTGTCTATCAGCACCTTGCTGAACCTGACATTCTTCTGAGTTCCCAAGAAGGTGGGATCCACCACCAGAGCATAGCTACCCGGGTTGGGCATCACCCTAGGATGATCAGCTCTGTACCACGTGATCTCTTGGTTGCACCAGTGCAGGTAGTGAGGCACAGCTGGGATCACATCATTTACCTCCATCGCGCGCCCGTGCAGTGAATTCTTGTCGGCTGGCTCAGTGGTGAAGATCATGTAGCTCTCATGGTGTTCCTGGTACTGGTTGCGGTCTCCCCCACCATTGTTGCCGTTGTTGTTGTTGTTGTTGTTGTTGTTCCTGTTGTTGTTGTAGTAGTTGCGATTGTTGTTGTTGTTGAAGTTGCGGTTGCCGTTGTTGTAGTTACGGTTGGCTCCCTGAGCCACTTGGTTCACGTTCTCCCTTCTCGGAAACACTACAGGCCTGGGAGCAGCTGCCCGAATAGGCTGCACGTTGGCTCCCGAGAGTGGCAGAGGAGGAGGGGGCAGCTGACCAGCGTCTTCATTCTTGATTTGGTCCCACCAGCTGCACTGCCGGGTAGTGTGGTTGGCTGGCCTACTCGGATGCCGAGTATGGAAGCTTCATGGCCCAACCTTCATGTTCTCAAATATAAAGCTTGGAGCTGGATCCGGGTTGCCGTTACCCTGCTGGGGAGCATTGTATGGCTTCTTGATGCCTTGGCCCTGATTCTGGTTCTGCCCGTACTGGGCTCCAGCAGTTTTTTGCCTTTGGCTACCCCCAGCAGCCGTAGTCACAGCATTCACCTCCTCGGGATCATACCGAGTATCAATGCGGTCACCTCTGCGCTTGTTTCTGAAGTCATTGCGCCTGCTGCTGTCTTGGTGCTTCCTTCTCGGCTCAGGAGAGTCGAGCAGAGGCTGAGTTGGGTCGCCGAGTGCATACATATCTCCAATCTTGATCGTCTCGGCGAGCGTACTCGGCATCTCTCTCTGCAGCTTCTGCCATAACATGTTGCCATGTCTGCAGCCCTGAGCAAACCAAGTAATGTCCTGGGCCTCATTCACACCCTCACAGGTGTTCCTCAAAGTACTCCACCGAGTAAGATACTCGCGGTCAGTCTCCTCTTCCCGCTGCTTGCAAGCGGACAGTTGTTGCGGCCTATTCGGCCTCTTGTAAGTGCTGGTGAAGTTGCTGATGAAGGCTTCCGAGAAGTCTAGCAAGCAGTTGATACTATCATTGGGCAGGTTGTTGAGCCAAATCCGAGCAGGGCCCTCCAGCATCTGCGGAACATACCGCACAACCCATCTCCGGTTGCCGCCTGCGATGTGCACAGCGGTAACATAGTCACTTAGCCAGTCTTCCGGCTTGGTTCTGCCATCATAACACTTGGTCCCCCTAGCCAGCTGGAAATGGTTCACGGAGGGCTCCTCCATGATGCGGCGACCAAAGCAATCTGGGCCAGGTGGTCCCCTGTTCTCGAGCTGCGCAGACCGATTGATCCGGTCCAGCTTGTACCTTGCATCACTGGGCTCCAACATGCGGTCACCCAGACGGTCAGTGACATCTCTTGGGCCAGCATAGCCGGCTAGCCCCATTGCCGAGTAACCATCATCGTAGCGGTTCTCCTGCACAACTGCAGGCTGCACCTCCGGGTTGGCTGCTGGCGCAGCCGCACGCGGCTGTGCTGCCGCTGGCTGCTGCGTCCTCTGCCGAGTAGGCTGGGCGGCAGGACACCGAGAAGGTCCTGCATGGTCTCCCTCTTGCCTCTTGCTGTGACCTTTATTGGCTTGATAGCCTGCTCCTGCAGTGTTGTGTTTCTGACCGGGCTGCCGCGGCACAGCGTGCTGTTTTGCGGCGACAGCCAGGTCGTACACCTGCATCTGTCTACTCTTCCCAGAGTGCACACTTTGGTCCCTTTCATTGCCGGGAAGCGGCGATGAGGCCTGATCCGTAGATCTGACCGCACGCGAGTGCACAATCTGAGAAGCGCCAGCACCTGGATTGGCTTTTTGGAACTCCTCGTTCTACCTGCCAGCCTCTAGCACTAGCTCGTTGAGTCTCTCCTGCTGCCTAGCGCGCGCGTCGCCAGTGAGATGCGGCAACTCAGCAGCCACTGCCTCTGCAGCCCTAAGAGTTTTGGCGGGGGTGCTGTATCTAGGCCTACCAACAGTGTCCAAACTAGCAGATTGGCTAGCAGCCCTACCATCTCTAGCCAGCTCAGCGCCTAAGTTGCGACGAGTAACGTCTATCTTGCTAGGCAGCCTAGAAATAGGAGTAAAGCCATGCGCTGCATTGTACTCGTTTTGCGCCAGGTTAAGCTCAAGCCTAAACTTCTCCAGCTCCTGGGTCTCCGCGAGTAGCGCTTGACGCTGCTGCTCGATCTGCGCCCTCATGGCTGCGAGTTCCGCCTCGGTGGGTTGCGGCATACCCAGCTGCACGGTTGCGCCTCCGCGAGCAACTGGTATCGCCGTGGACGTGGAAGGATCCACGTAGCCCGGAATGTTCTGGGGCTTCTCGTAGGGCTTGTGGCCCTTCGCACCAGCAGGTTCCTCGATGACGCCAGCGGTAGCGGCCGCGCCCTTCCCGGCTTCGATAGTCGGGCCTGTCATCATCACCTCCACGCTGTCCGCGGAGCAGCCAGTTGGCTTCCCGCGGGCAGCGAGTACAGCAGGAGGATCTTCCGCGACGAGCACCTCCTCCGGGAACTCGCGGATGACGATGGTGGCGACGTAGACCAGATGCGTGCTGAAGGAGAGCGCCGAGCCGCCTGCCGGCATGGGTCTACCGCCGAAATCTCCGGCGTTGTCGGTGACGAAGTCGAAGGAGCCGAATCTGTGGACAAGGCCACAGACCACGCGCTCCCCTGAAGCTGAAATCGGTCCCGTCCGAATGTGAACTCCAGCCAGCGCCGCTGGTAGCCCCACGGTGGGCGCCAACTGTCGTGGTGGTATCACGACAGATGCTATAGGATGGCTAAAGTGTTGGGGCCGATGGATGCTGGAGGTATCCGGGGAGGGATCGCACGGCGAGTAGCCGCGCGTAGGGTATCTCTAGCACTGCAAACAATAAGATCTACCCAGGTTCAGGGCCCTCGTGTGGAGGTAACACCCCTACTCCTGCCTCTCTCTCTATATGTGTGTTCTCCGAGTAGCCACAGTACACAATATGCCTCTTGGCCGAGTAGCCACTCGGTTGTTCTCTCTAGCTCTGGTGTTGTCTCTAGTGAAAATGCGAAGTGGAGCAGTGTCGTGTAACGTCCCTCGCGCAGGAGGGGGCAGGGCACCTTATATAGTGGTGCCCAGCCGAATAAAGAAAGACTATAAGGTACACTTGATGGGACATGCCCACTGCAGGATAGCGCACGCCTCCGGCTTCTCGCTGACGCGGGTGCAGGAAGTCGTCGCGTCGTTCGGGAGATGGGACCTGTCCACCCTGTCAGTGAGATAGGGTAGTCCCCTAGACCTGTCATGTCCCCTCTGTCAGTGACAGGACTTGACAGGCACCTACCACACTGTAGCCACGCCGTAGCGCGGATAACCACGCGCTCCGTAAGAACCGCACGCCGGTACGGACGCAGGATACGCGGGATCCTTGTCAGAATGGCTCCATTGACTTCTGCCCGAGTAGGATTGCCATCCGTCTACTCGGACCAACCTCTTTACTCGGTAGAACATAACTTCCTTGATATCTTCTCTTGGCCTTTGGTGGATACGGCCGGATAGAAACCTACCGGGTAGCAGGTACCCGGGTAGCCGTCTACCCGGTCAATAGTACCTTGACCTTCACTTTAGCACTTGCCTTACCCCTACTCGGGGGTAACCCCCCGACAGTATCGAAAACCATATCCGAGGGGCGCACATATCCATCGAACTTCGTCATCGGGGTAGCATTAAAGTCAAATTGCCAAGGACCATTCTTCATGGCATGCCTCCAATCACCCTCAGTTGTAAACCTAACAACGAACATGTTGTCCCCAATCTCCTTGAACCGTGCCGGACCATGCAAAATCCTAGCTTTCTGCATCGCTCTCTCCAAAGCTCCAAGAACCAGCTTTCTAGGTGAGCATGCCTTTCCAATGAGTGCCCATCTAGGGGTTAGGGGTCTGCGTAGGTCTGATCCCCTTGACCACAAGCCTAGTGGCTTCCTTCTCTCTCAGCAGCAGGTCTCCCATCTTTGCCGACAGGCTTGTGGCGAGTTCCTCTGAAACTCCCTTCGCCGGCGATCACGACGACGCTGGAGAGCGAGAACTCGAAGCCATGCCCACCCCTGCTTCTGTACCTAAGGAGCACCAAAGTTGTGGGCTTCACAACAACCGCCGAGCGTAAGTCGTCGAGGTCGCTTCCGCCACTGATCGCAACTAACCTCGAGGAGAAAACCCTAGCTTACTAGGATCGCATTTTCGACCATCTATAGAGATACTTCCGCTCTGAGTGGACCCACTCTCATTGCTCAACAACTGGTTAATCCTAGTACTACCTCTGTTCCAAAAAAATAAGTCCGCGGCAGACAGCAATAATTGCATTTTGCAAAAAGGAAAAACTGGGGCAACGAAGGGGGGATTTAGTTCAGCGGAAAACAAAGACCCGGGCACGCCCAGGAGTACTTGTGATTTTCCATCTCAACTCCAGTGCGAGGCGCCGACGACGACACATCAACATGGACGGACCGAGGGCTCCCCCACCCGGGAGGGCACGAGCGGCGCCGCCGCCCGGATGGAGGGGCGATTCTGGATCCGGGCGGGGCGCCGGTCCCGACGGCTCCTGGAGCTACGGCTGGGAATGGGCCTCAGGGCCTGGAGGCGGCTGGGGCTACGGCCACAGCTCAGAGCAGGGCCCCGGCGGCACCGCGTTTGGGTTCGGCTACGGCAGCGGCGGTGGTGGAGGCGGAGGGGGAAGCGGGCGTGGAGGCTTCGACTTCGGCTTCGGCGGGCGCGGCGGCCACGGTGGCAGGTACGACTGGGCCGGCGGTCACGCTGGCGGGTACGGCTGGGCCGGCGGGCACGGCGGCTGGGGAGGAGGCGGTGGGGCGTTTGGGGGCGACCACGGCGGCTGGCGCGCGCGCGGGGGGTTCGTGGGTGGGAGGCAAGGGCCACGGCGCGGAGGACGCGGCGGCAATTGACTTGGGCCCGTGGCGTGTGGCCAGCAGCACGACGAACTGGTTCTTGAGGTCTCGAGGACAATGTCGTCGTCTTTGGTTCGACATTGTTATCTTGCAAGTTCTAGCAAATCTCAGTGTGAGCAGGAAATGGCCATTGCACGATCTGGATGTTACCCTTGAATAATACAGTAGTACTAGTAGTGTGGCATCTCTGTATGTGAGTGTTCCATTTGATCAGTATGAACAAAAGTTGGCCGACGTTTATGCTACTGTAACATAATTCTAATATGTGCTGATCGTGCTGTAATGGTAAATGATCAAGGCTATATATTCGTCGTTTAAGATAACACAAACGCTACTAAAACGTGTTAAGATTCCACGGACCGACCGAGGAATAAGAGCACATCACCCTAATAAAAAAACTTACATGATCAGTTGATCACATCAGGGTTTCACAAACTTGGGATGGAAGTAGGATGCAGGATTATCACACTTCAGTCAAACTCTCAATCAGCACCTGGATTTTGCAATGAGAAGGCTGACAGTCGGAAACACATCAATATCCAAAGAATAACACAAACTCCTTGTCGCACTGCTTCACAAAATCATCGATGATTCTTGACTGGTCTCTCAATGATGAGCTTCCAGCCTTACAACCGTTGCTCTAGGATCTTTAGGGAGTACGATTACTTCAGAGCCATAGTTGATTCGTTACGCAATGGGACTTTGCTTCTGAAAATAAATACAATGTCCTTGTGAGGCCTGGGGCATCATCACATCAGTACGGATAATTTGCAGAGTAACAAATTAATGAAATTCCTAGACACACATAATGAAATCAACGAAATTAGGACGCCTGGAGCAAGATGGAGTATTCGGAAGAAATGGTATTCAGGCCAGTGCAGCAGTTTTCTCCAACAAAATGCAACAGGATGCAAGCAGTGGGAGAGATCATGAATAATGAGTAAGGCTGGTGCCAACGCGGTAGATAAGCGGGGCGGTAGGGGGCCTTATCGCCCCGCGCGGGGCGACAGCGGGCGATAGGTGGGGCGAGAGTGGGCAGGCGGGCGATGGCGGGCTCGCCCGGCGATAGGGGGCGATATCGCCCGTGTAGGCGGGGCGAGAGGGAGAGCCAGGGGCGATAGCGCGGGCGACGCGGTGCCAATGGGGGCGATAGTGGGGAGAGGAGTGTGGTAGTGGGGGCTATAGCCCGTGCACTGGCACCGTGCCGTGAGAGTGGGGTGATAGTGAGGGAAAAAGCTTACGTGGCGGGGCTATAGCCCGTGAGAAGGGGTGTTGCATTGGCACCAGCCTAAATGACATGACCCGTATGTTCCTCTCTCATAAGGCTTTTCAACCAGAAAGTTATTTTTCATACAAGCATAGAGAAATACATATTGGAACAGGGTATATGAAAGCTTTTTGGGATTCAAAGGTTTTGCTACTACGCGCATGCATATCATATCCCGGACTTCATTATCCATACGGTCGAAATTTATAGAAAGGGCTAGGAAAGAACACTTTTTATCCCGGACTTCATGACACTTGTATGCAGGCCTCACATGTCGGCAATTATGCTTCCAGGATCAACAATGAATGCATGTTCTGAATCAGTTAATCAGGGATCGCTAATACCATGGTTTGGTTTGCGAAACCAGTTCTAGGCTGGACTCCAGACTGACCTCATTTTCTGGCCAATTCTCCCTATTAAACCTGGCAAAAAGTAATAGATCTAGATTCCACATCAATAGAAATTTAAATGTTTCCACATCTTTGTCGGACATAACGGAACCTAATGTGATTGCTCCTACTACCATTTCAATGAATATGGAACTCTAGAATAATTGGTTCTTTGCTACTTTTTGAGACAAATGGAGGTTCATCATTCATGTGAATTCTTCCATGGCATAATGGAAAATATGTATCCTTCTTTATTTTCTTGCAGAAGTGATGACAGTGTAAATGATATTTTATTTCTGAAAATAAACTTGTAGACTGTTAAATAGAAGGGCAGAGAGTAAATTTTCTGAAGTGCACATCGTGATACCACACTTCTTTGCTTATGATGTTCCAGGAATCTCCACCTAGGAACCTGTGCAGGAATTTTCTATAAAGCTGAAGTTCTAGGAACTGAAAGACCCATGGAATAATTAATCACAGAACCCATATGGGAGGTTGTCGGAAAACAAAATCAACAACGGAAATATTGCTAGAACTATAAGTACAAAATTAACTGATAGAGGACCTACTAAACAGAGAGATTTCTGAAGTTACCAGTAGTGGGATCGGGAAATAAGTGAAACCTTGTGCTCTATTGAAGACTAAATGATGATATTTATTGGACATGGAGAAAACTAGAAGAAAGATTAATGACGAAACAGTAACTTCAATAGAGCCACAAAGGCATCACTCTAAACCTAATACAACCAGCCATCACACTCAGAAGAGCCACAAAGGCATTTCTTCTTCTTGATGTTACCGTTGGCATCATGAACCTGATCTATTGCATAGTTGTAGTGGTATGCTAGCTCTTGACAGGGTGGAATATCCTCACAGGCAAAGAACATGATATGAGGCGCACTCTTGTCATCATGATCATAGAGGACATTTTGAGCATAGAGGTTGGGGGAACAGCTATGGTTGATGAATTTTGCAAAGTTGCCCATATTTGAAGCATCAACAGCAAAACCAGCATCCTCCTCTTCACCAGGACCCTTCTGAAGCGAGGGTATAGATCTTGACAGGCCCTCCCAAAGTGTTTCATCATAATAGTTATGCCCTATAGCAAATAAGTACTCGTCAGTCATCCTATTCTGTGCCTCTTCATCATCCAAAACTTCGCCAATATATTCACACACAAAGCTTCCAGATGGTATAAAGTCGAGAGTTTTCACACCCCAGCCCATGGATTCGGTCTTGAAGACTTGCAGCCGAAATTTGATGCCTTTTTGGCCCACTCTGTTACGACATGTAGGAGGACACTTGCAAGAAGGTCCACACTCGTAAACAAGAGGCTTCGCTGCTATAATACGGCCTTTATGATTGAAAGGGACCTCCCCACCATTTTTCACTACACACGTGCAAGGTTTAGAGTCCGAGCATCCACCTACACAAGCACAGCCTGCTGGAGGAGCTGGCTGATAGTTATGGGGGTATTTCAGGCGTGACATGTAGGTATAGGGCATTGGGCGCTCATCAGATACTGAGTTTACAACAGATATCGGAATCTTCTCCAGCCCCTTGGATATATCTTTCATGATAACACCATCATATGGTTCAGCGTGTCCAGATTTCAGGATCTCTTCAATGTCAATATGTTTCTGCCCTGCCATTCTTCTCAGTCGGAACATATAAACAAAAAGATTTTCACTTTCTTTCTTCCTCCAGTATTTCTCGACTAGATATAAACCCCCATATATAAGCATGTTCTTCCGTTGGCTGTTTCCCTTGGTGCTGAAACCATGGATAACTCGTACTGGTGTGTTAGTATCCATGCTCTTCTTCAGTGCAAGATTGGTACCATCTATCTTCTGATTGGCTACAGCAGTCATTGATCCAGAATACACCAAGGCATCCAAATTATGCGTGACATCAGAAAATTGTGCATATGCCACGATGCTAATAGCTATACAAGTACCATCCTCCTTGATATAATCAATCCCCATCCGATGTTGGCGATGAAGACCGACAACAGAAATCTCAACCCTTGCATGAAAGACATCACCAACTCGGATTCCAGGAACATTGCCAACATATTTCTTATCATCACACTGTGCAGAGAACTTGTCCCTGAAGATTTTATAAGCTTGTAGATCGGATCCTTCCTTTGACTTGTGTTGGAGTTTATCCAAAAGATTCTTGTAAATTAAACGAAAATTCTGCAACAATCTCATGACGGTTTCCCTGGCAACGGAAACTCCATTTTCTGGGATTCCCTGATTTTGATTATAGTTCTCAGTTTTCAGCTTTTTATATGCATTTCTGGTTCCCTTCTCACCTTTTCCTGAGGAGAAATCACGCACAGCTGAAACTCTAACACTAGAATGGGGACTTGCATAGCACCTCACAGTACTTCTAGTTCCTGGGGTGCACTGTGTTGAACTGCCTTGAGCCCTGTATTCTGGAGTTTCAAGAGATCCACCGTTGGAGCAGAAAGCTTTCGAAAATGACCTCTTGTACCCAATCTGGAACCTCCATGGTACTAGTTCTTTCCGCCCCTTACGGCAATTACTGACATTGCCATTGCCGCCAGGACCAGCAGAGCTGCAGCCTTTGGCTGCTACCTCACTCTCCTTGGCAGCCTCATTTCCTGTGCTACCACCATTTCTCTCCAGCTCCTCCCCCACACGATCTGCAGCAGAAGAACCGTTGCTCTTTAACCCACTCCCGTTCACACAGGACTTCTTCAAGCCCTCAGACACGCAGCTCTCAGCTCCTGCATTGCTCCCAATCACGCCATCACCAGCACCGACATTGCCACAGGTCCCAAGATTCTGGACACGTTCTTCTCTCACAACACCATTGCAGGTGGACCCCTCCAAACCGCAATCTCCTCCAGACGTGGTACCCATGATATTGCCGCTGGACTTGCCCAAACCGCAATCCTTCTCGGCGCCGCTGTGAGCGTTGTTCTTCCCATTAGAGCTCTTCACGGTTGCACTGTGTGTGCCTCTCTTAGATTGACAATTATTTTTGGCACCGCTGTGAGCATTGTTCTGCATTTTCTCCCCATTGGAGCTCTTCGCGGTCGCACTGCGGGTGAGTCTTTGATCCATTTCGGCACCCATATGAGTGTCATTCTCCAATTTCACCACAAAGGAGCTCTTGGCAGTCGCACTGCGAGTGGCTCTATTGAATTGGCAATCGATTTCGGCCCCGCTACGAGGGCTGTTCCCCATTTTCTCCCCGCCGGAGCTCTTCGCAGCTGCACTGTGTGTGCCTCGTTGGGAATCGATTCCGGCACCGCTGCGAGCGCCGCTGGGACTGTCATTCTCCACTTTCACAGTAACAGAGCCCTTGAGGGTTGCCCTGCGTGTGCCTCTCCTCGATTGGAGATCCGCCTGGCCACCCACACTCTTGCATCCGTTCCCGGCTGGCGTGGATCCGCAATCCTTGGCACCAGAACCGCCCACTGGCGCTCCGCCGACGCCTCTGGGAGCGGCGGCGGCGACGGGGATCTTGACCTGCTTCCTGACGTAGCCGGGCTGGAAGCGCCACGTCGCGAGCTCCTTGTACCTCCGCCCGCTAATCGCCCTGGGCGGAACCACCGCTTCCCCCGTCTCCATCCAGCCCGTCGCCTCTCGGACAAGACGCCTCCACCCCCCACAAGCCTCGGCCCCTGCACGCGGAGAAACTAAATCACACAAGGTTCGGGACGGATCTTGGAACGGAAGGGGCGTCTCAGATAAGGTTACCCATGTGCATACCTGGATGCGACGGCGACGGCGACGGCGGAGGAGGTAGGGTGCGCGCGGTCGCTCGCCTAGGGATTCCAGCGAGAAGCGGCGGGCCTGGGCTTGGGCTTGGCGCGAGTCTGCCCTGTAGGTAATGGTGGGGGAGAGCGGTGGGGAGTGAGGTTGGGCGTGCAGATCCGAGATGGAGGGAGAGAGAGCAACCGCGCCGAGCCGAATGGGGGCGGGCGGGCGGCGGGGTTTGCGTTGATGTTGGTTGGGTGAGTCGGACGGCGGCTACCAGCGGGCGGGCTGCCTCGCAGGGTTATTATTGGACTCCCGCCTTCCCCCACGTTGGCCCTGCCCTTCCCCCGCGTTGATGATGATTCCGGATTTCCAGTCGATTTCGGGGAGTTTCCCTTTTTTGTACTACTCCGTAGTATAGAACTTACCGGATTCGGTTTTACGGTGACTATAGGGCCTCTTTGGATCAAATGAATTTCATAGGAATTGTGGTGGATTTGAAACCATAGGAATTTTTTCTATGGAATGTCTTTGGATTGTAGTATTGACACCATCAAATTCTTAAGAAATTTATTCCTTTCCTCTCCA
Source organism: Alopecurus myosuroides (assembly GCA_028641055.1). Taxonomy (NCBI): domain Eukaryota; kingdom Viridiplantae; phylum Streptophyta; class Magnoliopsida; order Poales; family Poaceae; genus Alopecurus; species Alopecurus myosuroides. The sequence continues at coordinate 160,471,997 of CM054059.1, forward strand.
TTCCATAGGAATCTCAACATAAGGTCCAACCTCTTTTTATTTTTTTCCTTTGAGAAGTCAAATGCACTCATACTCTATCTCTCTCTATTCTCCCCATTCCTGCAAAATTCGGGCCTTTTTGGATTGCAGGGTTCAAAAACACAGGAATGTGAAAAACATAGGAATCTCACAGGTTTGCTGGTGTAAAACAGAGGAATGTAAAAATGAGGGCAACTATAGTAATAGTCGTTTGGATGAAACGCAGGAAAAGCACAGGAAACGTGCCTCGATCCTACGCATTTGAGTCTAAAAAAGAGGTTGGAGTAGATGTTTAAATTCCTATGGAATTGGGGCATAGGAATTCAATCCATAGGAATTTTGGTAGGCCATTCCTTTGAACCAAACGCAATCCATAGAAAAAATTCCTAAGGATTGGAATCCTACAAAAATCCTATGAAATTCCTACAATCCTACGCGTCATCCAAACACATCTGTTACAAAATTCCTATGTTTTAAAATGCTGTAGGAATTGAAGTGCGTGACATTGCAATCCTTTGTTTTTCGTATTCCTATGTTTTGAAAATTCTTTAAACCAAAGAGGCCCTATATGGCTAAGATTGATTACGCCTGGATGTGCTGCCCCAAGCGTGAAATTATCACAACAGCTAGGCTTCTTTGGATTGCGGGATTACAAAACAGATGAATTTAGAAAACGTAGGAATTTGATAGGATTGTAGGTGCAAAACATAGGATTACAAAACAGAGGAAAACTGTGCAAACCGTCGTTTGGATGGAACCACGGGAAAATTGCCTCGATCCTACGCGAATGAGTGTAAAAAAGAGGTTAGAGTGGATGTTGAAATTCCTATGGGATTGGGGTGTAGGAATACAATCCATAGGAATTTTGTAGGTGTCATTCCTTTAATCCAAAGGCATTCCTTAGGAAAGAATCCTATGGATTGGAATCCTCCAAAATTCCTTTGAAAATACTTCAATCCAAAGAGGCCCTAAATGCTTCCTCCGTGGCAGCTACCTCCATTTCAAACCCTTAAACATAGTTACTCCATGACATGATATGATCAGTTTTATACCTCAAAAAATGGTTGGTGAGTGGTGACATAGTATTCCTGGTAGCAGTCACTCTTATTAAGATTTTGTAGAGATAAGATAAACCACAGATAAAAGGAAAATGTCCCGCGTGGTATCCTCCTGCTTCTCGGCGTGCCACGGGTCCTCTCGTGGCGGAAGAAAAACGAGCGGCAGGCCATCCACGTACGCATCCTTATCACTTTCCCATTTCTTCTTATCCATTCGTTTCTTCCACACCACCAGGCTCGCAAGAGCGCCATCGCCGTCGCTTCCCACGCGCAGGCCCCCATGGATCCCCTCGCACCAGCTCTGATGGAGGGATGATAACCCGGTAGGCTAATGCCAAGGTAAAACCCGGCCCAAAGGGAATCGCGCAAGACCCGGCTCAAGGAAGAGGAGTTTCTAGGAGGCCCAGGAAGGACGTAGGCCTTGTAACCCGGCCTCTGGGGTTACTATTAGGAAACTTAGTGTTGTGTGCGGTTTCCGGGTAGGATTCCGAGTGTGCCTTGTATAGGAAGTCAGGGAGCCGGGTAAGATATAAGTCGGCTCCTAGGGTTAGGAAAAGAGAGCTTCATCAGATATTCGAGTATCCCTGTAATACGAGAGTGGATAGTTGTAACCCTAGATCGGAGACTCGGCGACATTATTGCCAGAGCTACCAGATCGATTGATAGCATGATTTCCCCTGAGCTAAACCCTCTCCCAAACACCAGAGTCGATTTGTCCCAAAGTAAGTTACCCCTGGTAACGTCTGCCGTGATTATCCCAAGACAGTTGGCGCCCACCGTGGGGTCTACGTCCAAGGGTGTATACATCACGGGAGAAGCTCGGGAAAGCATGAAGAACCTCGTCGGCGGCGAGATCCACACCAACCCCGAAGGAGAGAAGATGGTAGACGACTTTGGTTGGGGACCAGAGTAGGATCTGCTAGGAACCGGATCTATCGTCACGATCGACCGGGTCAACGTCTTTGTCGGCATGGTACGTACGTCCGGTTCTATTCCTGATGATATTGAATATGATTCTGTGTCAGGAGAAGCGACCTGCGTTTAGTCAGACGGGGAAGAATCGGTCGGGACAGCCGATCCGGTAGAAGAGCCCACCACGAAGAGGGAACAGCCGGAGGAGCCGGTATGGACCCCGCGTGGCCGGGTTATGAGAGAAGATGACACCGAGTCTATCCTGCACCTGCTGGAAGATCGATACGAGGAGGATAGATGTGATGAGGAAGAATACGAGTCTTCGCCAGGCATCGCGCGCCAGGTCGCGGTCTACACAGCCCCTGCAACCAATCTCAATCAGGGAGATGTGACGACGGCCGCGGTCAGAGCGGCACGAGCGCTGGCCCAGCAGCAAGTTCCGGCTGATGGAAACCCAGTTATAGCACGGGTTGACGGAGAGTCGGCTTCAGTCACCAGCCGTACCGGGGAAAGCGAGCGGCAGAGAAACATGTTTGGGTTTATGGCGAACAGAACACCAGGAGCGGGACCTTCGAATCCGCGAAACTCGGCCCTGTTCAACAACAAGCTGATCTTAGATCCCACGGTGCTAGCAACGGTGATAATCCCAGAAAACGCGGCGGAGCGCGCCCGAGATCTGGATGTAGCTCGCCGTGCATTAGATCAGCAAAGGAGAGATGTTGAAGCTGAGAAACAAGGGATAGCCGCGCGCCAGCGCGAGCTGGAAGAATTGGAGAACCGGCTGCAGGCTCAGTCGACCAGGATTTACAATCAGAGGCACCAGACGAGATTACCGGCTACAGGTGGAAACCTGCAACCAGCCGCACTGTTCATTACCCCTCAGGATCAACCAATCCCGGCTGTGAATCAGGAAACCGGACATCAAGCTGCAACCCTGGGAGGACAGCGGCAAACGTGCAGGTTGGGTTACCCACGGTGCAAACAGGAATCGCCACTGGCAATGCAGCACCACCACCACCACCACGATTTCATACTCCACCGGGTCAGTTCAATAATCCCATGGATAATGTATATGCAGCAACGTTGGCACTTGATCGCATCCCCGTAGGAGAGTCACCCCATGCAGCGGAGACCCGGCGGGCTATAGATTTGTTGCGCACAGCAGTGACTCAGCAGGCCAATTACCCGGATAACAGGAGTGGAATGCACGGAACACCATATGTTAGCCGGCAGAACGTGAATACCGGCTATGTCCAATCGAGTTTGGCACGGCGGAGGGCAGAGCAGCAGCAAATGCCGCCTCCTCCCCGTAGGCCGGCAACGCCTGCAGCATCAGCAGCACAGGCCATCGTGGATAGTTCTCGAGCCAGGCGAGCAGCAGCCGGGTCTGCGGTATGGGGACCGGTAGCGGTTGCACCTACCGTCGTACCCGCTGCGGCATCACACGTTTCCCGAGTGAGGCCAGTACCGACAAACCTCGCCGGGCCTAAGTGTTTGTCGGACACCATCAGGGCTGAGCCTTGCCCGGATAAGTTCAAGGAACCGGGTAAGGTGGTTAATTATGAGCCGACCATGGATCCAGAAACCTGGTTGAGCAGCTATGAGATGGCCATGTCAATTCGCAATGCATCTGAGAATCTTCAAGCCAAATTTATGTACCTAATGATGTCAGAGGGAGCAGCAAAGTTATGGTTCAATAATCTACCCGAAAGATCCGTCAATTCATGGAGTGAGCTGAAAACTGCCTTCATCAAGCACTTTCATGGAACGTGCAGGAAGTTATTCACCATTGATGATTTAGAGCGATGTGTCCAGAAGAAGGGAGAGTCGGCGCGCAGTTGGGTGCGCCGAGTTATGGAAATTCTCCACTCGTCCACTGATATCCAGCCAAAGGATGCATTACAAGCTATGGCAAAAACATGCAAATACATACCCTTAGTGCAAAACCTGACACGCATGAAGTCCAGTCGGCACGCTTCAGAGGTTACGATGGGAGAGTTGATGGACGCGTGCAATAAGCACGCCGCTACTGATACCACAGAGGAGGATGTCGATGATAAGAAAGCAAAATCCAACGCGAGTAATAGTGGAAGACCCGGCAATGGAGCTGCACCGGATAATAATGGAGGAAATAATGGAAACAACCAGCACAAGCGCCCATATGAAGGAAACTTCGAGTTTGTCGCCAATACAGAAGCCAGGTTTGTGAGACCCTGAGCCGAGGGAAATTTCAACGGAGGAAACTTCAATGGAGGAAATTACCAAGGACCACCAAGGCCGGCTAATCATATAGAGGCCTTCAGGATGCCCTGTCCGCGTCATAGCAGGAACGGCAGGCCGGCTAATCATTCATTGGAGCAGTGCGTAGATTTACAGAGATGGAAGAACGAGGAAATACAAAAGGCCATGCGAAGCGCAGGCCGGGGAGCAGGACCGGGTCCGGGCGGAAACCCGGGCAATGGCCCACCCCCGGCTGGCAACGCAGGAGGTGGTAATCCGGGTAACAACCAAGGAGGCGCTGGAGGTTTCCAAGCCAACCCAAAGCAGCTAGGGCAGTACCACGTCCATACAACGGGGACTTCCAATAAAGATAGAAAGATACTCAAAAGGGTCGTAAACTCGGTTTCTTCAGCTGTTCCGAGATATTTGAGATGGTCAGGTCAAGAGGTAACATGGAGCAGGAGGGATCACCCGGAAATAATAGAACATTCGGGTGTGTTGGCTTTGGTAGTTGCACCACAGGTCAGTGGATACGAGCTGAAAAAGGTTTTGATGGATGGCGGGAGTAGCATCAATATCTTATATTGGGAAACTTTTCTACGTATGGGGCTCAAGGAGTCTAGGTTGCAGAAAAGTTCTACAGTTTTTCATGGGATCGTGCCGGGTCACTCGGCGTGCCCAGAAGGAAAGGTAACACTAGAGGTTGCTTTTGGAGAATCGAAGGACAACTTCCAAGTGGAGTGGCTCACGTTCGAGGTGGTAAAATTGCGCAGCCCTTATCATGCGTTGTTCGGAAGGCCGGCTTACGCCAAGTTCATGGCCAGGCCGTGTTACGTATACCTACAGCTAAAGATCCCGGGTCCCAAGCAAACCATTACCATACATGGCAACCGGGTTATAGCAGCTGAGTGCGACGAAGGAGACGCGGCAATGTCAGAACAGGCGTGCAGGAAGTAAGAGCTCAAGTATTACTGGTCTCAGGTAGACCCGGAAGATAGAACAGCATTGAAAAGACCGAATACGGAAGACGAGAGAGCAAAATTCAAAGCAGCACAGGACACAAAGATGGTGGCTTTTGTCGAAGGCGATCCCTCCAAGCAATTTTCTATAGGATCTAACCTAGACAGTAAGCAGGAAGAAGCACTCATTGAGTTTATTCGTGGTAATCAAGATGTTTTCGCTTGGACGCCTAGCGATATGCCGGGTATCCCGACCGAGTTAGCTGAGCACAGTTTGCATGTTGATCCCAAGTCCCGTCCTGTGAAGCAGGGCCTGAGAAAAATGAACGAGGAAAGAAGAAAGGCTATAGGAGCGGAGATAGCTCGGCTCCTTGCAGCCGGCTTTATCATGGAGGTCTTTCACCCGGATTGGGTGGCAAATCCGGTTCTGGTGATGAAAAAGAGCAACAAGTGGAGGATGTGCATAGATTACACGAGTCTCAACAAGCATTGCCCAAAGGATCCGTTTGCCCTTCCAAGGATAGATCAGATTATAGATGCAGTGGCTGGAAGTGACCTATTGTGCTTCCTGGATGCCTATTCCGGGTATCATCAGATCAAGCTCAAGAAGGAAGATTGGGAGAAAACATCGTTCATAACCCCCTTTGGAGCTTTATGTTACAAAACCATGACTTTTGGGCTAAAGAACGCTGGTGCAACGTACCAACGGTGCATTCAGAAGTGTTTTGAGGATCAGATTGGATGCAACGTCCATGCTTATGTTGATGATGTGGTGATTAAAACCAGGAAGGCAGAAACGTTCATTGATGACCTAAAGGAAACGTTCAGGAATTTGAGAAGATATCAGATGAAGCTTAACCCCACAAAGTGTGTGTTCGGAGTTCCAGCAGGAAAGTTACTCGGTTTCATTGTTTCCGAGAGAGGAATTGAGGCAAACCCGGACAAGATTAAAGCTATTCAGAGTCTGAAAAAGCCGGAAGGCCTGAAGCATGTTCAAAAGCTTACAGGATGTGTAGCAGCATTAAGCCGGTTTATATCCAGGCTCGGAGAAAAGGCAATACCTTTATACTGGCTCTTGAGGAAAACCGACAAATTTGTTTGGGACCAAGAGGCGGACGAGGCATTCGAAGCTCTGAAAAAGCAATTATCTGAGGCACCGATTCTGGCGGCACCGGGTCCTAAAGAGCCCATGTTGCTATACGTTGCGGCCGGGCCCCGGGCGGTTAGCGCCGTGGTTGTTGTCGAGCGCAAAGAGGATGGAAAGGACCACCCGGTACAAAGGCCGGTTTATTATGTGAGTGAAGTACTGTCGGAAGCGAAGCAGCGTTACCCACATTGGCAAAAGTTAGTTTTTGGGGTCTTCATGGCCAGCCGGAAATTGAAACCATATTTTCAGGAACACCCCATAACAGTGGTTAGCTCTATACCAATGGCAGATATTATCAGAAATTTAGACGCGACAAGTAGAATAGCCAAGTGGGCCATTGAGATGGGAGATTATCACATCAACTACGAGCCCAGGTCTGCAATCAAATCTCAAGCTTTAGTTGATTTTATCAATGATTGGACTCACACAAGCATGCCCACAATGATGCCAAGTTCCGAATCTTGGGTGATGCACTTTGATGGTTCTAAGCAGTATGAGGGGTCAGGAGCTGGGGTGGTACTCACATCACCCAAAGGAGACAAATTGAGCTACGTGTTGCAGATTCACTTCGATTGCTCCAACAATGTGGCCGAGTATGAGGCATTATTACATGGATTGAGAGTAGCAAAGGAGATGAACATTAGGCGAATACGGTGCTATGGAGACTCGATCTTGTGGTACAGCAGGTCTCAGGAACTTGGGATAGAAAGGATGCAACAATGGCAGCATATCTTAGAGAGGTGGACAGGGTGGCCGGGTCTTTCTCCGGGTACGAGGTGGAACATATTGACAGGCGAAAGAACGAGGCAGCAGACGCGCTCGCAAGACTCAGCTCACGCAGAGAGCCGGTTCCACCCAATGTTTTCCTGGACGAGTTATGGCGGCCATCTGTCAAAACCGAATCTGAGGAAGAGGTGGCTAACCAAGACCCGGATTTGGAGCTCGTGGCCATAGTACGTGCCGTTCCCGAGTGGACAGAGCCGTTTTTGTCCTACCTATCACGGGGTGAGTTGCCACCGCAGGAAGTTTTAGCAAGGAAAATTCTGAGATGAGCAAAGGGCTATTCTATTGTCAATGGAGAGTTGTACAAAAGAAGTGCAGCAGGAGTCTTTTTGCGCTGTGTAGCACTAGAAGAAGGCCGACAGATTTTGAAGGAGATCCATGAAGGTGATTGTGCGCATCATGCCTCCACAAGATCCCTTGTGGCCAAAGCATATCGACACGGCTTCTTCTGGCTCACGGCCTTAGCAGACGCGGAGCGCTTGGTGGCAAGGTGTGATGGATGTCAAAGGTACGCTCGCCAAACCCATGTGCCGGCTATGGAGTTGCAAACAATCCCGCTGACCTGGCCGTTTGCATTTTGGGGTATGGATATGGTGGGCCCCTTCCACATGTCACCTTGCAAAAAGACTCATCTTTTGGTAGCTATTGATAAGTTTACTAAGTGGATTGAAGTTATGCCAGTTACCAATTGCGAAGCAATCACAGCAGTCAAGTTCCTGAAAAGGATTATCTACCGGTTTGGATACCCCCACAGCATAATAACAGACAATGGAACCAACATGTCCTTAGGTGAGATGGAGAAGTTTTGCGGGAACAATTGTATCCGTCTTGACATAGCCTCGGTAGCCCATCCACAAGCTAATGGACAGGTGGAGAGGGCAAACCAGGAGTTACTTCGTGGATTGAAACCACGGCCGAGAGTCCCATGTCTTAGAGCTGCTGGAGCATGGGTTGAGGAGTTACCATCAGTAGTTTGGGGAATTAACACTACACCCAACAGATCTACTCAGATGACCCCGTTTTTCATGGTTTATGGTGCAGAGGCAGTGTTGCTGAGTGACATTATTCATGACTCGCCCCGAGTATCGGCTTATGTCGAGGTGGAAAATGAGAAGACTCGGCAAGATGCCGTGGATATGCTAGAAGAACACAGAGAACAAGCCTTGGAGAGATCAGCCATATATCAGCAGGATTTGAGGAGATACCATAGTCGGCGAGTCAAAACCCGGGTCTTTCAGGAAGGGGACCTGGTATTGCGCTTGGTACAATCAAAGGAGGGAAAGCACAAGTTATCTCCACCATGGGAAGGCCCGTTCATCATAAGCCGGAATTTACACAACGGATCATATTACTTGATAGATGAAGGGAAGAGTCGGATACTGTCAACGACACCGCCCATACAACTTCATCTATGCAAGAAAGGGAAAAACCATGGAAGGTGGCTCAGCTACGTCCCTACTACACTTAGCATAGGCTAGGTTTACAAGTTGAATTACACGATATAACAGGCAGCAGGTTTCAGACGCACTCTTTTCCTATCCAGGGTACCTAAGGGGACTGGAGGGTTTTTAATGAGGCGGCTTGCTGACCTAAAATTCTCATATCAATAAAGAGATGGTTGAACTATGATTTTACTTCTTGTTTATTTCTGTTAAGTTTTTATCTTTTCTGTCTTTTTTTTTTACCTTCTGTTTTTACTTTATCAGGTAAGTATTATTTGTTTGCTTATAGTACATTAGTTTTATATTTTTCCTAAAATTGTGTATATAGGTCTTGGGGGTTGATTGCTTGAATATCACAGTTACAAACTCAAAGACCCGGCCACGATGCCATTAAGTTATAAGGACCGATTACTTGCAATAAGTACGGTTACAATCTTATAACCGGACAATAGAGCCAAATTTTCTTGGTTTTTCTTGTTTAAGCTTGATGTGACTCGCAATAAATGTGGCGTGCTTTGCTAACATATAATCACAATCAGTCATGATGCCCAATGGGACTTGCCTGACCCTGTTTTTATAAAGTTATAGCAGCACTGAATATCCACGCGAAAGCCGGCTTATAACAAAGAAGATCAAAAGGGTCATCCAAACCACAAGTTATGCAGAGTACAAGGTTAACAGCCGGAAACTCACAATGTATTAAGCATAACTTCAAACCTACGTGAGTAACTCTATGTTTTGGGGCCTTAGCAAAAACAATTTGCTTTTTGAAAACTACAACTCCCTAGCATCGGAAATCTGAGTCTTGGGGACTTGAGAATTTGAGAAAAGCAATAAATTGTCTAGCTAGCGAGCTTAAAATCCAAAAAACCGAGTCTTGGGGACTTCAGAAATAAAGTCCACTTGGTCAAAAATCGCGAGACCCGGAAACCGAGTCTCACAGAAGGAAAAAGAGCGAAAATCAGAAAAGCAGCAAAAAAGTTCAAAACTAGGAAACAACATATCAAGGTGAGGGGCCAGAAGGGCCACCATAGCTATTAAAGTTTAAACGTATTACAAACCAGGGAAATTGTATCGAGAAGTGCACAGGTGCACTATCAAAAGAATAATTGTATCAGGCATATTACATAATGTCTATTGGCCGAATAAAGTGTTTGGGGCGAGACACAAATAAAACCTCACTCGACATCCATGGTCGAGTCATCAGCAGCGTTCTTAGCGGCCGGGTCCTCAACATGCTCCTCGGTGGTCTTCCCCGCTCCCATATCCGGGTTAGCTGCAGTATCGGCGCGGGCTGGGGGAGGAATAGCCGGAGTAGATGTGGATGGCGCGTTCTCGGCTTCAGCTTTCTTCTTGGCAATTTCTTCCTTCCACCGGGCCAGCATATCGAAGGGTTGAGGGAGATCAGATGGAACCGGCTTGTCATCAGCATTGTAGGGCGGGGTGATCTTGCTCACGTCCAGACTGTCGGCTATCAAGCTTGCCGAGTGACGCACCTGAGTATGGATGAACTTGTAATCTTTGCCAGTGAACCTTAACCCATCGTTGTTAAACTCGGGGAACCCGCCCACGAGCGTTGTCGGCTCAACCTTAGGAAAATAAGCTTTCGCCAAGGCAAGGCCACGGGTTACTCCCACTCGGCAGGCTGAGCGTTTCTAGTGCTCGATCCAGGCGGGGATAGTTGAGCACGCCTCGAGCATCTTGTCCGCGCCGCCAGGGGTCCCAGGCCACTTCAAAGCCTCCAAGGTCCATTTGGTTCCCACAGAGAATTGCCGGATCACGGCCTTCAGCGTTTTCAGCTTCTTCACATCATCATCATCCATAGCCTGCTCACCTGGAGCTACAGGATACCAGAAAAATTACAAGCAATTAAGATACGGGTTATAAACCTTACAGGCAGATCCGGGTTATAATCAGTAAGTTAGAAATTTTTACCAAGTAAAGAGCGGTAAGTATCGGCAATCTGAGCTGAAATTTTCTTCAGCACACCCTCAGCGTTCTGGGACCGCTTTTTGTACTTTTTCACATCCTTGGTAAGGTCCCCCACCACGGCTTCCAGCGCTTCCCGCAGCTTGACCTCGGCCTGGAGGAGCTCGTTGGTTTTCGCCAAAACCTCCTCAGACCGGGTCACGTGCGCCTGCGGAAGTAGACAAGGAAAAGTCAGTCGGACGTAAGATAAAACCGGGTATGACAAATTACACAGTTATGAAAGTACCGAGTAAACTTTACATAGTTAACCCGGAACTTGGGGACTAGATGAATATAAAAGCAACATTGATCAAAGTTACCTGGTGCTCAGCTGCTAGGGATTCAAGGATATCCCTTTCAGAGGTTTTCAGAGAAAAGAGCTCAGTTAGCTTCCCTTCAAAGTCAAGATCATCAAGTTTGGGCCTCGAGGAGCTGGGGTCCTGGTTACCCGGAGGCGGTGTCCTTTCCTGCTTGGGGGAGGTGACTCGGGTTGCTTGGGTGTTAGGAGTGGGGTCACCCATCCGTGATCCCAGGAACTCGATGTCCTCGTCTCCCGGCAGCGGAAACTCGGCTTCCTGCTCCACCGGGTCTCTCAGCAAATCTTCTTGTTTGTCTTTGGCGCCGCCAGCTGCAGGCTGCACAACAACCTCCGGCTCTTCCATAGCCGGGTTATCCACATCCATGTCCTCAGGGTCACTGATTGTGACTTTGGCCCTGGAAAGAGAAAGAAACAATCAGTAGATGATGAATGAAAGATATGGAAAAGATTATTGTATCGAATATCAAGAAAAGTAAGTTATCCGGTGTTCACGACGAAATCTGGTGGGAGATCGTTGCTAGATCCGGAAGAAGCTGATAAAGAGTCGGAAAGTGAGACCCTAAGTTGGCCGGCTAACGGATGGTTTGGATACGAAAATTTTCGAGGAACATAAGATGTATGAGATTGGGAAATACCGGCTCGACGAGCGGGGGATGAAGGGATGCCCGGGTGAAGGGGATCATCACCCGGAGAGCTCCGGGTTACCCTACGTTTGGTCGGGGCAGGTTCCTTCAAGTGCGATGAATCGATTAAGCGTTGGTTAAGTTCACACATGTTAGCGTACGAGTATAGTTTGGAGGCAATGGAGGAATAAGGCACCTTGAAGACAACTCCCCGGGTCCTCCTCTTTGCTCCAATGTCCACCTCCGGCTCAGCCTCGCTTTCGTCCGACTGTGTGTCCTCCTTATCCTCTAGCTCTGGCAAACAAGATGCATTGTCGGAAAAGGGGAAACAGTTGTTATAAGTAAGTTAATGAAGGAAGTACATGAGAAAGACTCGGATTTTACCTTCATCGGAATCAACCGGCTCCTCGTCTTCTTCCGAGTTTTCTGAAGGAGGAGGGGTAACTATCTTCCAGAACGCGTCGTCTTCCTGTGTAAGTGATATAGAAGTAAGGATTAGTATATGTGCATGAGAAATATCAGTCGGATAAAGAGAGTAAACCGGTTCTTACTGGAGGAGCTGGGTTAGAGCGGGTGAAGGGGTTAAGCCCGGCTATATTCTTGATGGCGTCGAGTTTCTCGGCTAAGAAAGTCTTCATGAGCTTGTTTATGTCACCATCCGGGTAATTCTTCTCCGAGTATCGGAGAGAGTCGGTAAGGTGCCCGGAGTAGTGGCACATGAGTTTTGGCCGGGGGATGTTAGGTTGAATCCGGCAGCTTACCCAAGTTTTAATCAGATTGAGCCCAAGGAGACCTTGGGCCGAGAGTACAACAAGTTTATGGAGGAGAGGCTGGATAGACTGCCTCTCGGGCTCAGAAGCAAAAGAGCTGAGATTATCGGAAAGATTGAGGATATCATCGGTGAAACCCGGCAATGGCTTTTCGCCGGCTAAGGTGGTATCTTGGCAGTAAAAATAAGTTTTCTGCCAGTGTTTGACGTGCGAAGAGAGGCTCAGAGTCGGCATAAGGGAGTTTTTCCGCCTCTGGATCGAGACTCCCCCACAGACTAGGAGGGCCCCGTCGCCGCTCTCTCGGCATGGCTTACATTGAAAGAGCTCAAGAAACAAAGCTAAATTTGGAGGAACGCACATATACGATTCACACAAGACTATGAAGTGGCTGATATTAAGCATGGAGTTGGGGACGATGTCGAATACCCGGAGTTTGTAGTGGTCCAGGAGTTCACGGAAGAAAGGGTGACCCGGGGGGCGGAAACCCCGGATCACATGTTCGACAAAGACCACCACCTCGTCAAGACCCGGAGAAGGCCGAGTCTCCTCGCCGGTTATCCTCCAGTGGATCTCCTCCCGGGTGGGCAGAACACCCGACTCCGTAAGCTCGTCAAGCTTAGCCTTTGTCACAGTCGATCTCGCTCAGTTGGCGGAGATCGATTGACTCGGCTTTTGCTTGCCGGCCGGGTGTTTTCCCTTCAGCTTAGCGCTGGCCTTAGGAGCCATGTGTGAAGATCTAAAAAAGAGGCAAATGCAGAGTATGAATAACGAGAGACCCGGAAAGTACATCTATCCGACTTAGTGAGAAGAAGAAAGGGCAAAATGTCTAAAATGCTTGCAAGTTTGGCGATTGGATCTATTCAAGAGCACATAGAGGAAAGATATGAGGTTGCAAACGAGGAAATGTGCTGAGAGGCGAGCTCATGGATCTAACTAAGTACTAGCCGCGGAAAATGCGAGGTTATGGCATGTTCAGTTCATGAGGAATAGTGTGAAATTGGAGGGTGAGATTGGATCTAACCCGTCTACGCAAAATCGAAATCTAGATCTAAAAGGTTGAGGAACTTACCGGATGAATCGAGATGTGAGCGCGGCGGCGGCGGATGGCTCGACGGCGGCAGCTTCCTGGGATTCCCGGCGGCTTGCTCAAGGGCGCCGCGGCGGAGATTGACGGCGGAGTCGCGGATGTAGGCAGTGGCGACCAGGCGGCGGCGGCGCGGCTCCGATGGCGCTCTCGCGGCCGGCGGCGTGGCCCTGTTAAGCGCGGGCTTGAGCTCGGACTCGCGGGCGCAAGGATGGAGTAGAGAGGAAAAAGAAAGGTGAGAAATGGCTAATGGATCTAGGGTTACCCCTTGGGCGCCTATTTATAGGTGCGGGGAGAAAAAATGCCCTAGGTTTGGGTGGCAAGTGCCAAATTTTCGGAAAAAAGTTATTCGGCCCGGATATTTTGGGATAAGTATCAAAATGCCCGTTGCGGATATTCGGAAAGGGATTAGAGTGGATTGCGAGCGTGATGTTCGGACTGATTGGCAACGGTGCGAATCCAGGTCTTGTCGCGTTTTCCTCGGAGTGTTGACCCGAGAAATGATGTTTGACTCGAAAAAAACGGGTTATTATATGGACCGCCTATGGAGCAAGGCCTAGCTATTATCAAAGCACCCTAACCAGGCATTTTATGAATTTGAATGTTTATTGTTTTGCAGGGAATAGCATGCGCTTCATGGTTGATCCCGAGAAGCCCAAGCTATTCTGGGGACTACTGATGGAGGGATGATAACCCGGTAGGCTAATGCCAAGGTAAAACCCGGCCCAAAGGGAATCGCGCAAGACCCGGCTCAAGGAAGAGGAGTTTCTAGAAGGCCCAGGAAGGACGTAGGCCTTGTAACCCGGCCTCTGGGGTTACTATTAGGAAACTTAGGGTTGTGTGCGGTTTCTAGGTAGGATTCCGAGTGTGCCTTGTATAGGAAGCCAGGGAGCCGGGTAAGATATAAGCCGGCTCCTAGGGTTAGGAAAAGAGAGCTTCATCAGATATTCGAGTATCCTTGTAATACGAGAGTTGATAGTTGTAACCCTAGATCGGAGACTCGGCGACATTATTGCCAGAGCTACCAGATCGATTGATAGCATGATTTCCCCTGAGCTAAACCCTCTCCCAAACACCAGAGTCGATTTGCCCTAAAGTAAGTTACCCCTGGTAACGTCTGCCGTGACTATCCCACGACAAGCTCTCCGTCCAGGGCACGCCGGCGAACGGCGGTCATGCTCGCGTTGGCTCCCTCTTCTCTTCCTCGCGTCCTCGCCGTCCACACGCCCTCCACCGCATACACTTCCCGGTGCGAAACATCAGCTTGAAGGCAGCGCTCCTCTTTGGGGTCGACAGGGAGGGCCTCCGCGACCGCCTGCGCACCATCGTCGCCGAAGGTCTCATGCGCCCGCTGGAACAGCTTCCAGGCACGCTCGTCGAAACGGCTCACCGGCGTCGCCGGATGGCCTCACGACACGTTGTCGTGCCCCCCACCGGAAGAGCTCCCCTGCGCGCTGCCATCACCGGACGGCCTCCCGCGCGCTGTCGTTGCCCGCCGGAACGGCTCCCATGCGTGTCGTCGTTCAAGGACGTCCCTGAGCTTGCCTCCGACCTCCACGACCATGGAGGCCAATCGAGTCTTCCCAACCTCCACCTCGGTGCTTCTGAATGCCAGCGACGATGCTCCAGTCAGTCTTTGATGCTGCTCCCGTGGCTACGCCGCAGTGCTACCGAACGCTAGCGACGGTGTGCTACTGAAGGCCAGCGACGATGCTCCCGTGGGTACGCGTCGGTGCTGCCGAAGGGTTATGCTGCAGTTGTCCTTTGGTTATGCTTGTTGGGATGTTGATCGTTTGAAGGTCAACATGTTCACACTTGATATGTTCTGATCAGGAACATTTTTCTCACTAAGGTCAACATGGTGGGTCCCCCTGGTGCACTGTACAATAAAAGAAAAGGAGAGAGGGATGTGAGAGAGATAACGATGAGAGCTGCTGCTGCTCTCGCAGCTTCTTCTTCTCCACTCCCTGAAACTCAAGGCTACTGATCAAGCCAGTTCAGGAGCACTTGGAAGGATCCTCTATAGATCAAGATCAAGGTACTGGTGGTAACTATTGAGCAGGAACTGATCAAGGCCAAGCATAAAGAATGGCCTCCTCATCTACAGATCAAGGTATGGTCATCTCCTCTCTCTCTCTCTGTGGCTCAAGCTTATGCTAGATGGTCCTTTTGGATATTTTAACATTGGTATCAGAGCACCTAGCTGTAAGCTTGAGCTCATCTAGCTCAAGATCTTGCTTGATCTGTTAAATGTTCTTGCTAAAGTTTAATGTCTAGGCCCTGTTTTAAAGGTGTTCCCTTTTTCCTTCTAAAGATCAAGCCCTAATAATGTTATTAGAGGCCTAGGGTTTCAATTTTAAGTGGTTATGATGGGGATTGATGCAACAGAACATGTTTCATATGATTTCCCACAAATTTCTGGAAACCCTAGACTACTAAATCTCTAACGAATCCCCTCTGATATGATGGTTTTGGTTCGATTAAGCAAGAAATTAAAGGGGGATTTAAGCTACTGTCAAAATCCCCAAATTTTTCGGAGCCCTAGTTCATCTGAAATCCCCAAAATCCGAAGAACCCTAATGCTAATGATTCTAAGGGCAGTGGTGCATACCTTACGGGCCTCTCCGTCGTCGCTGGCCACAGCGGCGTTGAAGCCACCTTCTGATGAAGGCAGAGGAACTCGGGCTCGGCCCCGAGTGTCCATGCCGCCCACTGCGCCGGGCCGTGGTGGTGCTTCCTCGCGCGCTCGTCATCGTGGAGGGTCACTGCGGTGCCGGGATGAGCGCTGGTTGTCGACACCGTGTGGGGACGCCCGCACGTCGTCGTTTCCGCGCAGAAGGGCGCCGCCCTGGGCTGCTCGACGGAGCTGCGCGCTGGCCAAAGCTGCACGCACCTCCGGCGAGAGGGCCAGAACAACGCCGCTGGTTCCTCCTTTGCGTGCTGTGCTTGGCGCCGCCGTCGTTTCCTCGCCGGCGCGCGGGTCGCGGGAGGCAGAGAGGAGAAAGGGGACAGGGGCTAGGGTTTTCCCCCGGGGCGGCGGCGACGCGTTTTTTAGTTTCTACGCGCGTGTGTCTCGGGTCGTTGGATTTCCATCCGATGGACCGCGCTGTCCCATGATTATGGACTGGGCTACAGCCCAGTATGGGCCCCGGGGTGTTAATGGGCGAAAGCCCAACAGGAATCAGAGGGAGTGGACCGGGCTGGGCTAATTTTAGCCCAGTTCTGGCCGAATAAAAGTCCTCTTATTTTTCGGACTGAAAAAAAGGGGGGCATTCGGGGCCTAGTTCTGTGGGCTAGGCTGGGCCGTTTTTTGGCCCAGTTTCGGCCAAATTAATGTTTTGGGCTTATTTTATATTAGCTATGTTATATTTCTGTTATTAGCTGTTATGTTTTATTCTTAGCTGTTTTAAATGCTTTAGCATGTTAAAATATTAGTCATGCTTTATTATGATATTTATTATGATGATTATGTTATGATGTTTTCCGCTGCGAAATAAAGTTTAATGAATCCTCAAATAAAGTGTGGTTTTATACTTGGTCATTCTGACCAAAGTTGATTGACGGGCATTTAAACCACAAAGATCTTTTATTAGCCTGTTTCACTTCTGGCCAAAGTTGATGTGAACCAGGTTAATGGAAGAAAATTAATGATGAGGATTATTAATGTATGGCTTTTATTTGTCAATTTGGCCAAAGCTAATTGACGAATATCTGTTCACAAAATTTTGTTGTTCATATTCATTTCTGGCCAAAGCTGATTTGAATTTGATCAATAAAGTTTGATAATGATGATGCTGCTTACTAAGGCAATTTTTGAATTATTTTTGCAGCACCTAATGTCTCTCATATTACTGGGATGCTAAGTGGCATAGAACAACTTAATGGTAGCAATTATGCTACATGGAAGGAGAAGCTTGAAATAACGATGGCCTTACTGAATATTGATTATGCTCTCCTTAATGATCCTCTTGAGGCACCTAAAGAGAATGTTGAAAATTATGAGGGCCTCAAGAAGGAATATGAAGTTATCAAGGCTAAGTGGGATGACTCTAATCGCAAGTGCCTTATGATGATAAAGGGCTCCATTACACAGAGTATGAGGGGGGCCCTTCCTGACTGTGAGACAACTAAAGGGTACTTTGCGAAAATTGAACATCAGTTCAAAGGGTCTTCTAAAGTTTATGCAACAAGTCTTATTAGAAGCCTGATTGATGAAAAATATGATCCCACTGGAAGTCTTCGAGAGCATATTATGAAGAAATGCAACATGGCTGCCAAGCTTAAGACTATGGAAATGGAAATTTCTAATGGTTTCCTTGTCCATTTTATTATGTCATCTTTGCCTCCTGAATTCTCTCCATTTATGATCAATTATAATGCAATGGATGTGAAATGGGAGATTGATGAAATGATGGCGCGATGTGTGCAAGAAGAAGAAAGGCTTAAGGCTGAAAGAATTGACCACATTAATCAGGTCAAGCATTCACAGAAGAAGAGGTATAAGAAGTTTGTGAATGAATATATGAAGCCTAAGCCTAATCAGTTTAAAGATAAAGGCCAATCTTCAAAGGGCTCTCACCAAAAGAAGCCTGAAAAGGCAACTGATGGAGAAGCAAAAGATCCTAATGCTTGTCGCCATTGTGGAAAACTTGGGCATATTCGAAAGAATTGTTTTGCCTTTAAGAAATGGCTTCAAGATAGAGGTATTGATGTTATTACTTTTGTTGAGGAATCCCTTTATGTTAATTATGCCACCAATACATGGTGGATTGATTCAGGAGCAACAATTCATATTGCAAATTCGTTACAGGGATTCAATATGAGGAGGACCCTAAAAAGAGGGGAAAGAACCATTAGAGTTGCCAATGGTGTTGAGACTGATGCTCAGGCACTTGGAGATCTTACTCTTACGCTCCATAACAGCTTTAAGCTTAGGTTGAATAATGTTTTATATGTACCCTCGATGAAACGGAATTTAATTTTCGATTCATGCCTTGATGATGATGCTTATGAATGTCACTTTGGGAACAAGCGTTGTATAATTATGTATGACAATAATAATGTTGGTCTTGCCTTCCGGCAAGATAAGCTTTATGTTATTTCCCTTTGTGATGATATAAATAATGTGGGTTCTACCTCAAATATGAATGTCAGTACCAAACGCAAGCATAATGATAATGATACTTCTTTGAAATTATGGCACTATCGTTTAGGCCACATTTCGAGGGGGAGAATTGAGCGTCTCATTAAAGATCAAGTTCTTCCTTCCCTTGATTTTACGGATGCGTATATCGATCATTGTATTGATTGCATCAAAGGAAAATATGCCAAGAAAAGTAAGAAAGGTGCAAACCGAAGCACGGGAGTTTTGGAAATAATCCATACGGATATATGTGGTCCGTTTAATGTGAAGACGGTGGATGGTTTTAATTCATTTATTACATTCACCGATGATTTCTCCCGTTATGGATATATTTATCCCATTAAGGAAAGATCAGAGGCATTGGATAAGTTTAAGATTTTCAAAGCTGAGGTTGAAAATCAATGTGATAAAAAGATTAAGGTTGTGAGATCTGATCGTGGTGGTGAATACTACGGCAGACACACTTCTTATGGCCAAATTCCTGGACCGTTTGCAAAAATTTTACAGGAAAATGGTATTATGGCCCAATACTCAGCGTCGGGCGAACCCCAACAAAATGGGGTGGCTGAAAGAAGAAACCGCACTCTCATGAATATGGTGCGGAGTATGTTGAGCCACTCCACTCTGCCGGTAAATTTATGGATGGAAGCCCTTAAGACAGCGGCACATATCCTTAACAGGGTTCCCAGTAAATCGATGCCTAAAACACCGTATGAATTATGGACTGGGAGAAAATCGATTGTGAATTATTTTCATGTATGGGCCTGTCCTGCTAAAGCAAGGATTTTTAATCCAGTTATGGGAAAATTAGACCCCAAGACAGCCAGTTGCCATTTTATTGGTTATCCCGACAAATCTAAAGCATATCGGTTCTATTGTCCAAATCAAGCAACAAAGTTTGTTGAAACAAGACACGCTGTGTTCTTGGAAAATGAAATGATGAGGGGGAGTATGACACCTCGGGAAATAATATTGGAAGAAAGCCGGGAATTTTTCCCAGGTCCAATAATTCAAGAACCAGTTTTCCCGGTGTCTACTGAAGTTGCACCTCCTGTTGAGAGGGATGTTAGAGCAACTCCTGCTGAAAGTCCTGTGGCTATTCCAGGTGTCACACCTGATGATGTTATTGTTAAAGACGTTCAACAACCTCAAATTATTGATGAAGTGCCAAATAATGAACCTCTCAGAAGGTCACAACGGACTAGGAAGTCTGTTATTCCTGATGATTATGTCACCTATATGAGTGAGGATATGAATGAATCAATGTTGAATAATGATCCTACCTCGTTTAAAGAAGCCATGCAAAGTGAATTTTCGTCTGAATGGCTTAATGCTATGAAAGATGAAATGAAGTCCATGGGCACTAATGAAGTATGGGACTTAGTAGAAATCCCTAAAGGAGCTAAAGTTGTTGGACGTTTACTCAAAGAGAAGGGATTGATTATAATGAGACCTTTTCACCTGTCTCTTCTAAAGATTCCTTCAGAATTATAATGGCACTTGTGGCCCATTATGATTTAGAGCTGCATCAGATGGATGTTAAAACAACATTCCTAAATGGAGACTTATATGAGGATGTTCTCATGGCACAACCGGAAGGTTTTGTTATGGAAGGAAAAGAACATTTGGGATGTCATCTTAAGAAATCCATCTGTGGCTTGAAGCAAGCATCACGACAGTGGTATTTTAAGTTTGATCAAGTCATAAGGAAATTTGGTTTTGAAGAGAATAAAGTGGACAATTGTGTTTATGTTAAGTTCAGGGGGAGTAAGTTTATCTTCCTGATATTGTATGTTGATGACATACTTCTAGCCAGCAGTGATAAAAATATGTTGCTGGAAACTAAGAGGTTTCTATCCTCTAGTTTTGATATGAAGGATCTCGGTGAAGCAGCTTATGTCTTAGGAATTGAAATTCACCGAGATAGATCCAGAGGGATCTTGGGGCTATGTCAGAGAGCATATATTGAGAAGGTACTGTAAAAGTACAACATGTATAAGTGCTCAGCCCCGCCTGCTCCTATTGTTAAGGGCGATAAATTTGGGACTTCTCAGTGTCCTAGAAATGATTATGAATCTGCGCAGATGAAGTCAATTCCTTATGCATCCATTGTTGGAAGCATTATGTATGCACAAGTGTGCACTCGCCCTGATTTAGCATTCGTGACCGGGATGCTTGGCAGATATCAGTCTAATCCAGGTTTGGATCACTGGAAGGCTGCTAAAAAGGTCTTGCGTTATTTGCAAGGAACTAAAGGCCTCATGCTCACCTATAAGAAATCTGATAACCTCGATGTGGTGGGTTATTCAGATGCTGATTTTGCGGGGTGTGTTGACACTAAGAAATCCACTTCAGGATATATTTTCACCCTCACAAAAGGAGCCATCTCATGGAAAAGCTCCAAACAGACTGTCACTGCATCGTCAACAATGCAGGCACAATTTGTGGCATGTTATGAGGCTACCGGGCAGGCAGTATGGCTGAAGAATTTTATCCCGGGACTCAGAGTGATTGATAGCATTTCCAAGCCACTCACTCTTTACTGCGATAATCAACCCGCAGTAATCTATTCGAGTAACAACAAATCAAGTGGTTCTGCCAAACACATTGATATAAAGTATCATGTTGTGAAAGATAGAATTCAGGATCAGACAATTGACGTCAAGTACATAAGTACTAGGTTGATGTTAGCGGATCCGCTCACGAAAGGCTTACCACCCAGTGTTTTCAAAGAGCATGTTGCCGGCATGGGTTTGGTTGAAAGCTTTTGATCCTGGTAATGTTGGGACCAATGAAACACCATCTCCCCAAAAGGCTCATTCCGAGATTAGATGGGAACCATAGCCAATTGGTTCAGCAATACTTAATTGACTGTTGTAATCTATTGTCTTGGTGTACTATTACATCAAAGGATGATTCTATGACTTTATGATGCTTATGTAAAGTATTATGTAAATTAATGTAATGTATGATGAGAATAAAGTTTATGGAGCTCATAAAGTTTAAGGAGTTTCATTTCGATATGAGGTGATGTATTATAGTCACTAGGTTCAGTGGCATCTCTTTTAGCCATTGAAAACTTTTCGTCTTAATACATTACCTTGTTGAAAAGTGAACTTATAAAGTTTAAAGTTTTACGATCAAGGGGGAGAATGTTGGGATGTTGATCGTTTGAAGGTCAACATGTTCACACTTGATATGTTCTGATCAGGAACATTTTTCTCACTAAGGTCAACATGGTGGGTCCCCCTGGTGCACTGTACTATAAAAGAAAAAGAGAGAGGGATGTGAGAGAGATAATGATGAGAGCTGCTGCTGCTCTTGCAGCTTCTTCTTCTCCACTCCCTGAAACTCAAGGCTACTGATCAAGCCAGTTCAGGAGCACCAGGAAGGATCCTCTATAGATCAAGATCAAGGTACTGGTGGTAACTGTTGAGCAGGAACTGATCAAGGCCGAGCATAAAGAATGGCCTCCTCATCTACAGATCAAGGTATGGTCATCTCCTCTCTCTCTCCGTGGCTCAAGCTTATGCTAGATGGTCCTTTTGGATATTTTAACAATGCTATGGTATAATTTATTTTGCTAAAAATGTCTCCGGCGAGGTCTCCCGCAATATCTCCGGCATAGTCAGCTTTTGCTATAATTGAAGACATTTTTAGCTATAATTGTTTGTCGATTTTGCTATAATAGTATAAAGTTTTTCTACAATATCTCCGTCAAGGTCTCCGGCGAAGTCAACTTTTTTTGCTGCAATTATTTTTTGTTTTTGCTATATTTGTACAAAATATTTGTTACGAGGTCTCCAGCGAGCCCGGCCTTTTTCTGTTACATTTTGTTTACGAACCATTTTTTGCTACACTGCAGCAAAAACGGGAAATTGTGCAGCAAAAACGGATTTTGGGGCTTTTTGGTGACACGTGGCAGGCTGGGGACCAGGAGAATTTAGAGTTTATTCCCTCCGTAGGACGCTCAGCATTGGCCTAAACAAAAAGATCCATCTTGGCTTGTACAAAATCAAAAATCCATTTTGACTCCAGAACACTCATGCTATCTTTATTTTTAAATATTTTGAAAATCATCTTTTACATGTATTAAAAAAGTTGAAATGAAAAATTTGGATACAACAAATAATGTATCCTACAAATATGGAAATTTGTTTGTATTATGATCTATACTCAAATGACAAAATCTTGTGTATTTATTGAGATTTTGAAGTGTATATGCTCAGATCCACGCACTTATCATTTTTTTATATAGCAATTGCGTGTAATTTCTGTATTTGAAAGTGTATATACTCATAATCCACACACTTGTCTTTTTTATGTAGCTTAGAACATAAAGTATTTTAGGTCGAGATTCTGCACGATTGTGTGATGCATTATTGACATTATGCAGGATTGTTTTTTTAGATTTTTAAAAACGTGTAGATATGATATTTTAGTTTCTTTTTAAAATAAAGGGAGCACTCGAGGAACTTGGGAGCCAAAAATATTCGCTCGTACGAAATCCACTCCCTTGCTATAAAACCATGAAGTCGAACTGTGAAACTAAAAGTGGTCCACGTTTTAAGATAGAAGAATAATTTCCTAACTGGAAACGTAGATCCCCTGCAGCCTCGAGACAGAAATAGCTCGTTCTGGAACAGTACTCGGTTCATAGTAAGAAATGGTTCCGCTATTTAAGTTTTCGACCAGACCAAACGTACGAAGGCGCATGATCCCTGTGTGGCTCATTGGGTCCCCTTGGTTAGGTGGGATGATCGAGCTACCAGACTTGCTATTTTTGGTGGAGGATTGGCAGAGCCGCAGTGTCGCCGGAAGTAGAACGGCGATACGTGACCCTGGAAGAAGAGAGCATCCCGAGAGTGGCACGGCTTTTATCGAGGAGAAAAATGCACAAACAATCACATAACTTGTCCCAAATGAACAATCTAGTCACTGAAGTCGAAAACAATACTTTCGTGTTCCTAAACTTGTCTCGTACACTCACGAATGGTCACTCGGATGCACTGGGTTCGTATTTTGCTGACGTGGCCTCGTTGGGCCTGATTTCTGACACGGGTGATGGGGGGATAGTAACCCGGTAGACCAACTCCAAGGTGTAACCCGGCCCAAACGACAGTTGGATAAGATCCGGCTAAGGGTGAAGGAAACTTCTGGAAGGCCCAAGATTTGCAGGCCTCGCAACCCGGATTGTGGGTTGCGGTAAGGAAAGTTAGGGTTTGCAGGTAGAAGTTCGAGTAGGACTCAATACGTACCTTGGAGGCTAAGCCAGGTGGAGGGACGGTGCTTTATAAACCGGCCCCTAGGTTTAGTTCGAGAGAGATCCAAGTCATAGTTGTATCACCAATTATTGAGTATCCAGTATAGTTCATATTCGAGATCCGGCGAGTTGCTTTCCGGTTCTTAGATCGCTTTTCGCCATGTCTTCCTTCGAGCTAAACCCTCTCCCAAATACCTGTGTCGACTTGCCCCAAGATCAGTTACCCCAGGTAACATCTGCCGTGATTATCCCACGACAGTTGGCGCCCACCGTGGGGCCTGCGTCCAAAGGTGTTTACATCACGGGAGAAGCTCGGAAGAGCATGAAGAACCTCATCATCGGTGAGATCTACGTCGACGACCAAGGAGAGAAGATGGTGGACGATTCCGGCTGGGGGCCAGAGTCGGATCACCTCGAAGCCGGATCCGTCGTGACAATCGGCCGCATCAACGTCTTCATCGGTATGGTATGTACTTCCGGCTCGAGTCCTGACAATCTTGGATCTGATTCTGTGTCAGGAGAAGCTACCTACACTCAATCGGAAAGAGAAGAATCGATCGGAACAACAGGCCAGATAAAAGAACTCGCCGAGAAGTGGGAACAGTCGGAAGAGTTGGTATGGACCCCGCGCGATCGGGTAGAGAGAGAAGGTGATACCGAGTCTATCCGGGATCTATTGGAGGATCGATATGAGGAGGAAAACAGCGAAGAAGAACGGCATGAGTTCGTGCCAAGCATCACGCGCCGGGTTGCGGTCTACACGGCTCCCGCGGCCAACGTAAATCAAGAGAGCGTGACCGCGGCCGCAGTCGGGACGGCTCAGGCGTTGAATCAACAGCAACAGCAGGGCACAGCTGACCCGGTTCTGATCCGGGTTGAGGGAGAGTCGGCATCGGTTACCAGTCGCGCACCGGAGGAGGAGATGCGGGCAAACATGTTCGGATTCCAAGCAAACCGGACACCGGGGGCGGGTCCTTCAAACCCGCGTCACCCGGCCCTGTTCGATAACAATTTGATTTTAGATCCAACCGTCCTCGCTACAGTAATCACTCCAGAGAATGCGGCGGAGCGGGTCAGAGATTTGGATGTGGCCCGTCGCGCATTGGAGCAACAAAGAAGGCAAGTGGAAGCAGAGAGACAGGGGATGGCCACACGGCAGCGCGAGTTGGATGCGTTAGAGACTCGGCTCCGGGAGGAAACGTCCAGAGTGCATCAGAGGCACCAGACCAGGCTACCGGCAACAGGCGGGGTTATTAATCCGGCAGCTCTGTTTATCACACCCCAGGATCAACCAATCCCAGCGGTAAACCAGGGAACCGCACCCCCGCCGGCGACGGCAGTTAATACAGCGGGAATACAGCCGGCAAATGAGCAGGCCGGGTTACTCCCGCCGCAGGCTAGAATTGCACCCGGCAACGAGTTACCACCACCATCACGATTTCGCACACCAGCAGGTCATTACAACAATCCCATGGACAACGTATATGCAGCGACACTCGCCTTGAATCAGATCCCCGTGAGAGAATCGCCCCATGCGGAAGTAACCCGGCGAGCAATCGATCTACTACACACCGCGGTGGCACAGCAAGCCAACTATCCAGACCATAGAAGCGGGATGCATGGGACGCCATACCCCAGTCAGCAACAGGGCAATATTCAAACGAATTCAGCACGACGGAGGGAAGAGCAACAGCAAATGCCGCCCCCACCTCATATCCAGACAGTACCAGCAGCATCGGCGGCGCTGGCGATTGTGGACAGCTCCAGGGCCAGAAGGGCTGGGGCCGGGTCTGTAGCACATGAGTTACCGGTGGCACCGCACCCCGTGGCACCCCCAGCCGGGTCACATGTTTCCCGAGTGAGACCAGCCCCAATCACCCTGGCGGGACCAAAGTGTCTCTCGGACGACATCAGAGCGGAACCTTACCCGGAAAAGTTCAAAGAGCCGGGGAAAGTAGTGAATTATGAGCCAACAATGGATCCAGAAACATGGCTGAGCAGTTACGAGATGGCAATGTCAATTCGCAATGCATCCGAGAATCTTCAAGCCAAGTTCATGTACTTAATGATGTCAGAGGGAGCAGCAAAGTTATGGTTCGCCAATCTGCCGGAGAAGTCGATCAAATCCTGGGAAGAATTAAAAACCGCGTTTGTCAAGCACTTCCATGGAACGTGCAGAAAGCTGTTTACTATTGACGATTTAGAACGATGCGTTCAGAAGAAGGGCGAGTCAGCGCGCAGCTGGGTACGCCGGGTTATGGAGATACTCCACTCATCCACGGATATTCAACCCAAGGACGCGCTACAAGCTATGGCGAAAACATGTAAGTACGTTCCTTTAGTGCAAAAGTTAACTCGCATGAAATCCAGTAGGAATGCAGCGGAGGTAACAATGGGAGAATTAATGGATGCGTGCAACAAGCACGCCGCAACGGACACCACAGAGGAGGAAATTGATGACAAGAAGGCAAAAACAAACACAAGTAGCAGTGGGAGAACCGGCAATGGATCGGTGCCAAGTAATAATGGAAATAGCCAGAACAAGCGCCCGTTGGAAGGAAATTCCGAGTTTGTAGCTAACACGGAGGCCGGGTCTTCAAGACCCAGATCTGAAGGGAATTTTAATACTGGAAATCACAGTGGGGGACATTACCAAGGACCTCCAAGACCAAGTAACAGTTGGGACATATTTAGGATGGCATGCCCGAAGCATAGCAGGAACGGCAAGCCGGCTAATCACTCCTTGGAGCAATGCGCCGACTTACAGAGATGGAAGAATGAGGAAGTAAATAGAGCCATGCGGGGAGCGGGTCGGGGAGGAGGCCCGGGTCCAGGTGGAAATTTGGGCAACGGTCCACCCCCGGCCGGTAACCCGGCAGCAGGAAATCCAGGCAATAATCAAGGGGGAGCAGGAGGTTTTCAAGCTAACCCCAAACAGTTGGGTCAATATCACGTGCACACTACTGGAGGCTCTAACAAGGATAAAAAGATATTGAAACAAGCGGTCAATTCAGTCTCCTCCGCCGTTCCAAGGTATTTGAAGTGGTCAGAACAGGAGGTAACTTGGAGCAGAAGGGATCACCCGGACAGAGTTGACCACCCGGGAGTTTTAGCGTTAGTGGTGGCACCGCAGGTCAATGGGTACGAGCTGAAAAAAGTCTTGATGGATGGAGGAAGTAGTATCAATATCCTATACTGGGAAACTTCTCTGCGCATGGGCCTAAAGGAATCTCAGTTGCAAAAGAGTACAACATTTTTTCACGGGATAGTGCCGGGTCATTCGGCGTGCCCCGAAGGAAAAGTGGCGTTGGAAGTAGCTTTTGGGGAGTCAAAGGACAATTATCGAGTCGAGTGGCTTACTTTTGAGGTGGTTAAGTTGCGCAGTCCCTATCATGCATTGTTTGGAAGGCCGGCTTATGCTAAGTTCATGGCAAGACCGTGTTATGTGTATCTACAGTTGAAAATCCCGGGTCCTAAGAAGACCATTACCATACACGGGAATCGAGACATAGCAGCCGAATGTGATGAAGGAGATGCGGCAATGGCTGAGCAAGCCTGCAGGAAAGAAGAGCTCAAGCATTACCGATCGCAGGTGGACCTAGAGGAAAGGGTAATGTCAAAAAAGCCGACTCCTGAAGGGAATAAAGCAAAAGCTAGGACAGAACAAGATCCTAAGATGGTGGGCTTCGTCAGGAGCGATACTTCCAAGCCGACTGACAGGGAAGAGGAAGCCATACCGCCGTCTATAGCCTATCGTGCCACAAGGACGACATACCCGGATTGGTTAACAAACCCGGTACTCATCATGAAAGGAATTAGCGAATGGAGAATGTGCATCGGCCATGCCAACGCGAGGCCGATTCTCAGGAATAACTAAAGCAGTGTAACGGACAGCAGGTTTCATACGCGCTCTTTTCCTACCCAGGGTACCTAAGGGGACTGGAAGGTTTTTAATGAGGCGGCCTGCTGACCCAAACTTTTTCATATCAATAAAAGAGATGGTTTTCAAGTCTTATCATGGTCTTTCGCTTCAGTTGCAAGTAAGTAATGTTTGTTATTATCAATACATCAGTATCATCAAAATACGTGGCACGTACATAGGTCTTTGGGAATTGAGCTACTTAAATAGTAGTCACAAACCCGGAGACCCGGCCTTGATGCCTATGAGTTATGAGGGCTGGTTACTCGCAAGACGAGTACGGCTGCAATCTTATAACCGGACAAAGGAGCCAAATTTCTTGGTTATTCTTACTTAAGCTCGATGTGACTCGCAACAAAGTGGCATGATCTGTTCGCTTACGATTACAATCAAACTATGCAGCCCAATGGGACCTGCTTGACCCTGTTTTTCGTATAGATGTAACAACATGGTATCCACGCGAAAGCCGGCTTACAGTACAAGATAATCAAAAGGGTCATCTAAACCACAAGTCCATGCAGAGTATATGGCTAAAATAGCCGGAAACTCAACAAGTATTAAGCATGACTTCAGTATTTATGTGAATGGCTATTGGTTGTCAGCTTGGTAAAGAGCAGTTTGCCATCTGAGAAAGGCCACGCCCCCTTGGCTCGTACTTTGGGTCATGGGGATTGGGGACTTCGAAACAGAAACAAACTGTTTAATTACTAAAGCTCGAAAACCTTGGCTACCGAGTCTTGGGGACTTAAGGAAAAGTCCGCTTATCAAAACCCACGATACTCGGTCAACCGAGTATCGAAAGGGGAATCGAAAATAAACAATCAAGTATCGAGAATAAGCTTAAAACAAGGATCAAGGTTATCAAAAGCCG
The DNA here is from genome assembly GCA_028641055.1 of Alopecurus myosuroides. Classification (NCBI taxonomy): domain Eukaryota; kingdom Viridiplantae; phylum Streptophyta; class Magnoliopsida; order Poales; family Poaceae; genus Alopecurus; species Alopecurus myosuroides. The sequence continues at coordinate 160,500,496 of CM054059.1, forward strand.
GGAAAGGCACAAAGTTATCAAGCACAAAGTCACAGTATCAGTATCAATGGCGCACAGGCGCATCGCCAAAATCATATCAGTTTTGGAAACACGAAATACTAGACATTATCCTATTCGGCATCCTGGGAATGGTCCTCCGGGTCTGCGTCCCGGACCTGCTCCTTGGCCTTTCCAGCAGCTTTACCCGGACTCTTTGTATCGGGACGGACAGGTGGAGGAACAGCTGGTGTAGAGGAAGACGGCCTTAAGCCTAACTCGGCTTTCTCTCTTCGCAGCTTCCTCTTTCCTCCTGGCCAGGTCAGTCGCCCATCTTTCCAGCATGTCAAAGGGAGGGGGTGCCTCTGCTAGAATAGTCTTGCCGTCAGAATCGTACGCGCTCATGATTGTTTCCAGGTCTATCTTATCGGCCAAGGCAGTAGCCGGGTGGCGTACGTCGGATTGTATAACTTTGAAGTCCTTGGGCGTAAACTTGGTCCCGTCAGCCTTGAATTCTGGAAACCCGGATATTACCTTAGCCGGGTCAAGCTTAGGAAAATAAGCTTTCGCCAGAGTGAAGGCCCGGGTCATGCCGATTCGGCACGACGAACGCTTCCATATTTCAATCCATCCAGGCACGGTTGAAAAGGCTTGCATAAGGTTCTCTTCGCCTGGGTATACCTCGGAAGGCCATTTCACGGCATCCAGTAAAAGCTTTGTGCCGGCAAAAAACGTACGGAGAACAGTCTTTAACGTTTTAGTCTGAGCAACGACATTGTCTTCTGGAGCAGCAAGGTTAGCACCTGCAATCGAAACAAAAGAAATCATATCAATAATGTTGATTATCGTAGCAATAAGGCAGAAGTATGCAAGATAGTCGCAAGCAAAAACTTACTTAGCAAAATGCGATAAGTGTCCGCGACCTGGTTCGACAAGTTCTTCAGCGTAGCTTGGGCATCATTGTACTTCTTTTTGTATTTGGAGACGTTCTTTTTCAAGGTCTTCATCTCCGCCTCAAGGGTTTCACGGCGCTTCACTTCAGCAAGCAGGAGCTGCTCGGTCTTGAGTAACACCTCATCTGACCGAGTAATCTCCGCCTGCGAAGAACGAGTGAAAATGTAAGTCGGATATCATGATAAGCCGAGTATTATATGAAGTACCGAGCGTAATTGCAGAAAGTTATGCTCGGAACTTGGGGACTGGGTGTATAGTAAGAAATGCCAAATAAAGTTACCTGATGTGCTGCGGCCATACGCTCTAGGACGTTTCCCTCTGAAGCCCTCATGGCGAGGAGAGCACTCATCAGCTGGTTAAAATCATCGTTACCCGAGTTAGAAGGCTCGGGTGCCTGGAAAGTTGGAAAAGGAGTTTTTCTTGTAACAGGAGGCGGCACCCGGGTCATCCGAATGTCGGAGTCTGGTCCCCCTCCCGCGCTCGAAGTTGCGCCCTTTTCCTTCTCGCTAGCGTGCGAGGCTGTTGGATACCCGGTGTCTTGTCTAGCCAGCTCTGTTGGCGACGCTTGCTCATCGCCAGCCGTGGTGAATGCATCGTCAGCCGGTTTATTTTTAACCCGGTCCTCAACCTCTATGTCCTCCTGGTCGCTAGCAACGGCCGTAGCTCTATACAAAGTGCAAAGGTGCGGTTAATCCATGATTATGAAAAAGGCAATAAAAGTTCGATATAGCATCAGGAAAATGACTTTACCCAAGGTTCACTGGGAGGTCCGAGGGAAAGCCGCTGCTAGACCCGGAAGATACTGAAAAATACCAAGCAAGGTGTCAGATCACTTTGTGAGGGAATGTTTGGGAAAAATTCTTATGTACAGTAAGTACCAGTATGTTGAGCTGGAGGCGGTGAAGTACCCGGGTTAAGAGCCTCGTTACCCGGATGGTTGCGGGTCACTCTACGCTTAGTTGCGGGAGGCTCCTTCATTGGTAGTCAAAAGGGTGATGACAGGTTAGCTCAGGAATGACGTCGTGGGAGCCAAAATTAAGCACAAGGAAACGAAATAAAACCTGGAAGACGATTCCTTGGGGTTTTCTTTTGGATCCGGCTTTGATTGCTGGTTCCGGTTCATCTTCCTCGCTGGCGGACTCCACCTTGCCGTCCGATTCTTCCTCCTCGTCTTGATCTTCTTGTTCTGAAAATTATCAAAGTTATAATATATAAAAAAAAGAGAAGCAGGGCGTAACGCATGCAAGGGGATTAAGTATGCACCTTCGTCCGAATTAGCGGCATCATCTTCCACCTCCGGGTCTCCGGAGTTAGGAGGAGTACCGACTTTCCAGAAGTTACTATCGGCCTGAGGTGAAGATATCAGAATAAGGGTCAATATCGAATTAAGAGAAGCGGATAAAAGTGAACTTGTTAGAATCCAGGGTCAAGAGGTAGGAGACTTACTGCGGGGGCCGAGTTCTCGAGGGTAAAGGGTTCTAATCCGGCAATGTTCCGGATTACCTCGAGCCTTTCTGTCAAAAAGCCCTTGATGGTTTTGTTTGTATCGCTGGGAGCAAAAGTGCTGGTAGAGTATCGGATCGGGTCCGTGGTTTGACCCGAGTATTCACACATCAGTTTCTCGCGGATGGAGTTGGGTTGAATGCGGAAATCGACCCAAGTCTTTACTAAGTTGAGCCCAATGAGGCCTTGGGCTGATAAGATGGAGATCTTAGCCAACAAAGGCAAAATTGCCTCCCTGTCCGATGTAACACCTGGGGTGTTACCTGTTTGTTTTCTTTTGCTTGCATCATCTGCACCCCATAAGCATTGCATCATGTTTTCCAAACCAATCAAAACTTCAAAACAATTTAAGTTGTTCAAAACCCTAATGGTAAATTTCCAATTCAACTTAAATTTCAACTCATTTCAATCATAAAGGGGCATGATCAAATGGTGGTTTAAAAAGCAAATTCTTGCCAACTATTAAATTCACTGATGATTGCAAAATTGCTTGAGATTAATAAATAAAACTTGTTTATTTTCCAAAATTTCCAACCAAACCCTAATTGAAAAAAATCCAACTAACAACTTTAATTCAATTATAATTTCAACCTTGTGAAAGTAATGCCAACTTTTGCTTTCATTTTGCTGTTTTGAAAATATTGAATAATCTAAAACCCTCCTAGTTTTATTTTTCCTTCTCTCCTCTCATCTTTTACAAAAAAAAATAATAACAAGGAAAAAATAAATAAAAAGAAAGCAAAGCAGGGAGAGAGAGAAAAGGTGTCTAACCCTAAGCCCAGCCCACTCCCTCCTCTTCTTTCTCCCCCCAGGCCCACTCCCTTTTTCTTCTGGCCCAACCCTCCTTTCTGTCGTCTTCTCCCTCACGTCGCTGTCCTCTGTACGAACGCACCCTTCACCCTCCGATCGCCTCCCCCCCCGTGGATGCTCGCCGTACCGCGCTCAACCCCCCCTTAAAACCTTCCCCGTTGCCCTAAGCACCTCTCTCCTCCCTCAGCGCGCCGTCGCCTCCCCCTCTCTGCAACGATTTCTTCTCTGAACCCCGTCGCCACCTCTCTGCAAAAGTCCGGCGATCGTCGCTTTCGCTACCTCGAGGCGTGAGCTAGCGCGGGGAACGGAAGCACCACTACTCCAGCGACGCCCTCGACCTCTCGTCACCCCCGGAGACCTGCCGGATGCGCGCCGCCATCTCTGTCTCTGCCGCCGGCGAAGGTTCTCTGAACCACTGCATCGCCGTCAGAGAACGCCGATCCCCGGCGCCACGGCCATCCTCGGGCTGCACCAACCACGGGGATGGAACCGTGACGGTTCCCCCTCGCCTCTCGCTTCGTCGCCGCTTGCTGGGAGCGGCCTGGACGGCCGCGCCATCGCCGGAGTTCCCCTCCGTTTCTGAACGACGACAGCGACGAACAGCAGGTATCCGCCTCTCTCCTGCCCTCCTCTCCCCTCATGTCCGCCTCCACACGCACGAGCACCGGCCCGCACGAACCACGCCGGTCGGCGCCACCGCGCGCAGCGGCCGTGCGCAGCCCGCCGGCGTGAGACGAGCGCTACGCCTCCGATCCCCTCCCTGTACCCCGTCTGCTTCCTGTATCTGCACGGGATTCAGTTAAGGTTCAGTAACAACCCCGCAAGTGCACCTCAAACCCCACCCTGTCCCTGTACTGTCAACAACAGCGACCGCACCGCACTGGTGCTGTGCCATCCGCGCGCTGCATCGATCGCGGGTTCGAGCCCCCGCAAACACACCCCTTTTTTGGTTCATTTTTTCTTCCTCAGCACTCGGTCCCACCCGTCGGTGACTGATCCTGCCACGCGGGCGCGCAGCGCCGCGCTGGCCCCTCTGGCCCACGCAGCAGGGACAGTGGGTAGAGAGCCACTCGGTGCAAAATGTTTCTGCGAAATTCCAACATTTTCCAAATTCCTTTTAATAAACAGATTTGAAACAAAACTTTGAAATTCAATAACTTCTATTCTGTAATTCATATAAACACAAACTTTATATCTATTCTGATCCAAATTTTATAATCTTTCCAAATATCCAACTTGTGTTCTGTTTTGAACTTTCAAATTACAATTCAAATTCAAATTTAAATCATTTCACTTGTATTTGCTAAATTCAATAACTATTTCATCCTTAATCCAATAAATGCAAATAAAATATGTTTTCAATACCATTTTAAATAAGCTATTCAAATATAATTTTTGTTTTCTGTTTTGAATAATTAAAATTGCCTAAACAATTTAAAACTTGTTTAATTCAATTAAAAATTGTTTAAAATTGTTTAATTCATAATTAAATAATCCAAAGTCCAATTTCAGAATGTGAAACATGTAATCCAACTAAAATTTGATGTTCTTTTCAAATATCAACTTTGCCTTTTGTTTTGAGCACTTTAACTTGTTGATAACAACCACTACTTGCTTAACACCATTAAGTAACAATAACTTCCAAACTTATTAATGTTTTCTAAACTTGTTAACCATCCTTCCAATTGCATTTAATATTGTTATCTTCTTGTTCTTCATCATGCATGCATCATTATAACTCACTTACACATGATGCTTAGTGTTAGAACAACTAATTCAACTATAAGGCATGGGTTTGCCATATGCAATCTTTGCATATGGAATCCATTTAAACTTGTGTATCATATCCACTAGCTTACATTGGTGCATCTATTAAACATGACATGCATCCATACCTTGATCATGCTGGATCTTTTGCCGTAGTAGTAATTGTTGCATTCCGGTGTTTGTTCGAGGTTCGTTGCTTCTTCCCGGATAGGACGTTGAGATGATGTGAGCAACGACAAGTTCTGCTACCTTGCGGGATCTCAGGCAAGTATACTCACTTGCATGCCATATGGCTGCCTTTCATCACCTGTTACCGATTCTTTCCGTTGATTCTTTTCTGCTAGCCTTAGTGGTAGTTGTTTCTGTTACGAACCTATCACATGAATCCTTTAATCCTGATATTGCCTCACCTCCACTCCTATAGCCTTTGCTTGAGCCTGTGTCTTACTATCTTGCTTAGGTTGTTTTGCTCGAGTCTGTTACCTGTTACTTTCCGTTATTATTCCATTATGTTCTGGGGGCTCGTTGTTTAATCAATCCATCATGCTAATGTTACTACTAATAATAAATTTGATGATAAGGCACCGGCAGGAGGCCCTTTGTGGTTTTGAGGCCTGCTAGTGTCGACCCTAATAGGAAAAGGGTCTTGTCTACTGATCCATGATGAGCGCACTACCCGCATTTGGGGAGTATGGGCTCCCCCTCAGTTTGACCCGATTCGCATCTCGTCCAAATCGCCTCATTTAGTTCGGGTTTTCCATTTGCTGCATGCATGATCTTGCGAGCCCTTGGTACCCGGGTGGAACTTTCGTAGTCGGCATATAGGGGGACACGGTCTTAGAGTGCTATGAGGGTCCATTTTCTTCTGGGCTCGAGTAGCCGTGCGCCCAAGGTGCTTTGGGCTTGATGCGAAGAAAGGTTGGATTGTGTTGAGTGCCCCGCTTGGTGGAGTGGCCGCTCCATCTGGCGGGATATTCATGAGTGTCGGTTACTATGGTGCAACCCTGCAGGGATAATCTTCTCGAGAAGCCGTGTTTTCCGCGGTTATGGATTACTTGGTGAAAGTACTGGCTAACAAGTACTCAGGACAACTTCAACATAATGATCAATCATGTTTCACCCAATGATTAATAACTTGACTAGTAATAGGTTATTCACACAATAACTTGACTCACCTTTAATACTACGGTGTGAGTTATCCTCGGGTTGCTTCTTCGGATAAGGGGCGAGATCCAGGATGGGTTTGTTTGAAGTTATCTTTCAGTTGGTTACTATCACTCGACCTTATCCCCTTTCTGATAGTTGGAAGTAATAGAATCTCTGTAGTTGGTTAGTGCAGCCCGCTGTCGCTTATTTGCCATAATCCCTTCCTTTCCGTTGATCCTAAAGTATTTGTATCTTGTGATGACTGGCTACGCCGGTAACTTGTGAGTATGGGTTTTATCCCCCTTGCCAGTACTTAACCGTACTGACCCACGAATCTCTTTCGTGGCTGCAAATTCCAACTTGCAGTCAACAGGTTTGAAGTCTGACGACGTTAGCTTGGGAATCCCTCCGGCTTGGCCTGGGCAGGGATTGGACGCCTTCGGTTATCTTCAGGACTCTTAGTCCAATTTGGATCTTGTCCGTAGACGGACGTTTGTTTCTTCCGCTGTTATTTTGGATCTTTGTATTGTATCAGTTGTAAACCCTGGCTCGTTTGAGTCATCTTGTATCTATCTGTTTCTGTTGTAATTGTGGATTATTCGTGAACTATTGTAATGTTATCATAAATGGCAACCTGGAATCGGTTATTATGCGGATTTGGCGGGAATGCTGAAATCTGCATAGTGCCCGATCTCGGGGCGTCACAAATGGTATCAGAGCCTTGGTTCCGATTCCCGATATTGTTTCGATACGAATGGTTATCGAAGCAACGGGTCCGCAAAGCCTGTAGGTTAACCTCGCTAACGGTCGTTGTTCCTAGAGTGTCAAAAACTATTTCTGCTAAACTATTTTGGAAAACATCTCAATAGGATTCTTGTTTTCTCCTTATCCCTATTCTATTTCCCCTCTCATCTTATTTGTTTTGGAGTCTGCTCTCGTACTCAATCTTTCAAAGTGTTAGGATCCTACGTGGGTGGACGTCTTCTGAGCCCTTAACCTAATAGGTTCGATCATCGGAAGAGTCCTGGTGGAAGAACATCGTCGTCACTCTGAGCAAGAAACCCTTGTTAGTGGTGTCGAGAAACCCTTGTTAGTGGTGTCGAGGAGATCAACTGGAAGCACGAAGAATCGATAGTCGAACTTCTTTCCCCTCCCAGGTTAGCAGGTGGATTGCGAGGGCGCAATCCCTTGTTAGTGGTGTCGTCTGTAACACCTGGGGTGTTACCTGTTTGTTTTCTTTTGCTTGCATCATCTGCACCCCATAAGCATTGCATCATGTTTTCCAAACCAATCAAAACTTCAAAACAATTTAAGTTGTTCAAAACCCTAATGGTAAATTTCCAATTCAACTTAAATTTCAACTCATTTCAATCATAAAGGGGCATGATCAAATGGTGGTTTAAAAAGCAAATTCTTGCCAACTATTAAATTCACTGATGATTGCAAAATTGCTTGAGATTAATAAATAAAACTTGTTTATTTTCCAAAATTTCCAACCAAACCCTAATTGAAAAAAATCCAACTAACAACTTTAATTCAATTATAATTTCAACCTTGTGAAAGTAATGCCAACTTTTGCTTTCATTTTGCTGTTTTGAAAATATTGAATAATCTAAAACCCTCCTAGTTTTATTTTTCCTTCTCTCCTCTCATCTTTTACAAAAAAAAAAATAATAACAAGGAAAAAATAAATAAAAAGAAAGCAAAGCAGGGAGAGAGAGAAAAGGTGTCTAACCCTAAGCCCAGCCCACTCCCTTCTCTTCTTTCTCCCCCCAGGCCCACTCCCTTTTTCTTCTGGCCCAACCCTCCTTTCTGTCGTCTTCTCCCTCACGTCGCTGTCCTCTGTACGAACGCACCCTTCACCCTCCGATCGCCTCCCCCCCCGTGGATGCTCGCCGTACCGCGCTCAACCCCCCCTTAAAACCTTCCCCGTTGCCCTAAGCACCTCTCTCCTCCCTCAGCGCGCCGTCGCCTCCCCCTCTCTGCAACGATTTCTTCTCTGAACCCCGTCGCCACCTCTCTGCAAAAGTCCGGCGATCGTCGCTTTCGCTACCTCGAGGCGTGAGCTAGCGCGGGGAACGGAAGCACCACTACTCCAGCGACGCCCTCGACCTCTCGTCACCCCCGGAGACCTGCCGGATGCGCGCCGCCATCTCTGTCTCTACCGCCGGCGAAGGTTCTCTGAACCACTGCATCGCCGTCAGAGAACGCCGATCCCCGGCGCCACGGCCATCCTCGGGCTGCACCAACCACGGGGATGGAACCGTGACGGTTCCCCCTCGCCTCTCGCTTCGTCGCCGCTTGCTGGGAGCGGCCTGGACGGCCGCGCCATCGCCGGAGTTCCCCTCCGTTTCTGAACGACGACAGCGACGAACAGCAGGTATCCGCCTCTCTCCTGCCTTCCTCTCCCCTCATGTCCGCCTCCACACGCACGAGCACCGGCCCGCACGAACCACGCCGGTCGGCGCCACCGCGCGCAGCGGCCGTGCGCAGCCCGCCGGCGTGAGACGAGCGCTACGCCTCCGATCCCCTCCCTGTACCCCGTCTGCTTCCTGTATCTGCACGGGATTCAGTTAAGGTTCAGTAACAACCCCGCAAGTGCACCTCAAACCCCACCCTGTCCCTGTACTGTCAACAACAGCGACCGCACCGCACTGGTGCTGTGCCATCCGCGCGCTGCATCGATCGCGGGTTCGAGCCCCCGCAAACACACCCCTTTTTTGGTTCATTTTTTCTTCCTCAGCACTCGGTCCCACCCGTCGGTGACTGATCCTGCCACGCGGGCGCGCAGCGCCGCGCTGGCCCCTCTGGCCCACGCAGCAGGGACAGTGGGTAGAGAGCCACTCGGTGCAAAATGTTTCTGCGAAATTCCAACATTTTCCAAATTCCTTTTAATAAACAGATTTGAAACAAAACTTTGAAATTCAATAACTTCTATTCTGTAATTCATATAAACACAAACTTTATATCTATTCTGATCCAAATTTTATAATCTTTCCAAATATCCAACTTGTGTTCTGTTTTGAACTTTCAAATTACAATTCAAATTCAAATTTAAATCATTTCACTTGTATTTGCTAAATTCAATAACTATTTCATCCTTAATCCAATAAATGCAAATAAAATATGTTTTCAATACCATTTTAAATAAGCTATTCAAATATAATTTTTGTTTTCTGTTTTGAATAATTAAAATTGCCTAAACAATTTAAAACTTGTTTAATTCAATTAAAAATTGTTTAAAATTGTTTAATTCATAATTAAATAATCCAAAGTCCAATTTCAGAATGTGAAACATGTAATCCAACTAAAATTTGATGTTCTTTTCAAATATCAACTTTGCCTTTTGTTTTGAGCACTTTAACTTGTTGATAACAACCACTACTTGCTTAACACCATTAAGTAACAATAACTTCCAAACTTATTAATGTTTTCTAAACTTGTTAACCATCCTTCCAATTGCATTTAATATTGTTATCTTCTTGTTCTTCATCATGCATGCATCATTCTAACTCACTTACACATGATGCTTAGTGTTAGAACAACTAATTCAACTATAAGGCATGGGTTTGCCATATGCAATCTTTGCATATGGAATCCATTTAAACTTGTGTATCATATCCACTAGCTTACATTGGTGCATCTATTAAACATGACATGCATCCATACCTTGATCATGCTGGATCTTTTGCCGTAGTAGTAATTGTTGCATTCCGGTGTTTGTTCGAGGTTCGTTGCTTCTTCCCGGATAGGACGTTGAGATGATGTGAGCAACGACAAGTTCTGCTACCTTGCGGGATCTCAGGCAAGTATACTCACTTGCATGCCATATGGCTGCCTTTCATCACCTGTTACCGATTCTTTCCGTTGATTCTTTTCTGCTAGCCTTAGTGGTAGTTGTTTCTGTTACGAACCTATCACATGAATCCTTTAATCCTGATATTGCCTCACCTCCACTCCTATAGCCTTTGCTTGAGCCTGTGTCTTACTATCTTGCTTAGGTTGTTTTGCTCGAGTCTGTTACCTGTTACTTTCCGTTATTATTCCATTATGTTCTGGGGGCTCGTTGTTTAATCAATCCATCATGCTAATGTTACTACTAATAATAAATTTGATGATAAGGCACCGGCAGGAGGCCCTTTGTGGTTTTGAGGCCTGCTAGTGTCGACCCTAATAGGAAAAGGGTCTTGTCTACTGATCCATGATGAGCGCACTACCCGCATTTGGGGAGTATGGGCTCCCCCTCAGTTTGACCCGATTCGCATCTCGTCCAAATCGCCTCATTTAGTTCGGGTTTTCCATTTGCTGCATGCATGATCTTGCGAGCCCTTGGTACCCGGGTGGAACTTTCGTAGTCGGCATATAGGGGGACACGGTCTTAGAGTGCTATGAGGGTCCATTTTCTTCTGGGCTCGAGTAGCCGTGCGCCCAAGGTGCTTTGGGCTTGATGCGAAGAAAGGTTGGATTGTGTTGAGTGCCCCGCTTGGTGGAGTGGCCGCTCCATCTGGCGGGATATTCATGAGTGTCGGTTACTATGGTGCAACCCTGCAGGGATAATCTTCTCGAGAAGCCGTGTTTTCCGCGGTTATGGATTACTTGGTGAAAGTACTGGCTAACAAGTACTCAGGACAACTTCAACATAATGATCAATCATGTTTCACCCAATGATTAATAACTTGACTAGTAATAGGTTATTCACACAATAACTTGACTCACCTTTAATACTACGGTGTGAGTTATCCTCGGGTTGCTTCTTCGGATAAGGGGCGAGATCCAGGATGGGTTTGTTTGAAGTTATCTTTCAGTTGGTTACTATCACTCGACCTTATCCCCTTTCTGATAGTTGGAAGTAATAGAATCTCTGTAGTTGGTTAGTGCAGCCCGCTGTCGCTTATTTGCCATAATCCCTTCCTTTCCGTTGATCCTAAAGTATTTGTATCTTGTGATGACTGGCTACGCCGGTAACTTGTGAGTATGGGTTTTATCCCCCTTGCCAGTACTTAACCGTACTGACCCACGAATCTCTTTCGTGGCTGCAAATTCCAACTTGCAGTCAACAGGTTTGAAGTCTGACGACGTTAGCTTGGGAATCCCTCCGGCTTGGCCTGGGCAGGGATTGGACGCCTTCGGTTATCTTCAGGACTCTTAGTCCAATTTGGATCTTGTCCGTAGACGGACGTTTGTTTCTTCCGCTGTTATTTTGGATCTTTGTATTGTATCAGTTGTAAACCCTGGCTCGTTTGAGTCATCTTGTATCTATCTGTTTCTGTTGTAATTGTGGATTATTCGTGAACTATTGTAATGTTATCATAAATGGCAACCTGGAATCGGTTATTATGCGGATTTGGCGGGAATGCTGAAATCTGCATAGTGCCCGATCTCGGGGCGTCACATCCGAGTCAGGGGCAAAGGCATTAAAAGTCTCGGAGATATCAAGCTGACCCTCCGAGTAACCAGGCAACTTCTTTTCGCCGGGTGGGGAGGTGTCCTGGCAGTAGAAGTACGAGAGCTGCCAGTGCTTTACGTGGGAGTTGAGGGTGAGAGGAGGCATCAGGGAATTCTTGCGGCGTTGGATAGAAACCCCGCCGCAAGTAAGAAGTGCGCCGTCGCCGCTTTCGCGGCACGGTTTGCACTGAAAGAGTTCAACAAAGAGAGCCAGACTTGGCGAAGTGCACAAGTAAGACTCGGAAAGAACAATAAAATGAGAGATGTTTAAAACGGAGTTGGGTCCTATGTCGAAAATGCGGAGGTTGTAGTGACTTAAGACGTCGCGAAAGAAAGGATGACCCGGAGGCCGGAAGCCCCGGGTCACATGTTCAACAAAACAGATTACCTCGTTTTCTGCCGGAGAAGGCCGGGTTTCATTACCCGGTACTCTCCAGTGGATAGCTTCCTGAGGGGGAAGGACCCCTAGCTCAACCAGTTCCTCCAGCTTGGCCTTGGTGACGGAGGATTTCCCCCAGTTGGCGGAGATGGAGTTCGTGGATTTGGCCTTAGCCGGTTGTTTTCCCTGTCTCTTGGGTGCCATGGGGTTAACCTGATAAAGTGTCAAAGGAAAAGATGTGAGAAGCGAAAACTCGGAAGCTGACAGGCGAGCAAGTATCGATAAGTTAAGCATGATCCGGGTATTGTTTTGTTAGGTCAGGTATGAGCTGTCCGGGTATCGCATATCATTACAAAAGCTGTGGAATTTCATGCGTAGATAAGTGTTTGGGGAGGGTAAAAGGATGCCCGCACGTCTATTATCAGCAAGTGAGCCGAAGAGGTAAGATTTTCCGGGTGATAACAACAAAGACGGAAATTTTAGGCGACCCGAGCCCAGATTGGGAATCTTATTTCTAAATTTGTGGCCAAGTTAATGACCACGAGCAGTAGGAGAGTAAACTAAGCTACGCATCTTATCTATTGGGACAGCTAGGATGCGCGCTAGTGATTTAATTCGGCATGGCCCGAGAAATCGCGAACGGCTAGATTTAGATCTAATTTGAAGGAAAACTAAGAAATTGCAAGGATACGTTGGGGGATATAGGGGACTTACCGGAGGAGATTGAAGTGAGGCTTTGCGGACACAGATGGCGCAAGATTGGTGTCCTTTCGCGATTCTTGGCGGACAAATCGGAGGTTTGGAGGCGGATCTGGGCGCCGGAGTGAATCGCGCGGTGGCGGAGCGCAAACGGCGGCGGATGGATTCCGGCGATGCGCGTAAGTCTTCCGTGGTGGTGCTCCGTGAGCTCGAGCTTGAAAGGAAGAAGAATGGGAGAAATGAGCCGTGGGGGCTGAGGTTATTCCCAAGGGCTTATTTATAACGGCTCGGGTGGAAAAACTTAACCTAACGGACGGAACCCGGGAAATGCGGGGTAATGGCAGCCTATTTTGAAATTCGATGGATGTGTTCAGGAGAAAAAGAAGGGGAAACTTCCTTCCTGGTATCAGGGTTAATTATCGAGAAAAGTGTGAAATCATGGGGTTCTTTTATTAAGAACCAGACTTGGAAAATTAGGGAAAGCCCTTGAATAAGAGTCGGGTCATTGCATGGTCATCGTGGAGTTGGCCCTGACCATCATCAAAGTGTGGTGATTCGGCCTTCATACGCTTGCGTGTTTGGTATTTTTTCAGGGAATAGCCAGCGCTTCAAGGAATAACCTCGGAAGCCCAAGCTATTCTGGGGACTACTGATGGGGGGATAGTAACCCGGTAGACCAACTCCAAGGTGTAACCCGGCCCAAACGACAGTTGGATAAGATCCGGCTAAGGGTGAAGGAAACTTCTGGAAGGCCCAAGATTTGCAGGCCTCGCAACCCGGATTGTGGGTTGCGGTAAGGAAAGTTAGGGTTTGCAGGTAGAAGTTCGAGTAGGACTCAATACGTACCTTGGAGGCTAAGCCAGGTGGAGGGACGGTGCTTTATAAACCGGCCCCTAGGTTTAGTTCGAGAGAGATCCAAGTCATAGTTGTATCACCAATTATTGAGTATCCAGTATAGTTCATATTCGAGATCCGGCGAGTTGCTTTCCGGTTCTTAGATCGCTTTTCGCCATGTGTTTGGTGTGGCAGTTAAGCTCCAAAAAAAGGAAAGAAAAAGGCCTCTAACAGGGAGGCGATCGACAAGGCGATCCAGAGTTTGATCATCGCCGACGCCATGCTACTGCGATGCCGACCCCATGGCACCTCGGCAACGCGAAGAGGGGCAGCCGCCGCCCGTTTACAGTGAGTTTGTTCATCCTTGAGCATCGTATTTACACCGTCTCCGACTCCGGCGTGTATCTTCTTGTTCTGGCACCCTGCCGGGACCGGAATTCGAGGCGGATTGTCACCATTGTCGTCGCCATCACCTTTCCATCAGCCCTTCATGATTCCTTCTTTGATGTGTGAGTAATTCCTTGCTATAGGCAGAGGGGATGGTAGGGACTCGATGAGGTTTATTATGTAATAGATCACGAAAGTGTTAGGGCTTGATACCTAGTATCCACTATAGTTGTGTATTGTCGCTGTTGCAACCTTGAGTGCTTAATGCTTGTCACTGGGGCTTGAGTACCATGTTTTAAGATATGAAAAATGTTATGTTTTCATGAATATAATTGTTGTTTTGGATCATATCTACTGTTTGTATACACTTATTATTGTCCAGAACCTGAAACCCCAAGATGACATGGTTGGGATATTGGAGGGTAGAGACTCTAGTTCAAGGATTACATGTTTCCACCATATGTTAATGATTTGCTCCGTTGCTTGGTAGAACAAGTACATTAATTACCATTAGTTCCTTTTTGGACCCGCGGCAATGGGATGGTAGGATAAAATATGTCATGCAAGTTCTTATTGCAAGCACGTACGTCAATTCTCGGGAAACATGTCTATGATAGTTTGTGACTTGGATACTCTCTTATATATTTGTGCTGCCCTTTGTTATCTCTACTACATGGTTAATCTCATTCATGCAACACATGTACATCCATCCCTATGCCTACGGTGTTTTTAGCACTGCTACTTATTCCGTTTATATTCGTTGTTACTATTGCTACTACTGCTACTATTAAACTACTTTTGTTGCTATATCATTGTTACTACTAATAAATTGTGTAAAGCAAGATACTTTTCAGGTGCAATTGAATTACCAACTAAATTGTTAATGATTATAAATATTCTTTGACTCCCCTTGTGTCAAATCAATAAATTGGGATATATTTACCCTCGAAGACTGTTGCGATCCCCTACACTTGTGGATCATCAAGAAGACACGTTTCTCCTTAATACAATGTGTTTAAAACACATGGAGTAAAAGATGAAAAATTACTACCAATAAACTAATTGGTTTTATGCAAAACTTTTTAATCAATTATGCTTCATGCTTGAGAAAAATTGATTACTAGGAACTCATCATTAAAATAACTCCAAGTTAATTAATGCCATACTCCCAACTTAAACAAACAAACAAAATAATTTTCTTTAGTGGGTCTGAGAAATATTTCGTTTTCACGCTATCACTTTACCGCACAAAGACATTTGGCAATTATAACATTGCTTAAAATCCTTGTCTTCACAAATATTTTATCAGGATAATTTTGAATATCTCAAAATTCATCATGAGTAATTATTGACTTAGAAAATATTCTTTGTCAATTCATGTTATAATTATGTTAAGTCCTTTTCTACTTCAATCAAATTTATTTGATCTTAGTTTTTGATTCAAAGTTTTCCTCCCACTGAGTTTTATGAAATACTGAAACTTCAATTATTTCATCTATTCCACTTATAGCTCATGATAAACATCCTAATCTCGTGATAAACTTATAGCTCGTGAAGCAACATTTTCAACGCAATCCAATAATGAGTGAGGGTTAGTGGCAATGGTCTTGGAGGTGCTGAAGTGGCTTTTCCCATGAGACATGTAGGTTAGATAGACACGTTCTCATTGGGGGATTCAAATAGAGAGACCGATGAAGAGGAAGAGGTAGCTATGGAGACATGGGACACACATACAACTTCATCTTCTCCTTCATCTTTGTATATGTATGTTTCCAATATGGCGCCTTCTTGAACATATAGAGCCCTTGGGACTCTTCTAGCAATTTTTTTATTTTGAGGAGCTTTGGTCTTGTCCTTGCGAACAAACTTGCCTTCATTTTCTTCTCTTGGTTCAGAATGACACTCTTTGACAAAGTTATTTGCACTTCCACAATTATAGCATGTTATTGGCTGCTACCCTTCTTCTTATAGTTCTTGTTCCTTAGGGGTCTTGGATAACCGGTCTTATGAGCTTCCCATCTCTTTCAATAACTATGCATGGAAAGAGCAATGCACTTGTGAGCACCTTTGTATGTGTCCTCACAGTCCTCATCATCATCATAGTCCTCAAACTCTTCAACTCAAGCAACCGTTTTTTACTTCAAAGCTAGGTTGGGAGACTTTCCCATTCCTCTTCAGCGGGAAAGAGCATCATCCGCACTCTTGTGAGATAGAGATATAGAAATGAACTCACTAATAATACCAATAGAGTTGAGGGGATTGTAGTCTGATCTTGTCTGGATGCTAGTGGAGAGGTTCTTATCGAAAGGCGTGGTTGCCTTGATAAACTTCCTCTTGATCCACTCATCGGTAATCTCCTGTTTTCCAAAGTCCCTCAATTGATTGGCAAGGGTAACGATTCTTCTGCATAGCTCTTTGGGAGTCTCATCATCTTGCACGAAAAGGTTTTCGGCCTTTTCTAGAGCAACAACATACTTGGAAGATTGGATGATTTCATTGCCTTTGAACAAGGTGTCAAGGCTATCACAATCCTCCTTGGCGGTATTGCATCCTCGGATGTGAATGATATGCTCCCATGGGAGAGCCTTTTGAATGATGTTGAGAGCGGTCTTGTTGAGTTGAGATTCAATGTCCTCTCTTGGATTCAAGTTTCTTGCATTATGAGGATGGAATCCATGAACCACACTTCTGCGGAAGGCGGTGCACGAGTCGGAAACATGAGACTCCATTTTAAACTTCCAAGAAGAAAATTCATTGGTGTTAAGCATGGGAGGAAGTCCAACATTTAAAATGTGTGGCATTGAAACAATAGGGTGGATAGAGTCATTTGGGAGTTTATGGAACTCTTGATCTATTCCTCGAACTATTAACCAAATGTGAAATGGAGCCCTCGGACTTCTCCCCAACCTTAGCCTTTTTCGCAGCTTTCGCCTTGGCTTTGGCAATGCTAGCTCCCAATTCGGCAATGTCCGTAAGAGATTCATCTTCCAAACTTACGTCATCGGAAGCATTGGGAGATTCCTTCGACCCCTTAGGTTTACCCATCATGTCCTCCAACATCTTCTTTATGCTGGAAACCTTCGAACCAACACTAGAGCTAACTTTGGATAACCCGGTTTGGATGGTTCCAGCCGTTTCTTGTAGGTTAGCTATAGTGTCGGGCATTTTGGAGACTTCCTCCTTAGAAGACTCGGGGTCATCTACGTTGACCATAATACTATTAGGCAGTTAAGCCTTAGATAAAATTCGAGGCTCTGATACCAATCGAAAGTACAGTATGGTCAATTAGAAGGGGGGTGAATAGGTGACTAACAATTTTTCTTATTTTTGTTTATAGATTGGGCTAAGCAAGTAAACACAAGGTTATCTAGATGTGCAACTAGGTGAACAACCTATCTGATACAATACAAAGTAAGCAATAAAATAAATATAAAGCACAATATAAATCATAAGTGTAAACAAGGAGACACGGATATGTTTCCCGTATTTCCTTTCCAATGGAAGTACTTCTACGTTGGAGAGGTGTGGAGCCACCTAGGCACTCCAATAGCACGGATGTGCACACCTTATTCTCCTTGATTTTCTTCGGTGAGGGAGATTCTCGTTTACACTATGAGGTCGACTTGAAGGCGTTGACCAAACCTTTACACAAGGCTATTCCACAAGATAGTTGGAGGCTCTCAATGATCAAAAGCTTCTTACAACAAGGTAGAAGCTCTAAGCACTAGGGTTTCTCTAGGGTTACAAGGCACCCAAGATATTTCGATATCCAGAAGGGAAATCGAGGGGGAAATTATTTTGGCTCGATGAAGATGTAGATCTAGGGCGTCTCTACCAAATTCTTGAAGGGCATCAAGTCTGAGTGGTTGAGGAGGGAGATCTAGGCATTAGTGGCTTTGCATTCATGGAGGAGATAGAGTGAAGGACGAGCAGCTCATCCCAAGGAAGGGGATGAATATTTATACTCCCTCTCAAGACCTATCCATTGTAGCATAGAGGAGGCCGGAAGTTCCGGGCCAGTCAAGGCTGAAAGTTTTCGGGGGGCAGAAGTTTCTAGGTTGACTTGGAAACTTATGGAAAATATTACGGACCCCCATCCAAGAGCAGCGCCTTCTTGACTTAGTCAAAAAACGAGGGGCCAGAAGTTACTGGGATGGATGGAAACTGCCGGGCCAAATATCCGGACACCCATGTGAGAGCGAAACCGCCAGGGACTTAGCAAATTTTGCCAAGACTGGAAGTTTTCGGGCTCCAAACCTCGGAAATTCCAGTCCAGGGACTGCAATAGCACCAGACCAAATTTATTGGGAAACCCTTCTTCTTCGATCTTTTCATTAGTGGAGTTTGTTAACCATCTTGGTGCCATCAAGGGGACTAGTTGAAACACTTAAGCATAAGGTTAGAAAATAATGTGTTGTCATTATCAACAAAACCTAAAGATGCACTTTCAGCCAGTTTTTGGGCAATACCGGATAATACCCTAATTCGGCATATTCCCGACAGTAGCCCCCACAAAGAGTTAAGAATTATAGCCTCCGTCATTTATTAATTCGTCAAACAAGGAAAATACGGCCTCACTCTTAAATCTTTTCTCCAAATATATCATGTCGGATCCATCTTTCACATAACCCGGAATAACTTTCGCAATCTTTGTTGAGAAGGAACTTCTTTGACCATGGTCAAAGTGATGAAATCAAATGATTCTTTCTTACATCACGACCGTTTAAACACAGACAAAATCTGGAAAGATGAATGATCACGAGTATTCGTGTGGGAACCGGGGAGACAGAGTAATAAATGTGTTGGTACACGGTTACCGGAATTAACGCCAGACACGTGGCATGCATCCAAAGGCTAAAATAGTCATTGCACAGATATCCTCGCACAACTATAAATATCCATGTGTCACAACCTCTTGTCCGTTTGTCGATTAGTCATCTCTACAAGTCCCTCGGATGATCCGTTAGGGTTTTGATTAAGAGAACGGATAGGCGCTGGTGACAATCGTCGGCTAACAGGGGCACGATTTACCCAGGTTCGGGGCCCTCGTATAGGTAAAACCCTTACTCCTTCTCTTGTGATTTGTATTACGAGTAGATCGATTACAATGGTGGGTGCCTAAGTCGAGAGATTGATCTCGAGTGGCTATGGTGGTGAAAAGTGGATTGGGCTTCCCCTCCCTGTGGTTCTCCCAGCGCTTTATAGATAGTTGGGTCTCAAACCGTACCGGGGGGTTACAAACCCTCGCTCTAGGTCAGTAGGAGTTTTCCTTCTTGACCCCAAGTCTTGTGGGTGGGCCTCTACTGGGCCTTCTAGAATAGGGGGCATCTCCTTGCTTTGGGACTTGGACTGGGTAGGTTCACCCGATAGGTCCAGGAGTCATCCCCACGTCAAAGTGAAGGGAATATGCCCAAGAGGCAATAATAAAGTGGTTATTATCTTATTCCTTGTTTATGATACATGTTTATTTCTCATGCTAGAATTGTATTAACCTGAAACGTTGATACATGTGTATTTAATAAACAAACAATGGTTCCTAGTAAAGCCTCTCTTTTAACTAGCTCGTTGATTAACAGATGATCAAGGTTTCCCGATCATGAACATTGGATGTTGTTAATGACGGGGTCATGTCATTAGAAGAATGATGTGATGAACATAGACCCAAAGTGAATATAGAAATGCAATCAATTCATTAAGTTACATTGTTATATCACACATACGAAGTAACACTAATCCTTATACCATGAGATCATGTCAATCACTAACACCGAAAGAGTGCTTTGATGTCATCAAACGTCACACCGTAACAGGGTGACTATAAAGGTGGTGTTGGGTGTTCGGAAAGTATTAGTTGAGGCTCATGGATCAAGAGTGGTATTTGTCCATCCAAATGACGGAGAGATATACTCTGGGCCCTCTCCGTGATATCACATCGACACCGCTTGCAAGCACGTGACTAGGTCACAAGGATGTCATATCACGGAACGAGAAAAGAGTACTTGTCGGTAACGAGATTGAACAAGGTATGGTTGATGCCAATGATCGGATCTTGGATAAGTAAAATATCGCGAGACAAAGGAAATTAGTTATGACGTTTATGGTTCACACGATCACTAGATTCATCGTTGAATGTGTAGGAGTCATTACGGATCTCCAGGTCCCGCTGTTGACTATTGATCGGAGAGGTGTCTCGATCATGTCTACATTATTCACGAACCGTAGGGTCACACACTTAAGGTTTGATGACGCGATTGAGTGGATACGGAATATCAGAGAAAAGTTTGGACAACACCGGAATTGTTTCGGGGAATATTGAAATAGTCACCTAAATTGTTTCAGGGAATATTGAAATAGTTCAAGGTGGTATATATTAATGTTTGATTAACAAATAATTCAAGGGGGTAAGTGTTAATGTTTGTTAATAGGATTAAAAAATATTAAAATAAAGAAAAAATTGTTTTATTTATTTATTAAAGAAAACCCTTGGAATTTTGAGTGGGAATTGATGAAAGAATGAGTGGGTTGAGTGGAGACTCCACCCACATGATGAGTGGAGAGGTGGAGGCACCAAAATTTCGTGGCTGCCTCCCCTTCTATAAATAGAGGGCATGAGATCCCTCTCCCTCACACACTTGGTGTCATCTCCATCTTCATCCTCCCACTGATCCACCTCATGTTCATGCGCTTGGTGAAGCCCTGAACGAATTTTTCTCCACCACACCACGCCGTCGTGCTGCTGGTTTCCGAGGGATCCTCTACTTCTGCTGCCCCGCTGGATCGAGGGAACGGAGGTCGTCATCAAGCTGTACGTGTGACCGAGTGCGGAAGTGCTGCCGGATTGCAGCGCTCATCTTAGCGATCTTGAGACCGATGTGAGTACGACTACATCACCAACGAGATTTGATCTCGTAACGCTTTGTCTCTTCGAGGGTATGTTCTTCTTAAGACTCTCTCTATGCATGTTTCTTTCATTTCCTAGATTAGATCTTGGACTATCGGGTGTCTCTCGCGTAGGGAAAATTTTGTTTTCTATGAAACGATCCCTTCAGTGGTATCAGAGCCGGATCTATGCAGAGATTATTTTTACGGGTAGAACACATAGGTGTATGTGGGCGTTGATGATCATGTTATTGCCTCCTTGAGTATTTTATGATCTTAGTGGCATAGTTGGATGAAGCTGCCCTAGACTAAGTTTACGTGTACTATGTACGCGAGAATTGTCTCACTTGTGGCTGAGGGGGTGTCCGTTTCTCCAACTATAGTTAAGATCTAATCTACGAAGGGTTGTTAAAAATGTGTTTATCAACGTTGTGGTTGATGTTCGTAGGTATGAACGGTTCTATCCTCGAAAGCCCTAAGCCACGTAAAATATGCAAAAATAAATTAGAGGCGTCTAACTAGTTTTTGCTCGGCATGTGATGTGATATGATCAATATTACAAATTTGATTATGAGATGATATCTTTTGTAAATTATTGATATACTGGAAGGTATCCATATGGTTGTCTTATTATTGATGGACAATCAAGATGGAGGTTCCATGGAACTTGGTACCACGCCGGTGGAATGATGGAGATCATACCATGATGCATATGATAGAGATAAAGTGCAAGAAGGGCCATATCATATCACATTATCCTTACATGTGATGTTAATCCTTTTTATGCATCTTATTTTGCTTAGATAGCGACGGTAGCATTATAAGATGATCCCTCTCACTTAATATCAAGATAATAATGTGTTCTTCCTTAGTATGCACTGTTAAGAAAGTTTGTTGTTTCGAGACACCACGTGATGATCGGGTGTGATAGACTCAATGTTCGCATACAACGGGTGTTTTCAAGCCTAGCATGTACAGACATGGCCTTGAAACACACGCAATATTACCTTCTACTTGGCGAGCCTAGCATGTACAGACATGGCCTCGGAACACGTAACCGAAAGGTAAAGCACGAGTCATATGGATGATATGATGAACATGTCAATGTTCGCCTTTGAAGCTACATCATCTCACATGATGATCGGTTTTGGTGTAGTGAATTTGGTTCGTGTAATCACTAAAGACGACTAAGAGGGATGTTGTTTTTGAGTGGGATTTCATGGCATAATTTTGAATTAACTTGAACTTATTTATCATGAACAACCAATCAAAGTGTACTTGCACAAATTGTTGTATTCATTTGCATCCACAAAACTACCTTACACTTAGATTGTTAATTGAGATATAATTGTTATGATCTAATAAATACCATTTAACATCGGTACCGTATTAGTGAGATTTAAAATTGAGTCCTATTGTAGATTTTCGGTATTTCCTAGCTAGCTCCATATGATTAATGATTGATTGATCAAGAGAGCAAATAATTCGTACTTAGAATCCAGAGTCATGGTTGCTTTCATATTACTTTATCTTCAAAAGAATTTTTTGTTGATCAAGGTGATTTAGGAACTGAAAAGAGTTGTTTTCAGAAACAATAAAGTGAAAGCTATATTGATATCTATAAACTTATTTGTAGCAACATGACTGAGTATAATTTAGCGTGACAATGTATGCTTATATTATTTGAATATATGCAATGATTGAAGACGCTAGGCGTTTTAATATTCCAAGAAATTGGGCGCTAAACATTATCCTCTAAATTCCTTCCTTCAATCTATAGTAGCTTAATCATAAAATTGTTATGATGGGATGGATTAAAAGTATGAGTAAAAATCGTTTACCTTGCTTGGAGATTGCTAAGAGTGGAATCTGGAAGAATACTATTAATATGGTGATATTAGTAGAACAATCAAACTTAAAGTATGGCTCAATTGGTGATAGTATATGACTAACACGCCAAAGAAAATGATCTAGTACGACAAGCATTGTTTGATGTTGAATGATTCTTCTTGTAAAGAAAAGGAAATATTGAAAATAGAATTACAAAAAGGTATATGGCAGAAAAAGAATATAACTGGAAAAGTCCAGCTCGGGAGTATATGCTTGATATACAAGTTATAGATGTACTAATAGTTAACAACGTATTTTTTGGGTATTTTGATACCACATTGGTTGGTATGAGTAGTCATACAAAGCAACGCAATGCAAGAAATACAAGGGACTAAAAGGAACTAGTGGTAGATGTGAAATCGATCATGACAAGAACATAAATAAAGTGTTATTGTGTTCGTCGTCGTATTGAACCAAACATTCAAGATTTATTTTAAGATCCTAATAAGTTGTTATCTTGTTCTGGTATTTTGTGAGAACAAATGATATTGTTCAAACTATGACCATATTCCATAATTGATGGATATGTTAATATAAAACATGTTGGTAAAGTAAACATCCATAAGACTAAATGCTAAACGTTGCAAGATGTAAAAGAGTTTCACTTAAATTGTGACACCACCATTTTAGTTCATATCGGAAAGGAAAACATGAAGGAACTCCATATTGATGGACTTTCGGAGTCATTTTGTTTTGAATAAATTGACGCTTGTGAGACCTCTTCCAAAAGATGACTAGAATTCCGTTCATATGCCAAAGTAGAATGGAGGACTAATTTAATGGATATTGTACATGTTGATGTATATGTCCATTATGTATGGTCATGTGTGGTGGATTAATTTTTCCTTCATAAAATTCCGTCGATGATTTGAGTAGATATATGAGTATATCTATTTAGAGAGAATGGAGTTTGACAATTTTGAATTGGTTCATATTATTGTTAGTATGAAGTAAAAATCATTGTAACAAGATAATCAAGTATTTATGATTGGATCATAAAGGATAAAGTTTTGAGTTACAAGTTTAGCAAAACATCTGAGGAGTTGCAGAATTGTTCTACAACTTATACTTCTCGAATACCCCACATTAGTTTGGAGTATTCAAGAGACAAAATCAAACCTTATTGGACATGGTAAGATTAATAAAAATGCCATTTTAATTTTGTAGTTTATACATTAGTGACAACCGCTTTTTCACTGAAAAGAGCACCATCATGATCCGTTGAAATTGACAACATATAAGATATGGTTTGGGTAGTGAACCGAATTGTCATTTTTTTAAGTTTTGGTATGCATAGCATGTGTAAAATGTTTACAACCAAGATAGGATAAATATATGTTTATAAGGTTATCCCAAATAAAACATTGGGTATTTCTCCTATCACCGAACCAAAAGACAAATGTTGTTTGTAAAAGGGTTGATTTCTCGAGAAAGTAGTTCTTGCGAAACAAGTGAGTGGGAGGACGGTACAAACTCAACGAGATTAGAGAATCTTTGTTATCATGTCAAGAGTACCGCAACACTGGAAGTTATTCCGGGGTTTTCTATTCTGACAAAGTAGAAGAAACTACATGTGTTGTAGATACTTCGAATGAGTTTGCGAACCGATCCACAAAAGTCCTAAAACTTTGTACTTAGAACAACTTATGGTTTAAGAGTAAAGTGTTGTTTCGACAACAAAAGGACCTGGACCTTATAAAGGAAGCAAATGATGGGCCCTAACTTCGTAAATTGACTATGAGTCATTATATCCGCCATAGTATCCTTGTATGAATATCAAGTATGTGACAAAGACATGGATTTTTACATCCTTTGAAAGTTGTTTTCGACAAAGTTCAAAAAGTTGACTACTACAAGATTTTGATCTTCCGTAGTGATGCTTTAGTCTTTGCGGATAGTTCTAGAAAAAGTTACATATTATGATATGGCAGTTGAATAACAAAACCAACTCTCCTCTCGAGGAAGTTTGATCGAAGATGTGTACTTGACACAGTCTGAGAGTTATGTAGAATTCAAAAGGTTGTTGGAAAGGTATGCAAACTTCAATGGTTGAAGTGAGCATAACGAAGTAGGAATCTTTACCTTAATGAAGTTATCAAAAGAGTTTGATTCCATCATGAACGATAAAGATGCTTGTAAAGTTACAAGAAATTAAGTGGGAGCGCTATGACATATTTCCAATGCTTTATGTATATGACATATGGTTGATTGGAAAATATGTATTTTAAATTAACACGGTTAAGATTTTTATCTTGATGAAAGGCTTAGAAGATATTGGGCCTCGATATCCATAAGAGATGGATTAAAGCGCCTAATATGGTTGAGCCAAATTACATAGATGAAATATTGAAGTAAGTAAATATCGAAATGACAAGAAGGAGTTCTTGTCACATGGAAAATAATTGAGCAAGATTCAAGTGTTTTGACACATGATGATCATCACTGAAATTGAGATTTCTAAGTCATGTTTCCATGCTATGTACACAACCAGATGAGTCATGTGCTATAAAATGTTATAGAAGGATAATTCATATGATGATTAGACAACAATGGGAGAGATCTCATTGAAATTGAGATTTCTAAGTCATGTTTCCATGCTATGTACACAACCAGATGAGTCATGTGCTATAAAATGTTATAGTAGGATAATTCATATGATGATTAGACAACAGTGGGAGGGATCCTTGTGTCATTTTAGAAATGCTAAGGATGTGTTTTCCTATATAGTAATTACAAACTATTTCTTGTAATATGTTACACTAATAGTCTTGTCATATATTCAAATAAATTTATCTCAATTAAAATATATGATGAAGGGTAGCACAATAGGCTGGAAGAAAGTTCCATGCTAAATTTGAAAGAGTTTCAAAATTAAAGTATTGTGACGGATACTACAAAGGCTAAAGTATATCGTTGTATTGACAACAAATAATAAGAGTATTTTGTGTCAAGGAGTTCTTTATTGAACTTGGTGAATTTCCAAAAATGCTGACACTATGAAGCTACATTTTCACAATGTTAGTAATATTGGTTTAAGCTGAGGAATTAAGTTTTCACCGGTTGACCAAATATATACAAAGCCATCTCATTAGAGAATGAGTGATGCGTGTAGACACAAAGAACATGCAAATACAATAGGACCTGAACAATTCAGATCTTTCTGATGATGTTTACCACATGCGAAGCATGGTAATAACACTAGAACGTCATATGTGTTAAGTGCTTACAGACTAGATTATTGACTCTAGTGCAAGTGGGAGACTGAAAGGAATATGCCCGAGGGGCAATCATAAAATTGTTATTATCTTATTCCTTGTTTATGATAAATGTTTATTTATCATGCTAGAATTGTATTAACCGGAAACATTGATACATGTGTGTTTAATAAACAAACAATGGTTCCTAGTAAAGCCTCTCTTTTAACTAGCTCGTTGATTAACAGATGATCAAGGTTTCCCGATCATGAACATTGGATGTTGTTAATGACGGGGTCATGTCATTAGAAGAATGATGTGATGAACATAGACCCAAAGTGAATATAGAAATGCAATCAATTCATTAAGTTACATTGTTATATCACACATACGAAGTAACACTAATCCTTATACCACGAGATCATGTCAATCACTAACACCGAAAGAGTGCTTTGATGTCATCAAACGTCACACCGTAACAGGGTGACTATAAAGGTGGCGTTGGGTGTTCGGAAAGTATTAGTTGAGGCTCATGGATCAAGAGTGGGATTTGTCCATCCAAATGAAGGATAGATATACTCTGGGCCCTCTCCGTGATATCACATCGACACCGCTTGCAAGCACGTGACTAGGTCACAAGGATGTCATATCACGGAACGAGAAAAGAGTACTTGTCGGTAACAAGATTGAACAAGGTATGGTTGATGCCAATGATCGGATCTCGGACAAGTAAAATATCGCGAGACAAAGGGAATTAGTTATGACATTTATGGTTCACACGATCACTAGATTCATCATTGAATGTGTAGGAGTCATTACGGATCTCCAGGTCCCCCTGTTGACTATTGATCGGAGAGGTGTCTCGATCATGTCTACATTATTCACGAACCGTAGGGTCACACACTTAAGGTTTGATGACGCTATTGAGTTGATACGGAATATCAGAGAAAAGTTTGGACAACACCGGAATTGTTTCGAGGAATATTGAAATAGTCACCGAAATTGTTTTGGGGGAATATTGAAATAGTTCAAGGTGGTATATGTTAATGTTTGATTAACAAATATTTCAAGGGGGTAAGTGTTAATGTTTGTTAATAGGATTAACAAATATTAAAATAAAGAAATAAAATTGTTTTATTTATTTATTAAAGGAAACCCTTGGAATATTTAGTGGGAATTGATGATAGAATGAGTGGATTGAGTGGAGACTCCACCCACATGATGAGGGGAGAGGTGGAGGCACCAAAATTTTGTGGCTGCCTCCCCTCCTATAAATAGAGGGCATGAGATCCCTCTCCCTCACACACTTGATGTCATCTCCATCTCCATCCTCCCGCTGATCCACCTCATGTTCATGCGCTTGGCGAAGCCCTGAACGAAGTTTTCTGCACCACACCACGCCGTCGTGCTGCTGGTTTCTGAGGGATCCTCTACTTCCGCTGCCCCGCTGGATCGAGGGAACGGAGGTCGTCATCGAGCTGTATGTCTGACCGAGTGCGGAAGCGCTGCCGGATTGCAGCGCTCATCTTCGTGATCTTGAGATCGATGTGAGTACGACTACATCACCAACAAGATTTGATCTCGTAATGCTTTGTGTCTTCGAGGGTATGTTCTTGTTAAGACTCTCTCTATGCCCGTTACTGTCATCTCCTAGATTAGATCTTGGCCTTTCGGGTGTCTCTCGCGTAGGAATTTTTTTGTTTTCTATGCAACGAACCCTTCACACCGTTCCCCTTCTTCCACTTCGAGCACGCACAGAACTTTCAAGATGGAGAGAAAAATGATTGAGAGCAAAAACCCTCACCGTAGATTCACGCCGTTCTCCCATGCCCAAACTCCGGAAACGAATCATCGGCGGCGCGGGATCTAAGCCTCCCCCGCGTTCTTCCTTGATGGCATCTGGTGCAGGTCTCGGAGGGCACGTGATACGTCATAAACGTATCCTTAATTTCTGATGTGCCATGTTGTTTCCCACATGTTTTCCTTACACTTTACGTCATTTTTACACGTTTTCCAGGACTAACCTATTAACAAGATGCCAAGTGCCAGTTCCCTGTTTTCTGCTGTTTTTAGTTTCAGAAAAGTTGGTGTGGAAATATTCTCGGAATTGGAAAATTTGTAAGCCATAAGTCTTAGAATTCCCGGAAGCTTCCAGAAGTCTCGAAGAGCCCCGGAGGGGGGCCACAAGGTGGCCACACCATGGGGTGGCGCGGCCCCCCCTAGCCGCGCCACTTACGGGTGTGGGCCCCTGGCCACCCCCCCGGCATCGCCTTTTCGCCTATTTATACTCCCCCGAGGGAAAACCCAAAAAAATCGACCTTTTCCACAAAATACATCCGTAGCTCCCGCCGCCGCCGACGACAAGTTTCGGGGGACAGATCTCTGTTCTGGCACCCTGACGGGACGGGGAAGTGCCCCCGGAAGCCATCTCCATAGACTCCACCTCCATCTCCATCGCTATTGATGTCTCCTATGATGAGGAGGGAGTAGTTCTCCCCCAAGGTTGAGGGCTCTACCGGTAGCTATGTGGTTCATCTCTCTCTCATGGTGTGATCTATATGTGATCGTGAGCTTTGTAATCTGTTTTAATTCGTAGATGTTACTCTTCATCTTTTGCTACTCAAGTGCTTTATTAATATGAACTTTGGAGTCACCTTGTATCACGGTGTGAAGGTGAAAGTGTGCACATCGTGTTTGTCTCCTCTATGAAATGTGGTGTTTGTTTAGTACTAATTTAGGGCACTCATAGTGACAGCGTGGGGTGTCCTAGAGAGGGAATATAGACTTTAAGGAATGCTTTTTGCAGCCCTACGCATTGATTAGTGTTCATTATCTATTATGAGATCTCCGTAAACGCTTTGATCACGGTGTAAAGGTCACAGTGTGTGCACCGTGTGGTTTAGCATTATATTTATATTTTGTGTTGGATAACCCTATGAAATTGTGGTGTTTGCGTGGAACCATCTGGGTCACATGGTGATAGCATGGGGGTTACTTGGTTGGGAAAGTGCTTACTCTGAGGAGTGTTGTTAAAGCCCTACGCATGGATTGGTGTTGTTATTCGACCGGAGAATGGTTAATAGTAGCATAGTGAGAGAAGATATCTTGTTATTCATTTATGTGATCATTGTTGAGAGTGTCCTCTAATGAAAGTAGGAGCCTTAGGCCTTATTTCCAAGCATTGAAACACAATTTTCCGCTTGTTCTGCTACATGTTTGCTTGCTGCCATTTTTATTTCAGATTGCTATTATTACTTATATCATCCATATTACTTGCATTTTACTCTCTCTTCGCCGAACTAGTGCACCTATATACCTGACAAGTATATTGGGTGTGTTGGGGACACAAGAGACTTCTTGTATCTTGATTGCAGGGTTGCTTGAGAGGGATATCTTTGACCTCTACCTCCCTGAGTTCGATAAACCTTGGGTGATCCACTTAAGGGAAACTTGCTGTTGTTCTACAAACCTCTGCACTTGGAGGCCCAACATTGTCTACAAGAATAGAAGCGTGCGTATACATCAAGCTCTTTTCTAGCGCCGTTGCCGGGGAGGTAAGGTAAAAGGTACTCACATCCTCGGGTGTGAGTGCTCGAAGTTATTTCCTTTATATCCTGCAATTATATCTTTTTGTTTCTTGTTTTTATTTTCACTAGTTAGGCTTAATGGAAAACAACAAAAATATGATAGAGCTTTATAATCTTTATCTTGAGTTAGGCCATGAAGTGCTTGAAGAGAAAATTAAAAAACCTATGGAAGTTTATTTGCATGCTAATAGTAATGTTATTAGTATGAATGCTTTGAACACTATTATTTCTAATGCTATGGAAAAGTCTAAGCTTGGGGAAGCTAGTCTTGATGAATATGATATTTTTAGTCCCCCAAACATGGAGGAACACATTTACTTTGATGGTACCTTGCCTCCAATATATGATGATTATAATGATTGTGGTGTTCTAGTTCCACCTGTTTACAATGATAAACATGATATTTTCAGTCCACCTATAATAGAGGATAAAATTAATTACGATTACAATATGCCTCCTATATTTAATGATTATGGTGATGAGAATAATAATGGTAGCTATTTTGTTGAATTTGCTCCCACTACAATTAATGAGAATGACTTTGCTTATGTGGAGAGTAGTAATTCTTTTATGCATGTGACTCATGATAAGAATGTTATATGTGTTAGTTATATTGTTAATTTTATTAATGATGCTATTGAAAGTTATTATTAGAGAGGGAAACATGGTTTTATGCATCTCAACAATATTAAGTTTTCCCTCTTTATGTTGAAAAATTTGAAGTTGCACTTGTTTTGCTTTCCTATGCTTGCTGCTTTGTGTTTTCATGATTTGTTTTTCTACAAGATTATTTTTAATAGGAAGTGGGTTAGACTTAAATGTGTTTGACAATTTCTTCTTGATTCTCTCTTTTGCTTCAATTCATATTTCTCATGTGAGCATGTTCTCAAATTATCATGCCTAGCTAAAAGGTTTTAAAGAAAAGCACTTCTTGGGAGATAACTCATGTTTTTATTTTTGCATTATTTTTCTCTGTTTTCTTTGAGTAAAGGGGTATTATACTTCTGTAGAAACTCCTTTGTATATTTATTTTCATTTTTTAGTAGTGCCAAGTAAAGTTTCTGGCGAAAGTTGGAGTTGGTTTTCGGATTTCTGCACAGAAAACAGATTTCTGCTGTCCACCGTAAAACATCGTATAAAATCCTGGAAAATCAGAATGATCTGAAATTTTTTGTGCTTATTCCTAAGCTAATTACGAAACTTTTCTTAGTTTACCACTTTTTTATTTGAGAAACAGAAGATTTTCGAAAAAAAATCATCTTTACATGCTGTCCTGTTTTGACAGATTTCTGCTAATAATTGCATTTGCCTCTTCATCTCTTTCTTTTGATGTTCTTTTGAGAAAAAAAAATTAAAAGAAGTTGTGACAGTATCTAATGTGTTTATGAGTGTTAGGCTTGTGTTGAAACTGAACCATGTGAATTTATTATTTCGATTGCACTAACGTTGCTAATGAAGATTGTGGGAAGTTTGGTGTGAAGGAAGTTTTCAAGGGTCAAGAGAAGAGGATGATATGATGTGATCAAGAAGAGTGAAAAGCCTAAGCTCGGGGATTCCCCGGTGTTACATCCCAGAAAATTCCAAGAAGACTCAAGCATCTAAGCTTGGGGATGCCCAAGGCATCCCCTTCTTCATCAACAATTTATTAGGTCACTTCTAGTGAAACTATATTTTTATTCAGTCACATCTTATGTGCTTTACTTGGAGCATCTTTTATTTTTGCTTTCAGTTTGTTTAGTTTTATTTGCTGTAATAAATGGTTGGATCCTATCATACTTGGGAGAGAGACACACTCCATTTTCATTGCTTAGAACAGTCTACTTTTCATTCTTATTGTTCTGTGAGTGTTCACTTTTTGGTAGTACTGGGTTTAGCCTTTGTTTTCATGCATCTCTTATTCAGAGATGTTAGTTTTAGTAGTTTTATGTGAGTACTCTCATGTTTCCTTTTTGTATGGTGCTTGTTGGGAAAAGAAACAGATGCTTGATGTAGAATTTATAACAGTACTAGTAGAAGCTTGTATAGACTATGGCTAGAACTTTTTCATTCCATGCTAAATGATATTTTAGTTTTAAAGCCTTGTGGTTATTGAGTATAATGAATAGCCTTAAATAGTTGAGAGTGTTTAATATGTCTTGAAAGATTCATGAGTTGTTCTTGTCATAGTAAAACATCAATTTATGGTATTCTCTTCCGAATGTTTTATTTGGTTGACTTGCAGCATGCTCACACCATGTTTATGACTACGATCCAGTCACGAATAGCCTCCATGACCACTTAGTTTTTGAACTTGTGATACCGCTTATGTTTTAATTAATGATGCTTATTGTAACATCCCTGATTTTTGGAAAGTCTAAAAATCACTAAAAATTGAAACTTTTGTTTTCATGTTATTCAAGTCACCAAAAACCAAATGAGATGTAAGAAACAAAAGGAAACAATACATGTTTCAATGTAATTGGAATAAAGAATCCAAATTTGCTTAATTCCATAAACCCTAAAGTCTATTTCTAAAATAAAATTGTTCCCTCATGTGAATAAAATATTTTCTTAGCACACATCTTTATAAAATATGTTTTCAACCCATTTATAACTATGAAAGTGTTTATGATAATTAAAAACTAGAGAGTTACTATCTCTAATAAATTCTCCTTGTCTCCAAGAAATTATGTCACTATTATTATTAACCTCAACTAGATAAAAGTTGGATATTTTTTTCCAAGTATTATGTCAATAAACAAAATAATAAAGAGTCATATAAATTATTTAAGTATGAAAATAATCAAAGTACCTTGGATTAAACAATATTCTTTTTAATTGAAAAAAACATTTTACTTTGAGAAAACCCATATGTTCTTATTTACCCCAGCTCAAGATTTATTAGACAATTCTCTGTTTTGAATATAACAAAAGGTTACTACTGGTGATTTTGCAAGTATGATGAAATTATAATGTATGGAATATTTTAAAAGGTCCTAGAAAACAATACTTGAACCATGGAAATATTTCTGAAATCATTCAAATCATATTTCTATTTTAAAATCCTTATTTTGTATAAATTTGCTATTAATGTTTGCTCATATTTTAAAACTATAAAAATATGAAAAAAAGTTGAAATGTTTTTTTTTTAAAACCAATATTTGACAATAAGAAGGTTTCTGTTATTTTATAAAAACTTACTACAAATTATTTGATATTTTCTATATAAAATGATACTAAGTACTATTAATGTTTTAATTATATATACAAAATATGAATTTTAAAATGTATTCAAAGTTGACCAAAAATGTTATTAGTTGATAGACATTTCATTTACAAAATTATAGAAATTCAATTGAGGTAAATTGGACAGAGAAAATAGAAGTTATTAATGAAATAAGAAAATAGGAAAAAAAACATTGATGACGTCATCAATGACGTCATCGTCTTCAACGTTCAGAGAAACTGCCGTGGCCGTTTCCATCAGCGATTTTGCACCTTGATTGCGCGCCCTAATGGCCATAAAATCTTTCCTTTGAACCCTCTCCTTATAGCCACGGACGCCCTCTCCATTTCCCCTCTCTCACCTAGTTCGATTACACCTCCACGTAGAAGAAATTCCTCATCGGAGTTACCCCTGTCCGCCGGCGTCCATCGTCGTTTGCAGCAAGTCCCGTGAGTCTCCACCGCTCTCGTCTGAACCATTAGCATCCCCGCAACCCCGCCTCCCTTCCTCACCATTTTTCGGCTTGTTTTCGGCACAGGAGCTACTGCACAGCGAGCACCCGAGCTCGCCGGAGAAGAAAAGCCTCGGATCTCCACCTCGTGGGCGAACCAGGAAGCACGAGCCTGGGCCGTGTCCACCATCCGTTTCTCCGTGACCTCTCGCGTCCCTTCGTCAACTTGTTGATCCCGGGGAAGTACGAGAACGCCGTCTCCGTCGAGGTTCTGCGATCGCCGGCCACCGCGCGGACATTCTCCGGCGAAGAGACCCTAGGTGAGCTCCCTTTTCTCTGTGGTCCGTCCGATCTAGATCGTGTGGCCTAAATAGAACCACTTAACGAAACGGTACCAGCCTATAGCAGCACGCCGCGTGGCGCCAAGTCAGCAGCGCGCCGATAGCTTATCCACCGCTCGGCGCAGCGTGAAACCGGCCCAAGCCCATCCCCTAACCGTCGCCCTGAGTGACAAATAAGACCTTTTCGGCCCAGCATGCCTCTGGAATTATTTCGAATAAAAATAGAATTGTAATTTGCAGAATAGTCCCTAGAACTTAGAAACATCATATCTTTTTAACCATAAGCCCAAATTTAGCAATCTTGGACCTTTTGAAAAGCCCTTGACATCTAGAAACTTTTGGCACTAGCCAAATTCAAATTTGAAAAACTTAAATTTGTTCAAATTCAAATATGCTTGTTTGATGAAATTTGGCATAATTCAAATTCTACAAATCCAAAAATTGCAAATAAAATATATTTGGAAACCTTAGAATGTGTACTTTCATATCCTATGTCCCAAAATAATATTTGAACAAATTAAAATTGAATTTAGAATTAAGTTTTCTATTCGAGTATTTTTGACATAGATTAATTTCTATAAATATTTTCAATATAGTCCCTTTTGCAAAATTGCTCCATTTGATAACCTTGAACCATAAAAAAACTTGCCCAACCATTTTGGACATCCTTGGAACATGGCCATGTGTATTGACCAAAAACCCAACCTAGTGATTCATCCATCTTTACCATGTCTTAGAAATTGTTTTCAACTGTTATTCCTTGATGTTATGTCTATTTCGAGCCAAGCCAAGTCCTTAGAATGTGCCAATCACATATAGTACCAAGTAGTGAACTTTAGTTTTCTATCTACTTCTCCACTCCCCTTTCATGCTTCAAGAAATCATCAAGCTAACAAATTGGAGATCAAGACTCAAGCACAAGAAGAAAACTTCATCTCCAACTTAGTGGCAACATGAAGAGCTACAAAGAAGATCATTGAAGAATTTGAAGTAAGGGAATTATGCTTCACAACAAATAGAAGAAACTCAATGATGTACAAATGTATGAAGAAGAAGACATCTTCCTCTCTATTTCTATCCTTCTTCTATTTTCCTTCAAATTGACTTAGTGGTATTTGTGCCCATCCCATACCCAAACCAATTAGTGAAGTAAAACACATGAAGAATATATCAAGACCAAGAGAAGAATCCATCCAAGGAAAAAAATAGACTACAATAGAAGCATGGAGATGATCTTCAAGAAAACAAGCATGAGAAGACTTGGAGAAATCCATACAAGTTGAAGAATAACAAGTTACTTTTGTCCAACCATTGACCCAAATGGAAAACCCAAGACTTAGTAATATTTTCCCTTTGATGAGGAAGTTAGTAGGCCTACCCTAACCACAATGGAATAT
Source organism: Alopecurus myosuroides (assembly GCA_028641055.1). Lineage (NCBI taxonomy): Eukaryota > Viridiplantae > Streptophyta > Magnoliopsida > Poales > Poaceae > Alopecurus > Alopecurus myosuroides. The sequence goes on from CM054059.1 coordinate 160,535,340, forward strand.
ACTAACATAGTCACCCAAATATTTTTGAAGGTGAATATGACCAAGTGTTTTCATGTATTACTTTAGTTGAAGAAGTAATATGTTTATTCTTAGTGAACTCTTGGAACTTCCTTGACAAGTATGGTTATAATAAAGTTAGATCACATCAAACTCAACCTAGCCCTTCCCAAGTAAACCATTGGAATTTCCTTAACAAGTATGAGACCATTAGAGAATGAATCTTTCAACTCAAACCTAGACCTTGTCCTAACCAACTAGGTTAAACTCCTTTGGCTATGTTATTGCTTTGTATGATCTCTTCACTTGTATGTTTGCTTGATAGCATGTTTGTTTATATTGTTATTGTGTTTTCAATGAGTAGATTGTACGGAGAGCAACGATCCTTTGTGAAGAGAGTGTGATATCTTCACCAACTTCAACAAGGCAAGTAACACATCATCAACTACCCATTATTTTCTATATGCATTAGTTGATTTTTGAGTAGTATGCATTGATAGGAAATTTTTACTAAGTTATATTATGCTATGCTATCATCCTAGTACTGTGTAGCCATATCTTTTATCCTTGTTACTTATAGCCTTAGAACTTGATAGATGCTATGCAATGAGACAAATGATTTTTACTTGATGTTGTGGAAAAATTCTAAGTAACAACTTCAATGAACCACCTGGGTGGATTTGGTTGTTTGGCTGATGAGAGTTGAGTGTCTCCCCGAGGGGTGTTCACTTGAGGAATGCCACCCAGGAACAAAGTTATTATGATGTTCCCCAAGTTTAGATTGCTTCCAGTGCAGCCTTTAGTCATATGGGCTCTGTCTTGATCAACTAAGTTGTGAGGGTTCAGCCCGGGCTTGACAAGCAGATGTAGCATAATTATAGGTGGAACGGGTCTTGCCATTGGGTTGGATTCTTGCTTCTGAAAGATCTCGTCTCAATATTCTCCTTTCCTTAATGCACTCAGGGTGTATAGGATGTTTGGGCTGATTTGAGTCTGAAGGTGAAAGTGCACAAGCTCTGCAGAGTCAACAAACTAAGATCTTAGCCGTGTCCCCGGTTATGGACAACTATGAGCAGATGGACAAGGAAGGACGGAAGAATCACATCACCATTTTCAATAAGTAAAATTTGACCAAGTGAACAATATTTGTGGTGCTTGGATCTTAATCCAATGTTGCCACCCTTTGAAAAGAAAAGTTTGTTTTACAAAAGTGATAGGAGAAAACTGGCTTTATGCAAACTTAGCCAAAACTCCACTCAGCCAAATGAGCATGCAGTATTAGTCTTGCCATTTATATCCACCATAGTGTTACTTGCCAATACATTAAATTATATTGACTCCCTTGTGGCTGCATATTCCATATTGCAGATATTTCTGAAGACGAGTGAGGATTTCGTTTAGGATCTCGAGACTATCGCCAACATGTTTTGCCTGTGGCACATGAAGAAGATGGGCTCAATGTTATTCATGTTTTCCGCTGTATATCTTTGTTTACTGCTAGTCTTCTAAGACTATGCAAGTTGTAATACTATTTTGTAAAGATTGGATCTTGCGATGTAATAGAATTTGATGCATTTGCAAGGTATTTCATTTTGTACTGTGGTACTAGCAGTTGATCCAGGGACTAGCACACTAACACATGTATTTCACTTTTGCTAAAAAGTGGGATGCTACACTTATGTCGCTATGCATGATTATGGCTCTTATGCTCTCTTGATTTGTCGCTCCCAGTCTATTGCTAGCCTTCACCTGTACTGAGTATGGAATTGTACTCGTGCATCCATCTCCCCAAAACCAAAGTTTTCCCATTGTGTACACCATACCTACCTACATGTTGTATTTCACTGCCACTCCAAGTAAGTTGCTCATGTGTTACCTTTAAAACTTTCAAAATTACTCCTGTTTTGTGTTCTTGTTTTTGCTCATGAGGACGTCAATAGAGAATCTTTATCTCACTTGTTGATTGGATTTCACACCCTGGACTAGTGGCTTCATCCGCTTATCCAAATGATAGAAGAGCTGGCAGCGGGGTGCCCAGCCCCAAATTAATACAAACAAATTATTTTCACCATTTCCCCCCTGATTTAGCAGTCAAAGCATAATTGTGTAAACAAAAGAGAAACAGGGATGACCTTCTACACTAGTTGTGTCCTTCACCATGAGATCCCCTCTTGTGAATCTAGTTGTCTTGTGACGTACTATATTGTCTGTTTGCCATTCGTTGACATTAACATACACCTCTCCTAAAATATAGACACTCCTCCACGGTATGTGATTGTTGGCAGGCACCCGAGGATTCGGTTAGCCATGGTTTGTGAAATATGGATGGGAGGAGTGTCAAAATTTTAATACCTCTGTTTAATAAAATAAAAAGCTCTAGCACATGAGTGATCCCTGCTTCCCTCCACGAAGGGCCTTTCTTTTTTTTTATGTTGAGTCTCCGCCAAATTCTTTGAGCACTTTCTTGAGAGAATAATTATCATTCTTACTGTAATATGTTTGTCCCAAAGCACGGTTGATTGTGGTATACTCATGATACTTGCATCTTTGATATCTTTACTTCTAGTCTTCCCTTGAACTTCAGAGGTTCCCTTGCATTTATGTTTTGCCCGACACTTAAGGGCAAGCGAGATAGCACTTTATCATATCCTATTATGAACAATTCAATCTTGCAAACAGTTATGCTTCATGTTGTTTATTGTTAATATGTTGTTATCTCTCCATGGTTTTCATAGCTATAAAGTGACGGTATCTTGCATGTATCTTATCATGAGCATAACTAAGTATCTGATCATATGGTGAGTATATTTACATCATATGATACAAATGTGTTCGTAAAAGTATTTTATCGCACTCAGTTGTCACTGAATTGCTTGAGGACAAGCAATAAGCTAAGCTTGGGGGAGTTGATACGTCGAAAACGTATCTCCTTTTCCAAACACTTTTCTTATTGTTTTCCTCTAAACTTGTGTGTTTTTAATACAACTAACACGGACTAACGTTGTTTTCAGCAGAATTACCTTGGTGTCTTGTTTTTTTTGCAGAAAAATCAACTTTCGGGAAATTGCCCAGAAAAGACCCCATTGATGTTTTCACCCCGGAAGACCCCGGGAGCGAGAAGGGGGCAGGAGAAGAGCCACAGGGTGGCCACACCACCCCCTGGTGCGCCCCCCTAGGCCGCGCCAGCCTATGGTGTGGGCCACCCACAACCCCCCTCGGACTCCCCTTTAGACTACAAATAGCCTTCAACCCTAAAATGCGAGGGGGTTCGTCATATTCCACAAAAACACAATAGAGCGCCGCCGCCGTACCGAACCTCGATTCGAGGATGAGAAGTTCCTGTTCTGGCACCCTGCCGGGACGGGGAATTGGAAGAGATCATCACCATCGTCATCACCAACACCTCTCCATCGACCATCCATGTTTCCCCCATCCATGTGTGAGTAATTCCTCGCTGTAGGCTGAAGGGGGTGGTAGGGATTGGATGAGATTGGTCATGTAATAATGTCGTGTTTGTTAGGGAATAGTGCCTAGTATCCTCTATTAGTGCTATTGACATTGTTGCAACTTGTTATGCTTAATGCTTGCCACTTTAGGCCCAAGTGCCATGATCTCAGATCTGAACATGTTATTGCATCATGATGATAATTATTGTTTCTTGATCATACCTTCAAGTTGTTTACACATATTGTTGTCCGGAACCCGAGGCCCCGAAGTGACAGAATTTGGGACAACCGGAGGGGGTGGCTGCGATGTGAGGATCACATGTGTTCATAGAGTGTTAATGCTTTGTTCTGGTGTTCTATTAAAAGGAACACCTTAATTACCAGTAGTTCCCTTGAGGCCCCACTGACACGGGCTGGTAGGACAATAAATGTTGTGCAAGTTCTAATTGCGAGCACGTACGACTATTTACGGAACACATGCCTATGGTTACTTAGTACTTGGATGCTTTATCTTATTTATCTGCAACGCCCGGGACATGATCATTATTTGAACTTTCTTATCCATGCAATGCCCATTCATCCATCCCTATGCCTACAGTATTTAATCCCGTTGTTTACCTCGGTCACCACTGCTGTTGTTTTCATACTACTGTTGTTGTTATTTCACTACTACTTCTGCTATAAAACTGTTACTACTGATAAACCACTGCAAACTAGTCCACTTTCAGGTGCAAGTGAATTGAAAACTCACTTGTTAAGGCTCACAAATATTCTTTGGCTCCCCTTGTGTCGAATCAATAAATTTGGGTTTTACTTCCCTCGAAGACTGTTGCGATCCCCTATACTTGTGGGTCATCAGAGGCCCAACACTGTCTACAAGAACAGAAGCGTGCGTAGACATCAGCACGCTCCTGTAGCTTCCTCCGATGATGCAGTTTTGATAGCGCTAAGGGCCACTGTAGCCATAGAGGTGGTTGCTGCGGCGGAAGCTGCCAGGATGGCTACGACAACGACAGACACAACTAAGGGGAAGTCCCCTGTGCCCACTCCGTCTGATTCGGCTGCCGCTTCATCGGCAACATCAGGCCCTTCCGTGGTGGTTAACCCTAGCGCCACTGCGGGATCTGCAGTCCTGCCTTTCCACGCCAGCCCCTCTTCCGCGATCCCGGAGACGGCGAATGTCATTGAAGATGCCATAGTCGGCGATGAGCCAGAAGCAGATTCGACCACCAGAGTTGCGGAAGGGAGCATCGGGCATTGGATCAGATGCGGCATCCATTCCAACTTCTTGGAGGACCTCCTGAAAGACAGCTTTCTCCCCAAGGACATTTGGCGGAGCGCGGAAGACAATGAGGATCCAAGCCCCCAATGCAATGGAAGGATGATGCTTTCTTTTGCACATAATACGAGGTTTGGATTTTCTGCCTTCTGCCTTCTTTTTAGAAGTCTTAGATCATTACAGCGTCCTACCCCATAACATTACTCCCAACAACATCATATACATTTTAGGCTTTGAAGCTCTATTCTAGGGATATCTAGGAATAGCTCCTATGTTAGATTTCTTCCAATATTGCTTCTACGTAAAACACAATACTACAGCCGACATACCTTTCATCTGTGGTACTATCACTTTTAACCTTCGAAGAGGGACGTAGGAGTGGTTCCCTAACATTCGAAAAAGAGACTCCATCAAACATTGGGCAGGGTCATATTTCTATAGTTCGGACATCCAATTTCCTGGAAAGGCCATGGGGATTCCACCTTTCCAGAACACTGCTGCCACCCCAAAAGACGGCTGGGCCCAGGATGTCGTCAAGGTACTCCCAACTGATCTTCTAAAAATCGAAAGGTTGATCGCAAAGCTAACAACATTTGTTCCGGAGCTTATTGGAATGGATACGGTACTTTGCAGGTATCTCAAGCAAATCCATCCTTTTGCCCGTTGTTCTGGTAGTGTGCTCCTACACAGGGCCGACAGATTCCTCCGTGCAACAACAACATATGTTGATCCATGCATCCTCCGTCGCCGGGTTAACCACCTTGTTTCTGGACGGCGGTACAGGATGATCTTGGAGATGTATACTGCCGGCAACCCTGCACCAAAGGTAAGCTTCGTGTTTCGGACGAAAGTATGTCTTGTAAACGCGAATTTTTGTTTGATGTGTGCTTCGTCCTTTTGCAGTTTGAGGATCTCACCAAGGACCAGCTTGTGTCCAAGGAAGAGATGGATGCCAAGAAATCCTGGAGGGATACAACTGTCGAAGGCAGCAGAAAACGCAAGAAAATGGCCAACACCAAGAATGTTGTCGACTTGGATGGCGTCCATGTTGCCACCTCCAGGTAAATCTGGCTTTACCCTGTATTTCCGTCTTTCTAGGAACAAGTTTTTTTATTCTAACTTAGTTTTTGCATGCTTTTTAGCCTTTCCCCTGCTCCTCTAAAGATAAGGAAGAAGAGGAAAGTGCTTGCTCATCGGGAACACAAGGGTTCGTCGACTCTTGCCCCCGACACTCCCGCCATTAACGTCTTGGGGGGGGGGGTTCTTCCTTTCCTCCAAAGGACGAAAGTTTCCACCTTCCAAGCCAATCAAGCCAGCTTGATGCGTCAACACCAGATGTGCAGGAAAGGGAGGAAACTTCGCAAAGGGAGGAAGTTCCCTTTGTCAATCCATACGAAGATCTACCTTCCTTCAAAGAGAAATTCAAGGTGAAGGAAGAATACTTTGACTAATATTAGTATATGCACGAATGGAAAAAAAGAATTTCGTCGGAGTTCCTACCCCTTCTTCTAGTAGATGGCCACAAGACGACGTTGTAATCCAGAATAACTACCCTTTTTACCCTCGGCAGGTCTTGAATGATGGAATTTCCCATCTGGGGGCTAAATTCCAGGACTACAGCAAGGATTTCCTCCAAATTCTTGGAGGCATTCAAAACATGATCCAGACATACTACCAGCCCCCAAGTATTGATTTGAGGAACAGGTTTCTTGGATTAATGCTTTTGAGTATAGATTTGTCTTTACACTCAACTTTTCTTGTTTTCTCGTATTGTCTTTTATGAACAAACTTCCAAGCAAATCAATGACGATTTTTTTCAAGAAGCTCACCATCAAGAATAAGAAGGTGCGCGAGCTCCTCCGCAACAATGAGGAGAAGAAACCCCAGTTGTACGAGCTTCAGAAGAAGATGAAGGAATATGTTGCTAAGCTGCAACATACTCTTACTTCCTTTTGTATTCGTGCATGCTTATCAAATTCGCGTTTTCTCATTTGTTCGCCTTTCACAGTTTTATCGCTAAGGTGAAACAAGTTGTTTCTGATGCTGGGAATGCCCCTCAGCCCCGGGATGAAAATCTCAAACTCCACAAGGAGAACGTGAGAATTCATAAGGAGCTGACTGAAAGCCGGAAAGCCTTACAGGATTCTGCATCTCGTCTCAAGGCTCAGAGCGATAAGGATGATAAGACCATCTGTGGCCTCCAAGATACACTCCAGGTTCATTTAGAGGAAATCTCGGAGCTGGACAAACATATCTTTGGTACGTTTGGTACCACTGGTAAGCTTTGCCCTTTACCCTTTTTTCATGCAATTCATGTTTTTCCGCCTTTTGCCTAATGTCGCACATTCAAATTTTTGCAGTTGAGAATGCTTCTACTCCCCGAATTGTATCCGCATTTTTGGGGAGTTCATTAACATCATGAAAACATCTGGGAGATGGCTTGTTAGCAAGTTTCTCCCAGATCATAAGGAGAAATATTCTTACATAATCAAGCTGTCACGCACCATTAACGAGGCAATCTCCCAGCACAAAGATCAGCCGTAGTCGAGCGTTCGGGGTGGGGTACTGTGGTGACCCAGCACACCACTGCATGTGTAGTGCGCAAGTCGATGACATAATACTCACAGAAGGACTTACCTGTGAATATTACATCCCTTAGAGTAGTACAACAGAAACACAGAGGGTGCAGGCAAAACTATAGGATACAAACTTCATTACAAAACCTTGAGAATCTCATTGATGAATCAAGAAGATATCCTGCAAATGAAACATCAGAAGAAGCATTCCGAAGATCCAAGCTAGAGAATTACTCTAGCTCAGAACTAAAGCTACTATGGCTGATGCCAGCTCTAATCTATGGCTTATAACAACTGACTCCAAGAATGGACTCCACCTACACCTTGATAGCTTCTCTTCCATCAGCGTTGTTGATGATGATGCTTCACGAGGACGACTTCCATCAGGCTTCAACTCTAAGCAGGGGGTCAAAAGGGAACGAATGAGTAACGAGCGTTACTCAGCAAGTTCATGATATATAGAGGGTAGTTTGATGCACTAACTACAGCTTTAGACTCAAAAGAGTCATAAGATAATGCAAGGTTTTGTAAAGCATTCTTCAAGAGGTTGCTTTTACTTCTGAAAACTATGCCCGCCAGACCATCACAGGAGCTAGAACTTCATGGAGTTGCCTTTCCTGTAGCGTTCGCAGTTCCTTCCCGGAACAGGGGGTAACATGCCACATCCTTTTACACTCTGCAGAGTTGCGTTACTTTACCCATGGATGACCAAGACCATGTTGCACAACCAGGCTCGAGATCCTGTCCACTCCCACTCAGGTGTGGGGCCCGGTTGTTGGTCCAAGCCAAACCGTGCTTTTTCGCACAACGCATGCCCACCCATTTCCGCCAGCAGGTTGAACGCCTGATTCCACCCCTCACGATGGAGATCTACGCGCCCCTGGCAGACACTCATAGACCCCAGAGTCCGTGGGACGTAAGGGCTCCCACCCATGTGCATGTAGTCCCGCAGAACCTACAGCGTACGTCTCTAGCAGCCCGTTGACATGCGAACGAGAAAAGATCACAGCTGACTTACTTCCCCCATAGAAGACCCATGGTTAACGCGGTATTTACGGCGCACCGAGTTCTGACGGAATTTGTGATTAATTCCTAGGTAATACGTTCCCGTGCAGATGGAACCTTCCTTTGACCTATTCATCTTACCATGGTCCCATCCGCCCACCAAACAGAATACTACCACTCGGGTAGTCATTCAATTAGTCATATTATAATAAAAATAGGATCATGCCTTCTTTTGAGACTAGGTGGTAATACGATAGAGTTTTTGCAATTAGTTTGTTATGAAGTACTGCAAAGGATATGAGCAAGTGATGAACTTGCCTGCGATTGAAATAACCATAATAATCAATGTCTTCGGGGTTCGAGGGCCGCGTAGACAATTCCGACATTTGAAAGATTGCAAAGTAGTCCTGGTAAGGACTACAGAAAACTATGGCAAGATGATACATGCATAGTAATGAGATGCATCGTGAAATACCCTGGAAAATACCCCAGCTTACAAGTGTAAGCTATGATCGATACGATAATTTAATCACACAGGTTTTAGGTGAATGGTTTCATTACTTGTGGTGATGTGGTTATTACTTGTTTTATACTTATATGTGTTTCACTTTTACTTAGCAAACACATGTTATCATGTTTAAGTAGAAGTGTTGATTACTTGGTGAAGTAACAAGACAATAGCACATGGAAAAACAGTTATTGTAAAGGTAACACACTTGTTTGATTTTATGTTCCAAAAGTGTAGAGTTAATGACAATGAGTTTAGTTGAAAATGATGAACGATTACAACTATTCTATCATCACATAACTTGCTAGTGTCTTGTGATGATAGGCTTAGTAGGTGTGAAAACATGAGAGTTTTATCAATAAGTAAAATAATGATGTGATAGTCATCTCTGGTTTTTAATAGACATTTATAGACTTTCAGTATACTTATAAAAGCAAGTTTAGAAGTTAAGTAAAGTGTTTTACAATTGAGATATTTGAGTTGGAAATGTTGTTATCTTTAATTTGGTATATCAATTGATGTTTTCTGAAAATATTTGAATAAGTTATTAATTTATTAATTTTAAATGAATTTAAATGATTAGGCAAAACATTGCACACATAAAAACTTGGTCAGATGACTTTGTAAAAATCATAGATGAGTTGCATTTATCATTTGGAGCATTTTGGTATATAACTTGTATTTTTTCTGATTTCATGAATTATTTCCTATTTTTCTCAATTTTAAATGATTTAATTTAATTAAAGAAAATGTTAATTTTTAAACTTTATCAAATATTTTTAAAAAGTTGATAATCATTTAAATTATATTTTTCTAAACAATTCCATATTTTATTTATATTTTTCTGATTATTAGATTAAAAGTTATTGAATTAATATGATTTATTAATTTTCTACCAATATTTAAATTGACAGGTGGGTCCCACCTGTCATATATGATTTTTAAATCAAAATTAAAAATAAAAAGAAAAAGAAAAGAATTTCTCCCATGACGTCATAATGACGTCATGGCTACCTCAACAAAGCAAAGAATCACCTCTGCTCGATAGCAATCGATCGAACCAGTTGAAATTGGCGATTGCCATTTGTTACATTCGCTAGAGGTGATCGGAGTGAGCGTGCGGGTGGCCGCGATGTGACCAAATGGTCACCGGGATGTTGCCGGCGAGCACAAACACGACGGCGAACGGCGGCGCTCGGTGATGTCGGCATACAGTGGCCCATAAGCTCAACGGGAGGCACCTAGAGATGTGTGAGCTCACCATGAGTGTGATGAAGTGGTTGGTGCAGCGGGTGGAGGTCCAAATCTCCGGCGATGTAGAAAATCGGCCGGCGGCCGGACTCAGAGAAGATGCTTCGATTTGTCCTCCTCCGGGCTTCCCAGGAAACGAGCGTTGGTGGAGGAAAAGAGGCGGTCATGGCGCACTAGAGGGTGGCCTCAATTCGTCCCGGGGTGTCCGGAGTCGACAGCGCGCGGCGGCGGCTGTGGGTAGCTAGGGTTAGGGTTGCGGTTCGAGTTCGTCCAGAGAGAGAGAGACATCGGGGCGATGAGTGAGAGTGAGGAGGAGGTTCACGACTTCCTCCTCTCCCTTATCCACGTAGGGAAAAGCCAGCAGGAGGTGACACCGCGTCGATGACGCGACTTGCGCCGCCACTGCCTTCTGGCCGGAGTTGGGAGAGAAGAAAAGAAATAACATTTTATGGATAACCCCCTGGAAGTTTTTATAAATTACTAAGAAGTCCTTCTGTCTTATAAACTAAACAAAAACATTTGTTTTCAGGACCAATTTGTAAGCAGAAAAATTAACAAAAAATATATTTGAATTCTTCATCAAATTTGACATCTCACCATGTTTTGTTTTGGTGAATTTGAATAATATTTGTATTTTTTATTTAGGGTGCTAGATTAAGTGATTTTGTTGTTTTCTCCTCTTTTAATTATTTAATGGCTTTAAAATTATGCTAAAGGATGTTTAATAAAAGTACACACTCCATCTTGTGGATACCAAGGTGGTGTATCATAATTGGACACTTTTAGGTATAATCCCTTATGGAAAATAGTTTGGTAACACTAGTGAGTAGTGTTTTTATCTATTCACCAATTATGAATATCACTCCAAGTCATACCAGATGATTTTTAATTGGTGAAGGAACTTGTTTTCTTTTAGGTGACCTTGTTATTTTTATAACTAAGGTTCTTATCAAGTCTGGTGGACATTTCTTCATATTGGGGTGCCAGCCATATTTGTTATTTTATGCACTTAATCACGTGGAAAACAATAGTGACTTTGGAATCTTAGTTGCTTGTTTTCCCATAGGTTCCAATATGGATGTTATCCCATGTTGGTTTAAGAAGATGCAATCATTTACATGGTTTTCTACAGATGAATATTTGTTGTTAACTATTAGTCTTGTGTATCAAAAGGATCTGGAAAACAAGATTTTAAGCTTGTTTTCATCTACCTCCACATATTAATACAGGTGGATGCAATTGCTTTTATTAATTCATTCTTAATAATTATGTCCATTTAAGATATTACTATGAGTTCCTCATTTCTGATGGGCTTGACAAGGCATAGAGGTTATAGATTCTCTAACATTAACTAATGCTTCACTGAATAATTTCTTACTCAGACATTGTTGCTCCTTGTTGACTTATGTTGCTTGTTGTTCTTCTCTCTAGTTGCCACTTGTCTCGAAATTGCCTTTGTCCGTTGCAGGTAGGTTCCGCTATGGGTTTCCAACCTCAACTGTCTCACCATTGTGGTGAAAACAACCAATTTCTCCAAACAAGGATTTTACTTAGATGATTATAAATGAATGTGAGTTTATTTAATGACATCAAGTTACCATATGCATATAAGAAGAATTTGTTAACAAGTGGATCAGACTTGCCTCCAAATTACTAATCATATACAATAGGCTGAGATGTACTAGGTTATTCAACCCTCTGTTTGTTTGTGTATGACACTCAATTGTTTGAGTATACAAAAGTGATTTGTTAACAAGGTAGCTAGTCTTGTTATCAAACTACTTCTATATAACACTAACATTGGAGTATCACACTCTTTCAAGAGAGTTAATAAGATCATATCAAAATATAAGAGTTTCCAAATACTCTTATAGAAGATTTAAGTAGAACTTCTAGAACACTCTAATAATCTTCTTGGAGATCTTCCTGTGGTAGTTTCTCCTGTCTTGTGGTTTTCTTCTCTTGCAGAATGACTTAGAGAAGATTGGGAAACAAGATATAATGGTCTTGCCAAAATAAGAGGATCTAGATTAAGAGTTAATTCATGCTTTTATTATCCTTCCATACATTTCTTGTTTTGCTTCCCATAAGGTTGATACTTTTCTCATACAAGATTGGTTTTATTTAGCTTTCAATCCAATTCCTCTAATAGAGGTTATCACTTGTTGTTACTCAATACTTGTATCCAAAGAATACTTTATTTGTTGAAGATAGATTTGAATAGAGGTGTGAAATGCTTATGGAATGATGACTTAATGGTAAGTGGATCAAATCGTTCATTGAGGTGTTGAGATTTCATGTGTTCATTTGTATAGGATGATTGAAACAATGAGCATGTGAAAGTTATTGAGGTTTAATGACTTATGTCATAGTTGTTATTGGTTCTCCCAGGTGTCATGATCTACTTTATATTCATCACTTTATTAACTTTTTCATTCATAATACATATATAGAGATTTGGGAATATCATATGTAATGATCAAGGTTTATCAGTAGTTGAAGAAGATTTATTTCTTCTTGTAGATACTTTTTTTATGATTGATGATATATGTACATATTCGATAAATATGTTAATACAATTATTATATCATTTTCCACTTGTGGTTTTTGGGTTAACACTGGTTTGTATCAGTAGTGTTCTATTGATTCTTTGATATGTACTTGCGATGGTTCACCTGATAGTTATGAGATGATTTATAGAGATGTTGTGGAAATGAATTGATAACTTAGGGAGTTGTTGTTTTATAGGAGATCACATCTCTGTTGATGAGATGGTTCAATTATGCATTACTCATGGGTGAAAGTATGATCATCAGTTATGTGCTTTGGATACTCTCCCCTCCTTGGGTTGTGGATACCTAATGAATTATCCCAAGTCGTTTAAATTCTTGTGGTTAAGGTTGTTGAGAGTTGGTGTTGATCACAACCCATTATGGTTTGTGTAACCATATGATTTGGTTTTGTAGAGATTCTATGTTATAAAGATCACTCCAAATGTACTCCTGACTAGATGAACTAGACCTATTTCATCATGTCAAGTGAAACTTTGGTCACTTTGTTTTGTTTAAACTTTCGCGCCAAAATGTCCCGTACTTTTAGATGCATGCTTTGCAGATGCACATATTATATTTAGATCCTTATAACTTTCCAAACACTGGGATATTATAGGTACATACGACACTTGTCCTTATTAAGATGCACTACCCCACCACCAAACCGGCACTAGCATTCCTCAAGCCTACACGGAGACCTAGAGGGCGGAGATCTTTGAGTCCATCAAAGGCTTTGCCTCCAAGATCGCTCAGAAGGTTTCCATCACCGCCTATTACCCGGAGGAGGAAATTCCTAGGACTCCAGAGAATCCGAGTGAGAGCGATGATGAGGACAAAATTGATGAGGACATCCAGTGATCATCGTCCTACATGTAGAAAATGGCGGAAAACTGCACTACCATGCTTTATGTAATACATACTTGTAATGTCTTCCATAACTTATGCTATGTCAAGTCGTCTTTTGCAAAAAAAAAATTGCAAGTTATTTTGAATATATTTTGTCTTTCTGCCTTGCATTACCTAGTTTGTATGTTTCTAGCTTATTCTAGTGTTTTAGCGAATCCAGAAACGCGGAATCTTCAAGCCAAGCAACTGGGTTCTGGAACCAATCGGTCTGAATTCGGAAACATGAGACGTATTTTGGCGTTGTTAACTTACTAGTTTTTAGCATAGCACGGACAAACAATCAGATTGGATCCTTAAAAGAGAAAGTAAGACTTTTAAACTCCGAGCACACATGCATAATTCGGGCTTTTCTGAGCCTTAAGGCTGAAATATAATTCAGCTTTTTTAACTCCGAGCTCGTAGGCAAAAATCCGGTTTAGCATTGCACTAGAATTAAAGATCATTGGGAAATAGATAAACATGGAAAAAACATGGACAATATAAATGACGATTCCGATAACTTCATTTCATGATCTCAATAATGTTTACATAGAATTTGACAAGAAATATAAAGGACGTAACTGTTGTATGCTCCATGGTCATTTCGTATCTTCTAGCTCGACATCTATGTGTATTTTCCTCATGCGATTTTTATTCTTGGGATTCTTTTCTTTATCCCTTATATCTACAAGGTAATATGACCCATTTTTCATAGCTTTGCTAATGACGAATGATCCCTCCCAAAGTCGAGCCAGTTTGTGCTCCCTTTCTTGCACCCTTCACAGCACTAAGTCACCTTTTTTGAAGGAGCGATGCTTAAATTTGCGGCTATGGTAGCACCGCAAGCATTGCTGGTAAATGGCAGATCTTTGCCGGTAAATCTCGCCATATTTTCAATAAATAGTTGTTGGCCCAGTGGAAACCGGGGTACCATGTGCCTTCTGCCAAGGGCCCATGTGGTCAATACATCTCAAAGATGGTCAACAAGTTTTCCCTCCTTAGGGGCCTTGCGAGGTATAAGGACCTCGCGAGGGACTGTCTTGGCAAGCCCTAATGAGGGTCGTGCCGAGTCTCCCTCAGGAAAGTTGCAATGAAGGAATGCTCACGAGGCTACCACAAACTCACGAGGCTCTATCTACGGGGGACCGCACGCTGTCAGACACGTGACTCCCTGATAGGGCCTCATGCGCCACTGCCTCTGCTGCAGTGGTGATGCGCGCACCTACGTGTGGTGACGACCAACGGCCAGCAAGGGCGCAGAAGATAGGCCTTCCTTTCCGGTGATTAAAGTGTGGCGACCAAATAAAAGGAGCAAAGCACCGCTCAAGAATTTCTATTTTGGTGAATGAAGACCAGGCCGACGGTACACGCTATGGAGGACGTCGTCAAGGGCGTCATCGTCCTGTCTCCGTGCTGCCATGGATAGTGGCATTATTGACCATGGACTAGGTCCACGAGGAGCATGGGTTCTGTACTCATGTACCCTCCTTTGACACCTTGTGGTTTCCCTTCTCGCCAAGTTAATTGGGGAAGAGGGCCATCACCACTATAAAAGGAGGACGGTGACAACAGTAGCAAGGGTTTGCAGTCTAATAGGAGTAAACCCTAGTAGTCCATCGGACGAGATCTAGCTGCCACACGCTAGTCTTCTTCTACCTCGAGCACAAGCTCACCATTTTACTGTAAACCCTCATGAGGCAGTGCAATCCAGACAACCAGGACTCCAGGAGTAGGGTATTACACTGCACGGTGTCCAGAACCTGGGTAAACTGTTCCGTGTCTCTGTCATGCTTTCGTTGCAGGTCTCATCTCCAAAATCTCACAAGGGCGTCGAGTGACTGAGTGCTTGAGCCCCTGTGTTCGACATCTTGTTTCTCACAAGACATGTGTTTGTTCCGACACGTATCACCAAAATTTGGCGCTAGGTAGGCGTTGAGCCTCGTCCTCATCCTTCCTCACCATCATGGTCGAGCGCGATACCCGTAGAGAGCGCGCACGATGCAGGGAGAACATCATCGTCCCCACCAAGCCCATCGTCGACATGGAGGTGCTGCCGCCGCCCCGGAATCAACACCGATGTCAACATCAACAGCTAGGCAGAGTCGAACTGAGAGTCGTCCTCCCAACATCTTTCTCGCCAGCCGTCCATTAACCAAATGGTTTTGGCCTTCTAGCAGTGGCGCCGTGGCTAGCTCGCCCCTTAGGTAGCGTTGCAGATTGCACATGAGCTCCTGTGCTACCTGCCCGCTAAGGTCGGGCATGACGTTTGCCTCACACGCATCGCCGAGCTTGTCAACGCGCCGGCTCCAACCCGTTCCGTGGTTGCGCAACCACCTCCTGCGAGCGGAGCACAGTCCCTAGTGGGCCAGACCGCTCACGGCGCTCCTCCACCTGTGCCAGGAGGCAACCCAACGCGTCCCTCTGCTCTGCGTACGGCGGCAGGGGCTCCTCCACCACTAGTTTTCCATGGGGCTTCCTCTCCTCATCTCGCTGGCCCCAGCGTCCAGATCATTCAGCGAGCTTCCGAGGATGCACAAGTGGGCCTCGATATTGTGTCAAGTCCGCTCTAGGTATCCACCGCCGGCCACAGCCTTTGCATTCGATCCCACCACTAGCGTTGTCGTGCACATCGGAGGCTGCTTGGCCTTCACGCGTGAGCCGTGCAAGGTGGTTTGGCCCGCAAGGTTCAAGCCTGAGCTTCCTCCTAACTACGATAGCACCACCAACCCCATCGAGTTCCTCAGCTCTACACCACTGGAATTGTGGCTGCCAATGGTGGCGACAAGTGTACGGCCAACTGGCTCGCAATGAAGCTCATGGATGCTTCCCTCACGTGGCTCATGAACCTCCCCGAGAAATCCATCAACCCATGGAGCAAACTGTGTGAGGTTTTCATCGCCAACTTCACAGGGACATACGAGCGCCCCCTCATGATGAATGATCTCTGTGTTGTACGCTAGACCCTTGGCAAGACCCTCCGCAAGTACATTCATCGTTTCAGCCAAGGTTGTGAGCGTCTCCGATGCCGCCATCATCTCATTCTTCCCTAAGGGCATATGAACGTCCGCATGTGATGCGCGTGTAACACACGTTAGTTGGGAGACCCCAAGATAAATGTATGAAGAGCACAATAGCAAGTTTCCCTCATAAAGAAACTATGGTTGAATCAACCAGTAGGAGGAAGGAGTAACTTCAGAAGGTTGATGCAGCTGAGATGGCAGGGCGCACTACCGGTTCAGCAGCAACGTGGAACCTCCACAACACAATCAAATCACTTTGCCCCAACGAATCAGTGAGGTTGTCAGTCTCACCGGTTTTGCTGAACACAAAGAGGTTAAACATATGGTGTGGAAAACAGTGTGAAAACAATATGAAAATAGTAGCAGCAGTACGAGAGTAGTGGAAACAGTGGTTGTACTGTCAGTATGAGGAAATGGACCGGGGTCCACAGTTCACTAGTGGCGTCTCTCCGTGAATGATAAATAACATGTGTTGTGAACAAATTACAACTGGGAAATTGACAGAAATGAAGGTTGTACCGTAGTGCATATGCAAGACATAAAGATTACTATGTGATTCATGCGGACATTACAAGAAGATACATAGACCGTCATCGAACTGCATCTATGACTAATAATCCACCCTCCGAATATCATCCGAACAAACATTGGGTATAAGTAGCAAGCAACAGATAATCGCAGTAAGCAAAGTGTGCAATGTAAACAATAGAACCATCCTTAGACAAAGCATTGTTTGTTTTCTCCCTAATGGAAGCAACACATCCTCCATCCGTCACGTTTTTGTCACTCGAGCATATATGCAAAGGAGGCATGAAACCACTATCGAGCATATATACTCCCTCTTGGAGTTACTAGCATCTACTTGGCCAGAGCATCTACTAATAACGGAGAGCATGCAAGATCATAAATAACATATACATGAAGATAACATGATAGATTGATAATCAGAATACATATCATTCAACATTTATCGGATCCTAGCAAACATAACATGTAGCATTATATGAAGATGATCTCGATCATGTGAGGAAGATCATGAGATCTAAACATGAGGCATAAAGTGGAGGAGACAACCATCTAGCTACTTCTATGGACCCGTAGTCGAGGGATGAACTACTCAGGCATCACTTCAGAGGAGGGCATGGTGGTGTAGACCCCTCCGGTGATGAATTCCCCTCCCGGTAGGGCGCCGTGGAGAGCTCCATACCCCTCCCGATTTCGGCATGACGATGATGAAGACCTCAGGTGTTTCCCGGGAAAAGTGGTATATTTCTAGGGTTGATATGTCGTGGGGATTATATAGGCGAAAGAGCGATGACAGAGGGCACCTAGGGGGCCCAGACCATCCCCAGGCGTGGCCAGGGGGCACCTCCCTATGGTGTGCCCCCCTGTGGCCCCTCTCCGGGTCTCTTTGGGACTCCGTTGAACCTTCGGGAATTCTAAGACTTCCGGGCTTCGAATTTTCCAATTCCAAGAATATTTCCAGAACAACTTTTTTGAAACTAAAAACAGTAGAAAACAGGGAACTGGCTCTGTGTCATCTTGTCAATAGGTTAGTCTTGAAAATCGATAAAAATGACATAAAGAGTATAGCAAACATGTGGGAAATAACATGAAAACAACACGGAACATCAGAAATTAAGGATACATTTAATATTTATGAAGTATCAACATCCCCAAGCTTAGTTCCTACTCGTTCTCGAGTAGGTAAACGATAAAAAACACATAATTTCTGAGGTGACATGCTACCAACATGAACTTGATCATCAATAATGTAAAAGCATATGTAAGCTGAGATCATAGATCTTTAACACAAGCATGATAAATAAAACTTTAATAATAAATCATAGCAATCACCTTGCATCATGATAAGTAACACAAATAGAAGATCATGAATAATAATGCATCGAAAGTTATACGTTTGTTTCACGTATAGAGAAAGCATGTCAACGTGATATTTCGCTAGTCCTTAAGAGTGGGGAAAACCATAAATGTCAGGACACCTTCAAAGTTTATGAGGAAGACTAGAAAGAATAATTTGAGAGCAAGCAATAACACATAATGAATCAATTAATAATTTTTCTGGGACAAATGCACATTAAACTCAGAATGGCAACTATGCTCTCTCAACTGTGCATAAAGTTCGAAGATGGAGACTCAACATAAAAGTAGAGGCCCTTCGCAGAGGGAAGCATGGATCACTCATGCGCTAGAGATTTTATTTTATTAAACATAGGTATAAAATATTTGACACTCGTCCCATCCATCTTACACAAACCATGGCTAACCGAATCCTCGTGTGCCTGCCAACAACCACATACCGTGGAGGAGTGTCTATTTTTAGGGAGGTGATGCTTATGTCAACGAATGGTAAAAATACAGTACGTCACAAGCCAACTATACTTCACAAGAGAGGATCGCATTGAAGGACGCAACTGGTGTAGAAGGTCACCCTCTTTCTCTTTTGTTTACACAATTATGCTTTAACTGATAAATCAGGGGCAAAAATAGTGAAGATAATTTGTTTGTATTAATTTGGGGCTGGGCAGCCTGCTGCCAGCTCTTCTATCAATTGGATAAGAGGATTAAGCCACTAGTCCAGGGTGTGAAATCCAATCAACAAATGAGATAAATATACTCTATTTACGTCCTCGTGAGCAAAAACAGGAACACAAAACAGGAGTAATTTTGAAGGTTTTAAAGATAACACATGAGCAATTTACTTCGAGTGGCAGTTAAATACCACATGTAGGTAGGTATGATGGACATATTTGGCATACTTTGGTTTTTGGGAGTTGGATTGCACGAGTAGAGCTCATACTCAGTATAGGTGGAGGCTAGCAAAAGACTCAGAGCGACAAATCAAGAGAGCATTAATGGCCATAATCACGCATAGCGACATAAACATCATTAATCAAAGCATAAGTGGTACCACAAGTTCAAAACCTAAATGATCATAGAGTCTATTAGTGACTGGTTCGTATTCATAAACATGGTGTGAGCATGCGCCAAGTCAACCAAATAAAATATTCAAAGGAGAATACCACAAATTTATGCTTCAATATGACAAGAACAACTCATGATTATTTCAATGGCACATTAAACACTCTCAGCTATTTGAGACAAATCATGCTACTAAATAACCACTAGGCTTTATAAATAAAATAACATATAGCATGATATGAAAAAGTCTAGCCACACTCCATACAAGCTTCTATTTGCATCGTTTATAATTTTACCGAATGCAGCAGTTTCTTTTCCCAACAAGCACCATACAAAATATGTTTTAATAAAAACTCTCTAAATGATACACCAAAAAAACATGAGAGTACTCACATAACACTACTAAAACTAACAACTCTGAATAAGAGATGCAATGAAAACAAGAGTTAAATAAGAATTTTTGCAGCAGCTAGAAGAAAAATTAAGAATACGAGCATAACGAGTATTCAAACGAAAAAGCGGAGCGTGTCTCTCTCCAAAACAAGGATGATAAGTTCCAATGATATGATTGCATCAAGGGAAAAAAATAAAACAAAATAAAAAAAACGAAAAATAACAGACGCTCCAAGTAAATTTCATATGATGTGACCGAATAAAGATATAGTTTCACTAGAAGTGACCTGATAAATGGTTGATGAAGAAGGGGATGCCTTGGGCATCCCCAAGATTATATGCTCGAGTCTTCTTAGAATTTTATGGGATGAACCACGGGGGCATCTCCAAGCTTTGACCTTACGCTCTTCTTGATCACATATATCACCCTCTTTTCTTGACCCTTGAAAACTTCCTTCACACCACACTCAAAGAGTAATTCGCATTAGAGGGTTAGTGCAACAATAAAAAAATCCATGGGTTCTGTATGGGAACAAGTGCTATTGATACTTTTAAACATTATTTACAGCCACTAATGTTTTGTGAAGTAAGAAATCCACTTGACATCATAAAAGAGCAAATGCAAGCAAAATGGCAGAATCTGCCAAAACCAGAACATTCTGTAAAGACAAAAAATTTCGGGGCACTTACACTGCTCAAATAAAAAAAATTAAATAAAAAGTTGCGGAATTAGCTGAGGAATAAGCACAAAAAATTTCAGGTCATTCTAATATTTCTGTATTTTTCCCATTTTTTTACGGTGGATAGCAGAAATCTGTTTCCTGTGCAGAAATCCCAAAACCAACTCCGACTTTTGTCAGAAACTTTACTTTGAACAACTAATACATGAAAATAAAGATACAACGAAGTTTCTACAGAAGTATACAACCCCTTGAATCAAAGAAAACAGAGGAAAACAAAGCTAAGATAAAACCATGGGTTATCTTCCAAGAAGTGCTTTTCTTTAACGCCCTTTAGCTAGGCCAGAAAAGTAGATTCAAGTATTTTCGAGTGAAGAAGAATCCAAATTGAAATGAGTTCGAATAATAGAATCAAAAGGAAACTTCATTCTGTTTCTAGTAAAGTGTTCCATACCTTTCTTGAGTGGGAATTGAAATTTAATATTCCCCTCTTTCATATCAATAACAACACCAACAGTTCTAAGAAAAGGTCTTCCCAAAACAATTGGACAAGAAGCATTGCATTCAATATTCAAGACAATAAAATCAACGGGGACAAGATTATTTTTAACCATGATAATAAAATCATCAACTCTCCCCAAAGGTTTCTTTCTAACATTATCAATAAGACGAGCATCCAAATAACAAGGTTCCAAAGGTGGAAAATCAAGAATATCATAAAGTCTTTTAGGAACAACAGAGATACTTGCACCAAGATCACATAGAGAATTGAAATTAAAATAATTCACTTTCATTATAATAATGGGTTCTGACCCATCATCTAACTTCCTAGGGATAGAGCCTTCAAATCTTGATTCATCCTCTTTAATTTGCATGAGAGCATTTGTAATATGTTTTGAGAAACCATAATCATAGCACTAGCATTAGGAAAACTAGCAAGATTTTGTAAGAAATTAATCACTTCAGTTATGTTGCAATCATCAAAGTTAAGTTCATTTTTATCAAAGGTAATGGGACCATTGTCTCCTATGTTTCTAAAAATTTCAGCACTAGAATCAGGAGCATTTTTAGCAGTTTCAGGCAATTTTGCATTCTTTAATAGCAGTTGTGGGAATATTGCAAACACCAATTACTTTACCATTGATTGTAGAAGGTTTACTAGCTTGAGAGGCTTAAGTTTTACTAGTGGTGGTAATGGTGCAAACATTAGCTATATTATTCTTTCTAGCTATTTCATCTTCTCTTTCCCATCTAGCATGCAATTCAGCTAACATCCTAACATTATCATAAATTTGAATTTGGATGGAGTTCAAGGTTTTTCTTTCTTTAACATCATGAGGCATAACTTTTAGTTTCAGAAAATCAACATCAAGAGCAAGGCTATCAACTTTAGAAGTAAGAACATCAATTTTGCCAAATTTTTCCTTAACAGATTTATTGAAAGCAGTTTGTGTACTAATAAAATTCTTAAGCATGTTCTCAAAATCAGAGAGTACACTTTTGTTGATTTTATAAGAACTACCATAAGAATTACCATACGCATTATTATTATTAGGAGGATATGGCCTATAATTATTGCTACCAAAGTTATTCCTATAAGCATTGTTGTTGAAATTATTATTTTTAATGAAGTTTACATCAAAATGCTTTTCTTGAGAAACCAAAGTGGCTAAAGGAACATTGTTTGGATCAATAGGAGCATGGGCATTAACAAGCATAGACATAATAGCATCAAGTCTATCACTCATATAGGAGGTTTCTTCAGCAAAATTTACCTTCTTACCAGTTGCAACTCTCTGATGCATGTAAAATGCATACATGAACTTTGCATGTTATTACTTGTTTTTACTACATATTAGCAACTTATATTCATGTTTTATAATGATTTGGGGGATTTTCTGAACAATCCCCCTTCTTTTGGTTCTATCCCTGTTTTTCCAGAAAACGTACTTTTTAGTGTTTCAGACTTTCCGGGAGCTTCGGGACTCCAAAAAGGGCAAGGCCAAAGAGCACGGTTCAGAATTTTTGAGACGAAGACCATGGGCAAAAGTAGAGGGCCAAAAGGCCAACCAGGTGGAAAAGAGGACCCTCCACGCGGCCAGATTCCTTGGTCGCGTGTGGGGCCCCCTTTTTGCCCCCGTGGCTCCGATGCCGTCGATCTTTCTTCTCCAGAGTGTCTCGTGACCTAAAAACGACTATATAAAGGGTCCCTTGGCCTTTTCGAGAAGGAGGCGGCGCCGAGAGACGAAACCACGAAACAGAGAGACAAAAGGCTGCCGCCGGAGAAGATCGGAGGGGGGAAACGCCGCCGGGATCACCCCCGGAGGGCTCCACCCCCCTCCGGCGTGTTCATCATCAACATCTACAACAAGATCAGCTCCATCTCTCCACTGTAATCTCTTGGCAAACACGATGTATGATGCAATACTATATTCCCTTGATGTATTGTGTCTCCCCGTCTATGTTTGAGTAGTAAATTGTTCTTGGCAATGGTGAAATAGTTCGTTGATTGGTTGCATACAAGTTTGTTATCTTCTATGATTGTCTTTATGTACAATATATGAGTGCACGCATATGTTGGGGAATGCATGTAAGGTGATCACCGGTAGCATAATGGAGTGGTGGTGACTTGGGAGTGACAGTAACCTGAGACCGAGCCACAAAGTTAAGTTATTGGGGGATATATATAGGGGACCTTAGAACGCAAGGCTATGGTGGGACTTTATGTCTTAATCAATCTTGTGTAGTCATTTACTTGGCCACATGATCCATCATAAGGGGTTGTATATCATTTACTTGACTATACCTATTCATGGCTCCTTCCTAGAAGAAACAACTAAGACTAAAACATGTGCTTCACTAATTGTGACAACCACACGAACGAAACACCTATTGCTAGAACACTTGCTCCCTTGAGATACTTGAGATATTTGCTGCTTTCTACTTGTGAAACTTTCTTAGAAACTTGCTTTAGAAACTTGCTTTAGGATTACTTGCATTTTAAACTTGCTTCACTTGTTACTAGACAAACCACACTCCACGTCACTTGCTTTTAATTAGTTAGTTCCTTTTAGTCAAACTTATTGCTTTGCATAAACAGCCATATAAGAGGGTTATAGGGCTTTAGAGAATAGATAGCTTACCTTCAGCTCCTCGTGGGTTCGACACTCAAATACTTATCGAAAGGTACTACAATTGATCTCCTGCACTTGGGAGTCATCACTCTCTCAGTATGCCATTCAGAATAATTTACCATCATGTTATCAAGAAGCTTTGTTGCTTCCCCCAAGGTCATGGGGATAAAGGTTCCTCCAGCAGCTGAATCCACAAGGTTTCTTGAAGAAAAAATCAGTCTTGCACAAAAGGTTTGGATGATCATCCAAGTAGTCAGTCCATGAGTGGGACAATTCTTTACTAAAGATTTTATTCTTTCCCAAGCTTTAGCAACATGCTCATTATCAAATTGCTTAAAATTCATAATGCTACTTAATAAAGATATAATCTTAGCAGGAGGATAGTATTTTCCAATGAAAGCATCTTTACACTTAGTCCAAGAATCAATACTATTTCTAGGCAAAGATAGCAACCATTCTTTAGCTCTTCCTCTCAAAGAGAAAGGAAACAATTTTAGTTTAATAATATCTCCATCTACATATGTATATTTTTTCATCTCACATAGTTCAACAAAATTATTAAGATGGGCAGCAACATCATCACTACTAACACCAGAAAATTGCTCTTTCATAACAAGATTTAATAGTGCATGCTTAATCTCATAAAAATCATCAGTAGGTGCAGGTGGAGCAATAGGTGTGCTAATGAAATCATTCTTGTTGGTGCTAGTAAAGTCACACAACTTGGTGTTCGAGGAGTAGTCATTTTAACAAGATTAAAAACAGGATAAAAACTACAACTAGAATAAGAACTATTTTTTTGTATTTTTGATATAAAGAAGCAAACAAGATAAAATAAAATAAGCAAAACTAAAACAAAGTAAAGAGATTGGAAGTGAGAGACTCTCCTTGCATAAATTCTCTTCTTCGCCAGCAGCGGTGCAAAAAATTATCTTGATGCGCGTGTAACACATGTTCGTTGGGAGACCCCAAGAGGAAGGTATGAAAAGCACAGTAGCAATTTTCCGTCAGAAAGAAACCAAGGTTGAATCGACTAGTAGGAGGAAGGAGTAACTTCAGAAGGTTGATGCAACTGAGATGGCATGACGCACTACCAGTTCAGCAACAACGTGGAACCAACACAACACAATCAAATCACTTTGCCCCAACGAATCAGTGAGGTTGTCAATCTCACCAGTTTTGCTGAACACAAGGAGGTTAAACGTATGGTGTGGAAAATAGTATAAAAACACTACGAAAAAAGCAGCAGCACTATGAGAGCAGTGGAAACAATGGTTGTATTATCAGTATGAGGAAATGGACCGGAGTCCACAGTTACTAATGGTGTCTCTCCGTGAACGATAAATAACATGTGTGGTGAACAAATTACAGCTGGGCAATTGGCAGAAATGAAGGATGCACCGTAGTGCATATGCAAGACATAAAGATTGCTATGTGATTCATGCGGGCATTACAACAAGATACATAGACCGTCATCCAACTGCATCTATGATTAATAATCCACCCTCCGAATAACATCCTAACAAACGTTGGGTATTAAGTTGCAAGCAACAGATAATCGCAGTAAGCAAAGTGTGTAATGTAAAAAATAGAATCATGCTTAGACAAAGCATTGTTGTTTTCTCCCTAATGGCAACATCACATCCTCCATCTGTCACGTTTCTGTCACTCGAGCACAGATGCAAAGAAGACATGAACCCACTATCGAGCATAAATACTCCCTCTTTGAGTTACTAGCATCTACTTGGTGAGAGTATCTACTAATAACGGAGAGCATGTAAGATCATAAATATCATATACATGAACATAACATGATAGATTGATAATCAGAAGTCCTAGCATTCAACATTCATCGGATCCCAGCAAACACAACATGTAGCATTACATAAAGATGATCTCGATCATGTGAGGCAGCTCACGAGATCTAAACATGAGGCGTGAAGTGGAGGAGACAACCATCTAGCTACTTCTATGGACCCATAGTCCTGGGATGAACTACTCACGCATCACTTCGGAGGAGGGCATGGTGGTGTAGACCCATCCGGTGATGAACTACCCTGAGCTCCAGAACCCTCCCGATCTTGGGATGACGATGACGACGGCCTCGGGTGTTTCTCGGGAAAAGTGGTACATTTCTAGGGTTGATATGTCGGGGGGATTATATAGGCGAAAGAGCAAGGGGAGAGGGCACCTGGGGGCCAGACCACCCCCAGGCGCGCCTAGGGGCGCGCCATCCTATGGTGTGGCCCCTCTCCGTGTCTCTTCGGGACTCCGTGGAACCTTCGGGAATTCTAAGACTTCTGAGCTTGGGATTTCCCAATTCCAGAATATTTTCAGAACAACTTTTCTGAAACTATAAATAACAGAAAACAGGGAACTGATTCTGTGGCATCTTCTTGATAGGTTAGTCCGGAAAATCGATAAAAATGACATAAAGTGGATAGCAAACATGTGGGAAATAACATGGAAACAACATGGAATATCAGAAATTAAGGATACGTTATGACGTATCAGCATGCGCGATAAGCTGCCATGAACGACGACCTCGCCTGCGCGATCCGGCTCTTCGAGATGGATGATAGATGCGCCAAGGCCGAGGAGGGCCGTCTGTTCCTACAGAACAATCCCGATGCAGACACCTCCTCCATGGCAGCCAAGGCTAAGGAGCCCAAGCGTAAAACTGTCGCTGCTCTCGCGATAGAGCCTGAATAGGAACATGAACCTTAGCAGAAGTTCGCGAGGAAGGATTTCCGTCCTTTCCACGTCTACCACAACATGCACTCTGACAACACCGAGGACCGCTTTGAGCTCAAGAAGGTTTGTGAGGACCGCCAGAAGCAAGGAAACACCGGGCTCTCAAGAGATGTTTGGAACAGCTCAGGCCGCAGCGGAGGCCGTGGTGGAGGCCGCTAGAGAGGCCAGCGAAACAACAACTACGGCTTCCGGTATAATGGCTTCCAACAGAACGACTTCCAGTGGGGTGGTTTCCAGCAAAACAACAATGAGCCCCAATCCAGCGCCATTCATGCAAACACTATCTAGGTCAACACCGTTCAGGAGAACAACAACCTCCCTGGGACAATGTCGCCTACCATGCGCCTCGCCAGCATTGCTGCATACTAGGCGGGGGCCAGGCGCTAGCCTACAATCGCCACCTCAAGAGGCTCTTTTGTGAAGTTGGTGCTGCCCTCCCGAGCGTGGCAGCGGCCAGACCCCTCTAATGGTTCCAGTTAAAGATCATCTTCGACCACAACGACCACCCCAAGTTCACCAAGACGGTAGGCACCATTGCCATCATGCGCACCCCTACCGTCAACAATGTCGCCGGCTCAATTAATCCTAAAATACAAACAAAAACATTTTTCATTAGTCTAAATACATTAGTTCAATTTGAGTTAAGTAAGCTTAGAATTAAACTAAAAACAAGAAAACTGGATAACATAGAAATAATCATGCACCCGATCACAATGTGATGTACCCCGAGTTACAAGTTCTTGGGGACTATAATTAACCTTTTTTTTTAAATTGGACTATAAGTAACATCGGATAGGCCATGCAAAACAGTCCACACGTTCACAAGGAGTTATCCTTGTTTTGTGCGAGATTTCTCCAAAAAGTGGTTGCTCTTCCATTAAGGGTTGATCTTGAGAAAATCACATGTTTTTCCAAACTTCTTGTGGGGAAATTCATGGATGCTCCCTCTCGACTCCAATCATCGAAGAGTCTCACAACTCCATGCAGGGGCAAACCCAAAGAGGACTGAACGAGGTCCCAAGCCCCCACTTAGAATTTCAAACAAACAGAGTTCTTAAAAATATTTTTTTAAAAGGAAATCTTTAAATGAAGTTACCCCCACTTTAAAATTTTATCCTCACTCTATATGTATTTTTTGGTCCGCCCCTGACTCCAAGAGTAAAATGCTCGGTGAAGAACTCAAATGAGGATCACGGGTTGGCTCGGTAAAATCTGCGATGTATGTATACTGGGTGTGTTTGGTTTTAGAACGGGGTGGAATGGAATGGAACCATTCTACACCCAGAGCCCGTTCTTGTGTTTGGTTGGGGAGGAGGAATGGAACCAACTGGTTCGCCTAAAGGGAATATACCCCTTAGATTCGGAATACACTCATTCCTCTGAATCGGTGGAACGTGCTGAAACGGCTCCTATTTTGCCTCTATTAATAGGATGTTTAAGCAATAATGGAGCGGTTTCATTCCATCTTATTGGTTCCAACCAAACGAGAGATTAGAACGGTTCCATCCTAGCGGAATGGAATAAAATGGAACCATGAAATTCCATTCCACCTCATCCGAAAACCAAACACATCCTTATGGTGTGTTCTGTTTCAGAATCTGATGAAATGGAATGGCACGGTTCCGTTCCTAGGAACGATTCTTGTGTTCGGTTCCGGGATGGGATGGGATCGACTAGTTCCAGAAAAGCGAATATTCTCCCAATATACGGAATGCACCGATCAGGTGGAACGGGGACCGAGCCTCGCTAATCGCTCGTTAGTTATAATTAATCAAGTTTAGGTACAATTAATCAAGTTTAAGAATAATTAATCAAATTTAGAAATAATTAATCTCATCCCATTCCATTCCATCCTCACCCCATTCCAAAACCAAACACAAGAATAGAACGGTTCCGTGATATTTTTTTGTCCAAATCGAACATAAGAATAGAACGATTTCATTATGCTAGAATGGAATGGTTCCATTTCATTCCATCCAATTCCACAACCGAATACACACTTACTTTTTCCTCGCTAGGTTTCCAAATCAAAGGGTGGAGGGCGAATATTTGAGCTCTCAAGTTATGCAATAATGGTTGAGAATTTAGATCTAACCGTTTTGGTTCTGTACAAATCCCAAAGCCCAATCTGAAACTCAACCGTTTTGTTCGAAAAGTCATTTTGGCTCCCGGTCCTGGACACCGGTACTCCCTTTATTTAAAAAAGTTCAAACAATCATATTTATAAGTCAAAAAAAAAATTTGAAACAAAAATCTTAAAACCGTAGAGCCCCTAGACTCGTTTGAATAAGGCCGCCGGTCACCCATGATGCTTGACGAGAGCCGGTGCTGTCGGTAGACGAGGCAGTCGTGTATGCGCCTCTACGGTGGAATCAAGTGAACCGTGGACATTACACTGACATGCACGGTACGGACGACAGCTTGTCTGAGCTATGGAACCCTAGTAATGTACCACAGTAGATATTTTGCTTCAAAATGCGACATGAAAACGTTAGGTGAAGTCAGTGCGCAATGTTCCCAAGACCAAAAGCCATGTGCTCGACATGGCGAGCCATTTGGTAAGACTGATTTTCTGAAGAAAGAAAATCCATGGCGACTTAATCTTTTGGTAATTCTGCATTTGCTGCCAAATTAGCTCTACCCACGCCAAAACATCCACAGAAGAAGCGGATTGCTGGATAACAGCACAAAGAGAACAAAAATCCATCAAGTACAAATGTAAAAAGGACAGGGGCAATATGGTCCAAACACAGAGTTGAGTCGTCCCCAGAGAAACAGAGCACCAGACGCGTTCGTCCTCTTCTCCCCCTCTTAAACCCGCCTCTCCTGCTAGATTTGCGCCCTCCCCTCCCCTGGCCTCCTCCTCCCCACCAATCCAACCCCTCCGAGCAATGCTAGCCATCGCGGCGATGCGGGATTCGTCTTCGGCGGCGGCGCGCGCGGGGCGCCGTAGTGAAGGATCGGGCGCCCACGCCAGATCACCCACCGTATTCATGGGTACTTACTCCTTTCGCGGATTAATCGCCTCCGTTTATCTTCCCAATTTCGTTCACCGGAAGAACTATTCGATTCGCTCAGTTAATCCCTGCCCACCCATAGCAAAATCAATTAGCCTCCCCTCCGATGTGAAGAGGAATAGCTCGTGCTTATTGTAGTCCATGGCGATGTGGGGAAACGGAAATTTCGATGCGGACGCGGCGTTGACCTGCTCGCCCTCGTTTTGGTTGGCAGATGATCGGCGAGGCCATCGCGGCGCTGGACGAGGGCGGCGGCTCGGCGGAGGACGCCATCTCGGGATTCATCCGGGCCAAGCACCCCGGCGTCCCCGCCGCGCACGACAGGTTCCTTCGCCACTACCTCGCCAAGCACGTCGCCGAGGGCCTCTTCGTCTGCACCCCGCCTGGGCGGTACTCGCGCGCCGCTGACGACGACGACGACGAGCCTGTGCTCGCGCTCGAGGAGGGCCCGGCGACAGAGGTCAAGCGCCGCCCGGGTCGACCTCGGAAGGATGGCTCGGCGCCGAGGCCCACGCCGGCGTCTGGCAAGAAGGTTGGGAGCGAGTCGCAGTCTGCGACGCCCAAGCGCCGAGGCCGGCCTCGAAAGGACGCCTCGCCCGTGGCGCCGCCGCCGGTTGCGCCGATTGCTGCGTCTCTGGCGACAGAGGGCAAGCGCGGCCGTGGTCGACCTCGGAAGGATAGCTCGCCCGCGGCACCGCCGCCGGTTGCGGCGAGAGCTGCGTCTCCGTCGACAGACGGCAAGCGCGGCCCTGGTCAACCTTCGAAGGATGGCTCGTCGCCGCCTGGTAGGAAAAAGGGGCCGAGCGGGTCGCCTCCCGCGACGCCCAAGCGCCGTGGCCGGCCTCGCATGCTGCCGCTGACCGCGCTCACCGATGTCTCCGGCAAAGAGGGCGGCGATGCTCCATCTGCCACGGGCAACAAGCATGGGGAATCGCGAGAGCTGGCAGTTGCGGTTGGCAACCGACGGATCTACAGCACCGTCCGTCACGGAGGATGATGGCGGGGAGTCTCCATCAGCCAAGCTGCCGCTCGTGGCCAAGAAACCTGCCACATTCACTCAACCGGAGCGCAGCACCGAGCCTTGCAAACTGGCGCTCGTCGGCACTGATCCGCCGCTAGACGGCGTCAAGGAGGCCGGCACCCAAGCACCGTTGGAAGGTTCTGCTCCGCCTCTAGTCCCCGACAAGGGGGATGGTACCCAAGCTCTATTCGAAGGCTCTGCTTCAGCGCTGGCCTCCGACAAGGAGGACGGTGTCCAAACTCCATTCAAAGACTGTCGGACCCGGACCCTTAGGTCGGCTCCAGTGAAAGCCACCCGCCCTGCTGCAACACCGATTGCAGAAAACAAGGCCGGTGACAATGCTGCATCTGCTCCGCCCAAGGGCCGTGGCCGGCAGCTCAAACTAGCATCAGCGGCAGCTGGTGAGCTTCAACCACCACGACCAGCGCCGAAGCCTCGGAAAATGTTTTTGCTGAATGCTGTACCAGAGAACCGGATGTTCTGCGTGCTTGCGCTGCCTGCCCCGGTGCCAGCGGCAACAAACTCCTAGAAGCTCAGAAACTGGGTATGCAGCTCATGAAGCATCAGATAGACTCATCATAGTTCAAAGATAGCTTTTGTGTTTTCTCCAACAATGGAAGTTATAGGGGTTGTTTGTAAGAAGGATGGTTCTATCGTTAGCTTCACCTTAGTTCATTTCTCAACTGAATACAAACCCTCTGTCCACAAAGGGCTAACTCTGAGACTGAAACTGAATGCATATGAATCTCGTCAGTTATGTCAAAAAAGGAGTGGTCTATGTCTGATTTTTTTAAAGTCTCGGTCTTCTTAGAAGAATGCAACTGTGGTGTAATTTAGTTTAGAGAGAAAAAAACGTACCCAATGCTAGATTTAGGCTAGAGTCGCTTTTTTTGAAGTGACTGAGACTTCAGAAAGAAAATTTAATTGAGAATTAGCAAATCCCGTGGAAAAACGTATGAAATTCTTGTGGATTTGTCTGGAACTCTGAATTTTTAAAAGCATGTACATTCCCTTAAATTTGGGGGCATCAAATATCAGACCAGAGTTGTTGAAACCAATCGAAAATTGGCCAAAATACCTTTTTTTTATTAAATTGCAGAAGCTTTTGTGACGCATACAATGGCTCTAGAGGTTTTACAATCACCCAGAACTGGATCACCACACTGAGCTACCCAAGGCAGAGAATTAGCTAAAGAAAGAACAAATCCAACCCATCATCTCTGTCATGTACCATGAAAATTATTTCAACTGGACTCCCGTGCCATCAACTTGTAATGAATTTATCAGATCAATAATGGTGTATACAAGAACTATGATCCAACATGGTGTCGGACAAGAATTATTCACCAAGGAATCTGGAATTCCTCATGCCTCCCAGCCTCTTAAGAGGGTGGCGCGCGCAACCCGGTTGACACCCAAGGTAAATGCTCCCATCCTAAGGTTGCAATCATGTGATTTGCACATGGCCTTGATATGCTGGAAAGCGCTGTGCATATACTTGTGGAGCTCCATGTTCACCTTATCTTCTTCCCACATGAAGCCTTGAATGTTCTGCACCGACAAAACAGCATAAGCTGCTGTCTCAAGCAAACAGAGTAATGTGGAATGAGACGCAAAGTCCGCTATCATATAGTCAATTACCTGAACCCACTCAAAATAGCTAACAATCACACCACCAGAGTTCGCATAGATATCAGGTAATACAATCACTCCCTTTTTGGTAAGAATCTGCAATATATACAGCAAGAGTGAGACATTCAGGGAAAAAAAAATGCAAATTGGCCATATTCTTCTACTCCCTCCGATCCATATTAATAGGTGCTGAAGTGGATGTATTTAGACATGTTTTATTGCTAGATACATCCACTTCAGCACCTATTAATATGGATCGGAGGGAGTATAACTTTCAACGATAAAAATTCTTGTACACTGTTTGAAGTTGTCCATGCTATTACCTCATCAGCTTCTGGATCAGTTGGATGATTAGCAGCTTCGATTATAAATTTGGCCTTTACATCAGGTGCATTTTCTCTGCAGATAATTAGTGATAGCATATCATCAGTTACCTACGGAGTAGTCTACACTACATCTAGGAAGCAGTCGAAAAATGGGTTGGTCAAGAGCTAAAAAGACAGATGAAATTAATTTCAATGCACCAATGCATCTGCAGAATTTGGTAATTCTGTATTGCAAAATAATTCATACATCAAATGAACATAAAACCAGCAGAAAATACTAACAAGTATGTAGTCAAAATGGGGAAACCATGACATAGGGTAACCGCACCTAAACCACACAAGGACAATAGTTGTTACCTGTTAAGGACTCCACCTAAGGCACATGGGATGAGAACATCACATTCATGAACAAGCAACTCTGCAGAATCTATGACTTCCGCAGCATGAAAGTTTTTCATGTGACCACCCTCATTTCTGTGTTTCGTCAGAGCAGGTATGTCTATCCCAGCCTTGTTTCTGATTGAGCCTGTTACATCTCCAATTGCAATTACCTTACCACCCTTCTCATGGATGAGTTGCGCAGCCCATGAACCAACGTTACCGAAACCCTGCAGGATTTGACAGATTAAAGACAATGCAACATAGTGATCGTGGGTACGGACAGTGCCACAATGTTTAAATAAACTTATTTTGGTATTTGAACAGCTGCATTATAGCATGGGACATGCTACTGTCTTTATATCATCTGAGAAGTAGTTCACTATATACATAGAGGTCAATGATTTATTACAACTCACCTGAATAACAAAGGTTGATCCAGAAATAGACTTCCCGTATTCAGCCAGGAGAGCCTCAGTAGCATACATTACACCCCGTCCAGTAGCAGCATCCCTACCTAATGATCCACCAAGATCCTAACAAATAGAACCGAATTATAAATTTATAATAATAAGCAAAGAGATTATTTAAACCAAAATGTTTGCTGTTATATTTGTATTACTTACTATGGGCTTCCCAGTGACAACAGCTGGGGAGTGACCATGGAATTTCGAGTACTCATCAAAGATCCATGCCATGGTCTGTATGAAAAGTGGGAGAAAATTGGTTTCGGACAGAGGTAAGTAGCAGAACATAGGAAGGAAGTAAATGATAAACAAGATGCTGAAATTGCATCGCGTACCTGTGCATTAGTTCCCATGTCTGGAGCTGGAATATCGGTATGAGTTCCAATAAGATCATGAATTTTCTGAGTAAATACACGCGTCAAACGCTCCAACTCGCTCCTACTTAGTTCATCGGGAGAGCACCCGATTCCCCCCTTTGCTCCACCATATGGTACCGCTGCAACGGCAGTCTTCCATGTCATCAGTTGAGCAAGCGCGTTTACTTCATCTGGATCAACCTGGCAAGCAGATAAAGTATCAAGAGAAAACATGATAATCAGTAAATTGCAGTTGGCCAACTGCCTAGGCTTTCCAGAATCTACAAATATAAGCAGGCAACACAAGGTGAAAACGATTTCTAAATAAAATAGCCCAGTCAACCGACTACATGTTAAGCTAAGTTGGTTGTTTCCATAACCGAATTAGCATTTCAGGAAGTAAGATTTTGTAGGTTTGCAGGATGCCACTTTAATATTGGATCTACAAACAACATAAATTGCTAACATACTGACAAGATTTGGCAGCTCGTTCTTTTTTTTTTTTACGCTGTCTTGTCGTCGTGGATAAAAATTTATGTGCTGACAGTTACGCCAATCAACAGCCTAAAGATATGTCTGGTGTTTCGACAGTTTAAAATAAGGAGCCATAATTAAAAAAAAAAGGGCGACACATAGTTGCATGAAAAACGATTCTAGCTTCACATCATTTGCATCACAAATTGACAACCCAGACAATCCACAGAATAACATAACCTAACTTACAAACCAAAGCGAAGTGGTAAGTAGTACTAGTAAAATAAAGAGCTGGACACGGCACACAAAATGACCAAAGAATGTTAGGTACTGGAGATCCACATCTCCGAAAAGAAACAATGACATCGTTGACCAGAAACAATACTAGCTGTCAAAACAAAACAAGAAATGCCAATTCACAATCACTTGAGCTATTTTTGTGCGAGTCAATTCAGCCTTTTAGGATCACAATGACTTGAGCTATTTTTATGTGTGCAATTTTAGCCTCTTAGGGTCACAATCAATCAATACAGTTTAAGATAAGAAATGAGCTCGTAATAAAAAAAAACTCGCATGAAAAACGATTCTAGCTTCACATCATTTGGATCACGAATTGACAACCCACAGGATAATCTGACCTAACTTACAAACCAAAGTGAAGTACTAAGTTGTGCTAGTAAAATAGAGAGCTGGACACAGCACACAAAATAACCAGAGAATGTGTTAGGTACTGGAGATCCACATCTCCGAAAAGAAACCATGACATCATTTCAAAAACAAACAAGAAATGGCAAATTCACAATCACTTGAGCTATTTTTGTGCGGGTCAATTCAGCCTTTTAGATCACAATGACTTGAGCTATTTTTATGTGTGCTATTTTAGCCTCTTAGGGTCACAATCAATGAATTCACAGAATCAGCTGAATCATGAGAAGGGAAGAGGTTCCTCACCTCGGGGTGGTAGCGGATACCACCTTTCATCGGGCCGCGGGCATTGTCGTGCTGCACGCGGAAGCCCACGAAGGACGCCAGGGTGCCGTCGTCCTTGGGGATGGTGCATTCCACCTGCAAAGGAGAGGAGAGCCCCGGTGAGCAAAAACAAAGGCAAGCTCCGCGAGGCAAGGATGAGAGAGAGAGGAAGAGAGCGGCGCCGACCTTGATCTCCCGGAACGGGATGAGGAGGCTCTTCTCGAGCTTGGAGTCGAGGCCGAGCAGCCTGGCGGCCTGCCGGAAGTTGCGGCTGGTCGCGGCGAGCGCGTTCATGGCGGCGCCGGGTCCTGTTTCCCCTCCTGCCCCCAACAACCGCAGCCGGAAAGGAAAGAGGGCGGGGCGAACAGGACAAAACAGGCGCGGGCGAGCAAGATCGGGGGCTGGAGGGCCAGAAAGGGCAAAGGCGGGTGGGGGTGAAAAGGGCGGATTTTTTTCTTTTCCGGAGATCGAGGGCGAGGAGTGCCGGGCGAATCGGGCGCGAGCTGTGTCTGGTTTCCGGAGGAGGTAAGGAGGGTATTAATAGGGGACGCAGCCAGAGCAAGGTGAAGAAGAAGGAGAAGGAGGCGGAGGATGACGACGACGACGATGCAGGATAGAGATCAAGGAGATGGTTTGGTTTGGTTTAAGCATGCGCCGATCCGCAGGAGATCGGGGATCGCGGGTATGCGTTGGAGGTGACGCGATTGGATTGGTTCAACAGCACGTTTCTGGAGGGTAATTAGAGGAGGGGAGAATAATTGCACATTAGTGTGCAGCGCTGGATCGAGAAGGGGGAGACCAGAAATGAAGGGCGGGTCAGAGAGGAAGAGGAATTTGCGAGGAAGGGATGCTTCATTGCTTTCCTTCCTTCGTCCGTCCATGGCTGGGCTTGGGGTGGGGGGCCAGGTGTCTGTCCACGAAGTCTGTTCGCTCCAGCAGCATTTTAATTTTGTCTTTCTTTCCCACCTTCCCGTGGGGACGGCGCGCGATCGCTCGGTGGTCCACCTGTCAGGACATGAGTGGCGAACTTGGCCTCGTCTGGCTCGAAAGGACGGACGGCGGGGAGGGAAGGGAATGGCCTGCGAACGTCTGAGCCAGGTGCATCTAGTTCGGTGAAAGCGCCTCCCCCAGGAAAGCCTCGGTCCAAAAGAGCAGCCCTTTTCCACTCCAGGAAACTGGTGCGGGGATGGCGACGGAAGCTGTGGAGCGGACGCATCTGTCTAGACAGCGCCAGCTCCGTGCTCTACCGTCAGTTGCTTCTCCTGAGTTGGTGGGACAAATCACGTGTCACGTCTCCCGTTTCGGCTTCTGGCCGTGTCTTCATGGGACGTCACGCCCGGAAAGGACCGATAGGAATGGTGCGTGCAGGTTGTAGCCCTACATTATGTTTACATATATACATATTTAAACAAATAGAATTCATGTACTTTGGAACCGAGGGAGTATATCGCTTGGGCGAACCAACATGTGGTTGGATGGTTAGGAAGGTGGTTGTACCCCCAGCCCACCAGAGTTCAAACCCCAGGTTTGACATCTGTGTGTCGCATTTAGGCGGAATATTCTTTCAGTAGGAGGCGACGTTCCCGTCGACAGCGAGACGCCTGTGGTGACTTCGTCAATCTCAAGACCCGCCGGCTCAGTCTTTCGGAGGTGCTCATAGAGGTAAGGTGTGCGTGTGTGCGTTCATAGGGGTGGGTGTATGCGCGTGTATATGAGCGCTTGCGTTTGTACTGTGTTTCTAAAAAAAAAGTACATCGCTTGGGTATGGAGCAACTCATGAACATTCCATGTTGATACCTCTTATATATGTACTGATCTGGCATAATTGATCTATTAATCAAAATCAACAACAGTATAAAAATCCCAATAATCTCTACTATATAATTTGTCTTACCGTGATGATGGTTGGTTGGTACGTCGTCTCGCATGGTCTGCCTTCGCTCGCTCGCCCTCATCGACCATCTGGGCCCAAGCCCAATAAACCCCGCAATCCCGTGTGTTGATCCTGCGAGAAACCTACCACGTTTCCCCCAAAGCCCGCGAGGACACAGGCTGGACGCCGCCGCCTCCCCCGAAAACATACAAACCCTCTCTCCCCGAACAACAAACCCTAGCGCCGCCGCTCGCCGGCGATGGAGGCGCCGGACGAGGAGGCCGGACTGGGGCTCCCGGAGGAAGAGCGGATTCTGGAGGTCACCATCATCTCCGCGCAGGGGCTGAAGCACCCCTCTGGGCTTCGGCGGCGGCTTCAGGCGTACGCCGTGGCGTGGGTTGATACCGCGCACAGACTCCAGCCACAGCCTGACCGCTCCGGCGGCCTTGAACCGGCGTGGCACGAGCGGTTCATCTTCCGCGTGCACAAAGCCGCGCCGCCGAGGATTCCTGTGCCGCCGTGACCGTGTAGATCTACGCCTCACCCAACGGGGCCTGGCACATCGGCGGGGACGCCCTGATCGGATCAGCGCGGTTCCTCCTCGGCGACAACTACCTCCTATACCGGCCTGTTGGGTCTCCAGCCATGTTCGCGGTTGGGATCCGCCGCCCCTCTGGTCGCGTCCACAGTCTCCTCAACGTGGCTGCAAGCCTGGTTTCTGCGCCTCCGTCTCCGGCCGCCTCCCACGCCCTCAGCCTCTCCCCTGCCGTCTCGATCAGCGGCCTCCCCCCTGCCGTCGCCGTCAGCAGTCTCTCCACGGCGCCCATCTCAGGCCGCGTGCTGCGCGTCCTCAACCGCGCGCATCCAACACCCCCACCATCTCCTAAGGTGCTCACGCCCAAGAAGCCGCAGGAAATGCTACGAAGACATTGGTACGCTGCAGGGATCCACCATCATGGTAAGTACTTATTTTACATCCGATCAGCAGAAATTCTAATAGGTGTTTGATCAAATGCTTCAATTGTAGTAGGTTACCAGGTCCTCGGGCAGGGAACAACAATGCTGGTTCATTTTGTTGGGAAACGGATTTTGATTTATTATGATTGATTTGTGTGTTTTTCCCCCTCCATTTTTGCTGCATCTGGTGCAACCGTAGACATGGGGAGGCATGAGATTTGTACAGCTATTTTCTCTCTCAATTTAACTTCACTCTGCATGTTGCAGTTATTCAGGGACTGGAGTACTCAATTTTTTTTTTCTGTGTATTGCCCTTTCACAGACATCATTGGAGAAAAACTATCTGCCTAAAATGATTGTCTCCGAGGATCTCGTGATACCTCCTTGACCTTGCTAATCTGACTGTGTAGTGTGTACAAGTAAGAATTAAGCCAACAATATCTTACCACAAGAACCACTTCTCTGGTGATCCTTTATAGCATCACTAACTCGGAGTGCTAAACATGCATTTTGCCATCCTGCTATTCAGCTGCCCATAGCTACTAAAGATGAAGAGCTATTGCATGATAGTGAAAATCTCACCCCGTTAAACCAGAAGGTATAAGGACAAAAGAAGGATCAACCAACAAAGGCATGTCTTGGCCGGTCAAAACACAGTACATTTCTCCATTCAGTATTGATGCAGCCAAAATGGAAATGCCAACCGATTCTTCTGTAAATATAGTCATTGACT
This sequence comes from Alopecurus myosuroides, assembly GCA_028641055.1. Classification (NCBI taxonomy): domain Eukaryota; kingdom Viridiplantae; phylum Streptophyta; class Magnoliopsida; order Poales; family Poaceae; genus Alopecurus; species Alopecurus myosuroides. The sequence continues at coordinate 160,573,966 of CM054059.1, forward strand.
CGGTGTTGGATTACTTTATATACACTAGAAGGTAATTTGGCCATTCCAGTCTATTAATGAAAAGCAAGCAGAAAGAATGTGAGAATTGCTGGAGAGGAATGGTAATGTCCTGGAAAATCTTAATGGTAGGTATGATTTTTTTTTGTACTTTGCATATTCTTCAATTTCTGAAGGGCTGTGTAATTCTGGTGCAGACAATGAAATGATTACGTGCTCGTGTATACCAGACAGAATTAGATCAAAGCCGTCTTAGAATACTTTAGAGCAGCTAAATCAAACCCTGACCAATAGGCTAAATGCGGGATGGAACCAGATTTTCCTCCTTCTGGTACATGATTTCTCTAGGTATGAATTTTCAGATGTTACTTTATTCCATGCATTTGTCATTCTTTTTGTCCTCCATTTTTGCTGCATCTTGGCAGCTGATGTGTCCTAGACCAGTCAGTTAATTGTAATATGTTATTTTCCACTTCACTTTTCCTATCTATGTTACGAAAAGAACCGGTTACTTACTACGAGCTATATTCTAATCAGCGTCCCCATAACTTATTATTGTTGGAAATATGATGTTCTCCTATAGTATATGACGTAATATCTTCTGCCAGCTACACTTCTAAGTATTTTTACTATAAGGCATGTAAATCACTTCTAAAACTGAACTAGCCAGTTAATATTAAATCACTTCTAAAACTGAATTGTCCAACAGAGGAGCCTGGTGGCCAGTTCCCTCAAGATATTATTCTTCATGCTATAACTATTATTATTTTTTCTCTCGCGCTGAACATTGTTTTCTTTCTGTATGGAACAACAACTTTAAAAGACAGTTTTCTTATCAAAATTATGTGTATATGGAGCAACAACTATAACCACCCGATAATGTTGGACTGTTAGTAGTTCATGAGATCTTAAAAGACAACATGTTATTATTACAAAGCTGGTATATTTATTTGTGGTTCTTCCAAAGCATACATTAGCATCTGATTACTTTTGTTTATGTATACAAGTGCATGTTAGTGCAAATGTGTTTTAATAATTGTTCATGCAACGTTCAGTTCATTTACTTGACTACTTTGTGCCTAGATGGAAAATGAGTTGTTTATGAAACTACCGTTCAAGTTCAGAGACTATCAAGTACTCGATAGCCTTCTATAATATTTGGCCTTCGGAGAAACTGAACAAGCATTATAAAATAAGGGTAATGTAGCAATCTACAGATTATTATGTTACCCACACTATCCTCATTATTTTGTTCTTAAATAATTCAGCAACTTTTGAGATAACTGTACACAAAAAATTGTTCGCTGAATTAGAAAATGATCCAGCCCTCAGTATTTAGCACTATATTTATCCTCAATGTTTGACAATTGAAGAATGTTTTCTTACTTCTGAAGCATCTCAAATAAGTACCACTATCGCCGTGGTATATTTCATTATATTCTTGAAGATATTTCAGTACTCATATAATAGACTTTATGCTCTATCAAGAGATGACTGCTTTCATGACCATTAAGTTTTTCAGAGCAAATTTAGGATTATATCGATTACAAGGCACTAGAGGCCAGATTTGAGGGTCCTTTCCATGGATGGATGGCGACAATGACTATACATGTTTGGTACTCTCCCCAAGGTTGACTATGTTGGATCTAGCAGATTGGAAGATAAGATCATAGCGACGCAAGCTCGGTGGCGCCGTCCTCAACATTGGAGTGTTTGTGGTGTGGGAGTATGGGGTTGGTTCCACGGTCGGTAGTGCCGATGGGTGGTGGGAACTGTGCGAGTGCACATCTATATAATTGCGATACTGAAAATGTTAGAACGAACGGAGGGGCAGAGTTCTATACAGTCTTAGTACAATTTACCTGCGATGTTGTATGAGATCATTGTAATTTGTTTTATTTCACCATTGAATATGTGTTCTACATTTTGACATTTGGAAATTCTGAAATATTAAATATTATAAATCATTTTCAAATGTACGACGATTCAATGAACTTGAGGGGAATGTGGTGATTGCACTATAAGGGAAGCAAACCTAGGCTGATATTTATTGCAGCGAAATCATAAGCCACATGCGAGTGCACACTCATTTAAATTATGACGATATTGTGATCAATGTATTAATATATATTTATTTTTATCCCGTGGCATGTATTCTCATAAGTGTATGTGTTCCTATATATAGCGTGACAGATATACTATATTCGGTCACTTATTTGTTGGTTTTAACAGTTTCTCTCTCACTATTGTGTATTGTCTGGTTGTTTTCTAGATTTTCTTGTAGTAAAGTATTGCAACATGAATTCATTAAAAACCACTCTGCATCTTACAACGCAGAAAAGTATAAGGCACCATAAATTTTGATGTGCATATCATTTTACACATGTGGAGACGATAGCAACATGAGACCGTAGCAACGCACGGGCATTCAACTAGTAATAATAAATATATAATGAAGTTTTAGATCATATAACAATGACTACAACAAATGGAGTGGGCCGAATACGAGCGGTAAGTCATCGTGCTAAGACTCTAAGAGACCCGTGTAACAGAGCAAAAATCGTCGTCGATGATTGAGAAACTCGGATTGGAGGTTCAAACCTACAACAGTCGGCCAAAAACTTTATCTCCTGTCAAAATGAATCCAACATGCTCGGAACGTGTTTTTGGCTCCGGCACCAATGCTCATAGCTATTTAAAAAAATAAAAAGAAATATTAAAAAGTTTCAAAAAAACCTATACAAATTACGAATGTAGCCATCAGTGTATCCTATAAACGTGTAAAATTTTATATTCAAATATAAAGCAATATGAGCTACCCAAAAATGGAAAAAAAACTAAAATCTAGAGATTTAAAAATAGGCATAAGCAAATCCACACTTTTGTCATTTTAGTGTAGCCCATAATATTTTGTATTTGAATATAAAAAATTTCACGTTTATAGAATAGACTGATAGCTGTGTCTGGATTTTTCCGGAACTTTTTGAAACTTTTAGATTTTTTTCTTCAAATTTTTAAATAGGAAGAAGCACCGGTGCCTAGTGCACTAAATCTCCATTATGCTCTCCTTTTTGGAAAGGAATACTTAAAGTTAGAGATGATATTCTTATCAGGAATGGTTCAGACACCTGTTTTGGGAGGATCGCTGGCTAGCGGATAAGGCGCTATCCCACCAATATTCACCTCTCTATGATATAGCAAAACCAAAATAAATTTTGTGACGAGTGTTATGGACCCAACTGCTTAATATAGAGTTTTTTTTAGAGAATATCACACTTTATTGATTAAATCATATCATTACACAGTTTAGCCCGGATTAGTTCCGGTCCGGGATAACACCAACAGAAAAAAAATACAAGAAGAGCGCACAGATGTGCGAGCTAAACGATGAGCAGTGATATTTAAACGACGATTGATATGCTTGAAGGCGCGGGTGGTGAACTCTTCTGCCAGCTTCTTCATGTCAGCCACCACTGCTCCTACAATCGAGTGGTCCATAGATGGAGATTTGATACGGTTGATCATCAACAAGCAGCCGGCCTCCAGGACGCACTTGTTGAGGCCCCGCTCCCGAGCCATCGTGAGGGCATTCCTAATGGCACTGCCTTCCGCTAACTCTTGAGAGCCAAACCCACCAAACTCCTTCGGAGCAGGAGAGGATGAAGGTACCTGCATGGTTCCGAAACACCGCAATCCCGCCCATCTGTTGCTCTTCACGGAATAGAGCAGCATCGACACATATGCTGACGAAACCATCCGGCGGTGGCGACCATGCGCTGGAGACCTGGGCTCGCACTGACGAAAGGATGGACCTTAGACCCTGCGGGTAAGGACACCCCGTCTTAGGCCCAAGGCTAAAGCCCAAGGAGAAAGGCCCCTGGAGTATTCTGGAAGGCCCACTTGAAGCCTACCCGCAATGCCTTGCGGGCTAAGTTAGGAAACTTGTGACCGACATAGGGTTAGAGTTCGAGTCCTCTCCGGGTAGGGTTTGAGACCTGGCCGCTTATATAAGGCCAGGAGAACCACCGAGAGAGGACCAAGCAATACCGCACCACCAAAGCCTTGAGCTCGAGATTGTACTCTCGACTTGAGCAATCATCATTGTAACCGATCTATTCGATAATACAGATCGACAGAGGCAAGAGTAAGGGTTTTACCTCTACGAGGGCCCCGAACCTGGGTAAATTGTGCCCCCTGTATAGCCGACGATCTTCACTAGCGCTCATGGGTTCTCCTATTCGAAACCCTATGGGTTCACCTGAGGGATTTTCCGAGTTACAGATTCGACAATTGGCGCCGTCTGTGGGAACGACGGGCGCTGGATCTCCGGCATCTTCGGCTTCATCATCCAACTCACGTTGGAAACCTTCGACTTCGGCTCCAACCAATCCTATTCGGATCGGATCTGTCGTGGTCACCCCCTCACTCGCCGGAATCACGCCCGGTATTCAGCGATCTGGAGAAGAGCGTCACCTTGATGTTCAGAAGCTTGAAGTTCTACACCAACAAGGACGGGATCCTCCACTTCCCTGAAGAATCAGGATCTGAGTCAGAAGCCGTCGACTCACGTCCTCATATGGAGAAAAGTAGCGAGTCCATCCGCTTCAACACCAGCGACTACCATACCCTCTCGACAGAGGAACCTTCCCAAATCCAGAAAGGTTTCCGAGCTACGCCTAGGACGCACGGGCCACGACTGGCTCAAGTCTGCATGGCAGGATCGGAACAACCCCCAGAAACAGAACAAAGCGCTGCAGAGCGCGCTGAGATCGGCGTCTCGCGGGACGCTTGGGACCGAGCCAAAGAAGCCTTGCGAACAAGAAAGCCGCCTGTGGCCGGAGCACCACACGAAGATATGGTCGCCTACCACTATCATCTAGTGAGAGCGGCCACATCTATCAAAGAAGCTCGGAAAGACCTGGACCATCGGAAGAGATTGGCGGATGAATCGAGTCAACGTCGGGCCGAGCTGTCCCTAACACCTTCGGTCGGAACTCGACCCACGAGGAAGGGATACGCATCAAGAACAACATCCATGGACGCCGAGTCCCTGGGTGGGATCAGTAAGTCACTCGCACCCTCCCTTATGCGGGTTGACAAGGACGGAAACGTCTACCCGCAAACTCTTGCTGCCGCAGTCCTGGCCGCAACAACCTACATGCAGATGAACCAGCCAGCGGAGAACGACCCTCGAGCGGAGCAGTACAAACAGGTTCGGAAAGGATTGGGCATGGCGGCCTCAAGGCTCGCCTCCTACGACCGCAGGAAAGCTGCCGAACAGCAAGAGAAGGAAAAAGAAAAAGAGGCATCGCGCAAGCACAGGAGCACTTCGCCTTGGAGAGATAAAACACCTCGCCGTGGTCGAGGAAAATAAGCTCGGCGACGCGGTGATAGTCGAAGCAGCAGCGAAGGCAGCCCGAGAAATAAAAACTCGCGACGTCATAGCAGCCGCTCACGGAAGCACATCAAAGAGCCAAGGAAGGAAATTGATCGCGACCAGCCAGGATATAACGCGCGGTCAGATATCGCGCAAAATAAGGCGGACAAAGAAGAGCTGCAAGGAGCCGTGCGCGCTCCTCATCCAGTTCTTCGGATGACGAGACCTGCGGCGCGATGTGTTTCGCCCGCAGCATCCGCGAGGCACCCCTACTCAGGAGATTCAAGCTCACCACAGAAGTCACGAAATACGATGGTTCACTCGAACCTTCGTCATGGCTAAACGACTACCTCACGGCAGTAAAATGCCAACGTGGGAACAAGAACACGGCTATGCAGTACCTCAATCTACACTTGGTTGGCGCGGCACGTAGCTGGCTGGAAGCAAGGCCAAAATCGTGTTACGCATCGTGGGACGACCTGCACTACGATTTCTGCAAGAACTTCCAGGCCACTTATAAGAGACCAGCAACCATTGAAGAACTGCGGGCCTGCAAACAGAAGAGCGGCGAGTCCACCCGCGAGTACATTCAGCGTTGGACAACACTCAGGAACACCGCAGGAAATATCTCAGAGGAAGTAGCGGTTGAGGTCTTTGCAAAAGGCGCCCGATGAACTGCTTTCAGAGAAGAGATGGGCCGAGCCGCACCCAAAACTATTGGGGAACTGATGATCATAGCCGACAAATGGGCTAATGAAGAAGACGCGGTGCGCAACGAGAGAACATCATCGCCCGCGCCCGAGGAAGACCGCCATGGTCGAAAGAAAAAGAGGAAATACTATGATCACGACGATCGAGAAGAGATGGTAGCGGCAGAATTCACGCGAAACCGCGATAATGGACGCCGCGGGAGTCGCGAGTGGAAAACAAAAGCCGAAGACAAAAGTCCCGAGGAGGACCTTAACGCGTACTGCTCGCTACATCTATTTACAGATAAACGCACGGGAAAAACTAAGGCAACACACCTCCTCAAGGATTGCTGAAAGTTCATCGACATCCACGAGGCCTTCTCGAAGAAAAGTAGATCAGCAGCTAATCAAAATTACCCGCCACTTCCAGGAGGAGAACATCAAGGATTCCAACCGCCGCTACCCCTACCTCCACCAGGAAATCCAAACATGGCGCTAGCCGCACTAAACGCGCCACCCGCACCAAACGCAGGAGCCAACGCGTACCCGAACCCGGCTGGACAGTTAGGGATGATACAAAAAGTCTGCCATCCCGTAGAGCTCAGAAGACAAACACGCGGCAACTGTGCATGGCTGTGCAAACCCCGCCAGTAAGGCCCGAGTACCTGAAGATGGCGGACCAATCAATCACCTTCTCGATGGAAGACCACCCACCACGAGTCTATCGACCAGGACACGCTGCCTTGGTAATCCAAGCGCACATTGGTAATTACGAACTGGCTCGCGTATTTATGGACGGAGGCAGCGGCATCAATATTATCTACGCGGATACGCTCCGCCGGATGAACAGGAACCTGGATGGACTTGCAGAATCAGAAACATCCTTCCACGGGATAGTTCCAGGAAAGGCGATCCGTCCACTCGGAACAATCAACCTAGAGGTTGTGTTGGGCAATCGACGCAATTACAGAAGAGAATTCCTCGACTTTGAAGTAGTCGACTGGCCCTCACAGTACCACGCCATTCTTGGTCGAACAACGTTCGCCAGATTCATGGCAGTACCACATTACGCGTACCTGAAGCTCAAGCTACCCGGAGAATATGGTGTAATCACCATCGACGGAGATTTCCAGAAGTCCAACAAGTGCGACATCGAGTTCAACGAGATCGCAAAGTCTTTCGGGATGCAAGAAGAACTGGAGGAGATAGCAAAGACCACGGACCACTCCGTGATGCCCCTCACAAAGAAGAACGCGCCAGAATTGGAATTCAGCGCCAACAGCGACACTCGAAAACATCAGGTGCACCCGACAGATTCTGCGAAGACGGCGATGGTTTCAACTACCCTCTCGCCAGCATAGGAAAGCGCGCTCGTCGAACTCCTCCGTGAGTACTGGGAAATTTTCGCCTGGCAGCCCTCAGATATGCCAGGAATACCCAGCGAGTTCGCCGAGCACTCACTCGAAGTCTTCAAAGATGCAAAACCCATTAAGCAGACCACTCGACGGTTCTCAGAACCCAAGCAGAAAGCGCTTGGAGAAGAAGTAAACAGATTGCTAGCAGCAAAATTCATCAGAGAGATCAAGATATCCACTTGGTTAGCAAACCAGTGCTGGTCCCGAAGAAGAACACTAACATCCTTCGAGTGTGCATCGACTACACGTCGTTGAATAAGCACTTCCCCAAGGATAACTTTCCCCTCCCGCGAATCGACCAGATCGTGGACTCCACCGCGGGCTGTCAACGCCTCTCCTTCCTGGACGCCTACTCGGGATATAATCAGATCCGGATGAAGCAGGAAGACGAGGAGAAGACAGCATTCATCACACCCCATGGTGTGTACTGCTACACGACAATGCCCTTCGGGCTCAAAAACGCAGGTGCAACATATCAGCGTTGCATGCAAAAATGCCTCGCCAAGCTCATTGGCAAGAACGTACAAGTGTACGTTGACGACATCGTCATCAAGACTCGAGTAGAGGATACACTCCTCGAGGACGTTCGAGAAACATTTGACGCTCTAAACGCATACAGGGTTAAGCTCAACCCGACAAAATGCGTCTTCGGCGTCCTAGCAGGACAACTTCTCGGGTACCTGGTATCCGCCAGAGGCATTGAAGCTAACCCAGAGAAGATACAAGCAATCTTGACAATGAAGGAGCCAACAAATCTACGCGGAGTCCAACAGCTCGCAGGGCGACTAGCCGCCTTGAGCAGATTTATCGCATGATTGGGTGAGCAGGCGTTACCCTTCTATAAATTGCTGAAGAAGGCGGACAAGTTCGAATGGACACCAGAAGCTAAGCAGGCATTCGCAGACCTGAAGCGATCCTTGCAGAGCATGCGCATTCTGGCAACACCACAAGAGAGGGAGCCACTATACCTATATCTGGCCGCAACAAACCAGGTCATCAGTACGGCCATCGTGGTCGAACGACCTGAGGAAGGCAAGGCATATGGAGTTCAAAGACCAATCTACTACATCAGCGAGGTGCTATCACCGTGCAAACAACGATATCCTCACTACCAGAAGCTTGCATATGGAGTCATTCTCACAGCTCGAAAAATCAAGCACTACTTCCAGGAACATACCATAACGGTGGTTAATGATGCATCACTTGGCACAATCATGAACAACCCAATGGCATCCGGAAGAATAGCAAAATGGAGCATCGAGCTGGGCGCTTGGGACATCATCTATGCAGGGCGCAATTCAATAAAATCCCAGGTACTCGTGGAATTCCTGAGCGAGTGGACAGAACTACAAACGCCCGGGCCGCCGGAATACATGAGTAACTGGATCATGTATTTCGACGGATCCAAGAGAAACGAAGGAGCAGGAGCTGGGATCGTCCTAATATCACCCAGAGGAGACAAGCTGCAGTACGTCCTACGACTAGATTTTCCACCTGATGATCCAACATCAAGTAATGACGCAGAATACGAGGCCCTGTTGCATGGGATGAAGATGGCAGTCGCGTGCGGAGCCACCCGACTGATGATCTACGGTGATTCCAATCTCATCGTGCAACAAACAATGAAGGAGTGCGACGCTATCGCTGAGAACATGGTTGCCTATCGTGACATGTACAACCTACTGAAAGTAAAGTATGGGCACCTAGAGGGGGGGGGGGTGAATAGGTGCTACGACCAATTTTAATTTTTCTTAAAGTTTAGGCTTGACAAGAAGGTAAATTCTCTAGATTATACAACTAATGGTGAATTTACCTATATGACAAGGCAATCAATTAATGCAACTAGGACAACAATTAATACAACAAGTACTACAATAAAAGCTACGAGTGCGAGTAAGTGATGAGGGAGGAACGAGGTAACCGATGGAAGCACACGGAGACACGATGTATTTCCGAGTTCCTCCTTTTTAGGGGAGTACGTATCGTTGGAGGGGTGTGAGCTCGCCACGAAGGCCTACTCAACGCCACAAAGGCCTCACCCTATTCTCCGATGAACTTGCGCCACAAAGGCCTAGTTCACCTCTCACTATTGAACCCCTTTGAGGCGGGGATCGAATCCTTTACAAACACTTGGGGCACACACCCACAACTTAATTGGGGGCTCCCAACTCTTCTTGAATCACCACAAGTAACAAGAAGCTTAGGTTTTCCACAAGAGGAAACCCTAAGCAAAGATCTCTCAAGCAAATGAGAGGGAAAATGGAAATCCGGTTGGTGAAGATGTAGATCCGGTGGTCCCCCTTCAATCCTCAAAGAATCAACGAGTTTGGGTGGAGGAGGAGGGAGATCCTGCTAGTGGATGAGCTCCATTAATGGTGTCTTCAATGCAGGGGAGAGCTAACCCTTGGGGAGAGAAGGGAGGCTCTATTTATAGCCTCCTTCAAAACTAGCCGTTTTCCAGCCAGATTGCGACCAGCCCGGAATGGTCCGGAATATTCCGGACCCCGGAATAATCCGGAGCAATCTGGATGGCCACAGAGCAAAATCCCCTTATGGCCGGAATGGCCCCCGGAATATTCCGGATGCCAACAGAGCAAAGTCCCGTTGAGGCCGGAATGACCCCGGAATATTCCGGCTGCCGGAATCTTCCGGAATAATCCGGATTGTAACAGAATTTTTTCCCATAGTGGCCGGATTATTCCATACATATTCCGGAGCCCGGATTGGCCCGGAATATTCCGGGCTTCCCTTTGAAGCTCTGTTTTTGGCCATGAAAAATCCATTTGATCTTCGAATTCTTCACCATTTCTTCGACACCGTATACGTGTTGAAATAAGACCAAATCCTTTGACAAGATAGCACATACGGTTAGTAGCCTCTTTATGTTGTTAACAAACACACAAAACAGCGAGATATCGAGAATGCACTTTCACCTATTCGAAGTAAGTTTCAAAGGGTGCGAGCTGAAGCACATTGCGAGGTCCAGCAATGAAGAAGCAGACATGCTGGCAAACATGGGTTCCACAAACACACCCATACAGCCAGGGATGTATTTCGAGCGGATGACTAGGCGATCAGTCAAAGTCAAGAAAACTGCAGAAGCACCCGCAGCATTGGAAACAGAGGTCAGCCCGCAGATCGCTATTATCGAGCTCATTCATAATATTTCGCGACAAGTTTTTCATGTCGAGCCAGTCTAGACGCAGAAATACCTCGACTACTTGTCCGCCAAACAGCTCCCAGTAGATCCTCGCGAGGCCAGACAAATAATCAGACGCAGCAAATCCTTTCGGGTACTCAACGACGAGTTGTACAAACAAAGCATCTCAGGCATACTGCAACGATGCATAGCAATCGAAGATGGCAAGGAATTACTGCGGGACATCCACCAAGGGGACTGTGGACATCATGCTAGCTGGAAAGCAATCATGGGAAAAGCCTTCCGAGCAAGATTCTACTCGCTTACAACAGCCAGGGATGCAAAGGAACTGGTCGACAGGTGCAACGCTTGCCAGCGATTCGCACCAAAACCGCACGCACCCGCTACGGAACTACATATGATACCAATCGCCTGGCCCTTTGCACAATGGGAGCTGGACATGGTAGGACCATTACGCAAGTCCATGCCAGGCGGATACACACACTTGCTAGTCGAAGTCGACAAATTTACCAAGTGGATCGAAGCAATGCCAGTAACCTCGGCTAGCGTCCAATGCGCCGTCAAATTCCTCAAGTCCATCGTATGCAGGTTTGGAGTACCACATGACATCATTACTGACATTGGTAGCAACTTCACGGCAAAAGAAACACAGTAGTTCTGCGAAGAAATGGGCATCATCTTCAAATTTGCTTCAATTGCCCATCCGCAAACCAACGGCCAAGTCGAAAGATCCAACGGACTAGTTTCGGCTGGCATCAAGAAACGTCTACTCGATCGCCTACACCCAGCAGCGGGACATTGGGCAGCAGAGCTACCCTCCGTACTATGGAGCCTCCGCACAACTCCCAATCGATCCACAAACTACACACCATTTTTCATGGTATACGGGGCCGAAGCAGTCCTTCCCGAGGACGTCAGGTTCAGCGTCCCACGGGTTGTTACTTACAGCGAAGAAACCTCCAACAGGGCACTCGCGGATGATATGGACGCACTCGATGGAATGCGCGACATTGCACTGGCAAGATCCGCAGTATACCAGCAGTCGTTGCGAAACTATCACAGTCGCCGCATACGCCATAGGGCCTTCGCAGCAGGAGATCTGGTGCTACGGCTCAAGCAGAAGGAAGGACACAAACTCGAGCCACCATGGGAAGGACCCTTCATAATACACGAAGCTATCCCAGGTGGTGCCTATCGACTGAAGAATCCGGCGACTGGAGGCATCTATTCCAACCCTTGGAATGTTGCACAACTCCGAAAATTTTATCCTTAGATTTACTTCTACTCATCATAATAAGGCTATATTAGCCATCTTGTAGCTCGAAAGAAAAACACATGACTTTTCAGTCATCGCAATAAAATACATGGTTTCTCAACCATAGATACTCGAGTTCTCCATCCTTACATGCTAAAAGCAACAGGTATACACCCCACAAACACACGGGGGCTACACCTAACACAGCATCACGGGAAGAATTTTTTATATACAAGGTAAACACCTTACAACAGTTTTTTACAACTACACAGCACAACAGGATACATACATCCTACAATCACACATGGCGATGAGCATTCTCAGCCGCCAAAACCCGATCTACCTCAGCAGAGGTCAGTCGAATGATTTCCTCTGCCGCAGGTCGAACAACCCTATAATGAGAAGAAAGGTCGACGGTTGGGCCATCAGGAAGCCTAGCTACGGAGTTGAAATTCACCTCAGGATGCCACAACCGGACGAAAGAGAGGGCCACTACCGAGCCGCAAATCATCTCATTGCGAACACACTCGCGAATTTCTCCTTCCTGCCCGAACACCCTGAGGAGATGGCTCCAATCCTCAGGACCCCTCTGCAACGGATAGAAAGCGACGTTCATTGCAATCGAAACCTCGTGAAAAGATTTCACGAGTATCTTCGCCTGGATGACCCGGAACTTCAAGGTAGCAAGCACAAAGCCTCGACTACGATCGGACCAAAAGTTACTTGCATGAGGCTTTGAGCTGCCAGCTTCCTGAAGGATGTGGTTCTCCACCCACTGTTTCTCACTCCTATCATCCGGCTGAACAACTAAAAAAAAGGTATATGATCAAAGAAAGATACATGACAAAGAAGAACAGGGGGCTTGACTACTTACAGAGCAAATCCTGGGCAACAGACGCCAATTCATCCATCACAAACTGCTCGCGTTCAATCGCCAGCTTTTGTTTGGACTTGGCCACATCCGCTATCCCACGCAATGCTTTTAGCTTGCGTTCACCATCCGCAACACGATCACGGAGGCCTGCGAAGGTCCCAACAACGGCAACAAGAGGATTTGCTGGAGTAGCAAGTCCACCTGAAGACTCCGCAGCAACCCCGGCTACCTGGAAGAATACATGGAAATTGAAGGAATAAGATGCCCCCATTCGAGATATAACAACCACCTATTCGACATGTGCTCGGGGGCTACTCCCATCGGGAGGAAACACACAACAAATCAGTCACAGTAAGCATCTCAGAAAAACATCTCGATTAAACGATGAAAATACGGGAATGCATCCCAAGGTTCATTACAATCGAAAGAGCGAAATACAAAGAAAATATACTAAGGAGCTGCAGATGTGCTGCCACTCGCGACGGTGCCTCCCCTAGCACGGGCGAACAACTCGGATAACTTCCGAGCAAGGACTCCGGCTGGCTCGCCAAAACGACGAAGCCCTACCTTTTTGCCCGTAGAAGGATCGACGGGAAGGTCCGAGTACGCCTCTTCCAAACCGGTGACTCCATGCGCCAGCGCGAACTGGATGGCGGTCTTCGCCCCAGACTCCGACTGCGCGACCGCGTAGGCGCCAAGGAGATTGCTCTCCGAGAAAATCTTCAAAAGATCACCCAGCGCAGGTGGAGACACGGCGTTGACTAGGAGGCCACGGTGAAGCTGCGTCAGTACTCGAACGGCATCGCCAATCAGGGTGCAAATCCCTTCGGCGTGCCTCCTGAGCTGGGCGCAGGAATCGCTCAGCGCATCCACCCGTTGGACCCCAGGAAGCTCCAGTGGGACGCCCAGAAGACCTGCAAAGGAAAATATTAAAATCCGAGGACCTATCAGACAACCAGAAGATGACAATAGACCAAAAGCAACTTACCTGCAACCGTTCGGCTAGAGGACGAAGGAAGTCGACAAGGTCGGAGTCCGCCTTCGTGCCAGCCTCCTCCAGGTTTTTCAGAGCATCTTGGGCGGCCGCAAGCTTTCCTTCGAAGTCAGCCGACAGCATGCGGGAGGATTCAAGTTCCTCTCGAATAGCTGCCAACTGAGCCTCTTGAGCAATTGCCCGAGTGGAGGCATCTGCCTTCTCGGCCTTCATAAACTCAACTTGAGCTGCACAGCAATGATTGTCAGAAACAAAGAAATTGGCAGAGATAAAGAGATAAAGATGGGGGAAGGCAATAGACTCACTTCGAAGGAGCTCATTTTCGCTGGCGAGTCGATCACGATCCGACCGAAGGGTACTGCATTCCGCTTCGGCAAGAACGACACGACGACCAACGACCACAAGGGAATCGATGAGGGACTGCAAAGGATATGAAGATTGTAGAACCAGAAAAGAGAAATTTGAGCCTATACACGATTGAAAACATTCGAGTATAGCCTCGGGGGCTACTCCCATTGGGAGCACTTGAAAGCAAAGTATGGGCACCTAGAGGGGGGGTGAATAGGTGCTACGACCAATTTTAATTTTTCTTAAAGTTTAGGCTTGACAAGAAGGTAAATTCTCTAGATAGTGCAACTAGTGGTGAATTTACCTATATGACAAGACAAGCAATTAATGCAACAAGTACAAGTAAGTAAAGAGAGGGAGGAACGAGGTAACCGATGGAAGCACACGGAGACACGATGTATTTCCGAGTTCCTCCTTTTTAGGGGAGTACGTCTCGTTGGAGGGGTGTGAGCTCGCCACAAAGGCCTACCCAACGCCACTAAGGCTTCACCCTATTCTCCGATGAACTTCGCCACAAAGGCCTAGTTCACCTTCCACTATAGAACCCCTTTGAGGCGGGGATCAAATCCTTTACAAACAACTTGGGGCACACACCCACAACTTAATTGGGGGCTCCCAACTATTCTTGAATCACCAACAAGAAACAAGATGCCTAGGTTCTCCACAAGAGGAAACCCTAGGCAAGATCCCTCGAGCTAGAGAGGGGGAAATGAAGAACGGGTTGGTGAAGATGTAGATCCGATGGTCCTCCTTCAATCCTCAAAGAATCAACGAGTTTGGGTGGAGGAGGAAGGAGATCTTGCTAGTGGGTGAGCTCCATTAATGGTGTCTTCAATGCTGGGAGAGCTAACCCTTGGAGAGAGAAGTGATGCTCTATTTATAGCCTCCAAGAAAACTAGCCGTTTTTGGGCCAGATTTCGACCAGCCCGGAATGGTCCGGAATTTTCCGGACCCCCGGAATATTCCGGCGCAATCCGGATGCCAACCGAGCATTTCGCCGTTGTGGCCGGAATGGCCCCCGGAATATTCCGGATGCCAACAGAACATTTTTCCGTTGCGGCCGGAATGGCCCCGGAAAATTCCGGCTGCCGGAATCTTCCGGAATATTCCGGATTGCAACAGAGCCTTTTCCCATAGTGGCCGGAATAATCCGGAAGCATTCCGGAGGCCCCGGAATTTTCCAGCCTTTCCTTTGAAACTCTGTTAAAGGCCAGAAAAGTTCCATTGATCTTCGAATTCTTCACCATTTCTTTGACACCGTATACGTGCTGATTTAAGACCAATCCTTTGACAAAATAGCACATACGGTTAGCAACTTCTTCATGTTGTTAACAAACACACAAAACAGTGAGATATCGAGCATGCACTTTCAATCTCCCCCCTTTTGGTGTTTGATGACAACATAAAGATTTCACGGGGAGAATCAATATGAACTAAAGAAATGGTGTCCAAAAAATAGACAGAGTTCTTCCTCGATGTGTGTCGTGAGACACACACTTCATAGGCTTTGCTCCCCCTACGTTTTAAACACTAAGCCGACTAAACAAGTTCATACAACATGCATAGATAAAGATAGACAATAATGGTACGCATGATAATAGTAACATAACCACGGGAGGGGTGACACGAATACGTCACGAGGTTCCACACACATAGAGCGAAGTTTTAAAACGAAGAAACGAAATAAAGATACCGGAGCACAAGCCTATAAGACCGAAATCAAAGGCAAAAGACTTGTGCCCCAACCCTTGCAAAGCCCGTGGAAACCTAATATGGGGGACTCCTTCTCCCCCTTTGGCATCAAGACGCCAAAAAGGGACAAAGAGTCCACTAGCGCCCCAAGAGATCACTCCATGTCGTCATCTTCTCCATGTCCTTCCTCATCATCGCCTCCTTCCTCATCACCGCGTCCTCCAAGCCCAGCAGATCAAAGTCATCGTCATCATTGGAATGCTCCTCCTCATCAACATCTGCCGGTGGGACCCCGAAGTAGAAGTCATCATCATGGATCTCGGGCATCTCAATGGGGACAAGATCGGCAGCAGCAAGTGAAGTGGGATCAGCAGGCACATCAAAACCAGCAAGCCTACGGTCGGCGTTCTGAATACGCCGAGTCTCCTTGGCCAACTCACGCGCCTCATGGGCAATGGCCCTAGTGTCCTTGCACATGTTGAACATAGACTTGAAGAACTTTGCAATTCCACTAGAGGGACGCTCAGGAATGCCACTTGAGGAAGCAGAAGGAGTGGCCGAGGGGGACTTGGACTTCCCTTGGCAAACTCCGGAATCTCATCACCATTGATCAACCGAGGAGCCATCTTCTTGCACTTGATCACCTCATAGTTTTCCATGATCTCAACGCCTACCTTGGAATTGATGAACTTCTGAATGAGTGGGCCATAAGCGGGCTTCCTCTTCTCCATGACCCCTAGACAAATCTCCCGGTAGATGAAATCCATCACGTCAATCTTCCTTTGGTTCTTAGGCCTTGTGAGGAACATGAGGTTCACCATGAAGGCCCTGATAGCGGAGAAGTCACCGGCCTTGATCACAATGGAGGCACGGAAGATCTTGGAGAGCAAGTTGTAGTAGGGGTACATGTTGGAGTTGAAACGCTTAGTCTTGCCTTTAGCATTGGGAGGATAGCAGAAATCCAGACTTGAGATATCATACTCAGGGGCATCATGAATTCTGTAACCGTGATCAGCATAGGTGGCAGTCAGGTGTAGCCCAAGGCCTCAGCAAACTCAGTCAAATTGCTGGTGATCTTCTCCTCCCCACACATCCAAGTCATGGAGCGTGTGGCATCACCCTTAGCATGGAGTGTGCAGTAGAACTGAGCAACCAACTCCGGGCAGTACTCACTCTCAGTGTGGTCAAACAGAGGCATCATGCCAAGCTTCTCCAAACAGGCATGCACATGGCGGAGCTCAGAGTTTTTGTACCTATTGTAGACGTCCATGTCCACTTGGGCTTGCACACAAGTAAGAGGCTGCTGAGTAGAATAGAACTCATCCCAACACTTGAGCTGCAGATTTGTCCAGAACCGAGGATCCTCACAGGTGGAATCAGGGAAGCGGTAAGGATTGTTCCGCTTGATATACTTCCACTGAGGGATGGAGCAACCTTTCAGATCAATCTCAGGAACTGATTCAGTGTTAGCATCCTCACGAGTCTCATGAAAGGAGGAGGAACGACCAGCCCGTCCTCTGACCGGACGAGCACCCCTTGAAACAGATTGCTTCCTTTTTAGACCAGTACGAGCTCCAGGACCTGCGAATGGAGGATACAGGAGTAGCAAAGATAAGTGCATATGCCATACGGGTCAAAAGGAACTCCAAAAGGTTAGGTGTAGTGCAAAAACTCGAATTCCTGGCAGCATCCGGAAAATTCCGGAGAGATCCGGAATACTCCGGCTGGGCCGGAATGGTCCGGGATATTCCGGCTGAGCCGGAAATTTCCGGAGCAATTCCGGGCTCCTCGATTTGATTCGAGGAACTTCCCAAGACTTCGAATTTTTGTCTCACAACTACACCAAACATCTAGGAATACCAAGAGGGATGCGCCTAGAATAGATCTACGTGCTGGAAAAGTGGGAAGGTCACCAACTAAGATTTGGATCTAAGTCTAGATTTAGAGTGGTTAGACTAGATCAAGAGAAAGCATGGCATCTAGGTAGTGAATGGCAAGATAAACACATTGATAGAACTTGGAACTAGATCAAACCCTAGTGAGATTGCATCTAGAGCCAAAATCAACCAATCAAAACGAAAAATAAGAGATGCCAAACAACATACCGTCCATGGCGATGTCCTTGTCCAAGGGAGGGATCCAACAATCCTCCCTAGGGGCAACGGGGACGAAATCAACGAAAGGAGGCGGCTAGGGCACGGGAGGAGAGAAAGAAGTGGAGGAAAAACGTCCTCCCGTGCGTGCGGGGAATTTATAGAAGAAAACTGCCCATCCGGAATGGCCCGGAAAATTCCGGAGGTCCGGAATATTCCGGGGCAATCCGGCTATCCGGAATGGTCCGGAAAATTCCGGATGGCCGGAATTTTCCGGCAGGAGCAACAATCAGCTCCAAAAAATTCGGGGGGGGGGGGCAAGTTTTGAAAGGCAAGGAATGATGTGTGATGTGTGGAGTATGACATATGCATAGATGAACATGAGGGAGGATAAATAGAGCAAAAACACAAGGGTTAGATTTCCTAGTCTTACTTCTCGGAAAAGAAACAAATAAGATCGAAATAGCAACGAGAAGTAGTATTCGGAGAAGAAAAACACCATAACCATAAGATATTCAACTAAGAACCAACTCTTCACGTGGGAAGAGGTTGGTGGCCTAAGCCACCTTGTAAGAGTTCATGGTATGCAACCGCGAAGATATATCTTGGGGGCATTGCCAAAACTCAACATTGAAGCTCACAATTCAACATTAGAAAAAGAGAGATCACAATGAATTTTTGCTATGGGAATAATGGGGGGAGGGAGAACCCAATGTGTTAGGATAACACTCCCCCTATGTCCATGCCTACATCTAAACTCGAACACGTTTCATCTATAGGGGTGTGTGCAAGATCGTCAAGTCAAGCTCCTTGAATCAATCACATTTAGCTCATTCCTCAAGAACAAGAATCTTGCATCATCAAGTGGCTTCGTGAAAATATCCGCAAGATTGTCCTTGGTGGGCACATAACTTAGTGCAATGTCTCCTCTCGCCACGTGATCACGGATGAAGTGGTGGCGAATCTCAATGTGCTTCGTCCTTGTGTGTTGCACCGGATTGTATGCAATCTTGATAGAACTTTCATTGTCACATAGAAGAGGCACTTTGTCCAAATGAACTCCATATTCCTTGAGAGTTTGCCTCATCCATAGCAATTGAGTGCATGCACTTGCGGCGGCAACATATTCGGCTTTGGCGGTGGAGAGTGAAATGCAATTTTGTTTCTTCGAGGACCAACTTACAAGGGACCTACCAAGAAATTGGCAAGCCCCGGAAGTTGACTTCCTATCATCTTGATCACCGGCCCAATCGGAATCCGTATATCCATTGAGAGAAAATTGTGCCCCCTTTGGGTACCACAAACCAAATCTTGAGGTATGAACCAAATAACGAAAGATCCTATGAACCGCCATTAAATGGCAATCCTTAGGAGCCGCTTGATACCTTGCACACACACCTACACTCAAAACGATATCGGGCCTAGATGCACAAAGATAGAGCAAAGAACCAATCATAGAACGATAAAGCTTTTGGTCCACATCCTTACTCCCTTTTGGATTACGAGAGAGATGACACTTGACTTGCATAGGAGATGTCTTGATCTTAGCATCTTGGAAGTTAAACCTCTTGATCATATCTTGGGTGTACTTGGCTTGAGAAATGAAAGTCCCACGAGCCAATTGCTTGATCTCAAAGCCAAGGAAGAATTTAAGCTCACCCATCATAGACATCTCGAACCTGTCAGTCATAAGCTTAGAGAACTCATTATTGAAAGCTTGGTTAGTTTAGCCAAAGATGATATCGTCCACATAGAGTTGGCATATGAAAAGCTCTCCCTTTACTCTCTTGGTGAAGAGAGTGGGGTCAATCTTCCCAACTTCGAAACCACGATCATCTAACAACTCCCTAAGGTGCTCATACCAAGCACGAGGTGCTTGTTTGAGACCATAGAGAGCCTTGTCAAGTTTGTAAACGTGGTTGGGAAAGTTGAGATTCTCGAACCCCGGAGGTTGCTTGACATATACCTCCTCTTTTAGTGGACCATTCAAGAAAGCACTTTTCACATCCATTTGTTGCAATTTGAAATTATGTGAGGATGCATAAGCAAGGAGGATACGGATGGACTCAAGGCGAGCCACGGGCGCGTAGGTTTCATCAAAGTCAATGCCTTCAACTTGGGTGTAACTTTGAGCGACCAATCTTGCCTTGTTCCTAATGACAATGCCATTCTCATCTTGCTTGTTCTTGAAAATCCACTTGGTGACAATAACATTGTGGCAATCCTTGGGTTTCTCAACCAATCTCCAAACTTTGTTGCGCTCAAAGTTATTGAGCTCATCATGCATAGCTTCAACCCAATCGGAGTCCTCAAGAGCTTCATATACTTTCTTAGGCTCCACCATAGAGATATGAGCTTGATGCTCACAAAAATGAGCCAATTGCCTTCTAGTGGATCTTCTAGTTTGAACATCCTCCAAGACCTTGTCATCTTGGGCATCAATTTGCTTCAAAGCTCTTCTTATCCTTTTGATGCGACGGGCTTCGATCTCCTCATTACTGCGAGGAGGAATCACTTGATCATCTTGATCATTCGGGTCCCCATCTTGACCAACATGGCCTTGATCATCAACATCGTCATCAACAATATCTTCAATACTAGCTTCAACTTGAGAAGAGGATGAAGAGGATGATTGATCTTGGCCTTGATCTTGACTCGCATTAGTGAGAGGAGTGGGTACGACTTGCGGAGTCACTTGATCAACGAGAGGAGGGTCTTGAATATGTTCTCGGTTAGGTGAAGTAGTAGGCTCCTTGGCTTGATCTTCAAATGTAGAGGAGGGCTCCACTTGGGTAGAGCATAGTCCTTCTCGAGTCGCCATAAGGTGTCCCTCGATGGGGCGGAAGAATCCCACACCCATCCTTCCTATGGCTTCTTGAGGAATTTCAACATCTACATTTGAAACATGAAATTGCGCCACTTGGGAGCCGTCATTTTCCTCGAAAACCACACTACAAGATTCTATGACAATCCGTGAGGCTTTGTCATAGACTCTATAAGTGTGGGATTCGGCACCGTAACCAACAAAAATACCCTCAATAGTTTTGGATTGAAATTTCGACAACCTAATACCCTTGATCAAATAAAAACACTTACAACCGAATACACGAAAGTAGGATACGTTGGACTTGTTGCCGGTGAGGATCTCATATGGGGTCTTGCTCAAGCCTTTGCGGATGTAGAGGCGGTTGGAGGAGTGGCATGCGGTGGATACGGCCTCGGCCCATAAATATTGGGGAGAAGAGTACTCCGCCAACATGGTCCTTGCCATATCCAAGAGAGTGCGATTCTTCCTCTCGGCAACACCATTTTGTTGAGGAGTGTAAGTGGCGGAGTATTGGTGACGAATGCCTTCTTCACTAAGAAATTCATTCAATGTATAGTTCTTGAACTCCGATCCATTATCACTCCTAATAGCCATGATTTGCACATTGTGTTGACGTTGCACTTCGTTGGAGAAGTCGATGATGGTTTGTTGGGTCTCCCTCTTGCACTTGAAGAAATAAACCCAAGTGTATCTTGAATAATCATCGACAATTACCAAGCAATACTTCTTGCCGCCAAGACTTGCCTCGGGCACGGCACCAAAGAGATCAACATGGAGAAGCTCCAAGATCCTCTTTGATGATATAATAGTCTTGGCCTTGTGCACAATGTCATGCATCTTCCCTTCAACACACGACCTACAAACGCGATCCTTTGCAAAGGAAACATTTTCTTTTAGTCCAACAATAAGGCCACTTTTGTGAAGACTTTGCAAAGTTCTCATGTTGACATGGGATAGCCGGCGATGCCATAACCATCCCAAGTCCGCCTTCCCGAAAAGACACATTGCTTGAGTGTTGGTTGATGTCGGGGGGTTACCCCCGAGTAGGGTAAAGGCAAAGGGTAAAGGCGCCTTACAGAAGAGAGGTTTGGTCGAGTAGCCGACTACCCGGTACTCGCTACCCGGTCGACTGCTACTCGGTCTCACCTCAAGATGACCAGAAGGAGATATCAATCAAGTTCTATCCTTTCGAGTAGAGGAGTTGGTCCGAGTACAATTGGCGGGAACAATTGGCGGGAACCTACTCGGGCCAGAAAGTCAAAGGAGCCGTTCTGACACAGGATCCCGCGTATCCTGGGTCCGTACTTGGCAGCATTCGAACTACTGTTCATCTGGGACCGGCCTGCCTGACAGTGACAGCATGGAAGCAGGCCGTGGCAGGATAAGGGGGGCCTACTCTGTGCCTAGGTACAGTGATACCAGTCTGTCCCCTAGTTTTGCCCAACGACTTTCCAGATGAAGCCAAGGTTAGGAACCAAAGCTGTCAGCGGGAACCCGGAAGAAGGACGGTGTGCACACTATGTCGACACTTGTCCATGTTTGGACGTATCCGGCTGGGCACCAGGTATATAAGGTGCCCCGCCGCCTCCTGCGCGAGGCATGCTCATATCGATCACATACTGGGTCACGCATAAACCCTAGAACCCTAGTTCTTGACCTAGCTCTACTCGGAGAGAGGAGAGAGGCTACTCGGTAGCGATATCATTTGTACTGTGGCTACTCGGAGAAACATCATAATACATACAGAGAGGCAGGAGTAGGGGTTTTACCTCCTCACGAGGGCCCTGAACCTGGGTAGATCGTGTTGTTTGCAGTGTATTGTTCTTACCTCACGCGGCTACTCGTCGCGTGATCCCTCCCCGGACACCTCCAGCGTCCTTCGTCCCCACATCTTTAGCCATCCCATGGCATCTGCCGTGACACCACCACGACAGTTGGCGCCCACCGTGGGGCAACCAGCGGCGCTGGCTGGAGTTTCTGTTCGGACGGGATCTTCTTCAGAGGAGCGCGTGGTCTGTGGCCTTGTCCACAGATTCGGCTTCTTCGACTTCGTCACCGACAACGCCGGCTGTTTCGGCGGCATGGCCATGCCTGAGGGCGGCTCGGTGATCTCCTTCGGCTCTCACCTCGTCTACGTCGCCACCGTCACCAACAGCGCGTACCCCGAGCTGGTGCATGACGCGGAGGATCCTCCCGCGGTGATTGCGGCTCGCGGAAGGCCCGCATGCAGCTCTGCGAGCTGCGCTGAGGTGATGGTGACGGGTTTGGCGGCAAACACTGGCGCAGCTGCTACTGGCGCTGCGGCCGTCGTCGAGGAGGTTGATGAACCGCCTGCTGGTGGCAGGACTCACCGGCCCTACGAGAGGGAGAACAACTTGCCGCCTTCCACCTCTACGGTCATCCCCGCGTCAGCTGCGCGAACCGGTATGCCCACTCCCACCGACATCGAGCTCCTAGCTGCGAGGGAGCAGCTCGAGCGGCAACGCCAGGAGCTGCTTGCCGAGCAGGCGGAGTTGGAGAAGATCAGGCTTGAGCTGAGTCTAGACCAGCTCGAGTACAACAAGGCTCACGGCTTCACGCCGGTCGCCAGGAGGCCCAGCAGAGTAGGCGCTACGCGGCGTAACCTAGGTGTCGAGATGGCGACAGTTGCGGAGGTGCCCGCGCAGTCCGCCACCGCGAACACCTTCACAAGGCCAAGGTATAGCACACCCGCCAAGACGCTCAGAGCTGCAGAGGCCGTGGCTGCCGAGTTGCCACGTCTCGAAGGCGACGAGCGCATCAGGCAGCAGGAGAGGCTCCACGAGTTGGTGTTGGAGGCCGCCAGGCAGAACGAGGAGTTCCGGAAGGCCAACCCGGGTGCTGGAGCTTCGCAGGTGGTTCACTCGCACGCGGCTAGATCTAACGATCAGGCCTCGTCTCCGCACCCTAGCCGCGAGAAGAGCCGCAGCGGGCGCTCGGGTAGAGACAGGCAAATGCAGGTGTATGACCCGGCTGCTGCCGCGAAACAGGTTGCTGTGCCGCAGCAGCCCGGGCGGGAACACAACGCTGCAAGAGCAGGCTCTCAAGCCCATCAAGCTCAAAGCCGTCCCCGAGATGCTGCGCATCCAGGTTCTTCTCGGCAACCCGCAGCTCAGCCTACTCGGCAGAGGCAGCAGCCACGCTCAGCGGCACCAGTCGCCAACCCGGTGGAGCAGCCCGCAGCCATGCAGGTGGATAGGTATGATGATGGCTACTCGGCTATGGAGATGGCTGGCTATGATATTCATGACCGTGTTGGTGAGCGCGTGTTGGCACCTGGAGATGCAAGGCACCAGCTGGACCGTATCAGCTTGTCGGCGCGGCTTGAGAGCACGGGTCCTCCTGGCCCCGAGTGCTTTGGCCCGCGCATCATGAACGAGCCTTCCGTGAAGGGCTTCCAGCTCGCAAGAGGCACCAAGAGTTACAACGGCAGCACCAAGCCTGAAGATTGGCTCAATGACTACGTCACCGCGGTCCATATCGCGAATGGCAACAGGAGATGGGCGGTGCGCTATGTGCCGCAGATGCTAGAAGGTCCAGCTCGCACTTGGCTCAACAACTTGCCCAAGAACAGCATTAACTGCTGGCTGGACTTCTCGGATGCCTTCATCAGCAACTTCACGAGTACATACAAGAGGCCGAATAGGCCACAGCAGCTGTCAGCTTGCAGGCAGCGAGAAGACGAGACGGACCGCGAGTACCTTACTCGGTGGAGCACCTTGAGGAACACCTGTGAGGGTGTGAATGAAGCACAGGCCATCACTTGGTTTGCGCAGGGTTGCCGACATGGCAGCATGCTTTGGCAGAGATTGCAGAGGGAGATGCCGAACACTCTAGCGGAGACCATCAAGATTGCAGATCAGTACGCACTCGGTGATCCAACTCAGCCACTGATGGACTCCTCTGAGCCGAGAAGAAACTTCAACAACAGCAAGCGCAACGAGTTCCGCAACAAGCGCCGAGTAGATACTCGGTATGATCCTGAGGAGGTGAATGCAGTGAATGTCGGAGGCGGTGGTGGCCAAAGGCAGAAACCCGCTGGAGCCTACGGGCAGAACCAGAACCAGGGCCAGGGCAACAAGAAACCGTTCCGCACTGCGCAGTCGGGTAGCGGGAACTCCGAGCAGCCGAAGAAGTTTGTCTTCGATGACATGAAGGATGGCCCATGCAGCTTTCACACTCACCATCCCTCGAGGCCTGCTAACCACACTACTCGGCAGTGCGAGTGGTGGGATGTGATCAAGAGTGATGGCTTGCCTCCTCCTCCTCCCCTGCCAGCCGCCAATGCCACTGTTCAGCCTACTCGCGCACCCGCAGCTCGGCCGCCAGTGTACCCGAGAAGAGAGAATGTGAACCAAGTGGCTTTAGGAGCCAACCAGAACTTCAACAACGAGAGATACCGCAACAACAACAACAACTACAACCGCAACAACAACAACAGAGGCAACAACAACAACTATCAGGGCAACAACAACAATGGCAACAATGGGGGCAATGGCTCCAACCAGTACCAAGAGCACCATGAGAGCTATATGATCTTCACTTCTGAGGGAGTCGACAAGCAATCACAGCACAGGCGGGCCATGGAGGTCAATGCAGTGATTCCTGCTGTTCCTCATTACATGTACTGGTGCGACCAGGAGATCAGGTGGACCCGAGCAGATCATCCTAAGGTGATGCCCAACCCGGGTACCTATGCCTTGGTGCTGGATCCTACCTTCCTGGGTCCGGAGAAGAATGTGAGGTTCAGCAAGGTGCTAATCGACAACGGCAGCAGCATCAATATTGTGTACAAAGACACACTCGAGAAGCTTGGCCTGGCCGAGAACATGATGCTGCCTAGCAAGACCACCTTCCATGGTATTGTGCCCGGGATCTCTTGCAACCCGATTGGCCGAGTGTGGATTGATGTGCTATTCGGTACCCGGGAGAACTGCCGCACAGAGCGCCTGCAGTTTGAAGTGGTGGATCATCAGAGCCCCTATCATGCTCTACTAGGCAGGCCTGCTCTGAGCAAGTTCATGGCCTCTACTCATGTGGCTTATCTGAAGATGAAGATCCCTGGTCCCAATGGCATCATCACCATCGCTGGCGACTACAAGAAGTCCATCGAGTGTGCCTCAGCTAGCTCCAAGCTGGCAGAGTCGATGGTGATCGAGGCCGAGAAGAAGAAGATGTACGAGGTGGTGGCCATGGCTCAGTCCGCACAAGCTGGCGCACAAGGTGTGCCGAGTGCTCAGCATGGTACTGCTTTCCAAGCTGCCAAAGAGACCAAGACAGTCCAGGTCGACCCCGAGTTCCCAGACCGCGTAGCCATCATTGGTTCCGGGTTGGCGGAGAAATAGGAAAGCGCGCTCATCCACTTCCTCCGTGAGAATCGGGATGTGTTTGCCTGGACCAATGAAGATCTACCAGGAGTCCTGAGGGAGTTGGTTGAGCACTCTTTGCATGTGCGTCCTGACGCCAAGCCAGTGAAGCAGGCTATGCGTCGTCTCGGAGATGAGAGAAGGAAGGCCATTGGTGACCAGATCACCAAGTTACTGATTAGCAATTTCATCATGGAGGTGCTGCACCCGGATTGGTTAGCCAACCCGGTCATGGTCAAGAAGAAGAAGGAGGATCCAAAGGCTGCCACCGCATGGCGCATGTGCGTCGACTACACCGACTTGAACAAGGCATGCCCCAAGGATCCTTTCCCGCTACCTCGCATCGATCAGGTGATCGATTCCACTGCTGGTTGTGAACTGCTGTCTTTCATAGATGCCTACTCTGGTTTCAACCAGATTGCACTCAATCCTGCTGATCAAATAAAGACTGCTTTCATTACCCCGTACGGGGCTTATTGCTATCGTGTTATGTGTTTTGGCTTGAGGAATGCGGGTGCAACCTATCAGAGATGCATGCAGAAATGCTTGCACGACCAGCTCGGCAAGAATGTGCAGGTGTACGTAGATGACATTGTCATCAAAACGAATAAAACACATACTCTGCTTGCCGACCTGGAGGAAACCTTTGCTAACCTACGCAAGTACAAAATGAAACTGAATCCGAGTAAGTGCACCTTTGGTGTGCCGGCTGGAAAGCTACTCGGTTTTCTGGTTTCTAGTCGGGGCATTGAAGCCAATCCTTCTAAGATAAAAGCTATTGAGAGCATGTCTTTACCGAGATCACTGAAAGATGTGCAGAAATTCACGGGTTGTTTGGCATCTCTGAGCCGTTTTCTGGGCCGAATGGGCGAGAAGGCCTTGCCTCTGTACCAGCTGATGAAGAAAAATGACAAGTTCGTCTGGACTCCGCAAGCGGACGTGGCGTTCAATGAGCTGAAAGCAATGCTGGCTAGCGCTCCCGTCTTGGCTAGTCCGCTACCCAAGGAGCCTATGCTGTTGTACATTGCTGCGACTAACCGAGTAGTCAGCGTGGTGATAGTGGTGGAGCGAGAAGAGGAAGGCAAGAGTGTGCAGCGCCCAGTCTATTACCTCAGTGAAGTGCTGTCCAGCTCCAAGCAAAACTATCCGCACTACCAGAAGATGACATATGGTGTGTACCTGGGCGCCAGGAAGCTGAAACATTACTTCCAGGAGCACCCCATCACTGTTGTGAGTTCCGCTCCCATCTCGGATATCATGGGTAACAAGGAGGCGAGTGGCAGAGTAGCCAAGTGGGCAATTGAGCTAGCAGCATACGCTCCCGCGTACACGAGAAGAGAAGCCATCAAGTCTCAGGTCCTGGCGGAGTTCCTTGTGGACTGGGCCGAGATGCAGTATGAACCTCCTGCTCCAGTTTCCAACTACTGGAAAATGCACTTTGATGGCTCGAAAGTAAAGGAAGGCCTTGGTGCTGGTGTCGTGCTCACGTCACCCAAGCGAGATCAGCTCAAGTATGTGTTGCAGATTCATTTCAAGGCATCCAACAATGTAGCCGAGTACGAGGCAGTGGTGCATGGTTTGCGAGTAGCAAAGGAGGTTGGTGTGCAGCGCATTATATGCTATGGCGATTCAGATCTGGTGGTGCAGCAAGTCTCAGGTACCTGGGATGCTTTGGATGCCAACATGGCATCGTATCGTTTCCTGGTGCAGTCAATGACTGGGTTCTTCGAAGGCTGTGAGTTTCAGCACATTCACCGAGAAGAGAACGAAGCAGCAGATGTGTTGTCAAAGTTGGGATCTTCTCGGCAGTCCATCCCGGCAGGGATTGCCTTGGAGCATTTGAGGAAGCCATCCATCAAGCCTTCCCCCAACTCGGAATCCATCTTTGTTCCTTCTCTGCCAAGTGAAGAATCTGACCCAATGGAGATTGACTGGGAGAGTGCTGCAGGGAACCCGGGGACTGCCGTCCTTTACTCGGGGACTGCCATTCCCTACTCGGGGACTGCCACTCCGTACCCGGGGACTGCCACTCCGTACCCGGGGACTGCCATTCCCTACTCGGGGACTGCCACTCCTTACTCGGGGACTGCCACTCCGTACTCGGGGACTGCCGCCCTCAACCCAGAGGCTGTCGCATTCATTGAAGAAGTTCTCGCCAATCGATCTGGGCTGCAAAGAAGCGCTCCTGCTCCTCCTGTGCAACCGCAAGACCCTGTCCCAATGGAACTGGACAAACCAGTGTTTCCCATACGGGAGACACCGAGTTGGGCTATGCCCATATTATCCTTTCTAAGGGACGGCACTTTGCCTGAAGATGAGGTGACTGCGAGGCAGATTCAGAGAAGGTCCAAGGGTTACACTATAGTCCGAGATGTGCTGCACAAGAGAAGTGCCACTGGCGTGCTGCAACGTTGTGTAAGCCCGAAGAGGAGAAGAAATTCTGGTGGAGATACATCAAGGGAGATGCGGGCACCACGCCTCATCTCGGGCATTGGTCAAGAAAGCTTTTCGGCATGGCTTCTACTGGCTCACTGCACTGCAGCAAGCTGAGGACATTGTGAGGAAGTGCAATGGCTGTCAGATGTTCGCAAGTAAGATTCACATGCCTGCTTCCGAGTTGAAGACAATTCCTATCACATGGCCGTTTGCTGTTTGGTGCTTGGATATGGTTGGCCCTTTCAAGCCGGCCAAAGGCAATATGACACATATCTTGGTCATGGTGGACAAGTTCACCAAGTGGATTGAGGTGAAGCCTATTCGGAAGTGCGATGGGGTCACAGCTGTGAAGTTCGTGAAGGATGTGATCATGAGATATGGCTACCCGCACAGTATCATCACCGACAACGGCACCAACTTTGCAGAGGGGGCAATGGTGTGATTCTGCAGAGATAAGCATATCCGACTAGACGTTGCGTCAGTCGCGCACCCTGCCTCCAATGGGCAAGTTGAGAGAGCAAATGGAATGGTACTGGCAGGCATCAAGCCAAGGCTGATTGAGCCATTGCTGAAAACACCTGGGTGTTGGCTAGAAGAGTTGCCAGCGGTGTTGTGGAGTCTAAGGACTACCCCTAACCGGTCAACCGGCTACACGCCATTCTTCTTGGTATACGGGGCTGAGGCCGTGTTGCCAATAGACTTAGAGCATGACTCCCCCCGAGTAGCCCTCTACACTGAGGTGGAGGCGAGAGAAGCTCGAGAAGACGACGTTGACCTGCTTGAAGAAGCAAGAGAGCTGACTCTGTCACGTTCGGCTATCTACCAGCAAAACCTGCGGCGTTATCATAGCCGAAAGGTGAACCCAAGGGTTTTCCGAGAAGGAGACATGGTCCTTAGGCTTGTGCAGCGCACAGCCGGGATGCACAAGTTGTCTCCTCCATGGGAAGGGCCTTTCATTGTGAGCAAAGCGCTGCACAATGATGCGTACTACCTTGTAGATGTGCGTCCGTCGCAGGCGAACAGGGCAGATAAAGCTGGAGAGGAAACCAAGCGCCCCTGGAATGTAGCTCTACTCCGTCGTTTTCATTCGTAAGCAAAGATGTGTATGTACCCTCTTATCCGAGTTGAAATTCTACTCTGCAATCTAAAATTGTTCTCGGGGACTGCCCTCGTCAAAAATTCCTCTAAGTGTTTTTACTCGGCTTGACCCTTTGTCTATTCGGTTGCTCCACCTCAGAACTCATAAGTGCATTGAGTACTGTGTTTAAACCTATATGCCAACTCTTCGACTCTGCTGCTGTCCGAAACCCGGCTTCATGGCGAGCAAGAGAACAAGCAAAAGGTAAATAAGCACACGAAAATCGCTAAGGAAGAAAGAGTGCAGGAACCGAGTAGATTGTTTGTTACTTTTGTTCCCTGTTTTTGTCTTCTCGGCTAAGTGGTGGGCTGCGTTACCATGATTGTTTCTAGCGGCTAAGTATTTGCAGCCCTACTACTTGATTCTTGTGACTCGAATACCAAAAAAGCGACAAGTCGCGGGTAGAGCAGAGATGAAAAGATAGGGTGAATAAGAAATGCAACTCGGGGACTCGCATGGAAACGCAACTCGGCATTGAGCCAGTGTTGCTCAAATTGATTAATGTCGAAATAAACAGAGTGGGCATAAAAACTGTTTAGCAAGCAAAACAAAGATAGTCTATTACATCTGCTCCCGGCATCCCGGGGATCTGATAAGTGTTCGAGTGAAAAAGTTTGCAGATAAAATCAGGTAGAGGTGGCAGTGTTGTCGGTACTGGCATTGGCTGCTGCATCTTCTGTGGTGGCCCTGGCTGCCGCATCCTCCTCGGCGCTGGTATGGGTGGCATCCGCATCCGACTGGACGGTGGCGGACTCGTTCATCCCGACGTCCTGCTCGGTGGCTGCCAGGTCGGAAGTGGCCGTGGCCACCGAGATGGGCCCTGGAGCTGTAGAGGAACCGGAAGCTTGGCCAGGGGGACGGACCGTGTCGTCGAGAGCGGCTCCTGAAGAGGTACCGAAATCGAGTGGGGCGGTCTCGATGTGCTCGGCCTCCTCATCGCTACTCGAGACGGCCGTGCCCTTCCCCTTCCCGGCCTTGCTCCTGGGGGAATCGAAGAAACCCGACTCCAGATCGGAGTCTGTCTCCTCATCTTCCTCCTCCTCGTCCTCCTCCACCTCGGTGTCGGGCTCGGGGGGGGGGGGGGGGGGGCCGTCGATGTAGATCTCCGTCTCAGCGCACTCCGCCACTTCATACGCGATCAATTTGCGCGCGGCTACGCAGTCGGGGTCTGTCTCCCACTTGGAGTTGTCGCGCTTCCCGCGGATGCGTTGCATGTTAAGATTTTCGTACCAGGAGGCGATGCAAAGAAGCATCAAGTCTGCGCCTGCCCGAGCCCCAGAAGCACGCCACTTCTTCAACTCGGCCTTCACATTCTGTAGCTTGAGTGCGAGGCCCCGGATGGTGGTTGGCTCAGGATCCTCAGGCCAAAAGAGCTTGTGAAGCTCAAAGCCCACGCGCACGAGGTCTCTACCAACGCCGGCTAGGCGTTCGAACTGGCCTCGCATCACCAGCATGCTATCTTCAATTTCAGCCCTGGTGTCCTCTGGCTCGCCATTCGCAGCACGTGCTGCTTGGGCCTTGGCCAGAGCGGGTACACAGGAGGAAATAATGGCAGGAAAAATCTCTGGGAGAGCAAGTAAGAAATTCAGAATCAGAGAAGAAAAGAACCGGGTAGAGGAAGAACCGAGAAGAATTTTGACCGAGAAGAGAAGGATGCAGAGAAGAGAAAGCTTACTCTTAAGCTCGATGCGCAGCGCCTGCAGCTGGGTTTTCCAGGATTCTTCATTGGATATGTGCTTATCCTGGATCTGGCGCAGAGTATCCATCTGCGCGAAAAGCCCAGCATTGGCCTTTGTCAGTACCTCGCACTCCTGCTTGAGGGTCTCGATTTTGGCGTTGAAGGTTGTTTCGGCTTTGGCTTTCTCGGCGATTGCTCTGTCCCTCTCGGCGCCAAGAGTGACAGCATCCTGGAGTGCCGTCCGCAGCTGGGTTTGCAGTTCCGCCACCTCTGTGGTGTGGTCCTTCACCAGCTCGACAGCCTGGTCGGACAGCTGCTTCTGCACCTCTTCCGGTTTGACGCAATCTTGATGTTCTTCAACAAACAACTTATGATCTTCTGCGGAGAGACAGACAAGGTTAGCAGAGAAGCAGAGAAGAAACAGAAACAAGAATGATTCCGAGAAGACGGCTACTCACCTTCTAACTTCTTGATGGTGGCCTCGGCGTTCTCCACAAACGCACGGCACTTCTCGTGCTCCTCAGCCAAGTTCTTCAGGTTCTCTGCAGAATAGGAAAGGTTAGCGCAAAAGAAAGCAGACGCGGGCGTAAACAAGAAACGCAGTAACCGCATAGCTAAAAGCGTACCTTTCACTTCAGCCAGCTGCTGAGTGCTGTCGTTGGCATTCCTGCTCGCAGCCTCCGCAGCTGCCTTTTCCTTCTCCAATGCAGCGATTCGCCTCCTGGCGATAGAGTGATTCCAGAGAAGCACGCGGTATAAGTTGGTCCGCTTCAGGACGCTATCCTGAGAAGCGAGAAGAAAACAAGTTAGACAGAGCAGAAAAGATTCAACCCGAGTAGGAAGCTACTCGGAGAGTATCCGCCTACTCGGCCAGAATCTCGGGGACTGGGTGATGGTAAAGAAGAATGAAGGCGAATAGAAGAAAAGAAAAATTCAACTCGGAGAAGGGCAAGCTGAGACTCACTGCATACGCTTGCTCGATGTCCTCGGCGTTCTTGCGGTGCAGGAACATCTTGGCGGCGAGAGTGGCGGTGGCGGTGGAGACGGTCATGGGCTTGTATCCCAGATCCACTTTGTTCCACTCGACGCGCATATGGTCAATTGCGCCGAGGCCAAGGCCGTGCTAGTTGTCCGTGCCGAGAACCTTGCTGTCCCATTTGGCGTCGATATAGCCAATGGTGTTGAGTACCTGCTCAAGGCTCCGGGATTTTATCGTTGGATCTTGGACTCCCCGAGAAGCAATAGTGACGGACTGGTTCTGATTTGGATCTGGGGGAGGGGAGTTCACGGCTACGGCCTTTCTTCCCCTCAGAAGGGCTAGCTGCTTATCCTTGGGAGAGAAGCCGATGGTGTTCTGATGGCTAACCTGAACCATGTAGTCCGGGAAGCAAGGTTGGCCAGCGGCGATGGCGGCGGCAGCGGTCGCAGTGGCAACCGGGCCGGATTCTCGAATCACAAGTGCTCCACCCGAGGCTGGCGGCGGCATTTGATTCTGATCTCGGGCCCGTTTCTTCGCCTTCTCTTTTTCGGCGATCTGCTTCTCGGGATCTTCGAGCTTCTTTCCCTCAGCTCTCGCCTTCGCCTTCTCGGCGGCTTCCTTCTCGGCTGCCTCTTTCTCGACCTCGGCCTTCTCGACGGCTTTCTTCTCGGCTGCCTCTTTTTCAGCCTCGGCCTTCTCGGCAGCTTCTTTCTCGGCTGCTCTCCTGTCAACTTCATCCCTCGGGGCATCTAGGGCCTGCTGCCTGGCAGGATCAGTTGGCGGCGCCAGGGGCGCACTATCTGGTGCGCCAATCGGCTGGGCGCTACTCGGTGTGGCGCCTGACTGCACGTCGCTTAGTGGGTAGACGTCCGCCATGGTGGCATCCGTGGTGGTGGCGTCCTCTACCCGCTGCTCGCCAGCGGGATTCTCTTGTGCGGCAGCCCCGGTGGTGGGCTGCTCTTGCTCTGCGTCTGGTCGCTCGTGGGTGGCGGTGTCATGCATCTCCTCGGCAGTGCTGGCCGGAGGAGAAGGCGCTCTGTCCTGATGAGCAGCAGTGTCCCGTGCTGCTGACGATGCACGGTTCTGCTGTTCTGTTTCTGCTCCTTGGATGTTGGTGGCGTCATCCTCCTCATCGTCGAGATTGATCAGAGGTACTGGTGCTTTGTTGGCTTGGTCGGGCGCGAGAACGGCATTCGCGTCCATGGCAGGGCTGCCGAGAAAGAAAGAATCAGAAATTAGAAGGAGATTGGGGAAAACAGCACAGCGCGAGAGGAGAGACGACCGAGAAGGAAAACTTACGCAGTGGTGGAAGGGAGCTTTCGCCCCGGCTTCTTCGCGACCGCCTTGGTCGGCTTCTTCTTCTCGGCTGGCTTCTTCTTCTTGGTTGGAGGCTCTTGGACGTCACTGCCAGTCCGCTTGCGGGTGTTGGGGGCTGCGACGGACAGAGGTTTGACGACAAGGACCGCATCGTCCTTGTCCTCGTCATCGTCCTCGTCCTCGTTCTCGTCAGCAGCTTCATCTGCGGGTTCAAAAAGAGAAAGGAAGAAAATTAAGAACAGCAAGCAAGGGATTGACGCTTCTCGCGAGCAAGCAAAGTGAGTACGTTATTACCTTCGAATTCGTCTTCAGACCAATCGCGAAGAGACGGTTCGGCCTCGCGTTTCTCCGTCGTAGGGGAGCAAGGGAGATTGATCTGATCCGCGGCATCGAAGGAGGGCACATCATCCTCCTCGCGATCGGCAGAGAAGTTGCCATCAAAGCACTCGCAGCTTTCAATTTTCTGGCGAGTAAGGATCTGAAAAACAGAGAAGGATCACAGATTAGCCGAGTATCAGGAAGGAATTCTACTCGGATAGGCGTGCAAGCACAAAGCACACCAAGCCTAGGCAGCTCACTAATTGTTTCTACCCGGATAGGCGTGCAAACACAAAGCATACGAGGCCTAAGCATGATTGCAGAATATCCTACACGGAAAGGCGTGCAGGCACGAAGCACACAAAGCCTAAGGATTGTTCCCGAGTAGGCTACCCGACAAGGCGCGCAAGCTCAAAAGCACATCAAGCCTAGGCGATTCGGCTAAGTATCCTACTCGGTGCAGAAAGCAGTGGCTGCTCGCGGCAAGAAGAAGAATCATCTACTCGGAAAGCATATGCAGAAACAGAGTAAGGAGGACGTACCCGCTCAATCGGCTTCGTGCGGCTATACGGGACGAACCCGTACTGCCAATTGTCGCTGAGGCCTGTCATCAAGATGGCCCTTGCGTGCCCGGGAACATCAATGTTGTCGATTTCGATGGTTGTCGTCCTGGTGCAGTCGCGGGGGCCTCCCATGTAGCACATGAGATGGCAGCGCTCCTGCAGAGGCAACACTCGGCGCTGAATCCAGCAAGCCACCGGATCATCATTCTTGAGGCCTTGCTCTATCAGCCAGCCTAGCCTCTTCTCTATCTCGATGGCGTTGTCGTCATTGGCGGGCTTCTCCTTCCAGTTCTTCCCGGTGGGAGCACGGAGGCTCCAGGCGGGAAGGTTGATCCTGTCATTTACCTGGGCTCCTTCGGCGGCGGGGATGTTCTTGACATAGAAGAACGTCTTCTGCCACAGTCGAACGGAGTCCAGCCCCTTGATACGGGGGTGGTTCGTCCCGGTCCGCTGCACCATCATGGTGCAGCCGGTGTCGGTTGCGCGGCCGACGCCCGCGCTGTCCTTCTTCCCGACAGTCTGCTGGCGGAGGTGGAAGTACCTCAGCCAGGTTTCCGACGTCGGGTGGATGCCGAGGAAAGCCTCGCACACCACGGCGTGGTAGGCGAGGAAGACGACGGCGTTCGGCGGCAGATGATGCATCTGAAGGCCGAAGTGGTCAAGAAACTTACGGAGGAACTCGGAGGCCGGCAGTCCGAAGCCGCGCTTGAAGTGCGACATGAAGACGACGCGCTCACCCTCCCGCGGAGTTGGCACGACTTCATCGTCAGGCGCCCGGCACTCCACGCCGGGAGGAACTCGCCTGGTATTAACGAGCCAGGCGAAATCCTCACTGGTAACGATTGAGCCCGCCCAGCCGGCTTTGGCCATTGTTGCAAGCAGGAGGAGTGGAAGAAATTGGACGGAGTTGGTTGGGCGAATTGAGTCCGCGGCGGCGCGAAAGCTTGCGCGGCGGCGGAGAGCTCGGTGGCGGAGGAAAGCAGAGGACGAAAGAGGAATAGTGCAAGGGAAGGGGAAAAGGAAGTTACCGGCGGGGGTATTTATACCCTCTCCGCGATTTTACCGTTACCATCGGCGTAGTGGGATCAGTCGTGGCCATGATTGATGTGTGGTGGGGCCTGTGGCCGAATAGAAACGCACGTAAGCGCGGAACGCGCGCGTAACGGCCACAGTAGTACCCCCGAGTAGGGTAAAGGCAAAGGGTAAAGGCGCCTTACAGAAGAGAGGTTTGGTCGAGTAGCCGACTACCTGGTACTCGCTACCCGGTCGACTGCTACTCGGTCTCACCTCAAGATGACCAGAAGGAGGAATCATTCAAGTTCTCTACGTTCGAGTAGAAGAGTTGGCCCGAGTACAATTGGCGGGAACAATTGGCGGGAACCTACTCGGGCCAGAAAGTCAAAGGAGCCGTTCTGACACAGGATCCCGCGTATCCTGGGTCCGTACTTGGCAGCATTCGAACTACTGTTCATCTGGGACCGGCCTGCCTGACAGTGACAGCATGGAAGCAGGCCGTGGCAGGATAAGGGGGGCCTACTCTGTGCCTAGGTACAGTGATACCAGTCTGTCCCCTAGTTTTGCCCAACGACTTTCCAGATGAAGCCAAGGTTAGGAACCAAAGCTGTCAGCGGGAACCCGGAAGAAGGACGGTGTGCACACTATGTCGACACTTGTCTAGATTTGGACGTATCCGGCTGGGCACCAGGTATATAAGGTGCCCCGCCGCCTCCTGCGTGAGGATCGATCGCATACTGGGTCGCGCATAAACCCTGAAACCCTAAGTTCTTGACCTAGAT
Source organism: Alopecurus myosuroides (assembly GCA_028641055.1). Taxonomy (NCBI): domain Eukaryota; kingdom Viridiplantae; phylum Streptophyta; class Magnoliopsida; order Poales; family Poaceae; genus Alopecurus; species Alopecurus myosuroides. The sequence goes on from CM054059.1 coordinate 160,610,296, forward strand.
CTACTCGGAGAGAGGAGAGTGGCTACTCGGTAGCGATATCATTTGTACTGTGGCTACCCGGAGAAACATCATAATACATACAGAGAGGCAGGAGTAGGGTATTTACCTCCTCACGAGGGCCCTGAACCTGGGTAGATCGTGTTGTTTGCAGTGTATTGTTCTTACCTCACGCGGCTACTCGTCGTGTGATCCCTCCCCGGACACCTCCAGCGTCCTTCGTCCCCACATCTTTAGCCATCCCATGGCATCTGCCGTGACACCACCACGACACATGACGTTCACGATAGTTATATCGGGAGCCACCACAACCTTGCCGAATCCGGATACCTTAGACTTGGATGAGTCCCCATAAGTGATGGTTGCTTGGATGTCATTTGGTCGCAACTCCGTCACAAGTTCTTTGCTTCCGGTCATATGATTAGTGCATCCACTATCAAGAATCCATTTAGTCCCACCGGAAGCATAGTCCTGCAAGAGATCATTGACTAGAGTTAGGACCCGAGTTGGGTCCCTTCATGTTAGCAACAAGGGTCTTGGGAACCCAAATAGTGTAGTCAATGAAACCCTCAATAGGACCAACATATTTAGCTTGCACAACACCATAATAATCAACATATAAGAAATGGTGTGGATTGTTAGTTCCCGCGGAGGTGCTACGAGTAGTGGTGTCCCTCATGACACTACTACTTGAGGCAACATTGTTTGCTTGAGCGGGTGTGCTACGAGTAGTGTTGTCCCTCATGACAATACCACCCGAAGCACTACGTTGGTTCTTCTTCTTGTTGTTCTTCTTCTTGTTCTTTCTCTTGGCTACATAGCCAAGACCTTGCTTACCCACTTGTTGCCTTGGAGCACTCAAATGTGGTCTAGTGACGACCGCGTTTGAGCTTGGAGCAACCACTTGTGGGGTGGCTAACACCACCTTCTCAACTTGAGGGCTTTTGCCCTTGAGCCTTGCTACCTCATCCTTCAACCTAGCATTTTCCTCAATAATATTTTCATAATCACAAGAAGAAGTAGAGGTGCTAGGATGGTTAGATTGAGTAAGTTGAGTTTGAAGTTGTTCATGCAACTCTTTGAGGGATGAGTGTTGGCTTTCCAAAGCTTTGTGAGCATTGGTTAGCTTTTCAAACTCCTCGGTTAGTTTACCATGACCAACCCCAAACTCCACTTTGTCCTTTTTAGCCTTTTTATATTTAGCAATAGCAAGATCACGTTCCTTAATGATTTTAGAGACAAGTTCATTATGGGTAGTTTCAATAGTTTCAAGTTCATCCTCTAGAGAAACTCTACCATCATGCTCTTCTTCAAGAGTCACTGAGAGGGATGTAATTTCATCTGCATCCCTTCTCTCAACCTCACCTTTCTTCTCAAGGGCCTCTTGGGCCTCTCCCAATTGCCTCATGAGATGCTCAAAGTACTTCTTGGTCTCCCCTTGCATGTTAGACATAAACCGGTCCAAGGAGGCCCTTTCCTCTTCTTCTCTAAGACTAGCAATATGTTCTAGTTCACTAGGGGTCTTAGAGTTAGGAGAAGATGATACCTCCGTGGCCTTAGCCATGAAGCACTTGGCATTGCGTTGAGGAAGATTTTCATTGGGGGATTCAAAGAGAGATGACGAAGATGGAGTGGAAGCAATAGCTAGAGCGGCCACTTCACTTGTTGTTTCTTCTTCTTCATCACTCCCGGAATCATACTCCTCTTGAGTCAAGAGCACAAACTTGGTGGGGGTTTTCTTGTTGAAAGGTTTCTTCTTGAAATGAGGTTTCTTGTATTCAACCTTGGACTTGTCCTTGCGGATGAGCTTGCCACTATGGTTCTCTCTATTCTCGTAGGGGCACTCCGCAATGAAATGGTACTTGTCTTGGCAATTGAAGCAAGATCTCACTTTTTGAGCCCCATCATTACCATAACGAGACTTGGTCTTCTCCTCAACAAATTTCTTGCCTTTAGGGGGATTGTTCCAAAACTTTTGCACGGTGAGAGCAGTTAGATCCTTTAGAACGGGATCATATTCTTGTTCCTTCAATGGGGGCAATGCTTCTTCACCATCTTCATCATTCTCAACTTCTCTTGACAACACCTTGGCCTTCAAAGCAACGGAAGCTCCTTGATGCATTCCAATGGCCCTAGCACGGTTGTCAAGAGCATTCTTGGTTTGCACTTTGTAGGAGCTCAATTCTTGCATAACTTGGGTTGAGGTCATGGTGGAGAAATCATGTCTCCCTTGAATGCTCTTCATATCCGTGCCCTCAAAAGGCATCACGGCAATTATGTACTTCCTCTTGATCCAAGCATCATCAATATGTGTTGCACCCGCATTAGAGAAATCAGTGGCAAGAGTTTTGAGTCTTCGATACATGTCAACGTGATCTTCTCCATCACGCATGAAAAATCCTTCGGCCTCATTGGTCAAGGTGTCATAGAGATTTCTTTGCATGCTCTCATTCCCAACAAACATGATGACAAGTGCATCCCATGTTTCTTTGGCGGTGGAGAAGTGTTGAAGATGCGGCATGTGATTGGGGCCCACGGCTTGATGAAGGATGGATAAAGCGGTGTAATTGAGTTGGCAATCTACAACCTCTCTTCTTGTGAGATTCTTGGGATCATATGGCTTGTATCCATCACGAGTGATTCTCCAAAGATCTATACAAGAAGAGTTCAAGTGAGTCTCCATGTAGTATTGCCATTCACGAAAAGAATATGCATCAATTTTAGGTGGATCTCCTCTAGGGATTATATGAGGAAAAGGGATGGGGGTCGGGAGAATATTGGCCTTCAACGGCGTGATATCCTTCCTTTCCACTCGCACCCTTCTTAGAGGATTGTTCGGCGGAAGCAGTTTTAAGTGGTTCACCATCAACCCCTTTCTTGGCACCCTCCGTCTCCGGAAGGGATGAGTCGACCACCTCTGGTCCTTTGGCTTTGAGGAGTGTTGTCATGAGTTGACGCAACTCCTCAAATTTAGTGTCTATGGATGAGGTCAATGATTCTCTCAAAGCATTGAGATCATTCATGGACACATTTCCATCGGACGGAGCGTCATCCATCTCATCTCCCATACTTAAACTCTTAGGCGGTTAAGCCCGATAGAAGAGCCGAGGCTCTGATACCAATTGAAAGCAAAGTATGGGCACCTAGAGGGGGGGAGGGTGAATATGTGCTACGGCCAATTTTAATTTTTCTTAAAGTTTAGGCTTGACAAGAAGGTAAATTCTCTAGATAGTGCAACTAGTGGTGAATTTACCTATATGACAAGACAAGCAATTAATGCAACAAGTACAAGTAAGTAAAGAGAGGGAGGAACGAGGTAACCGATGGAAGCACACGGAGACACGATGTATTTCCGAGTTCCTCCTTTTTAGGGGAGTACGTCTCGTTGGAGGGGTGTGAGCTCGCCACAAAGGCCTACTCAACGCCACTAAGGCTTCACCCTATTCTCCGATGAACTTCGCCACAAAGGCCTAGTTCACCTTCCACTATAGAACCCCTTTGAGGCGGGGATCAAATCCTTTACAAACAACTTGGGGCACACACCCACAACTTAATTGGGGGCTCCCAACTCTTCTTGAATCACCAACAAGAAACAAGATGCCTAGGTTCTCCACAAGAGGAAACCCTAGGCAAGATCCCTCGAGCTAGAGAGGGGGAAATGAAGAACGGGTTGGTGAAGATGTAGATCCGGTGGTCCTCCTTCAATCCTCAAAGAATCAACGAGTTTGGGTGGAGGAGGAAGGAGATCTTTCTAGTGGGTGAGCTCCATTAATGGTGTCTTCAATGCTGGGGAGAGCTAACCCTTGGAGAGAGAAGTGATGCTCTATTTATAGCCTCCAAGAAAACTAGCCATTTTTGGGCCAGATTCCGACCAGCCCGGAATGGTCCGGAATATTCCGGCGCAATCCGGATGCCAACCGAACATTTTTCCATTGTGGCCGGAATGACCCCCGGAATATTCCGGATGCCAACAGAACATTTTTCCGTTGCGGCCGGAATGGCCCCGGAAAATTCCGGCTGCCGGAATCTTCCGGAATATTCCGGATTGCAACAGAGCCTTTTCCCATAGTGGCCGGAATAATCCGGAAGAATTCCGGAGCCCCGGAATTTTCCGGCCTTTCCTTTGAAACTCTGTTAAAGGCCAGAAAAGTTCCATTTGATCTTCGAATTCTTCACCATTTCTTTGACACCGTATACGTGCTGATTTAAGACCAATCCTTTGACAAAATAGCACATACGGTTAGCAACTTCTTCATGTTGTTAACAAACACACAAAACAGTGAGATATCGAGCATGCACTTTCAGCACTGTCGTGCACCCGATAAAGCCAGAAGAAAGGAAAAGGTCTATCTTTGAGCCTGTAGCCAATCGCATGCGATCAACTACAGCCTCGGGGGCTACTCCCATCGAGAGCACTGCCATGCACCCGATAAAAAACAGATCCAAATTGACGGAGTACTGAAGAAGCAAGCAACAAGGTTTACCTAGCCTTGGGCGAAGGAAAGGGGGTCCGCTGAGCTACCCGAAACCTCCTTCGGAGTCGAGGCCCCAGCAGCAAAACTATGAATTCTGTATTCCGTAGTCGCCGATGTAGGGGCCACACTCGGCGAATTCTGCACGGTGTCGGCGGTAGGGGTCCCACCCGCGGTTTCAACCTTCTTCCTCTTGTCAGGACGGGAAGAGACGAATCTACGTGGGCTGATAGTTTGCAGACTACAATGAAGACAATATGTCAAAAGACGCGAAAGAAAAATGTTCGACTAAGAACAAGAAGAGAAACTTACTCGTCGTCATCTTCGTCATCCAACATATCCGCATTCCAGGCGGTTTGGATATTTGGAAATGAAGGAGAAGGGGCGCGCGTGTGCAGCGGAGTCACGATGAGGGGCCCCTTCCCGGGCGATTCCTTGTCCAAAGAGTTGTCCTTGGAGGTGGCCTCATCACCCTCCACTCGACGGCATTTGCGGTGGAGGAGACCGTCACCCGAATCCTCCGCACTATCCGAGGAGTCACTCTCGGAGCTCGAGGAGGCATCAGCAACACTGGTGTCGGCTGGGCCGTCCAAGTTACTCGCCAACAAATCCGAGGCATCCTCCCCGGACATTGGCGGGTAGCAGGTAGCCACGGTTAGGCTCTATCAAAGAATTACAGAAGAAAAGTAAGAGAAAAATTCTGTCGGCCAAATTTCAGAACAAGGGAAGAAATGAAGTTTGAAGGAAAGAAAAACTTACTTCGGGTGGCGGAGGCCTTGATGCCTCGAAAGCTGCGACCGTGCAGTCGGGGAAAGTTTCGCCCACCTTCAAGCTGGTGATGGCCGCGATCTTCTTCTCGAACTCGACGTTCGAGAGCTCTTCGCGGCTCACGCGACTGGGGTCTTCAGTGCCCTGGTACTCCCACATCGTGGAAGGCCTGTGCTGCAGGGGCTGAATCCTGCGCTTGAGGAAGATGCTCGCCAGGTGCAGCCCGTTTAGCACGACTCCAGCGGCTTGGTCCCGAACGGCGGCCACCTTGGCGAGTAGCGGCGTAACGATCTGGTTCTCTTCAGCCGACAGTCTATGCTCCCAGGATTTCTGCCTCTTCAGAGCAGCGAACGAGTGGAATTCCTGAATTCCACCCGAGTTGTTGTCGGCGACGTAAAACCACTTCTTCCTCCATCCTTGGGCGGATTCGATAAAGTACATCCCAAAGTAGCTGTTTTCTGATTTCTCCTGAATGCCGAAACCACCCGTGCGTAGCGGCTCGCTCGGCTCAGATTCTACCTGCGATCTCTCGCGGAAGACTCGAACCTTGAATAGGGCCTTCCAGAGGCCCCAACGTGGGCGAATGCCCAAGAAGCACTCGCAAAATACAATGAAGCACGAGATGTGCTGCACTGCATTCGGAGGCAGATCGTGGAGCTGTATGCCATAGACATACAACAATGCCACGAGGAAGGGGTGAAGAGGAAAGGAGAGTCCGCGCGACACATGGTCCGCGAAAACCACACGTTCGTTCGCGTGAGGATTGGGTACCTCCTCCTTCTTGCCGAGGCGCACCCGTTTCTCAGCTTCCGGAGGTAGCAACCCCTCCCGCTGCATCTCCTTGATGCTCTTCTGGGTGGTGTTGGGCGAGCGCCAATCGCCCGAGCGCGGTGCGGGTGGCGCAGGAACCTCCTCCGGCGCCTTCGATGAAGAAACAGCGGCGCCACACTTCTTGCTTCCTGCCATTGGCGCTGGTGCGAGCTAGAAGAGAGAAAGATTGGAGAACGAGGAAGACGAAGGACGAGGAAGACGAAGGCTGGGAAATTTTCACCGTTTCACCTAAGGCCCGCATTTATGCACAGCGCCAGTCGATCCTGATCATTCACTGGGCTACGTGGCATCCATCGCGGCCGCCGCGTGCGAAGGCGAAACGAAAGGGCGGCGTATGCTGTTTCGTGTCACGATCCTAACAGTGAATCGTGCGCATTTACTGCACGCAGTTCGCGTAAAAACCGGGAATGACGTCTTGTTTCCGGTCAAAAAGCTGACAAGGTGGGCCAGCATTTCTGCTCTCGCCCCGTCACGTCCCATCGGGAGGATAAAAATGCGCCGTGACGTCATAGCGTGCATCGTCAAGATGACATATTCTTTCAAATATGAAGGTAAGACCCAAAAGATCTCTCTTGAGGGTCTGGAATCGCACTCAAGCTGTGTCTTCTGGTACAATTCCGTGTCAACAACACGAACAAAAATCCTAGCGGACGCGCCGGGTACCCCCATAGGTTAAGTTCGACTCGGTAAGACCACTACGGCCCAGTCGCAATGATCACCTCATCGGGTTCGAGTCGGAGGTCTCGAATCTATGTAGGCCAGAAATGTTTTTGCCCTAGTTGCAATTAATTGGCCCTGATCTTTCGGGAGAGCCAAGCTGCTGTGCCACATCCTTCTACGATAAACAGCCATAAAAACAGGCACTTTCATTACTCGATACTCGGGTATAAAGGCTCATCACACAGGGTACACGCCCTCCGAGAAATGACCATAGTGGTTATCCGAAAGAAATCAGGATGAAAAATCTGACTGTCTACTCGACTGGAAAATCCCAATCGAGCAAACGCTCGGGGGCTACTGACGAAGGGATGGACCTTGGACCCTGCGAGTAAGGACACCCCGTCTTAGGCCTAAGGCTAAAGCCCAAGGAGAAAGGCCCCTGGAGTTATCTGGAAGGCCCACTTGAAGCCTACCCGCAATGCCTTGCGGGCTAAGTTAGGAAACTTGTGACCGACATAGGGTTAGAGTTCGAGTCCTCTCCGGGTAGGGTTTGAGACCTGGCCGCTTATATAAGGCCAGGAGAACCATCGGGAGAGGACCAAGCAATACCGCACCACCAAAGCCTTGAGCTCGAGATTGTACTCTCGACTTGAGCAATCATCATTGTAACCGATCTATTCGATAATACAGATCGACAGAGGCAGGAGTAAGGGTTTTACCTCTACGAGGGCCCCGAACCTGGGTAAATTGTGCCCCCTGTCTAGCCGACGATCGTCACCAGCGCTCATGGGTTCTCCTATTTGAAACCCTATGGGTTCACCTGAGGGATTTGCCGAGTTACAGATTCGACACGCACACCATAGACGGTTTAGCCTTGAAGCAGTGTTGGATGATCATCTGCACATAGGATGTGATCTTGTTGGCCACTTGGAAAGGGGGTATGAGTCCCCAATTGTTTCGTGCATCATTTCGAGCTTCCCAAATATGCCAACATGTGACAGCCAGTACGGTAGCATTCATGGCATTTTCTCTCTGCACGGTGATAAGAGTCTTCCTGCGCGGATGTGAAGGAAACTCATCCTTGACTGAAGCCCATACATCTCAGGCAAATGGGCAGAAGAGGAACCGGTGCTCCACCTGTTCCAAGCTGCCACAAAATAGCAGTGGTCGCCGTCAGAAATGGCATGATGTTTCAATTGGAAACCAGTCGGCAAGCAATCATGAACCAGCCGCCAAAGAACGATGTTCATCTTCCCTGGTGCCTGAATAGCCCACAAGTTCTTCCAGCATTTTGTGACCGCCTCACGACCTGAAACCTCCCCCATACCGCCATCACTTTTAGTGGTATAAAAGGATGCAGTTCGGGCCAGGTTGTACGTCGATCAGACCATGTATAGCGCAAACTTATCAAATGGCCATGACACATAGTCCTCTCCCCCATGTCGACTGATGGGAATTTGACTGATAACTTCTGCAAGAGCACCAAGGAAGAGGTTCTTAAGTTTGTTACCATCCTAGCCCTTCTCTGAGTGATCCATCAGGGACTCCACTTTAGCATCAACGGAGATTGGGTTCAGATGTTTGATGGTTCCGGTCGTGAACTGATGACCCACAAATGTAGGGGATCGCAACAGTCTTCGATGGTAAATATAGCTCAATTTATTGATTCGACACAAGGGGAGTTAAAGAATATTTATAACCCTTAACAACTGAGCTGTCAATTTAGATGCACATGAAAAGTATCATGATTCACACAATTTATTAAACTAACGGTGATATAATGGTAGCAATGGTTTAATAGTAACAGTAGCAGTAAAACAGTAGTACCAATAGTTACATCAAATGTAAACGGATTGAGAAGCGGTGCTAAAAACACTGCATGCATAGGGATAGATGTATGGGCACTGCATAAATGAGATTAACCATGTAATAGAGGTAACAAAGGGCAACACAAATATAAAAGAGAGTATCCAAGTCACAAACTATCATAGGCATGTTTCCCGAGATTTTTTTTACGTGCTTGCAATAAAAACTTGCACGACATCTTTTGTCCTACCATCCCATTGCTGCAGTGCCAAAAAGAAACTAATGGTAATTAAGCCACTTGTTCTACCAAGCACCGGAGCAAAGCATTAACATATGGTGGAAACATGTAATCCTCGAACTAGAGTCCATCCCCTCCGATATCCCAACCATGTCACATTGGGGACTCGGCTTTCGGACAATTAAGTAACAGTAAAACTCAGCATGCTAGGAGCCACCACAGCGATTTTGCACCTAGAACCGTCGGATCTGGTCTTTCAACGTTTCAGATCAACCAGCCAATCCTGGCAGCATCGTTCAATAAATTTTACTTCATCAAATCGTGGTGGACGAGCCAGCCCACCATTATCGGGCTGCTGCTCCGCAGATCAAGCTGGACCACTCCTGGTGAATCCGGCCATGAAACGCTCAATGTGCCGTATAGTTGAGCCTTTTATTCTTTTCTTCTTCCAAGTAAAATAAAAAACAGATTGTAGGCCAGCACGAGCACAACTCGATTCATCAGCAACCATGTCGATCCATTTCCCTTTTCTCACGCCAGCGAACTGCCGGCGGCGTCTCCTCTCCCACCCCAAGACGGAGGCGGGTATCCATCGATGGATTTACCTGGGTACGGGAAAGGTGCGATGGATCACCAGGGGCTCGTCGCTGCGCTCGCCAAGATAGGCGAGGTGTAGGACGCCACGTGACATAGCTGCGGTGGCTGACCGATGTTAATCCGGGAGAGCAGCGATTCTGGCGAACCCTGGGTGCGATGCCGCCACAGTCTCCCGTGACTGATCCCCATCTCTCGTCTCCAGTGGGATCCCGGATTCCTATTCCGTCCACGACCTCGCCTCCCGCCGATGCCCTTAGCTTCCCAGTCTCTCTACTCCAGTGGGATCCCGCCGATGTCGCCGGCCACCTCCAGTTCACCGCTGCTCCGGCAAGGTATGTGTTGTCCAGCTATATGATCCGCCTCGAGGCCCCTCCACTCAAATTGGCGCCCCCTGCCCTCCACTTCGTCGGCTGCTCACATGGTAAGATGAACTCATCGCTTGAATCTACCCTCTTTGAGCTACAGGGATGGCTGATGCACCAATCATTAATTCAGGTTTAGACATAGCACAACTGAAGACAAGCTTATACGGCTTGAGAAAATTTACTTACTAACCGATGACTGTCCATACAACTTTAGAATTTTTTTTGATACATGTACTGCAATTGATGATAGAGACGTGAGTACAGGTTTCATAATGAGAATTTCTCCACAAGGCTAGCGAAATTTCCTGCCCTTATTTAGCATCATATACTAAGTATTTTCATACCACTTCATTGGTGCCCTATATAAACTCTGAACCTGCAATCAACATTGTACTGAGCAGAAAAGAAACTACATGAAACTATTTGATAGAGAAGTTGAATTTAGATAGACCTTGTTGTTTACAAAATCCTTTGTAATTTCGATTACCTTTTTTTCCAAATTCTCATACATTAAGTACACAGCTATGCAGTTCACTCTGAGGTAACATCAAATTCTCGTGAAGCTCGTGCTCGCATGTGGCCGTAAATTAAGACGCTCTTTGGTACTTCTGTTGCTTGGTCTTAATGGATATTTCTTCCATTTGATGCACTATGATTAAGTGCTCTTTGTGCTAACCTATAAAGGTTTTTCAAATATATTTATTCTGAAATTTGGTTCATTCATATTTTCTCCTGACTTTGAATTTTCCTGTTTAGTGTTTTCAGTGGCCTACTGGTTTTCAGCGTTGACGAAACCTATAGATTGTGCACTCCGATTAGGCCAGAGGCATATTTGGATATTTGTGGTAACAGTAGTCTGTTCAAATATAAAGATTTGGGAACGCACAAAATTTTGTTGTTTATTTGTTAATCTGGTGCTGGATCTATCAATGCAAACGAACGTACTTACATGGAAGGAATTATTAGAGAGGAATATATATGGTTGATGTCATGGATGATTCAGTAGCTCATAATCTGAAAATTCCTTTATTTTCTTTTGTTGATATTCTGGACATTGAGTCGTTTATATTTTCCCTTATTTTTTATGGTTCTAAAAATTCATGTGCCAATGAATAAGCTTGGAATTTATGGTAAGAGTTAGCTTGTTCAAATATACGGAAGATGTGGGAAACACATTAACGTTGCTTTATTTACCTGCTGCAGATACATCAGTGCCAACGAACAGGTTTACATAGAACAAATGATTTAGCCTACCATAATTTCAATTGATCCCATGGTTGATTTAGGATCTCATAATCATAAAATTCCTCTATTTGTTTGTTGGTATTCTTGACTTTGGGCCATTCATATTTTTACCTATTTTTATGGGTTCTAGAAACTCCGGTGGCAGTGAATATGCTTGGGATTTCTGGTAAGAGTTAGCGTTTTCAAATATACAAAAGATTTGAGAACACAATGTTTTTTTAACGTTTCCTTGTTAAGCTGGTGCAGATCCAACAAAAGGCCAACGAATATACTTACCCGGAACCAACGATTGATGGTTGGTGTCATGGATGATTCAATAGCTCATAATTAGAAAATTCCTCTATTCGTTTGTTCGTCTCACACACAATACTTTTATGGCTATGATCTGTTGTAAGTCTGGCCTGGTTAAGTGTCAAGTAAAGGCAGATAATATCTTTCAGATATACACAACAGCCCAAAAGGTAATTATTGCTATTGTATTTATTTATCAAAAATTATCCTTGCTGTTGGTCTGTCAAAGTCAGGAAGAACACAGTTGTTGTTCCCATAATGCAATGCTTAAGGAAGTAGAATATCTGAACACATGCTTGAAGCATTTCATGCTCTTCATATGTGTAATCACCGTTCTGAATATCCAAAGTTACATGAACAAACAGTTTAGCACTTAATAGGAAATTAATTTTATACTACTGAAAGTTCTTATTCATTGGGCCAAGCACCTGCAGGATAATAGGCAGTACCCAGTATAATTCTTTTCCTTATGCTAACGAATATTTTGCAGATAATAATTTTTTCAGCGGTTTATGAAGCAACATACCATGTGCTATCAAAACAACAAATTATTTGACAACGCTGTTGAGATGAGTAAGGCATTTACTCATATCATTTCTTGTATTCGGAATCCGTGATGTTACATGGACCATGGACATGTACTCAGTTTCAAACATTTGCATGGTTAACAGTACACATTGTAAGTTCGGTCTTGTGCCCACTATACTGATAGATAAAAATTTCTTTGTTTTTTCGTTACAGTATTGGCTATATCGCTTGATTATGTTCTTATGCAAATATAACCTCCATGTGTCATGCCTCTGTTTACTTAGGGAAAATTGCATCGCAAATGAACGGGCGCGACAACGAGAGCCATCATGATCGATATGCATGGAAACTCTTCACAATCAAACACACGGACATGAAATTTATACATGTTCCTGGAGTATGCTTTCTTTAAGCCTCGTGAGTTAAAAGTGTGCATCAATATATTTTTATTTTATTTGCATTTTCCAAACAATAGACTACCATGTAAAATGGATTCTTCTCCCTCTTATCAATTTAGTTTATAGTTCTAGGCAGCCAATGTCTCTAGAGGAGTTCTGTTAGACCATATTGCATCCTCTCTAAGATTGACTTTCTACTTATTGGAACCGTGCATAAATCTGATTCAGAAATAAGAGTTTAGGTAAATGTAAGTGTAAGAAAAATAAAATTTCTAATGAGTTCTACTGCACATTTGGTTAATATATCTACCATTGTTAATACTAACCTTCAAAGTTTATTTAGGAAATCAGCCCTTTTAAATGATGATGTCTCTTTTTTAAAGGATCAAAATGTCTATACTTTTGTACGCCATATCTACCATTTCTTTAATTATGGACGGGCGCGGCAACGTGCGCTATCATGGTCTAGTAATAAGTATATACAATTAGTAAATATGATCCAAAACAGCAATTATACTCATGAAAACATAGCATGTACAGATCTGAAATCATGGCACTCGGGCCCTAAGTGACAAGCACTAATCACTCCAAGTTGCAACAACGATAATAAACAACAATAGTGGATACTAGGCATCAAGCCCTAACAATCTCGTGATCTATTACATGACTAATCTCATCCAATCCCTACCATCCCCTCTACCTATAGCAGGGAATTACTCACACATCAAAGAGGGAATCATGAAGGGTTGATGGAGAGGTGATGCGGTTACAAAGGCGACGATCTCTCTGCAATCCCCGTCCCGGCAGGCTGCCAAAACAGGAACTTATGTCTCCCAAACTAGGGTTTTGGGTATTGTCGGAGCTACGGATCCTTTTCGGGAAAATCCTTCGGGGGTTGCCAAAGGGGGCCCTGGGGTGGTCCCAGGCCCCCAGGGGCCCTCCATGCGTGGCTAGAGGGGGGTCACATATGGCATCCCCTGGAGGCCCAGCGGGCCCCCTCCAGCTGTCCTTCGGGCTCCGGGAGTCTTCCGGGGAAAATAATTTCTGGAATTTTCTAAGAAATTTAAATTTCCGCACAAAACTAGACACCGAAGGCAATTCTGTTGAAAACAACGTTAGTCCGTGTTAGCTTGATCCAAATCATGCAAATGTGAGGAAATACATCAATAAAAGTGGTTGGTAAAGTAGATACGTTTGCAACGTATCAACTCCCCCAAGCTTAACTTATTGCTTGCCCTCGAGAAATTCAGTTGACAAACTAGACGCGATAATGAAAATTTTGACACATACTTTTCAATTCATATGGTGTGCATAAGACTATTCCATGATTAGTATTTAACAAGCACAAGATAATTGTTATAAGGATAATAAAGCTCACGAACTCATTCAAACTCATGAAAAGTGAACAAATAACCAGAAGTGAACAATATGAAATTATAACATCAACTAGGTTGTAATGATTATAATAAAGCATCGTAAGATGGTATCCTGCTTGCCCTTAATTGTGTAGCAAAACATAAATTCCATGGCACCTCCAAATCTTAAGTGGTGACTAGATATAATAATTTCAGGAGAAACAATATTGTAAACATGCCTTAAACAATAATATTTTTGGATAATGCACATTATACTCAGAATGAAAATCATGCTCTCCTAGCTGGTGCATAAAGTGAGAAGGTGGAGGCTCAGGATAAAAGTAAAAGAAAGGCCCTTCGCAGAGTGAAAGAAGGATTACTCATGTGCTAGGTCTTTTTATTTAATAAAACAGATGTATTGAAAATATATTTTTGAGAGAGGTGTATGTCTATGTCAACGAATGGTAATGAAAACTTATCATAACCCATGTCAAGCAAAGTTTTTATACTTTTAGGAGCGGTCCCCATGAGCAGTTTTTTTATTTAAGGTTGACACTTCCCCCCACCTTGCCTTTCACAAACCAGTGCTGGCCGTATCCATGGGTACCCACCAACATTCATCAAACCATGGGGAAATGCCCTTTTTATATTATATTATTTGGCACCAGCTCTCGGCAAATTTATATGAGCAAAGATTCTATACTCATCGGATGAAATAAGGGAGAAGAACCTTGCTTGACATAAACCATGATAAATTTTAAACTATTTCCTCATGAGCTAAAACAGGAACACAAAACAAATTTAATAATTTTGAAGGTTATAAAGGTAGGATACGAGCAATTTAGTTGGAGCGGCGGTGAAATATCACAAATAGGTAGGTATGGTGAACACATTAGGAAACTTTGGGTTTTGCGAGTTGGATGCACGAGTAGAGCTCATACTCAATATAAGGTGCAGGCTAGCAATAGATGGGGAGGGACCAAGTAAGAGAGCAACGATAGTCATAATCATGCATTGCGACAAAACAACATTGAATAAAGTATGGATGTAATATTATAACGCTGAAAATGAAAGATCGCCAAGGCTTAAATTGACTTTTTTTTTATAATCTGACATGCCTGAACATGTGCCAAGTCGATCCAAATAAGTTCTTCAAAGAGGAATACCATCAAACTATGTTGTCTTACGAACAAAACAACACATGTGACATTTTAATAACACATTGAGCACTCCTAATCATTTGAGACTAGTCATAAGAAAGCCTTAACTACTAAAGAAAAATTATACATACAACTATCTATCATGAGAAGCTAATATAAGATCATGCGAATAACATATGTACAAAAATGAAGAGAAAAGATTTCATACCATCTTTCTAGTCTCGTCCACTTAATCATATATCGTCATTATTGCTTTGCCACTTGCACAACCGGATGATAATAATAATAATAATAATAAAGCGCAACCGCCACCATGGACACAAGCTGAACTCTGTAAACAACTATACAATAACAAGAAGCAGAGAAAATATTTTTGTTGTTTTCCAAAGGTCAAACAAAGAGAAAACAAGGAAATCTTTTTATTGTTTTTGAGTTTGTAAGGAACAGAAAATGAAGAGGAGAGAAAACACAAACAAAGAGACACGAAAGAAAAAGAACGAGGGAAAACCAAGAAACAAGAAAACAAGCAGAAAGAGAAGATGCGGAGAGAAGAAAACCAAAATATTTTTGGTGTTTTCTGAATAAGCGAAGAAGCGATAAAAATGAGGAAACAACAAGTTATAGATATCTTTGGTTTTTTCAATAGGAAACACAGGAACACAAAAGAGAGAGAAAACAAAGTAAAACCGAAAAGAACGAGAAGATGAAGAAGAAAACAACTAAAAAGCGAAAACAGAATAAGAAATAAATACTAGCAGGTCTAAAATAATAAACAAAGTATCAAGTAGTACGCCGACATAAATAATGAATATGAATCATAAAGCAAGTGTCAGCGTATACGTACTCCCCCAAGCTTAGGCTTTTAGCCTACTTGTAGCGCTGATCCCACGGGTTCCATCCTGACGACTGCTGCTGCATGTACTCGTACTGTTGGTATGGTGTGAGATGCATATCCCACGTCGTCTGCTGCAGCGAGAGTCCGTCCTTCGAAGGCGGCTGCGATGAAAATCTTTTCCCGTGATAAAACGAGGATGGGTCCTCCATGTACGTGAATGAGGATGGCCTCGCGAGCTCCTCCTCATGCGCCTCCTCCTGGGTAGCGGGCTCCAAATCGAACGTTGGCCTGAGGTACTCGTCCAAAATATCCTCCGAGATTGACCATCCGTAGCTAGGAACATCAAACAATAAAGGCGCCGGCAAACTAACAGAGCGGGGTTTAATGTCACCCGCCTCAAATAAAAGTTTATATATTTAAAGTCACTATAAGCTCACTTAGATTTAAACAAACCATGCGACAACAAAGCATTAAAATCCAACCTACCAGGAGGCAACATCTCATCATCAGGATCTAGAGGCACAGAAGTTTGAGCAAAGTAAATACGTGAGGCAACAATGCCTTCAGAATAAGGTCCTCTACTAGCATTATTAACAATACGTCTAGAAATTTGCGCACCAACGCTATAAACATAATATCTAACAATAGCAACAAGCATTATTGCAAGATCAAAATTTGTGGAGTTGCTGGTGTACTCCCTAGCAAGAAATCCTCTGGGAAGATAATAAGAAAAATACCCGACAGCAGGGAGTTGCAGGCAAGAGTTTTTACTGTGTTGCGCGGTTCTCGTGTCCTGGTGCAATAGTTTCGAGTATAAATTATGGAGGTCAGTGGGATTCGTTATCCTCCTAGTCTGTCCAATGTTAGGTACGTTAATAACCCTGCAAAAATCATCAAGGGACACCGTACTCTTTCTATCATAGCGAGAGAATTCCACATGTGGGTTAACACCATCAAAGAATTTAAAGGTTCGCACAGATATGAAAGTTAGTCTCCGGTATTGGGTCACCTCATCTGTCGCTAAGTCTATAGTGGTTGTAGCATGATGACATAAACTTAACTCTGAACTTGGAGATAGAATAATAACTGAATATTAATATCTATAGGGCATACCTCCAACATGTACCATGCGCCGTTGGCATCGACAGATCAAACCAAACAAAAGTCATCAAAGAGCATGATGCTAATTCGCAAGGGAAAGACCCCGAAAAGCTAATTCCGTTCGATGCCACTATAAGGAGGAGAGGGAACAACCACCAGAACATAGGCCAATTCCATCATCATCATCACGAAGTGCCTCCGCCACCACAACTCCATTACCATCTACATCTCCACCTTCATAGCCATACTACTACTTGTAATCTAGATCTCATCGTGACTGACGATGTTGTAAGAACTATCAATCTTTCATCTACAAGTACTTTTTATACAATGTTTTCCATTGATGATATGATCGCGATGTGTGAGTAGTTCACTCCCGCTGAGAGCTGAGGCCTAACCTTGCAGTGATGTGCAACCTTTTATTCATGGGATAATTGTTTAATGAGTCCAATATGTTGGATGTGTATGCTCTTGTATCAATGGACCGCTCCTAGGATTTGTTAGGTACCCAAGACCCAGAAGAGTGATCAAGGTAGAGGCACGACGAGACAACATTGGAAGGCTAACAGTAAAACTTTGTGAGAGGAGGATAATTACAACACTAAAAATGAATCTCTTAGGAACCACAATGTCGTCACATATCTTAATACTTTTGTGTGACGATTTTCTTTATAAATGAGGCAACCCCGCGTGACGTATATGGCCAAGGTGGATGAATTAATCCATAGTAACTAGTGGTCTGGGCTATGGTGACTCAAAAACGCATTTCCTACATATACTATATATCATATAAATGAATCATCACCACCATTTTAAATTTTATCTTATTTATCCCATGTTACTAACGCATTGTTGATGATGTAAAATGCATACATGAACTTAGCATTATATTACTTATATTTCAATCATATTTTCATCATATAAGGGTTATATCATTGTTTTATATTCATTTTGGGAATATTTCACAATTTCGTATTTTTCTGGAATTAACCCTGCACTGGCAGAAAACTCTATTTTCTATATTTTGATGTTTCAAGGACCCAAACGACGTCCAAATGACCTAATATTTTGTGGGGTTCATTTTTTGGAAGGAACAAAGTGTAGGAGCCAAGGAAGCGCACGAAAGGAAGTCTGAGGAGGATTTTGGGGGTCCCACGCGGCCAGATTCCCTGGCCGCGTGAGAGCACCCCCCCTCGTTGCTCTGATGTTGTCCGTTTTCATCTCCGTGCCTTCGTCTTGACCTAAAAACGACTATACAAATAGTCCCCCAACGGCTTTCGCAAGGGAGCGCCGCAGGAACACAAAACCACGAAACAGAGACCTGGAGCTACAGATTGGAGGGGGGAAACTTCGGCGGGGCGCTGCCGGCGTGGTCTCTATCTTCTCCGACGACTTCTCCACCGTCTCCATGATGAAGGAGTAGTCCACCCCTGGACTATGGGTTTGTGTAAGTAACTTATGTATCTCTCCTCTCTTTGAGCTTCACTAATTAGCACCGTATGAGTTCCTGAACATTTTTACGATTATCTATGTAATACCTTTATGGTGGATCTTTTTATGATTTAATATATGTTTGAGATTGCAATTGTTTTATTTCAGTTATGAAAGTAGATGCATATTATGTACCCCGTTCTTGTTTATTTGTTTTGATCAGACTTGTGTATGGGAGCGTGTGAGGGGAAACATATGCATTAGATGGAGTAACGGGGGGGGGGGGGGGGGGAGGAGGGGTGGCTAGTGTGGTGAAAGTGACAGAAGTTCCGCGATCCAATTGGGTACTTTGCCTTACTTTGTTGCCTCACTTGGGATAAAGAAAAATACCTTTCTACCGGAGATGTGGGGGTGACCTTGCCACTTCTCCATGACTAGAACTAGTATGTTCTTATTTTAACTTCATGTCATAAAACTTAATGCTATACTCTGATTTATCTTAATACTAGGATGACTCGATTTAATTCCCATCTTAGTGGAGTATAAGAGAGATTAATAAACAAAAGATCTCTATGTTAGGACGTGATGCCCATATAATTAGTAACTTGTCATGAAACCTTTTTGTTGCAATATAATATGTTAATTCTAGTATTACATTACCTACCACTTTATTAAAGAGAGAGTGCATTTGTGAAACCATGAATCCCGGTACATTTTTAATCATAAGAAACACATTTCCAACAACTTTTAAACATTTTCTACTTTATGCCATTTAAAAACCAGAAATACAAAAACACTTTTACATCTTGCATTCACAATACAAAACCCAAAAATATCATCCATCATTGTTTCCACCATCCTTGCATATTTATTTATCAGCATTGCATATTTATTTATTGTTTTGCATTTATTATCTTTTCATATCATACTCACACCTTGTGCTACAACCACTTGGTGAGGTTGAAGGCACAAAACAATTTACTTTGTTTGTAGGTTTTCAAGAGAAGGATAAGAAGATAAATGTTTCACTACCGGTTCCCCGAGAGTTCGATATAAACCCTCGAGTCATCCCTTGTGGGGAAAACAGTCTTTCCTATACTATACACTCTGCACTTGGAGTCTCAACCTAACCCATATTCTTTTAACACACGTAACTACTTCATCGGGTATCAACTGCTGCAGGTGAAACCATAAGCCCTGGTCTATTTTAGTCCATTTAATACAACCTCATTTCATAGAATAATTTGGTCTAGTAAAAAAATTTAATTAGGACATTCTTAGACTTGTTAGACATACCTCACCAAGTACCTACTTCCCGATTCGATAAACATGGGATCTCTTAAGGAAAAAAAAAGCTGCATACTACATTCGAAAATCCAGACCGAATGTATCAGTGGGAATGTGGGATTAGTGAGTTCCCTATTCTCTATGTTGGGATACAGATTTGCTATTAGACTTATGATAGGCGAATGAAACCACCTAGAGGGAAGAATTGAAAAAAAAAATACTTGGTAGTTAGAAAGCAAAATCCATGTTTATTAGTGGACTTTGGTACTAATTAACTATGTAATCACAAATTTGGTGTTATACATGCTATGTTTCTATCATGTGACCTAAGGAGTCTTTCAAAGTCTAGAACACTATCGGTCTAAGAAAATATGTAGTGTGGCAAATGGTTTGTACCGTGCTAATCAAAATGTTTATTCTTTTGGACAACCAAATGGTAAATGAATATATGGGTTCCTGCCTTATGGGCTTGTGACAATCAGTTGGGCTTTATTCTTAAAACATGTGGCTTGAATAATATTGTGGGCTCAATATATTGTGGGCTTTAGTAAATAGTTGACCATTTACTCAATTTATAAGTGGTTAATCTAAATAAATTAACGTGTACTTTATTAATGTTGGATTTGTATCAGGCTGGCCACTTAATACAAATACTTGGGCGTAAGAAGGGAAACATAATTTGGCTTTGTTTCTAATAAGAAATGAATCCCTCAATTGTTGCATTTGTTGCCTACAAGAAATGGATCATCCAGTTTTTGCCTTAGTCCCTTGTTGCCTTTTAATGATTGTTGCCTCAAGGTCTAGAATGATCCATTTGACCCAAGCTTCTCCAAATGACCCTCAAATTTCCTAGATGAAAAGAATAGGAGTCGAAGGAAAAACCCTTCGTCCCGATCGGTCCACTCGTCCCTCCAAGGGCGACGGGCGAGCCCAGCCATCTACCTCGTCTTCGGCCCCCTCTCCTTCCATCTCCCCTGCCGCCGCCGGCGGCGTAGACCGCCAGGCCTCTCCCGCCCGTGGCTGGCGGCGACGGGCCAACTTCTTCCCGTGCGCGCTAAGGGGGTTCGGCGATTCCCGACGGCGGCGGTGTCCCTTGGCTAGGCGGCGGTCCGGTTCTACGGCGTGAGATTCCGTGGCTGGGTGGTGGGTGTCGTGGCGGAGCAGCCGTTGGCTGCTGGGAGGTGCAGACGCCAGCTCTAGGCCGAGCCCAGTCGGCCCAGATCTGGGCCCTATGGGGCCCATCTGGTCCTGGGCGGGCCGTAGCAGGCGTGGTGGCGCTTCCCTCCATGGATGAACAGCAAAGGCTGCTGCTTGGGACAGCGGAGAAGACGGTACACCTGCTGCAGTGCGGCGGCGGGACTTCACGGGCCCATCTGGGCTCGGCTGGGCCAGTGAGTGTCTGGTTTGTCTTGGTGCTGCATCCAGTCGGCTACCGCTCCCTGCGGTGGAGGCAGGTCCCTCCCGTGTGCTGATGTACTGCTGACCCTTGCTGGTGGTTTTGCTTCTCGTTCCTACAGACCTCGTGTCGTGGACCTCGGTGATACGGCGGTCGTGAGTGCTTGACCGTGGTAGCATGTACTGGTGGGTGGCGAGAGTGGTGGAGCGTCCTGGTGTGCCCGGGGGAAGGTGGTTTGGAGGTTGGGAGAAATGCCCGCCGTCTCGGCACCGACGCGGTGACGCTTGCGGGTGTCGCCTTCATTCCTTAAGGGCGTCAGGTGTACCTCCTCTCCATCCCGTGTTGCGAACCAGGGGAAACTCTAGGATGGACCGGGGGTAGCCCTAAGAACGGTCGGGGCAACGTCGTCGTCGTCGTCGCATCCCCTCTGGCGGTGTTGTTTGGTTCGCGGCGACCCGGGACGATAGGAACGTGGGGGAATTCTTCGGAGGGCGCAGCGGTTGAGGGTCATCCCCGTTTTCGTCGAACCGCCGGTGTCAACATTATTTTCTCTTCTTTTTCTTCTTTTCTTTCTTTTGGGCGTGATGTGTGTTGTTCGTCCCAGCAGTGGCTCTATGTTTGTATCGGTTGGTTGCTATATTAATATAGCGGGGTGAATGCCTGTTTTGAGATGAAAAGAATATCTCTCTAATCACCATCTGGGGATCAAGACTTCTTCATTCTCTATAGCTAGATCCAGCATCAATTATGTCTCATCCATGACAAAGGAAATATTTTGACACTAACCAAATGTTTTCTATTTTCTTTGTTTTATGTCACCTTTGTAGGAAAAGAAGAAACAGATCAAGACTACATTAGGGTTTTATTTTATCTTCTTTTGTAATCTTATCTATTTATTTAGGACTTTATAATATTCCAATAAATGTTGTTAAAATATTCCAATATTCAGTAAATATTTGAATTCCTTAATTATTATTTTGTGCAATAACGTACACTTTATTTCTCATGTAATTCTATCATTTATTCATTATTAAATATTATTTAGAACTATTCCAAATATGTTTTTAATTTATTTTGTGTATGTTGTCATGATGAATTATGCATATTTTGTGTATGTTGTCATGATAAAAGATTCACACTTGGTCACACCTATAGCGTCCGGAGTACATGGATCTTTTCATGAATGTGTGTATATAAGTGGAGCCATCAACTAAGGAGGTTTTTTACGCCGCATGAAGGGCAACAAGTCAACGGATTGGGCTTTCGACACCTTAGGAAGATCATTTTGGTCGCATGAATAAGAGCTTTACTTCAAATTTTATTTATCTTTGATTGCTAGGTGTGTGAATCTTGTTATGCAGAAATCGGATGTTAAACGCTTCCGTTTGTATGGTCTTGATGAGACGCTTGAGTTGATATCCCTTTAGGTCATGTACAACGCAAGACACTTGTACAGGCTCTTATGCGTAAAAAAATAAATACATATCGTTAATTATTAGCTAAGGGCCTGATTTTCTCAATACGGGTCGCTAATTTCGGCCTCTACCTAATCACAGAATGCTGGTCAATCCCGTCATAATCGGCCAAGAAAATGCGCTAGCGACCGGCGCAAATACGAGCGTCGACGAGAGGCTAAATCCCGGACTCACCAGGAAATCGGCCATAACCGTTGGGATAATATTCCCTAGCGTTTCTATTAGAGGCCGCGTTGTACGTGGCCTTATGAAGTACTCCCTCCTATCGAAATATAAGATGTTTTAGCATTTCATACACAATATGTACCTAGACATGTTTTAGTGTAAGATGCATATGAATCTACACACTAAAACATGTATCTACAAAATGCTAACATGGACTAGATAACATCTGAAATGGTGGATCGCACACGAAAGTCCTTATCTCATCATGTGGCGCTAACGCCCCCCGAGAACGACGTCATGGCTGCGCGCTCAGACGCAGAGGTGACACGCTGCACGCGGTGGCGTCAAGTCTCGGTAGATCTCAAGTCAATCTAAAAAACTCGACACAAAGGGCAATAAATAAATGAATAATAAAGAGCTAGCGCCAGTACTGGCCAAACGTGCAGCAATCTGCCGCCGCGTTTGCAAGTTCAGATGGATCGGGACCGACGTGTGTGCGCGCGGACGTTGACCCGGTGCCGTGGAGTGGAGCGCTGAGGTGGAAATGGATAAGCGCGGCCGGCTCGCCGCGTCTCGTCAGCGTCACCTGATGATCACCTCCCTCGCCGCCCATGTCTACGGGAGCAATATTTTATACATAGGCGTATATGGATATTGTATAGTAGAGTACTGTTCAAGATGTGCATTACGACTTATGCACACAGTCGACTTATACCGGGTCTAGCTAATCGTGGTTGCAGGATAAAGATAACAAAACGATCCGATGGAGAGTTGGAGTCAATGGTTCAAAGGTTTTTTTTCTCTTCAAGAAAACTTCCGATCTATTCATCAATTATCATGACAATACAAAGAAAATCGGAAGTAAAGAAAATTACATTCTGATCCATATACCACCTAACGACGACTACAAGCAATAGAGCGAGTCGAAGGCGCGCCATTTTCATCGTCCCCCCATTACCAGAGCCGGGCAGAAAGGACAAGCGCAGCAGAACAACAATTGTCGCCGATCAAGAGAAGCGTAAATCAGAAGGATTCGATCTGTAGACACACGAACACATACGAAGGAAGACAGGAAGACAAACACGTACCGAATCCTGCAAGATCCGTCAGAGACACACCTCCACATGCCCTCCAACGAAGCTAGATGCACCACCGGAACGAGGCTAAGCGGGGATGATCTTATTCCATTTTAGGGAGTCACCGCCTCGCTGTCATAAATAGGACACAAACCCTAATAAAAACGAGAAAACAACTCAGAGCGGAGCCCTCCCACCGACAGCAATCGAAATCCACCGCGACCACGGGAGACGGGGCAGATCGCAGCAGCCGCCGGCAGGAGGCGGAGATCGCTTTTCCCTGGTCGCTCTCGTAGACGTAAGACCAGTTTATTAGGGAGGAAAATCAAACTCTTAGTCGTGACGTGTATTTAGCCTCTCGATTTGCTTATTTTACAATCCATTTGGTTTCTTTAGAGGTTGCCAGGCTTTTTATAGAAAAGCACCGGAGTTGTAATAAGAGGTTTAAGCTAGCCTCGAGAAAGACACACACAAGTTCTCCCTCCTAGCCGCTTTAAGAGTCAGCCGAGAGCTGCTGTCTTCGGCCTCTCCCACCGCCGACGTGTGCGCTGGTAGGTGTCAAGAAGGGTTGGGATGACGTTCCCCCTTGTCCAAAGTACTAGTAGTAGGACCTAGTAGATGTTGTGTGAGTTTTTCCTTCGTGGTGCTTGGCATCTTGCCGCTGCGTCGCCCGTCTAAGCCATCCCCGAGCCATGGCCTAGATCCCAGCTCTGTCTTTGCATATCATCTCCCATGGCGGGAGCTAGAGATGCAGGGCAGAACTGGCGGCGCCTTCCTCAATAAGCTCGTTTGCGGCCGCTACCTTCAAGATTCAGAGAGTACCGTTCCTCTCAGGTGCCCTCATGGTGGGGGGATCGAAGATGAAGGTATGCATTTGTCTCTTCCTGCTCGGTCGTCGAGGGAAGGTGGAGTGGGTGATGCGTTGCCTGCTTCACGAGCTGCTCAAGTTTGCGGAGATTCCAAGCCCAAGCCGCGAGGCGACGAGGCTATGCTCGGCCAAGGAGGCCACTCCGCGCTCGGATTCCTTAGATTTCCGAGCTTCGTCTTCCTTAACTGGAAGATCTTAGTCGATCTCGGCGTGGGGAATAACGGAGGTGCTGCCCCAAGTGGTGATGTCCCCGGTGGCGTCGATTCCGCCTGCGTCTAGAGGTCAAGTTCTAGCGGCGGCCATGATGAAGGACCGGA
Source organism: Alopecurus myosuroides (assembly GCA_028641055.1). Lineage (NCBI taxonomy): Eukaryota > Viridiplantae > Streptophyta > Magnoliopsida > Poales > Poaceae > Alopecurus > Alopecurus myosuroides. The sequence continues at coordinate 160,634,958 of CM054059.1, forward strand.
TTGCTTTTCTTGCAATCTTTGTAAGGTCCTGGTTGTAATTTCTGAGGGGCTAGTTGTTATTTTCTTTACCTTTAAGGTCCTCAATGTTACTTCATCGCCTGATTAATGCAGTTATGGATCCTTCGGGGCTATTCCCTGTTTAAAAAAGAAAAAGAAAAAGAAAAAAGAGAAAAACACACGCAGGAGCAAAGCAGCAAGCCAACTTGACCATACAACCAAAACAGGATACAAGGAAACAGCAAACTACCAAGGGCGTCAACCAATCCCGGCGAGGATTGACCAGCAATTGATACTTCCTCGTCGCTAGCTCCAAACGATCCATTATTTCCTCACATTGTTTCCTTACACTTTGCCGGTAACGTGTGTCCACTGAGAAAGATTTTTACAATCCGTTGTTAAAATTTATCTAAAGGAGTAGTCAAAGACGGACGAAGCAAATATGAGAATAGCCAAAATCAGCAGGACAAAGGGAATATACTCCCTCTGATCCTAGAAGACTGTCGCGAGCTGAGTTAGAATTTGTACCTGGTTAGTTAATTTTCTCTACTGAAGAGACTTAAAACGGAGGGAGGATATTCCAGACGCAGGTTTAATCTGCATCTGAGATTAAATCTTGGGATTTGACAAGTAATTTCGTCTAATCTGGACTTAAGCCGTACTCCCTAGGTATGAAATGCTTTTCGAACGTTTCCTTTATTTAGAAGAAAAAAACTACACTGCTTGAACTAATTTACGCGTGAAGCGATGCAAAATAATAATAATACGGAGTAATATTAATTTACGGGTACAGTCTAGTAAACAATGAGATTTAGAACCCATGTTACCCAGACACAACTCATGCGTCCTCTTCAAGTTTTCCTTCCCGGTTTCTCCCGTATACAGTATACTTTTTTTTTTTGCGCCCGTATACTATACAGTACTCTTTCTTTAGTTTCTCCCGTATACGGTGCACGTATGAACGATCCATCATACTCTACCGTACGCATACCTATACGAGCGTATACACAGGTCAGGTATACATGTTTGTCCGGTACGAGTTCAGTTTCATGGGCCCAACACCGCGGCCGGGTAGACGGCGAGCGGGAGCCTGACGCTGTGCTTCTTGTCGCCCCTGAGCACCACCTCGCCGAAGCTGAAGGCGTTCGCGGGAGCGGTGGTGTTGAGCACGATCCTCAGCACCGCCGCCTCGCCTGGCGCGATGGTGAACTCGTCAGGCGACACGCGCACCGCCACGCCGTCGGGGGCGCGCACGTACGCCATGTACGTCTCGTTCTCCGCGCCGACGCTGTACACCCTCCGCTCCACCCGCCTCGACCCCACCAGGCTCGCCACCGTCACGCTCGGCGTGTTCAGGTCCGAGCACCACCGCGCCCGCGACGACGGGCAGGACGCCCCCACCGCCCGCCGCACCGCGGCGTCGTCCACGCCGGGAACCGCGCACAGGAACTGCAGGTACTCCCTGTACGTCGCATCGAGCACCAGGCCGGGGTCTAGCGCGCGCGCCACGTTGATGGCCCCTGCGCCCATGTCGAACGGCGTCGCGGCCACCACGGCGCCCACGTCGCGCCGCGCCATCAGCGGCCTCCCGGACCGGTCCGTCACGTCGGCCGTCGTCATGATCGCCGACATGACCATGGCCGGGCTCCACCTGGGGTGGCGCTGCCTGATCAGCGCCACCACCCCGGCGACGTGAGGCGTGGACATGCTCGTGCCGGACAGTATGGCGAAGTTCTCTCCCTGGACCTCCGGCAGGGAGTTGCTCGTCGGGCTCCAGGCTCCCCAGATGTGGTGGCCCGGCGCCATGACGTTCGGCTTCAGGACGTCCGCCAGCTCCATCTGCGAGTTCTCGATGTTGGGTCCCCTCGACGAGTAGTCCGCGACCTCGGGTCGCTCCCCGCTGTAGCTCGCACGTCGACCCTCCTGGATCCGGACGGTTGCTCCGAACGTAATGACGCCACCGTCGCTGTCTCGAGCCGTGTTGTTGCCATAGTACTCCATTAGGTTCTGCACCCAAGACGATGCAGTTATACAGAGCAGAGCAGAGCAACCAAACATTCAGAGTTACCAAAAACATTGCAGTCTGAATAATAACAATAAAAAAACACCACGGTAATGGCAATGCACTTGCTATAACTGAATTAAGACTCAGGAAGCGTTAGCTAACTATTTGATGGAAAAATACGGGTCTGCACTCACCATCATGTCCACTCCGCTCAGAACCATGGCTGAAGGTAATGTGGTAGGAAATATTGGCTGATATTCATAGTCGATGTCACCCGTATAACGATCAGTGATCACGACTCCAGCAGCTCCGATTTTCTGAATCGTATCGATCATACCGGCATAGCTGTCGAACTGATAGTAGTTTGATGCCACGATCATGCAAATGATCACCTTCCCCTGAACAAGAGATCTTATGAAGACCTTTGGATCTTGGCAACTGTTAGACCCGTCAGTCGTATTGGCGATGCTCACATCATCAGCCAATGCTAGTGGGTACATTGTTTCACCTGGTGTTGGTGCTGGACAGAGAAAAACAAGATAGTGGAAACAAAATTAAGCATACAGGGAAGATCTGAAACAGATACATACTAGTAACTGTGAAATGCACTGCATAAGCTAGGCAGATTTACCTTATTCTAGGCAACATTATTTACAAATTTGATACCACTAGAATAGAAAAATAATCTAGAATTAGTTACTTAGTCTACAAAGTTAGGGTTGAATGAATTACGGGAAAGGCCGCCGCAAGAGAAGATCAGCCCACTTCCAGTTATGATTGATTTGTTATACTTCCGGTCTGTTGTCGAAGCCGCAACACTTGTTATCCATGGACTGAATGAAACTACTGAGCTGGCATCAGGGCCTCCATTGCCAACTGCCTGAACAACGGAGACTCCAGCCTTGGTGGCTAGGAGCAGTTGTGTCTCAAGCAAGTTGAGGAAAGATGCAGGGCCAGATGAAACCGTAGTAGGTGCCATGGAAAGACTTATAACATCAACACCATCTTCTACTGCCTAGAAACAAGTCACACAGGGAGTTTAACATACAAATTAAATGTAGAAGCTTTCGGCAAACAGTATGATCGACGAACCTGGTCGACTGCAGCTATCACATCTGACATGTATCCACCAAAAGGATAGGCAGCTTTGTAGATTGCAAGCCTGTCAATGCAATCAGAAGAGAAAAGAAAATGTAAGTAACAAGTTAAATTCTATTTCCTCTTTGGATTTACTTTCAACATCAGAATAATATACAGGACATGGACTGTTCTCTCACCTAGCACCGGGAGCCATGCCGCTTGCATATCCAAAGTTGTAGCCTCTGGAAATCACTGATGTACGGAAATTTCCAGCTGCGGTCGACGCCGTGTGGCTGTGAAGACATTCTTAGGATCACTTGGTAGCTCTTCTTAGATTAAATAAAAACTTGAAAAATAGTAGTCATAAGCTGAACAGGCACGCACCTGCCATGACCATCAGGGTCATAAGGTGATGCATAGTGAAGTGTAGCATTGAATTCTCCAGTTGCTTGACCAGCACGTGCGAACCACCTAGCTCCCACTATCTTACCATTGCATGACTCCGGAGGGAATCTATCCCCAGAGCGACACATTCCTTTGAAATTGGCTGGTGGTGGCTTTGCTTGGTCCGAGAAGCTACCAAAGCTTGGGTTTTTCGGGTCAATGCCCGTATCAATCATGCCAATGACTATTCCATCACCAGAATTCTCAGCACCACCAAACTGTGGCCATACCGCACTGGCTCCAATGTATTTCGGAGTGTATGTGGTCATCTTAGCCATTTTGATGTCTTCTTGAACAAGTCTAACTCCTTTTGTGCCACTAAGAATTCTAGCTGTCTGTTGCACATACAATTAAAAACAAGCAATCAGTTCTTGACCTCAACTGAGACCACTGAATTATTCCTATTTTCAAAATTCAGATAAGTAGTTCAGAAATAATAACTTGCAAACAGATTTTTTTGCGATAAAGAGTATATATTAATATCGCGAAGATACACTTGCAAACAGATAGAAACTAAAAACTAAGAAATTTGAAGCAAGTGATCAGGTTAAGAACAAATGTGCTTACATTTAATGGTTTACACAAATCCAATGCTGCATTGACAATTTGTATGTAAACTTATGGATTCGTATTCAAGATAAACAGAATGACGGGAAAATTGAACAACTTAAAGACTGGTTAAAACTCAAACTGAAGCAGATTCTCTGGCTTTTCTGCGAAATAACTCCTGATAATATTCGATAATAACAACGCTTCCTTGAAATTATCTCAACTATTTGTTCTTCCTTTTTATTGCTAAATTTAGCATCATTTCTTGTCGTCTTTACTAGCTATTTCTAGTCCTAGAAAATGCTACCAAGGCAGACAAGAGAATCACAGTTTGTTCAGCATGTTCTATCTACCCGATACTGGTTATGACTATAGTTTTCTAGTTTGTTAATTTAACAGATAAATACTTAATACAATGCTATGCACTTAACAGGCCAGAAAAGAATACCTTTTCAGATTTCGCATGAATTGCAAAGCCATTAAGCAGGTGAGTGTAACTGTATAGTTTCTTGTAAGATCCTGTGGGGAGAAATGATTCCAGGAAGATGTCATGCTTTGATGTGGCCATTTCCTTATACTTCTGAGCTTCCTCGCCTCTCCTGGATGTAGATTACAAAAATAATGTTATTTCTGAAAGAGAGCAGAGTAAAAAGATTCAGGCATGGCGATCACGCACATTATATTCTTCTGGCCTGCCTTGTAGGAAACAACTGGGTCATCTTCCATCACCACCATATAAACCTTGGCAAATACCCCGCAGTTTAGGCTCAAGAAAGTAAGAACAGAACATAACACAAGGGATGACTTGAGAAACGCCATGGCAATGTGGTGTCACTGCACAACTGTATGAAGCTTTCCAAAACTTCTGTGCTCGAACTTATGTGCTTATATATGTGTTCTGAAAGAATGTTAGGTGAGGATTAGAGGGAATTAAAAAAGGGCCATGCACCTGGTACGCCAAGAATTGTCTTGCTCATAACTAGGACACCGAAAGCATGCAGTAAGCTGTTCCCAACCTCCATGAGACCTAGCAGAATAGTACTTTTTCCTGGTAAATGTCAGAAAATATCATTTGTAGAGTCGCTCTAGCGTTTGGTGAAAATACAAAAATCTAAAATACACTAATGAATCAATGAATCGGGTTCAATCTTTCTTGATACAAAATCAGAATATCATATGCTTGGTTCTAACCGAGGAATAAATCTATCCAATCTGGAGCATCATGCCTCTTGTTTGGTTTCAAGAAAGGCTAGTAATAACATTGCAAGGCCAAGAAAATGAAATAAAAGCATTTGCCCCCTTTGTGTGACAACAAGAAACCGACCCAGATTGTTGGGCTAGGCAGCTCATGTCCTTTAGACCAGTATGCATAAAGAAAAAGGCATGGAATGTACCACTCTGTTAGTCCTGCTGCCCCATATTAAACCCAAACCACACAAAGATTCCTGCGAGGCAGAATCACGGCAGGGCACAAATGGCTTCGGACAACACAGAAAGCTTCATGACCACGTTGAGCAGCAGGGAGACAATATCCTAAGCTCCTAAATGATTGCAACAAAAATCATCAGAAGCCGGTGTAGCTCACAAGTGAGCATTTGTCTGATAACAGTTCAAAATCGTCCCAGAAGTAGTATAAGATAAATAAAACAATTCGTATGGAAGGAATCAGAAGGAGTAATACTACCACGCACAAACATAATGGAAGGAGTAGAGACAACCCGCCACGCTCGCCCGCCCGTTCCTGGGGCTTCAGTTGGCCGTCTTGTAGTGCAGGGTAGAGATGGGGAATCGCCTCGTCCGCCATTGCTTTCCGGCTCTATTCTTCCTCTTGTCTGTTTTTTTTTTTTTTTTTTTTGCGGGTAACATTCTTCCTCTTGTTTAGTAGGCGGTTATTTTGGTCGACCCAAAGTGCTCCCCCCAACTGGGCCGGTTGTTCCAGTCGCTGATCCATGGCGAACAGCATTCTATTTTCTACTACCTCTCTCTAACAAAAAAAACACTAAGTAGTTTTTTCTTTCTTTCAGAAGCATGTACGTTCGCTTTTCTATGACTGCGCTTTGCTCCACACCGTATGCTTCATTCTGGTTCAATTTTATTTCTTTTTCCGTTTTTCTTCCTTTTTTGCATTTTCCTTTTAAATATTTATTCTTTTCTTTTTCATTAGTTTTCTCATGTTTTTATTTTAAGTTAGGTTTCAATTTCTTACTGCAATTTTCAAAATTGTGTTCTAGTTAGTCTACAAAAAAACCACACTTATTGTTTCTAACTTTTTGAAAAAAATTATGTATTTTCTATTAAGTTTAGAACTTTGTTTTTTTCTCGTTTATTTATCGGCACTAAAACAAAATTCATTTGTTTTTTCGTTTACAGTCTGGATGTGTCCCATGAGCACTCAAAGGTAGTTACATTCAATCCAAAATTTTGTTTCATGATAGTCGTATCATCATATATTGGAGGCTAAGTATGCCCCTTACGAGTCAGCAAAGACTTGAGGCATAAGCCTCCAACTAGATTTAGGAAAGCTTCCTTACTAAGCATACGACCCAAAAAAAATCGTACCATTGAAGTAAAAATAAAGGTGATAAATGATCACCTTGCCCTAGGTCTTCCCCAATACTAAAGAATGAGCCTCTCCATTCTCCAATTCAACAACTAACTCTCAATATGTGATATGGTGAATCCAGGTCATCGATTGTAGGGGAAAAAAAAATCTCTCTTAGCAAGTAGCTCTTGTAAAAAAAATATAGGTTAACTTCGGTTCTAGATTTCTAATATGATTTTATTAGTAGATATGATGGGGCTATAGTACTAACTACGCATATGACTACAAATGGGAAAAAATATGGTGCATTCCGACATGTCAACCCGAAAGCATAGTTCTCGTGAGACCGCAACAAAGTTAGTTATATGGAGAACCTACCGATTTCCGTTGATTAAATAGTTAGTTCTTCTCGTATGATAAGCATGAGAGAACTATAATGATACCATTCCCTCTGGAGGTAGCTCGAGTGACTTTTATGCTATGAAATTTGCCATAATTTTTTTCATAATCAAGTTTCTCGACAACCCATTTAACTTTAGCATTAAAAACAAAATGGAGTCACCACACTTTTTAAAAGGTATCTACCTTAAATAATAGTTGGCTTCGTTAGGAACTACGAGAAATTCCATAAGCAAGATAAGCCTATTAGCGAGAACTTTGATGTTTTTTTATAAATGCAATTAAGTATGCTAGGTGGTCTACGTTTTTATAGAAATGGCATCAAGCCCCTTTTATATTAAAGCAAGAACGACAAAGTTAAGCTTGCAAATATCTAGTTTCTCCTCATAAAAATCCATAATATATTTGTCTTAATTGGTGTTTGTTTTGAACCGTGGAGACATACCCACACCCACAAGAGCATACCCATTTAACACAAGTATGCAACTAACCGAAATCAGGGGTAAATCCACCTGCAAGGATTTTACTAAAACGCTTGCCAGCATTTGAACTTCCATGGATAAATTAAAGCCATGCCACCGCGACTCAAACACCCTTACGAGAGGGGTGGTTCTCCACTTGATTTGTACCTTAACAAACTATAGTTTTGCTTTCAATGTTGGAATCATCTTGATCTCATATTTCTTCATGTTAGAAAAAGTGACAGAGCCAACATGACATGGATACGTTTCTGCGGAAGCGCAGGCATGGGCAGCTGGGCTACATGTATAGCAGACCGAGCTCATGCCTAGACTTAGCATCTAATCTAGGCCTCCAACTTAATTAATAAATTTTCAAATCGAAGCGATTCCCAATTGGTATCGCCTTCCCTTCAAGGATATATCGAATCGTTTTCCTGGACGCCTCAATATCGCTTTCTAGGGAGGCACCATGGCCAAACCCTAGCGTCGCCAAAGTTTTCTAGATTGTCGGCCTCCTCGTTGCCGCTGCTGCCGGCCCTCGCCGCGGCGGCGGGGGGCCCTGCTGACGAAGGGATGGACCTTGGACCCTGCGAGTAAGGATACCCCGTCTTAGGCCAAAGGCTAAAGCCCAAGGAGAAAGGCCCCTGGAGTATTCTGGAAGGCCCTTTTGAAGCCTACCCGCAGTGCCTTCGGGCTAAGTTAGGAAACTTGTGACCGACATAGGGTTAGAGTTCGAGTCCTCTCCGGGTAGGGTTTGAGACCTGGCCGCTTATATAAGGCCAGGAGAACCACCGAGAGAGGACCAAGCAATACCGCACCACCAAAGCCTTGAGCTCGAGATTGTACTATCGACTTGAGCCATCATCTTTGTAACCGATCTATTCGATAATACAGATCGACGGAGGCAGGAGTAAGGGTTTTACCTCTACGAGGGCCCCGAAGGATGTGGTTTTCAACCCACTGTTTCTCACTCCTATCATCCGGCTGAACAACTGAAAAACAAAGGTATATGATCAAAGAAAGATACAGGACAAAGAAGGCTAGGAGGCTGAACCACTTACAGAGCAAATCCTTGGCAACAGACGCCAATTCATCCATCACAAACTGCTCACGTTCAACCGCCAGTTTTTGTTTGGACTTGGCTACATCCGCTACCCCCACGCAATACTTTTAGCTTGCGTTCACCATCCGCAACACGATCACGGAGGCCTGCAAAGGTCCCAACAGCGGCAACAAGAGGATTTGCTGGGGCAGCAAGTCCACCTGAAGACTCCGCAGCAACCCCGGCTACCTGGAAGAATACATGGAAATTGAAGGAATAAGATGCCCCATTCCAGATATAAACAATCACCTATTCGATAAGTGCCCGGGGGCTACTCCCATCGGGGGGAACACACAGTAAATCAGTCACAGTAAGGATCTCAGACAAAACATCTCGATTAAACGATGAAAGTACGGGAATGCATCCCAAGGTTCATTACAATCGAAAGAGCGAAATACAAAGAAAATATACTAAGGAGCTGCAGATGTGCTGCCGCTCGCAACAATGCCTCCCCTAGCACGAGCGAACAACTCGGATAACTTCCGAGCAAGGACTCCGGCTGGCTCGCCAAAACGACGAAGCCCTACCTTCTTGCCCATAGAAGGATCGACGGGAAGCTCCGGGTACGCCTCTTCCAAGCCGGTGACTCCATGCGCCAGCGCGAACTGGATGGCGGTCTTCGCCCCAGACTCCGACGGCGCGACCGCGTAGGCACCAAGGAGATTGCTCTCCGAGAAAATATTCAAGAGATCACCCAGCGCAGGTGGAGACACGGCGTTGACTAGGAGGCCACGGTGAAGCTGCGTCGGCACTCGAACGACATCGCCGATCAGGGGGCAAATCCCTTCGGCGTGCCTCCTGAGCTGGGCGCAGGAATCGGTCAGCGCGTCCACCCGTTGGACCCCAGGAAGCTCCAGTGGGACGCCCAGAAGACCTGCAAAAGAAAATGTTAAAACATAAGGACCTATCAGACAACCAGAAGACAACAACAGGCCAAAAGCAACTTACCCGCAAAACGTTCGGCCAGAGGACGAAGGAAGTCGACAAAATCGGAGTCCGCCTTGGTACAGCCTCCTCCAGATTCTTCAGAGCATCCTGGGCGGCCGCAAGCTTTCCTTCCAGGCCAGCCGACAGCATGCGAGAGGACTCAATTTCCTCTCGAGTAGCTGCCAGCTGAGCCTCTTGAGCAGTTGCCCGAGTGGAGGCATCCGCCTTTTCGGCCTTCATAGAATCAAGTTGAGCTGCGTAACAATAATTATCAGAAACAAAGAAATAGGCAGAAATAAAGAGATAAAGATGGGGAAGGCGATAAACTTACCTCGAAGGAGCTCATTCTCGCTGGCGAGTCGATCACGATCCGACCGAAGGACCCCGCATTCCGCTTCAGCAAGAACGACACGGCGACCGACGGTCGCAAGGGAGTCGATGATAGACGGCAAAGAACATGAAGATAGTGGAATCAGAAAAGAGAAATTTGAGCCTATACACGATTGAAAGCATTCGAGTATAGCCTCGGGGGCTACTCCCATCGGGAGCACTGTCGTGCACCCGATAAAGCCAGAAGAAAGGAAAAGGTCTATCTTTGAGCCTGTAGCCAATCGCATGCGATCAACTACAGCCTCGGGGGCTACTCCCATCGGGAGCACTGCCGTGCACCCGATAAAAAAACAGATCTAAATTGACGGAGTACTGAAGAAGCAAGCAGCAAGGTTTACCTGGCCTTGGGCGAAGGAAAGAGGATCCGCGGAGCTACCCGACACCTCCTTCGGAGTCGAGGCCCCAGCAGCAAAACTAGGAATTATGTATTCCGTAGTCGCCGCTGTAGGGGCCGCACTCGGCGAATTCTGCATGGTGTCGGCGGTAGGGGTCCCACCCGCGGTTTCAACCTTCTTCCTCTTGTCAGGACGGGAAGAGACGAATCTACGCGGGCTGATAGTTTGCAGACTACAATGAAGACAATATGTCAAAAGACGCGAAAGAAAAATGTTCGACTAAGAACAAGAAGAGACACTTACTCGTCGTCATCTTCATCATCCAACATATCCGCATTCCAGGCGGTTTGGATATTTGGAAATGAAGGAGAAGGGGCGAGTGTGTGCAGCGGAGTCACGATGAGGGGCCCCTTCCCGGGCGATTCCTCCAAAGAGTTGTCCTTGGAGGTGGCCTCATCCCCCTCCACTCGACGGCGTTTGCGCTGGAGGAGACCGTCACCCGAATCCTCCGCGCTATCCGAGGAGTCACTCTCGGAGCTCGAAGAGGCATCGGCAACACTGGTGTCGGCTGGGCCGTCCAAGTTACTTGCCAACAAATCCGAGGCATCCTCCCCGGATATTCGCGGGTAGCAGGTGGCCACGGTTAAGCTCTATCAAAGAAGACAAAAGAAAAGCAAGAGAAAAATTTAGTCGACCAAATTTCAGAACAAGGAAAGAAATGAAGATAGAAGGAAAGACGAACTTACTTCGGGTGGCGGAGGCCTTGATGCCTCGAAAGCTGTGACTGTGCAGTCGGGAAAGGTTTCTCCCACCTTCAAGCTGGTGATGGCCGCGATCTTTTTCTCGAACTCGACGTTCGAGAGCTCTTTGCGGCTCACGCGACTGGGATCCGTAGTGCCCTGGTACTCCCACATCGTGGAAGGCATGTGCTGCAGGGGTTGAATCCTGCGCTTGAGGAAGATGGTCGCCAGGTGCAGCCCGTTTAGCACGACTCCAGCGGCTTGGTCCCGAAGGGCGGCCACCTTGGCGAGTAGCGGCGTAACGACCTAGTTCTCTTCATCCGACAGTCTGTGCGCCCAGGACTTCCGCCTCTTCAAGACAGCGAACGGGTGGAATTCCTGAATTCCACCCGAGCTGTTGTCAGTGACGTAAAACCACTTTTTCCTCCATCCTTGGGCGGAGTCGATGAAGTACATCCCAAAGTAGCTGTTCTCCGACTTCTCTTGAATCCCGAAGACACCCGTGCGCAGTGGCTCGCCAGGCTCAGATTCTACCCGCGATCTCTCGCGGAAGATTCGAACCTTGAAGAGGGCCTCTGAAGGCCCCAATGTGGGCGAATGCCCAAAAAGCACTCCCAGAACACAATGAAGCACGATATGTGCTGCACTACATTCAGAGGAAGATCGTGGAGCTGTATGCCATAGACATACAGCAATGCCACGAGGAAGGAGTGAAGAGGAAGAGAGAGTCCGCGCGACACGTGGTCCGCGAAAACCACGCGTTCGTTCGCGTGTGGATTGGGTACCTCCTCCTTCTTGCCGAGGCGCACCCGCTTCTCAGCTTCCGCAGGCAGCAACCCCTCCCGCTGCATCTCCTTGATGCTCTTCATCGTGGTGTTGGGCGAGCGCTAGTCGCCCGAGCGCGGTGTGGGAGGCGCAGGAACCTCCTTGGGTGCCTTCGATGAAGAAACGGCGGCGCCGCGCTTCTTGCTTCCGGCCATTGGCACTGGTGCGAGGTCGCAGAGAGAAAGCTTGGAGAGCGAGGAAGACGAAGGACGAAGAAGACGAAGGCTGGGAAATTTTCACCGTTTCACCTAAGGCATGCATTTATACACAGCGCCAATCGATCCTGACCGTTCACTGAGCCGCGTGGCATCCATCGCGGCCGCCGCGTGCGAAGGCGAATCGAACGGGCGGCGGATGCTGTTTCGTGCCACGATACCAACAGTGGATCGTGCGCATTTACTACGCGCAGTTCGCGTAAAAACCGGGAACGACGTCTCGTTTCCACTCAAAAAGCTGACAAGGTGGGCCAGCATTTCTGCTCTCGCCCCGTCACGTCCCATCGGGAGGATAAAAGTGCACCGTGACGTCATAGCGTGCATCATCAAGATGGCGAATCTTTCGAGTAAAGCTCCAAACACGAAAATAACTTCGTATGGAAGAACTATGGCGTGAAAATTCTTTCACAGGAGAACAGTACCCTAAGCACGAAAGCTCTTTCGTATGGGATTAAAGCTCCAAACACGAAAATAACTTCGTATGGACAAATTATGGCATGAAATCTCTCTCACAAGGGAAAAACTCCAAACACGAGAACTCTTTCGTATGGACAAAGATAGCTTGGTTCTCATATCTAGAAAATCACAAGCTCAAAACTACGCGAGTAGGCAGATCCTGCCACTCATTCGCACGATGTTTGCGCATCATAGACCTGGATTGTTCAGCCGACTAGGCACATCCGAATGCCATATTTTTTCAAGTATGAAGGTAAGACCCAAAAGATCTCTCTTGAGGGCCTGGAACCGCACTCAAGCTGCGTCTTCTGGTACAATTCCGTGTCAACAACACGAAGAAAAATCCTAGCGGACACGCCGGGTACCCCCATAGGTTAAGTTCGACTCGGTAAGACCACTACGGCCCAGTCCCAATGAACACCTCATCGGGTTCGAGTCGGAGGTCTCGAATCTGTGTAGGCCAGAAATGTTTTTACCCTAGTCGGAATTAATTGGCCATGATCTCTCGGGAGAGCCAAGCTGCTGTGCCACATCCTTCTGCGATAAACAGCCATAAAAACAGGCACTTTCATTACTCGATACTCAGGTATAAAAGCTCATCATACAGGGTACACGCCCTCCGAGAAATTACCATATTGGTTATCCGAAAGAAAGCGGGATGAAAAATCTGACCGTCTACTCGACTGGAAAATCCCAATCGAGCAAACGCTCGGGGGCTACTGACGAAGGGATGGACCTTGGACCCTGCGAGTAAGGATACCCTGTCTTAGGCCCAAGGCTAAAGCCCAAGGAGAAAGGCCCCTGGAGTATTCTGGAAGGCCCACTTGAAGCCTACCCGCAGTGCCTTGCGGGCTAAGTTAGGAAACTTGTGACCGACATAGGGTTAGAGTTCGAGTCCTCTCCGGGTAGGGTTTGAGACCTGGCCGCTTATATAAGGCCAGGAGAACCACCGAGAGAGGACCAAGCAATACCGCACCACCAAAGCCTTGAGCTCGAGATTGTACTCTCGACTTGAGCCATCATCTTTGTAACCGATCTATTTGATAATACAGATCGACAGAGGCAGGAGTAAGGGTTTTACCTCTACGAGGGCCCCGAACCTGGGTAAATTGTGCCCCCTGTCTAGCCGACGATCGTCACCAGCGCTCATGGGTTCTCCTATTCGAAACCCTATGGGTTCACCTGAGGGATTTGTCGAGTTACAGATTCGACACCTGCCACTAAACCGCGACCTAGGATTGTGTTGGCGGCGGAGGACAGCTAAAGCAGCTAGGAAAACGACGGTTCGTGGGGATGACCCACGATCCCTTCAATCGTGGTTGTGTCGTTCCATCATCATAACTACTCCCGCGCCATGTCATCGAGTAGTCGCTTCGTTGCCATCGAGTCCCATATGTCAGTGGGGTTTGTCCGTCTTCCTCGATACCTGGGTTCACGAGGAGATGGAACGGCGTGGAGAGGAGGAGGATCTAGACCCGGGTATTAGTATAGGGCACGTCATCCCCTCCTGGCCCTAGGCTCGCACTTGTTCTTCTTCTTACTTCCATCCTTTCCCAGGGAAGAAACATGTAGCACATGGCTCGTGGACGACAAGGCCGGGGCTCCATGGTGGATTCGACTGTGGCTCCAAGGCGTAGTGCTCGAGTTGCGCTAGCGATTGTAGAGGCGCCGGAGGGATCCGTAGGCCATGGCGGAGTGGGCTCTCGTGGTCGTCGAGGCCGCGGCACACGCGCTCCGCGCGGTCACGGCAGGGCGGCCACCTCCCTTCCACAACCCCCCAAGGGGAAGATGGTTGGCTACATCAACGGCCCCTGGTTGGTGGCCATCGAGTTCTGCCCCAGCGGCTGCCTGATGCTGACGCAGGGGTGGAAAACCTTCACCCGCTCCCAAAGGCTAGAGAAGAAGCAGGTCCTCCACTTCCGCTTCGATGGGGTGGACAAGCTCTCCGTGAAGATCTTCAGGCGTCGCGGCAGGTGCATGGAGTGTTGTGTCGAGAGTAGGAGCAGCGACGAGAGCGGCGAATCCGCGAGCGAGGATGAAGATGAGGAAAATTCCTCGGGCATCAAGGTGGAGGAGGGAGACTCCGACTCGGATTATCACTCGAGTGCACGCCTCTGCCTGGGGAGAAATCCTGGCCAGTTGCTTTCTCCTCTCATATGAGACCTTGGCCTTCTCCTCGGCCTGGCTCTTCTTTTGTAAAGCTTCCATAGGCTCGGAGAGGGAATAGCCCGCTCCTAAATTTTGCGCTCCTTTTCATCCTGTAATGGATCCTGCAACTTGCTAGGTGTGTTGAGATGTATATAGCAAATAAAACATTTAGTATTTCAATTCACATTTTTTCTTGCTACTGAATTGTATGAGCTTTCCTCCAAGCCTTTTGAATGACCCCGAAGTGACTTCTCAAGAGATTAAAAAGAGAGGCGTGATACTTAGCTTATTTCTTGTGGCTCCGAGAGGCTCGGTGAGGAGAGATATGTGCTTGGGTTGGATTTCTTGAGAGGCCTCCCGCCGATTACTCGGAGAGGTTTTGCACCTTGCTTCGTGAGGGAGGTGGTGCTTCCTGCATGGGCAGAAATGTGCGTTTGTTGGTTCCGACGTGGGCATCTCGCGAGGAAGTTATCACCAAGAACTTTGGTGAGGTGTCGTGCACGGTAGCGACCCATTTAGATAGAGCTCATTCACCTTGGTTTAATCTGATGGGACCTCACCCATGGACGGGTACCGATCCTAGCCCCCGCTCGCAAGTTTCCCTCGAGATCCTAGAGGTGGGAATGTTATCGATTCCCCGTATACCACCTTCTAGATCTATCAGAATGAGGGTATCACGTGTTACCCCTGTAAGACCTCGCACACATACGTCCATCAAAATCATGCAGGGTTTCATTGTCCAGGACTAGGCACTGTAGGTTCACATTGAGGTGGAGAGATCTGAACACATGGGAGAGAGAGGGAGAAATATTAGAGCTAGGTCTCACTGAGAGATGATCATCCTCTCCCAATTAGAAGAAGCCCTAAGACAATTCGAGGGTCTCTAATCATAAAATCTAATCAAATTAGAGATGTTCTAATTAGAGGCTCTAATCCAAATAGAGATGTTCTAATTAGAGACTCTAATTAATTAGAGGGTCTCTATTAGAGTCTCTAATTCCGAGAGAGAGAGAGAGCGAGGGAGAAAAGCCCGAAAGCATATTGTGTGTTCCTCAAAGGAGGAGGGGTGGGGATTATATAGGTGGCCTCAAGGGAGACCTGCCATGGGGGAGGTCGGTTTGGGAGCCACAAGGGCAATCTGCACCCCCTCTCCTAGGTGGACTCGGATTGGACTCCTTTTGAAGTCCAACTCCCTCTCCACTTCTCCCTTTCCTTTTTCCTTTTGATTTTTATTTTTCTCCTTTAATGAAACATTGAATAAATCTGGGAGGGTCAATGCGCCTTGACTGGGAGCCCTGGGGCCCACCTACCATCCCCATTACATGGGTGCAGCCATGGGGAAATTTTCCCCCCTCCGGCACCCCCCTTATCGGTTTTTGCCCGAAACTCTTCCGGAACCATATAATCCCTATAGATAAAATCATTGAATTTATCTAAAGATGCTATAAATATATTATAACATCTTCTGGACATCTCATGCCCCTCTGCACTTGCTCTGTAAAGCATGCAAAGTATTTCTCTCTTATAGTAACTTCTCGGAAACAACTCCGATTAACACCAGACTTGTTTCTGTGATATCGTAACGACATCGACCATTACTTATTAATGTCATAAAAATATTTCCGACATCCCGGGACATACCATTTCCTTCGTAATCGCTCTTGAATATTAGTTCTATCACATCGGAATTACCCGAATGATATGTGCTCTCCTCCGGACCAACCAATGTGAACAACAGACTTTGACGCCTTAAGTGTGTGATCGCTACAGGTTCGATAACTAGTAGACATGATTGCAATACCATTTTCATAATAAATAATCAACATCGGGACCGTGGACGTCCATATTGATTCCTACAAGTTATACGAAGAAATATGCTGAACATGTTGGTTGTTAAGTAAGCTCCTATTACTTCACGATACCAATCATTACCTCTACATGAGATAAATGATAAGACCGTGATTAAACTCTTTAATCACCATATCACATTATTCTCGATGTCAGGTATGATTCCTTTTACTCGTTACCGTGTTATAGTATCACCATGACTAGTGTCATGTCTTTGTCTGCGCAGACTGATTTACCGATACTATTTCACCGAGTGGATCCTCGATGCATCTCTCTATTATCTAGAGGAGTAATTCCGAGTATTGAATTATCATGTCGATAAGAACACTTTCGAGACCACCTAGTGTTATCTCTTTTGATCACCAAGTTTACGTGTGATACTTGACTATACCAAAATGATATTTACGGTGAACATCATCGTATATTCTCATGGTCTAAGGAAACATACAAAATAACCATCTTCTGATGATACTATTTAGCAAAACTAATCTTGTAGTATCTCAACTACTTGGGTCTACCCAGGCACAATATTGAAACAAATATGCTCCCATTAATATTGACATAACAAATGTCCATGGCTAGGAAAACATGGTCATCTAATATTAACGAGTTTGTCTGTGATACACAACAAAGGGTCATAACGGTGTGTTTATGTTCCTACACGTGCTCATGGGTTTTCCTATGAATCTCATATTCAGTGACCATAGCATTTATAGCATAAAAACATAATACGTTAATCATGAAACTAATGTATTTTATAGTCTCTTGGGCACACATGCAACAAGTATTATATCGAATCATACCTAGGATTTAATCCTTTGTGAATCAATAACCTTTCTACCACATGTATCTCAGAAAATATCCTTTCCAATGATACACCTTTTTTTGTCAAACAACTCCTTCAATAATTTCTAATTTCTTTAGAAATCATCGAATACCTCCCACTGATTTTAAAGAAAACAAGACTTCTGTAATTTTCCATGAAGTCAAAACAACCCTTGTTTTACTTCATAAATCATATTGCCACTCCAAACTTTTATACCCACTGGCTTTTATTATTATAAATGATTTAGCCCTTTTATAATTAGTACTATATTTAACAATATCTTTGAGTTGTACTTAGTACACAAACTTGATAAATTTTCCTTCAAATGATTTTGTTTTATTAATTTCTCATACAGACTTATTCTGCAGATCGATAAAGCTTTTCTACATATCACAAGATCTTTAGTAACTCTTGAATTTTTCATAAAACTATTTAAGAAAAAACAAGATTTATTATTAACTTGTTCCAATAGGAATCATTTCAAGTTTTTCAACTTGAACTCAATGGTATAAAATAATTTTGACTCTAAGTCATTTGGATATTCTAGCCGCATTATTATCTTTACTATGCATATCCTTTATTCAAGTCGCCTTGAATCCTTTTATGTGCATTCTTGGTTAAGTGTTTTATTAATAAGCAGTCATGCCTTAATATGCAATGGCTCTCGTCATTAGTCTAAAAGACTTGTCAATTGAAATTTCTTTCGCTTGCACGACTCTGATGACTATTTCTAGAGATTCAACAATCCCTTCAAAAAACACCATCCTCCAACTGAATTCAACAAGGAATGAATTACTTAAGAATCACATATCTCTTCGTAACAAAACACTATTACTTCTGTGGCGGTTTTACATGAGGATTTCCAGTGTGAAATTGGAACAACCAACAAAGTATAACTATGTTCCTCTATCTTAGGATCAAGTCTCAATATTTTCAGAAACTTTTAGATTCTAAGACAAATATGTCTTTTTGTAGTTTATCTTTAAAAACAATGACATAGAGTAAAGACAATAATTATGTGCTAATTTTATTTAACTCAATTTAATATACTATTTCATGGGTAATATCAAGTACTCTTTGCAAAAGAATCTTTCTTATTGCTGACTTTGTCTCACTCAGCCAGATTATGTCTTGAAAACTTTCAAGATATCACTAAGACATATTTTCTAAAATTTATTGTGAAGTTTTGTTATTTATGAGAGTATCATCAATAATACAAAAACTCTTCTCTTGTTGACTTTACTATGTGCTTGAAAACTTTAACGAATTCACCCTTAAAAGAAGTGTTAAATTCATCAAGTCTTTCACTCGATATATCAAACTTCCTCCATCATGCATACGATGTGTTTAAAATCAAAGTGCCACTCCAAGGTGGTGTCAACGCTATCAAACTTTTTAGAACAAATGTTATATCGCTAATTCAAAAGATTTGTAACTTGATCATCCACGAAGGGAGTGATCCATTATATTCTCATAAGATAACTAGGACTTCGTCCTATGAATCCACAAGAGTTTTACGTCGCCAAACATGTGACCTTATTACAATAACTTGAGCCGAAGCTCACAAATCTTTCGAAGTTATAAAAGTAAAAGTGGAGATGTATTCATCTTTGGATGACCCTTTATGCGCCCAACTTGACGCTCATCAACACTTTTTATTCTTCCATCTCCTTAATTTCCGCAACTCCTATGTCGAATGCATAAAATACTTTAGCAATCGATACACCAGAGATACTAGTAAGAATGACAAATATCATTCGGGTATAACTCTTATACCCTTATCAACTTTGGTGATTTTCTTATTTTGCTCAAGGAAGATTTTACAGTTCCTCTTCCAATGCCCTTTCTTTTTGCAGAAAAAGCACCCAGACTTGTTCTGAGCAAAAAACTTGGGATTATTACATGTCTTAACACATTTTCCCTTTATGTTCCTTTTCTTCTTGAATGGTGTAGTTTGGGAAACCATCAATACTTGATCATTTTCCCTCCTCACACCAGCATCAACAGTTTTCAGCATAGCAAGGAGATCATTTGGTGATTTATCTATCCCAATCCTGTTGTAATTCATGATAAAGTTGTTGTAAGACGAGGGGGGAAGCCAACGCCAAATATGTACTTAGCTCAGCCGGGATTGGAAATACCAAAGTCTCAAGCCTAGTTCTATAACCAAACATCTTGATTAGATTCTCGCTCACTGAGCTTCCTTCTGACATGTGACATGACCACAAAGCCTTTGTTTTATCATAACGTTCAGTCTTGGATTGTGTGTGGTACATGGCCATGAGTGCAATGATCATATGATACGTGAACGTACGGTCAAATCGTTTCTGCAACTCGGGATCCATACATTTCAACATGAGACATTCAACATCTATTGCATCATCACTCTATAAGGTGTGAGCATCCTTTTCAGCATCAGAAGCATTGTCATCGATATCCTCCCGAGGAGGAGCATCGAAAACGTACTCTTTCTTGATACCCTTGAGAACAATTCTCGGGAAACATACCCAATCTGCATAGTTACTTCCATTGGCAGCAAGTGTTTTCTTCTCAAGTGGTGGACTAAGGTAAATAGCGGGTGCGTTACGAGTCATTGATCTACATCAATTTAATAGTTCACTTAGACAAGTACATAATTATTTACCAAGCACTGGTTAAAGTAAATTAACTATGTGCTCCCACTAAAACTGATATTCCTCGTGATCAAAATTTAGTGTATTATGAAATTCACGCTCAACTCATAACCAAAGGAGGGGGCCACACCACCCCTGTCCCCCCTTGGCCACGCCACCTGGTGGTGTGGGCCCCCCAGGCACCCCCTCGGGCTCCCCTTTTGATGACTTATCGCCTGTAACCCTAAAACAACAATGGGTTTGTCATATTCCATAAAAACACAACAGAGCGCCGCTGCCACCTCGAAACTCAATTCGGGGATCAGAAATTTCTGTTCTGGCACACTACCGGGACGGGGATCCGAAGGAGATCATCGCCATCGTTACCGCCACCTCTTCTCCATCAACCATCCATGATTCCCCGTCCATGTGTGAGTAAACACCACTGTAGGCTGAGAGGATGGAAGGGATTGGATTAGATCGATCATGTAATAATGCCAGATTGTTCGGGCATAGTGCCTAGTATCCATTGTTAGTGTTTTCTACTGTTGTTGCAACTTGTTATGCTTAATGCTTGTCACTTTGGGCCCGAGTGCCATGATCTCAGATCTGGACATGTTATTGTTTCATGAATATAATTATGTTTCTTGATTATATCTGCAAGTTGTTTACACATGTCATTGTCCGGAACCCGAGACCCCAAAGTGATAGAAAATGGGACAACCAGAGGGGATGGTTGTGATGTGAGGATCACGTGTGTTCATGGAGTGTTAATGCTTTCTCCGGTGCTTTATTAAAAGGAGCACCCTAATTACCAGTAGTTTCCCTTGAGGCCCCGCTGAAAACGGGCTGGTAGGACAAAAGATGTTGTGCAAGTTTCTCATTGCGAGCACGTATGACTATATTTGAACACATACCTATGGTTTTCCTATAACTTGGATGCTTTATTATTATTATCTGAAATGCCCATGTTTAGATTATTACATGACCTATCTTATCCATGCAACGCCAGTTCATCCATTTCCTTTGCCTACGGTATTTTCATCCTGTTGTTTCCCGCAATTGCTATTGTTGTTACTATTTTACTCCTGCTGTTATTTTACTACTACTGCTGCTATAAAACTGTTACCACTGATAAATTGTTGCGAGCAAGTCTACTTTTAGGTGCATATGAATTGCCAACTTAGTTGTTAAGGCTTATAAATATTCTTTGGCTCCCCTTGTGTCGAATCAATAAATTTGGGTTTTACTTCCCTCGAAGACTGTTGTGACCCCCTATACTTGTGGGTCATCAAGACTATTTTCTGGCGTCGTTGCCAGGGAGCATAGCTTTATTTATTTGCTCACTTGAACGTGATATTGTTTGATGCAAGCCTTTCATCATGGGTAAGACTCTTGATGGAAAAGTTCCTATATTACCATACACTACAAGGAGAGGTACAACTCTGAACACCTCTGTTGCTCTTGATTCACCATCTGTTATGAGTAAGCTTCTTACACCACCACATGCTACACACACTGTTACTTCTGCTGAGTCTGAAAATGCTTCTGATACTTTTTATGATGCTTCTACTGTTCTTGATGATACTGGTTCACTAGGTCCTTTCCTAGATGCTACAATTTCTAAATCCAAACAAATTGAAAGTGTTGAAATTCCTGTTGAAAATATTGGTGCACCTGTTAATTCACCTGAGTCTATTAATGATCTTGATGAAACCTATATTGAACTTAATGATGACTTTATTAAGGAAGCTCAGGCTACTACTGGTGCAAGTTCTCTTAAGAGTCTTCTTGCAAGACATGCTGTTAAATATAAATCTTCTCTTGATGCTAAGTTTGCTACATCTCCCATACATATTAGAGACAAGGATTATGATTTCTCTCTAGATTTATCTTACATATCTATTGTTGAGAAGGAACCTTTTTGTGGATCTGAAAGTAAAAGTGCTATGGAACACATGAATGAGCTTTCATCTTTGAGTAGTTTATAATCTGATGATACTAAGTTGCACACTTATTTTGTTACCAAGATCTTCCTGTTCTCCTTGAAAGATGAAGCTAAAACTTGGTTTAACAATTTTTCACCTGGATCTATTACTAGTCCTATGGATTTGGTAAATGCTTTCTTTTAAAAATATTTTCCTGCTAGTTCTCAACATGCTGTTGTGCAGGATATCATTAACTTTGAGCAAATTGAAGGATAGAAATTGCCTAAATCTTGGTCAAGGTTTTTTTCTTTAATAAGAGCTAGCCCTGGCAATCCATAACCTAAAAATGAGCTCCTAGATATATTTTATAATGGACTAACTATTGAATCTAGGACATACCTGGATAGTTGTGCTGGTTATGTTTTCAGGAAAAGAACTCTAGACGAAGCTGAGGAATTAATGGCTAAAATAGCCAAAAATAATGATGATCGGAATATACCTGAGCCTACACCTATACCAGAACCTACACCAGAGCCAACACCCAAGAAGAGAGGGATGATTGACTTAAATGATGAAGTGATGAAGGAAGCCAAGAAATCTCTTAAAGAGAGGGGTATTAAATCTGAAGATGTGAAGAATTTACCTCCTATAGAAGAATTATGTGAGCCAATTCCTCATCCATCAACAATTGAGGTACACTCTCTCCAATACTTTGATAATAGATATATTCTGTATTCTAAACCACCTGATCAATGCTTAGATGAGTTTGATAATTATGTTGTTAAGCAAGACAACTTTAATCTGAGACTGCAAAATCATTTATGGAAAACTCTAGAGCTATTGACAATTTGCATGGTATTATTGAGAGAACCTCTAATGATGTTAAAATGCTTGTTAAACATTTTCATATGGTTCAAACTCAAATTGATAAACTCACTAAAGTGAAAAAATATATGCTTGTGAAATAATTACTAGAAGTGGTGTTTCTACTCGGGATCCCTTTTATCCTAAAGGACATCCTAAAATAATTGAACAAGATTCTCAGCAACCTAAAAACAATTGTTCTCCTTCTAAGAAAAAGAAGAAGAGACATAAAAAATGTTGTAGTATCTCCTAAACGTGCTAAAGATCCTAATAGTATATCAATTTCTGATGTTGAAACTGAAAGTGGTAATGATGAAAGTGATGCTTCTAATAAAGAAGAAATTGTTGCTGAACCTAAAAACAAAACTAAAATTGTGAAGTATACTAAGGAGGATTTCATTGCTAATAAACATGGTAATGAAAGAGAGCCTTGGATACAAAAAGCAATGCCTTTTCCTAATAATAAACATAAATCAAAGGAGGAAGAACATTATAACAAGTTTATGAATGGATGAAATATCTGTTTTTGCAAATCCCTTTGACTGATGCTATTAAACTGCCTCCTTATTCTAAATATATGAAAGACATTGTCTTTAACAAAAGGAAGATTCCTAATGAGGAAATTTCCACTGTGCTTGCTAATTACTCTTTCAATGGCAAGGTTCCAAAGAAGCTTGGAGATCCTGGTATTCCTACTATCCCTTGCTCTATTAAAAATAATTATGTTAGAACTTCTTTATGTGACTTGGGACAGGAGTTAGTGTTATGCCTTTTTCTCTTTACAAGAGGCTCTCTCTGGAAAAATTGATACACACTAATATATCTTTGCAAACGGACGATAAATCTACTGCTATTTCTATTGGTATATGTGAGAATGTTCTTGTTCAAGTGACTACTAATTGTTTGATATTAACTGACTTTGTTGTGTTGGAAATGCCCGAAGATGATAATATTTCTATTATTCTTTAGAGACCTTTTCTTAACACTGCAGGGGCTGTTATTGATTGCAATCAAGGAAAAGTAACTTTTAATGTTAATGATAAAGAACATACTGTTTATTTTCCCAAGAAGATTGATAGAAGATATGGTTTAAATTCAATTGAAAATATTGAGACTATCAAGATTGGAGAATTTTATTGTCCCATTCCAATGCTACCAAAAGAATATGAAATTATTATGATTGGTACTATGTCTATCAAGGTTGAGGTAACATAATTATTTAGTGATAAGCAAAGTTTTGCTTCATATAAAAATTGGTCTGGTAACAAGACTTGATCAACCTTGTTAACAAAATGATTTTGAATGAAGAGGACAATGTTTTCACCTTCCCCATTATGTTTTCACCATGTTCACACCTTGCCACCTTTGTACAATTATGTTTTCCATCATCCATAGTCATGTTTTCCTCATGTTTTCATCTTGATTACTGTGGTTATGCATTTTTTCACATTCCATATTTTTGTTTTCACCACCTCCACCTTTGTTTCCTTTGCTTATTTTCCTATTTAAGTGTCATAGAACCTCTGTAGTTCTGGTTTTGGTTTTGTTTTGCACCTTTCCACATTTGTTTTTCTAGGTTTTAATTAATTATTAAATTCTGAAAATATCTCGAAAATAAAGTTTCTCGAAAAATTCTAGAAAAATTATAATAATTTTTTACGTCAAAAATGAGGCAGAGAGGCACCTGGAGCACCCCAGGGGGACCCACCAGTCAGGCACACCATAGGGTGGCGCAGCTAGCCCCCAGGTGGCGCCTGGGCATGGTGTGGGGTCCCCTGGCCCTCCACTAACTCTCTCCCCTGCCAAAGATTCCCTTCTCTCACCCCAAACTCAAAACATTTCCTAGAACCCGAGTTCTTGTTGTTCTTCCTCGAGATTTTTTGGTCTCTTTGCTTAGTCCACCATTGTTGCTGAATTTTGGTGCATTTGCTCTCCGGTATGTGACTCCTCCGATTATCCAAGTAGAATTTTATTTGGTGGAGTATTTCTTGAGTATTTTGGTACTGTAGGTGACAGCTTATGTTAGTTTGCATGCTTGATTTAAGTGGAAATAAATTATCTTTGATGAATGTTTAGCTCTCCTATAAGTCTCTATAGTAGTTTCCACCTTATAGTTGCTTGAAATCAATTTTTGTGATGATTGTTGAAAATTTCATAAATGGACAACCACAACTTTGGAGAAATATTTAGGAGTGATGCTCCTAAAAGAACTAGGCCCTCGCGTTCATCTACTCTATTGAGGCCATCCTATAATGAAGACCTTATTGCACCAAGCATCGATGATGCGGGAGACGATGGAATTGCTAGTCCATCTAGTTTCCCTTGCTATACATTTTTTAGAGCTGCATGTATAATTGATGACTTCTTGATACTGATTGAAAGGGTTGGTTTAACCAACTACATGCAGGATGGAAGTCCCCAATATGCTATTCTGACAAAGAATTTTGTGGAGAGTTTTAGATTTCATAACTCGCCATATAACCCAACTGTTGCTTTTAAGATATATGGTAGTCCTTTTTCCTTGCCCTTGGAGAGTTTTTGCAGCGTTACAGGTATCAACGCCTCCGGGACAGCATGCAAGATTCAGGAGAGACCCGCTGATCTTATGGAACTCTATCGAGGAGTTACCAATGATGATTGCCGCTCAGCTCAGCGCGGAAAGATAAGGAACATTCAACTTCCTGCTATCATATATTTTACTTACTATCTTGCTACTAGTATCCTTGGTAGGGAGAACACTAGCAACATTTCAAACTATCATCTTGCTTTTCTTGCTGCTGCACTTAACTGTAGCGACAAGTATAACCTTGGTTCTCTCATTGCTCGCCGCCTAGCTGCTAAGGGATCCATTTATGGGGGAATTATTGCTACACGTATAGCAACTGCTCTAGGATTTCCTATTGCTTCACATGATGAATTGATAGATCCTTATAGACTTGATCTTGCTGCCATGAAGGCTCATCATTTTATTACTGCTAACTCTACTGCTGAACATTTAGTATATAGAGTTTTATTTGTTGACCGAGATGAGAGGGAAGTTACTTTGCCGCAAACTATTTTGTTCAAAGTTGACAGGATGCCATGGTCGCGCCCGAAGGGAGAGCTAGATGAGCAGCTGGGCTTGATCGAGTTCATAGGCAGCAGATGAGGTGAGATGCGCCTTCCGAAGACTACAGCACGTAGTACACCGGGGCGTCCTCGAGCACATATCAGAGGAGGGCTCATCCTCGGAAAACTATGGGGGCGCCACCTCATGGCCCGCTTGGGATTGATCTCCACTTAGGCCAAAATCCTAAGCTTGGAGGGAGGTATACCGACATCACACTTATCTATATACCATGTTACTGTCGGTTCTTTGGGTATCCATGTTTTCGTTTCTTTCGTTTGTTTTCGCCTCTTTCGCTTCTTTTATTTTTATTGTTTTGTTCTTGATTTCCAAAACACAAAAAGACCAAAAATATTTCTGTTATTTCACTTTATTTGCTTTCTTAGTTTATTTTGTTGGTTTGCTTTCCTTTCTCGTTTCGGTTTAATATTCAAAAAATCCAAAAATATGTTTCTTTGTTTGCTTGTTTCTTTCTGTTCTTGTTTTAATTCGAAAACCTAAAAATATTTGTTGCTAAAGTTTGTTGCAGAATTTATCGGTCTTTCGTGTCTCCATTGGAGCTTGGTTATCATTCTATATTATTCAATCTACACGAGTGAAGAGCAATAATGGCGATTTACGACAATTCAAGTTGTGGTGAGAGGCTAGTATGAACTCTATTTGTTTTAGTTTTGTACATATACTCATCCATGTGTACATGCTTAGTTTGTTCATGTAAGGTGTATGCTATTTAATTGATGCTTAGTAGTCCATGCTCTCACATCTTTAGTTCCAACTTATTAATATAAGATAGCATGTCATATAAATGTTTGCTTCCATTGTTTTATTCCTAGAAAGGTATGACATTGTGGTATTTTCCGCTGATTGTTTCGCTTGAATCGACTTGGCACATGCTCACGCATGCATATGACTGAAAATAAAATGCCAATTAAGCCTCGATGATTTATTTTGCCTCAGAGTATTTGTATCACTTTTATGCCCCTGTTAATTTTGTTTTGTCGCAAGCATGATTATGACTGTTGCTGCTCTCTTGATTGTCGCTCCCCGTCTATAGCTAGCCTTCACCTGTCATGAGTATAAGCTCTACTCATGCATCCAACTCCCCAAAACCAAAAAATTTCAAATGTGTCCACCATACCTACCTATATGTAGTATTTAACCGCCATTCCAAGTAAATTTTTCATGTGCTACCTATTAAACCTTCAAAAATTATTCCCGTTTTGTGCCCCTGTTTTAGCTCATGAGGACGTAAATAGAGAATTTTTATCTCACTTTTTGATTGGATTTCACACCCTGGACTAGTGGCTTCATCCGCTTATCCAAATGATACAAGAGCCGGCAGCCGGGTGCCCAGCCCCAAATTAATACAACAAATTCTTTTCACTATTTTTCCCTGATTTATTAGTCAAAGAATAATTGTGTAAACAAAAGAGAAAGATGGATGACCTTCTACCCAGATGCGTCCTTCTATGGGAGCCGCTCTTGTGAAGTCTAGTTGGCTTGTGACATACTGTATTGTTTGTTTACCATTCGTTGACATAAGCATACACCTCTCTAGAAAATGTTTTCAATACCTATGTTTATAAAAAAAAGCTCTAGCACATGAGTTAATCCATGCTTCCCTCTGCAAAGGGCCTTTCTTTTGCTTTTATGCCGAGTCTTCACCTTCTCACTTTATGCACCTTCTTGAGAGCATGGCTGTCATTCTTAGTGTAATGTGCTTGTCCCAAAACACGGTTGATTGTGGTATAACTTTGATGCTTGTATCTTTGATATCTTTAATTCTAGTCTTCATTTGAACTTCAGAGGTGCCCTAGCATTTATGTTTTGCTCCATTATTAAGGGCAAGCGAGTACACTTTATCATACCCTATTATGAGCATTGCAATCCTGCAGACTGATATACTTTATGTTGTTTATATTAGTTTGTTGGTATCTCTTCATGGTTTGTATAACTGCTAGGTGACCTTTATCTTGCATACGTCTTATTATGAATTGCCTAAGCACTTGATCATATAGTGAGTATATTTACATCATATGAAACAAATGTGTTCGTAAAAGTTCTTTTATCGCACTCAGTTGTCACTGAATTGCTTGAGGACAAGCAATAAGCTAAGCTTAGGGGGAGTTGATACGTCCAAAACGTATCTCCTTTTCCGAACACTTTTGCTATTGTTTGCCTGTAAACTTGTGATTTTTGGATACAACTAACACGGACTAACGTTGTTTTCAGCAGAATTACCTTGGTATTTTGTTTTTGTGCAGAAAAATCAACTTTCGGGAAAATGCCCAGAAAAGATCCCAAAGACTTTAAAACACCCGAAGACCCCCGGAGGCAGAAGGAGTCCCGGAGAGGGGCTAGGAGGGGGCACACTACCCCTGGGGCCCCCCTTGGCCGCGCAACCTGGTGGTGTGGGGCCCCCAGGCACCCCCTCGGGCTCCTCTTTCGACTACTTATCGCACGTAACCCTAAAACAACAGGGGGTTCGTCATATTCCACAGAAACACAACAGAGCGCCACGCCACCTTGAAACTCAATTCTGGGATCAGAAGTTCCTGTTCTGGCGCCCTGTCGGGACGGGGATTCGAAGGAGATCATCGCCATCGTCACCGCCACCTCTTCTCCATCAACCATCCACGATTCCCCCGTCCATGTGTCAGTAAACACCGTTGTAGGCTGAGAGGGATGGAAGGGATTGGATGATATCGATCATGTAATTATGCCAGATTGTTAGGGCATAGTGCCTAGTATCCATTGTTAGTGATTTCTACCGTTGTTGCAACTTGTTATGCTTAATGCTTGTCACTTTGGGCCCGAGTGCCATGATCTCAGATCTGAACATGTTATTGTTTCATGAGTATAATTATGTTTCTTGATCATATCTTCAAGTTGTTTACAGATGTCATTGTCCGGAACCCGAGGCCCCAAAGCGACAGAAATTGGGACAACCAGAGGGGATGGTTGTGATGTGAGGATCACATGTGTTCACGGAGTGTTAATGCTTTGCTCTGGTGCTTTATGAAAAGGATCACCTTAATTACCAGTAGTTCCCCTTGAGGCCCCGCTGAAAACGGGCTGGTAGGACAAAAGATGTTGTGCAAGTTTCTCATTGCGAGCACGTATGACTATATTGGAACACATGCCTATGGTTTGCCTAGAACTTGGATGCTTTATTATTATTATCTGCAATGCCCATGTTTAGATTATTACATGACCTATCTTATCCATGCAGCGCCCGTTCATCCATTCCCTTTGCCTATGGTACTTTCATCCTGCTGTTTCCCGCAATTGCTAGTGCTGTTACTATTTTACTCCTGCTGTTATTTTACTACTACTGCTGCTATAAAACTGTTACCACTGATAAATTGTTGCGAGCAAGTCTACTATTAGGTGCATCTAAATTGCCAACTTAGTTGGTAAGGCTTATAAATATTATTTGGCTCCCCTTGTGTCGAATCAATAAATTTGAGTTTTACTTCCCTCGAAGACTGTTGCGATCCACTATACTTGTGGGTCATCAGTGACATGTAGAGATTCACAACAAGTGCAATCCTTCTCCTTACCATCATCGCCATGACCAAGTTTAGGATGGTTTATTGGATACAAAATAGTGTTAGGTAAAGCATCTCAAAATTCTAAACTTTGAGACTATACCACATCACATTTCCTACAAAATAGAGTTAGACATCTCTAGCGTTTGTTTGCAACTTTTAGTGTGGTTGTAGGATCTACGAAACAAATCATTAAGTAACCTACGCTTCAATAAGGCATGATTATTCACGTCGCTAGATTGACATAGCAGGGTGATTGAAACACAAACATTACAAAAATGTCTAGAGTCTCAATCTAAACTTATTCATAACCATGACCCCCGTGTGGATCCAATCCACATGCCCCTTACACAATGTTTTTAACGAGACCAACTATAAAGAGACCCAAAGCTACTGAAACACATCTTCAAACTAGACGAGATATACCACGGGCAACTCGAACGTCCTAGGATTGGCAGAAGTTTTTAAAAATCTCGATATGCCATCGAAAACAAAACATAAAAGCTTATTGGGAAGCAAGAAATAATTTGAATGTTGGAGAACTTTCCAGTGTACTAGAAAAAGCTTATGCACCGGCGCTCTAGATCAAATCTTGTACCCGACATATAGACTGCTCTAATACTATGGTTGGGTTGCGCAACAAGGATTTAAATTTTTCACCATGCAAGCTACACAACATGCAAGATCTATCTATGAAAACGTATCTCCTTTTCCGAATACATTTCTTATTGTTTTCCTCTAAACTTGTGTGTTTTTAATGCAACTAAAACGGACTAATGATGTTTTCAGCAGAATTGCCTTGGTGTGTCGTTTTTGTGCAGAAATATCAACTTTCGGGAAATTGCCCAGAAAAGATTCCATTGGTCTTAAAACATCGGAAGACCCCGGGAGGCAGAAGGGGGCCAGGAGAGGGCCCAGAGGGGGGCACACCACCCCCTGCCCCCAGGTCGCGCCACCTGGTGGTGTGGGGCACCCTGAGACCCCCTCGGGCTCCCCTTTCGACTACATATTGCCTTCAACCCTAAAACACGAGGGGGTTCGTCATATTCCACAGAAACACAACAGAACGCCGCCGCCATCCCGAACCTCGATTCGGGGATAAGAAGTTCATGTTCTCGCACCCTGTCGGGGCGGGAAATTGGAGGAGATCATCGCCATCGTCATCACCAACGCCTCTCCATCGGCCATCCATGTTTCCCCCATCCATGTGTGAGTAATTCCCCCACTGTAGGCTGAAGGGGATAGTAGGGATTGGATGAGATTGTTCATGTAATAATGTCTTGATTTTTAGGGCATAGTGCCTAGTATCCTCTATTCGTGCTATTGACATTGTTGCAACTTGTTATGCTTAATGCTTGTCACTTTGGGCCCGAGTGCCATGATCTCAGATATGAACATGTTATTGAATCATGATGATAATTATTGTTTCTTGATCATACTGCAAGTTGTTTACACATATCGTTGCCCGGAACCCGAGGCCTCGAAGTGACAGAAATTGGGACAACTGGAGGGGATGGCTGTGATGTGAGGATCACATGTGTTCACACAGTGTTAATGCTTTGCTTCGATGTTCTATTAAAAGGAGCACCTTAATTACCAGTAGTTCCCTTGAAGACCTGCTGAAAACGGGCTGGTAGGACAAAAGATGATGTGCAAGTTCTTATTACGAGCACGTACGACTATTTACGGAACACATGCCTATGGTTACTTAGTGCTTGGATGCTTTATCTTATTTATCTACAATGCCCGTGTCCTGATTATTATATGAACTATATTATCCATACAACACCCGTTCATCTATCCCTATGCCTACAGTATTTAATCCCGTTGTTTACTTCAAACACTACCGATGTTGTTTTCATTCCACTGCTGCTATTATTTCACTACTGCTGCTACTATAAAACTGTTACTACTGACAAACCACTATGAACAAGTCCACTTTCAGGTGCAGGTGAATTGACAACTCATTTGTTAAGGCTCACAAATATTCTTTGGCTCCCTTGTGTCGGATCAATAAATTTGGGTTTTAATTCCCTCGAAGACTGTTGCGATCCCCTATACTTGTGGGTCATCAAGACTATTTTCTGGCGCCGTTGCCGGAGAGCATACATTTATTTGCGAGCTCACCGGAGAATACTATCATCTACTGCCAATCATTCATCATGGGTAAGACTCGTGATGGAAAGTTTCCTATATTACCATCCAGTACAAGAAGAGGTACAACTCTGAACACCTCTGTTGCTCTTGATTCACCTGTTATGAGTAAGTTGCTTACACCACCATACACATGCTACACATGCTACTTCTGCTGAATCTGAAAATACTTCTGATAGTTTTGATGATGCTTCTATTGTGCTTGATGAGAGTTGTTCTCTCGGTCGTTTCTTAGATGCTACTATTGCTAAAGCTAAAAATATTGCAAATACTGAAACTCCTGATAAAAATCATGTTACTCCTGCTGTTTCACCTGAGCTTAGAGAGAATCTTAGTGATGATTTTGATGATTCCTATATTGAACTTAATGATGATCTTATTGATAAAATACATGCTATGAAGGATAAAGATGCTGCTATAAGTCTTACTGAAAGTCGTGTTGTTAAATATAAATTATCTCCCGATGCTAAGTTTGCCACTTCTCCCGTTAATATTAGGGATAAGGATTATGATTTCTCTCTTAATTTATCTTATATATCTATTGTTGAGAAAGACCCTTTTTGTGGTACTGAAAATGAAAGTGCTATGAAACATATGAATGAGCTCTCCTCTTTGAGTAGTTTATTCTCTGATGATCTTAAGAAACATAGCTACTTTGTTGCTAAAATATTCCCTTTCTCATTAAACGATGAAGCTAAAACTTGGTTTAATAATTTGTCTCCGGGATCTATTGATAGTCCTATTGGTTTGGTTAATGTTTTCTTTCAGAAATATTTTCCTGCTAGTGCTCAACATGCTGCTTTACAAAATATATTTAATTTCAAGCAATTGGAAGGAGAGAAATTGCGTGTATCTTGGGCAAGGTTTTGTTCTTTAGTTAGGGCTACACCTAGGAATAAGGTAGAAAATAATAAACTTCTTGATATATTCTATAATGGACTAACTGTTGAATCTAGGACATACCTGGATAGTTGTGCTGGTTGTGTTTTCAGGCAAAAAACTCCAGATGAAGCTGAGGAATTAATGGCTAAAATAAGACAAAATCATGATGATTGGACTATGGTTGAGCCTAAGCTGACCCCTACTCCAGTATCAACACCAACACCAACACCCAAGAAGAGGGGAATGATTGAATTAAATGATGAAGTGATGAGAGAAGCCAAGAAATCTCTTAAAGAGAGGGGTATTAAATCTAAAGATGTGAAGAATATTCCACCTATAGAAGAATTATGTAAGGCAATCCCTCACTCATCCACCATTGAGGTACACTCTCTCCGATATTTTGATAGTAGAGATATTCCCTATAACAAACCTCCTGATCAATGTTTAGGTGAATTTGATAATTATGTTATTAAGCAAGATAATTTTAATATGAGAGTGCAAAATCACCTAATGGAAAACTCTAGAGCTATTGATAATTTGCATGGTATTATAGGAAGAACCTCTAATGATGTTAAAATGCTTGTTAAACATTTTCAAATGGTTCAAACTCAAATTGATCAACTTGCTAAAGTGAAAAAAGATTTGCTAGTTAATGCTTCTAAAGAAAAACATGCTTATGAAATAAGAACTAGAAATGGTATTGCTACACAAGATCCTTTATATCCCTAGGGACATCCTAAAAGAATTGAACAAGATTCTCAGCTAACTAATAATAATGTTATTCATACTAAGAAGAAACATAAAACGGTTGTAGAATCCTCTGAACTTGCTAAAGATCATAATAGTATATCTATCTCTAATGCTGAAACTGAAAGTGGTAATGATAAAAGTGAAGCTTCTGGTAAAGAAGAACCTGTAGCTGAACCTGAAAAGAAAACTAAAACTACAAAGTATACTAAGGAGGATTTCATTGCTAATAAACATGGTAATGAGAGAGAACCTTGGGTCCAAAAACCAATGCCTTTTCCTAATAAGAAACACAAATCTAAGGAAGAAGAACATTATAACAAGTTTTATGAATGGATGAAACCTTTGTTCTTGCAAATTCCTTTAACTGATGCTATTAAATTGCCTCCTTATGCAAAATATATGAAGGGATATTGTCTCTAACAAAAGGAAGATTCCTCATGAGGAAATTTCCACTATGCTTGCTAATTACTCTTTTAATGGCAAGGTTCCTAAGAAGCTTGGAGATCCTGGTATAACAACTATTTCTTGTTCTATTAAAAATAATTATGTTAGAACTGCTTTGTGTGATTTGGGAGCTGGAGTTAGTGTCATGCCTTTTACTCTCTATAAAAGACTCCTCCTAGAAAAAATGATACCAACTGATATATCTTTGCAAATGGATGATAAGTCTACTACTATTCCTGTGGGTTGCTACGCCTCGATGGTGCTAGGAATTCTTGCTTCTTGTGATGGTGTGTTGGGAACCCAAAGAGGAGGGTGTGATGAGTGTAGCGGTAAGAACTTCCCTCGGTTAAGAACCAAGGTTATCAATCCAGTAGGAGGAAGAGGATCTCGGGAAGGTTGATTCCACTGACGGTGGTGATGGCGCTTCACCGGTGTCAGCAACAACGTGTAACCTGCACAAAACACAACCAAAATACTTTGTCGCAACGGTACAGTGAGGTTGTCAATCTCACCGGTCTTGCTGAAAACAAAGATTAGACGTATAGTGTGGAAAATAGCGTATGCTTGCAGTAAATAAAGAAAACAGGAAATTGTTGTGGTTTGTTTAATAGTGTGGAAAATGGACCCGGGTTCATAGGTTCACTAGTGGTGTCTCTCCATAAAGATAACATGTTGGGTGAACAAATTACAGCTGGGCAATTGACAAATAGAGGTTGCACCATAGTGCACAATATAACATGATGAGTACTATGATATTTAGTACGAGCATTACAACAATATACATAGACCGAAATCCATCTGCATCTATGACTAATAATCCACCCTCAGGTTATCATCCGAACCCCCTTAGGTATTAAGTTGCAAGCAACAGATAAATGCATTAAACAAAGTGTGTAATGTAAACAATGATTATGCACGCAGGCACTCTCACTGCTGTTTTCTCCCTAATGGCAACATCACATCCTCCCCCTTCACATTTCTATCACTGGAGCAAGGTGGTGAGGAGGCATGAACCCACCATCAAGCATAAATACTCCCTCTTGGAGTCACTAGCAACTACTTGGCCAGAGCAACCACTAGCAATGGAAAGCATGCAATATCACAAATAACATATGCAATAAAGACTATAATCAACTTGGCATAAGTTCAATATTCATCGGATCCCAGCAAGCACAACATATAAAATTACATAAGATCAATCTCGATCATGATAGGCAGCTCACGAGATCTAAACATGGATGCATATGAGGAGAAGACAACCATCTAGCTACAGCTACGAACCCGTAGTCCAAGGATGAACTACTTACGCATCACTCCGGAGGCAGGCATGGTGATGTAGAAGCCTCCAGTGATGATTTCCTCTCCAGCAGGGTGCCGGAGACAGCTTCAGAACCCCCCTGATCTAGGGTTAACGGTGACGGCGAATGCAGAACTTTTCGGGGATTTTTGATCAGGTGCCTAGGGTTTTCCATCCGGGGGGATTAAATAGGCGAAAGGGCAAAGGCAGTGGAGCTCCAGGGGTCCCACACCCATAGCTGGCGCGGCCAGGGGGCCACGCCACCCTATGGTGTGGCCCCCCTGGTGCCTGTCTTCGACTCTCCTTAGGTCTTCTGGATGCTTCCGGGGAAAATAGGAACTTCGGGCTTTGTGGGGTCCAATTCCAAGAATTTTCGAGAACAACTTTTCTGAAACCAAAAACAGAAGAAAACAGGGAACTGGCGCTTGGCATCTTGTTAATAGGTTAGTCCCGGAAAACGTATAAAAATGCTATAAATAAGGGAGAAAACATGTACCAATTAACATAATATGATCATGGAGCATCAGAAATTGTAGATACGTTGGAGACGTATCACGGGTATATGTGGGGATGTTCCTGTTCAAGTTGCTAATAATTGTATGATATTAACTGACTTTGTTGTGTTAGAAATGCCTGAAGATGATAATATGTCTATTATTCTTGGAAGACCTTTTCTTAATACTGCAGGGGCTGGTATTGATTACAGTCAAGGAAAAGTTACTTTTAATGTTAATGATAAAGAGCACACTATTTATTTTCCCAAAAGATTGATAAGAAATATGGTCTAAATTCAATTGAAAATATTGAGACCATCAAGATTGGAGAATTTTATTGTCCCATTCCAATGCCACCAAAAGAATATGAAATTATTATGATTGGACTATGTCTATCAAGGTTGAGGTAACATAATTATTTAGTGATTAGCAACGTTTTTCTTCATATGAAAATTGTTCTGGTAACAAGACTTGATCACCCTTGTTAACAAAATGATTTTAAATGAAGGGGGTAATGTTTTCACTATGTTTTCACCTTCCCCATTATGTTTTCACCATGTTTACTTCTGTTATCACATTGCTACTTGAGTATAATCATGTTTTCCACCATCATTATGCATGTTTTCCTGACGTTTTCTCTCTGATTACTGAGGTTATGCATGTTTTCACCACCCATACTTTTGTTTTCACCACTTCCACCTTTGTTTTCTTTGGATATTTTTCCATTAGAGTGTCATAGAACCTCTCTAGTGCTGGTTTTGGTTTTGTTTTCCACCTTTTCACTTTTGTTTTCCCGGTTTTTATTAGTTATTAAAATTCTGGAAATATCTCAAAAATAAAGTTTCTCGAAAATTTCCAGAAATGTTTTAATAAATTTTTACGTCAAAAATGAGGCAGAGAGCTACCTAGGAGACCCTAGGGGGACCCACTAGTCAGGCACACCATGGGGTGGCGCGGCCAGCCCCCTCGTGGCGCCACACATGGTGTGGGCCCCCTGCCCCCCCCCCCACTTACTCTCTTCACTGCCAAAGTCTTCTCTCTCACCTTCCAAATTGAAAACATTTCCTGGAACCCGTGTTCTTTCTGTTCTTCCTCTAGATTTTCGATCTCCTTCTTCAGCCCATCATTTGTGCTGAGATTTGGTGTGTTTGATCTCCGGTATGTGACTCCTCCGATGATCCAAGTAGAATTTTGTTTAATGAAATATTTCTTGAGTATTTTTTTATTGTAAGTGACGGCTTATGTGAGTTTGCATGCTTGATTTGAGTAGAAATAATGTAGTTTGATGTATGTTTAACTCTCATATAAGTCCCTATGGTAGTTTCCACCTTATAGTTGCTTGAAATTAATTTTTGTGATGATTGTTGAAAAATTTCAGAGATGGAGCACAATGTTCATCAACTAAACTAGCACGACTAGAGTTGCATGAGGTCATGCCCGTGCACCGCGAAGAGAGAGTGTTCCCATCAATTTATCTGTGTCAAGAATTCATGAGGATTATGGAAATTTCGTAGGATTTCAACACTCTTGTGCATAATGCAGGCTTGGACCGTTTCATTGAGGATGAACCTATCCAACATGTGAAACTAACTATGTCTGTGGTGCAGGATTTTCATTTTAAATGGTCCTCAACTAACCCAATAGTCCAATATAAAATTTACAATAAAGCTGTAAACTTGCCTTTCAGTGATTTTTGTGCAGCTATCAAGGTACCAGAGTGGGGTTCTTGTGAGAAGATAAAAGGGCAGCCTAAACCACTGCTGGAATTATATGAGGAGATTTGCCAAGGAAGAAGCTTCACATGGGAGAGTGGTAAATTCCAGAAATTCAACTCCCTAGCATTCGATATTATGCCTATTTTATTTCTAAATGTGTGTTAGCTAGAAAATCTCCCAACAAGCTATCTGTCTATGATTTGGCATTATTACAGCTGCCTTAAGATGTGATAGGTCTTATAACTTTGGCGCTTTGATTGCTTACCGTCTCTCACATAACTGTGAGAAGGGTGGAGTTTGTGGAGGTCTTATTGCCTCGCGCTTGCTAGCTTTGCATGGTTTGGAGCCGCACCCTTTAGACCTGTAGTTTCTTATAGAGAGGCTTGATCTTGTTTCCATGGTTTAACATAAGTTTATTTCTACCCATGCTCACTTACATAATTTATATTTTGAATTAACTTTCTCCAAACGATCCGGGTGGAGAGTTACTAAAACTGTTAGGGAAGTACTTTTGCCTGCACCTCTTTTGTTTAATCTTAATAGCAGGCAAGGATGGAGGCTTTCTGAGAGTGAGCTGGACACATACCTTGCGCATCACCCCCAACAAGGGGAGGATGCCGACGAGGGGGGCGATGGTGATTTCGTCCAGTCCTATGACACCACGGGGATCCCATACCAGCATCCCAGTTATGACTATGCGCCCGCTGCTTCATCTTCCTCTTGGGCGCCCGAGTACGGCCACGCGAGGGACGACCCACCACAGTGGGGATATTTCCCTTGCCATGATTGATCTCCACTTAGGTCAAAAGGCTAAGCTTGGGGGGAGGTATACCGACATCACACTCATTTATATATCATGTTCGATCGGTTCTTTGTATATCCATGTTTTTATTTCTTTTGTTTGTTTTTGTTTTCTTTCGTTTCTTTTCGTTTTATTGTTTTGTTCTTTTTTCCAAAACACAAAAATACCAAAAATATTTCGGTTGTTTCTCTTTGTTTGCTTCTTTAGTTTCTTTATTTGGTTTGCTTTCTTCTCTTGTTTCGGTTTAGTATTCAAAAATCCAAAAATATTTTGCTTTGTTTGCTTGCTTCTTTCTGTTCTTGTTTTAATTGAAAAACCCAAAAATATTTGTTGTTCTTCTTTGGTTTTGTAAAGTTTGCTGCAGAATTCAACAGTCGTCTGTGACTCCATTAGAGCTTGGTTTTTATTATATATTATTCGAGCCACAA
Source organism: Alopecurus myosuroides (assembly GCA_028641055.1). Classification (NCBI taxonomy): domain Eukaryota; kingdom Viridiplantae; phylum Streptophyta; class Magnoliopsida; order Poales; family Poaceae; genus Alopecurus; species Alopecurus myosuroides. The sequence continues at coordinate 160,673,274 of CM054059.1, forward strand.
GTGAAGAGCAATAATGACGATATACGACAATTCAAGTTGTGGTGAGAGGCTGGTATGAACTCTATTTGCTTTCATTTTTGTACATATACCCATCCATGTGAGCATGCTTAGTTTTTTCATATAAGATATATGTGATTTTAATGGCTTCTTAATAGTTCGTGCTCTCTCATGTTTTGTTTCAATTTATTAATAGTAAATGACCCGTTGTATAAATATTTGTTCGCCTTGTTCTATTCGTAGAAGGGTATGACATTGTGGTAGTCTCCTCTGACTATTTCATTTGAATCGACTTGGCACATGCTCACGCATGCTAATACTGAAAACAAAAAGTCAATAAGCCTCGATGATTTATTTTTTCTCAGAGTTCTAATATCAATTTTATACCTCGGTTTATTTTGTTTTGTCGCAAGCATGATTATGATAGTTGTTGCTCTCTTGATTGTTGCTCCATGTCTATTGCTAGACTTCACCTGTACTGAATATGAGCTCTAATCGTGCATCCAACTCCCAAAAAACAAAGTTTGCCAAATGTGTCCACCATACCTACCTATATGTGGTACTTAACCGCCACTCCAAGTAAATTGCTCATGTGCTACCTTTAAAACCTGCTAAAATTTATTCCTGTTTTGTGCCCCTGTTTTAGCTCATGAGGACGTAAATAGAGAATCTGTATCATACTTGTTGATTGGATTTCACACCCTAGACTAGTGGCTTCATCTGCTTATCCAATTGATAGAAGAGCTGGCAGCGGGGTGCCCAGCCCCAAAGTAATACACACAAAATCTCTTCACTATTTTTGCCCCTGATTTATCCGTCAAAGCATAATTGTGTAAACAAAAGAGAAAGAGGGATGACCTTCTACACCAGTTGCATCCTTCAAATGGGAGCCGCTCTTGTGAAATCTAGTTGGCTTGTGACGTACTGTATTTTATGTTTACCATTCGTTGACATAAGCATACACCTCTCTTAAAAATGTTTTCAATACCTCTGTTTAATAAAATAAAAGCTCTAGCACATGAGTGATCCATGCTTCCCTCTACGAAGGGTCTTTCTTTTACTTTTATGTCGAGTCTTCACATTCTCACTTTATGAACATTCTTGAGAGCATTGGCTGTTATTCTTAGTGCAATGTGCCTGTCCCAGAACACGGTTAATTGTAGTAATGTGCTAGTCTTCCCTTGAACTTCAGAGGTGACCTGGCATTTATGTTTTGCCCCACATTTAAGGGCAAGCGAGATACCACTTTATCAATTCCTATTATGAATATTACAATCTTGCAAATAGTTATGCTTCATGTTGTTTATTATTAATATGTTGTTATCTCTTCATGGTTTGCATAGCTATTAAGTGACAGTATCTTGCATGTATCTTATCATGAGCATAATTAAGTATTTGATCATATAGTGAGTATATTTATATCATATGAAAGAAATGTGTTCGTAAAAGTCTTTTATCGCACTCGGTTATCACTGAATTGCTTGAGGACAAGCAATTAAGCTTGGGGGGAGTTTATACGTCGAAAACGTATCTCCTTTTCCGAACACTTTTCTTATTGTTTTCCTCTAAACTTGTGTGTTTTGAATGCAACTAACACGGACTAACGCTGTTTTCAGCAGAATTACCTTGGTGTCTCGTTTTTGTGCAGAAAAATCAACTTTCGGAAAATTGCCCAGAAAAGATCCCATTGGTCTTAAAACACCGGAAGACCCCGGGAGCCAGAAGGGGGCCAGGAGAGGGGCCAGAGTGGGCCACACCACCCCCTGGCGCCCCCAGGCCTCGCCACCTGGTGGTGTGGGCCACCCAGAGACCCCCTCGGGCTTCCCTTTCGACTACATATTGCCTTCAACCCTAAAACACGAGAGGGTTCGTCATATTCCACAGAAACACAATAGAGCGCCGCCGCCACCCCGAACCTCGATTCGGGGATCAGAAGTTCCTGTTCTGGCACCCTGCCAGGACAGGGAATTGGAAGAGATCATCGCCATCGTCATCACCAACGCCTCTCCATCGACCAATCATGTTTCCCCCATCCATGTCTGAGCAATTCCCCCGCTGTAGGTTGAAGGGGATGGTAGGGATTGGAGGAGATTGTTCATGTAATAATGCCGTGATTGTTAGGGCATAGTTCCTAGTATCCTCTATTAGTGCTATTGACATTGTTGCAACTTGTTATGCTTAATGCTTTTCACTTTGGGCCTGAGTGCCATGATCTCACATCTGAACATGTTATTGAATCATGATGATAATTATTGGTTCTTGATCATACCTGCAAGTTGTTTACACATATCGTTGTCCGGAACCCGAGACCCCGAAGTGACAGAAATTGGGACAGCCGGAGGGGATGGCTGTGATGTGAGGATAACATGTGTTCACGGAGTGTTAATGCTTTGCTACGGTGTTCTATTAAAAGGAGCACCTTAATTACCAGTAGTTCCCTTGAGGCCCCGCTGAAAACGGGCTGGTAGGACAAAAGATGTTGTGCAAGTTCTCATTGCAAGCACGTACGACTATTTACGGAACACATGCCTATGGTTACTTAGTGCTTGGATGATTTATCTTATTTATATGCAATGCCCATGTCTTGATTATTATATGAACTATCTTATCCATGCAACGCCCGTCCATTTATCCCTATGCCTACAATATTTAATCCCGGTGTTTACTTCAAACACTACTGCTGTTGTTTTCATTCCACTGTTGCTATTATTTCACTACTGCTGCTACTATAAAACTGTTACTACTGACAAACCACTGCGAACAAGTCCACTTTCAGGTGCAGGTGAATTGACAACTCACTTGTTAAGGCTCAAAATATTATTTGGCTCCCCTTGTGTCGAATCAATAAATTTGGGTTTTACTTCCCTCGAGGATTGTTGCGATACCCTATACTTGTGGGTCATCACAGAGTGAGAGTGGCATGTGTAACCCCTATAAGAGTTTGCACACATACGTCGGGATTAATTCCGCGGCGCTTCGCCGTCCAGGACTAGACGTCGTAGGTGTATATGAAGGTGGAGTTCTCAACACATGAGAGAGAGAGAGAGAGTAATTAGAAGCTGGATATGTTTGGGAGAGGACACCTCAAAACTCCAATTAGAAGAATATATAATTCAATTAGAGGGGTTCTAATTACACCCTCTAATTCTACTAAAGAGACAGAGACTTGAGAGCCAAATGTGTGTTTTGCGTAGATCCTTGGGGTTCTTTATATAGTGGGGTGAGGGGGAGACCTTCCTTGTGGGGTGGAGGATTCCGCCCCTCAATCCAACAAGGGGGAGCGGACCTACAAGGGTGGTCGTAACCCCCCTCCTTGTGGAACTCGGATTGGACTCCCTTGTGGAGTCCAAGTCCACGTCCACTTTTACTTTTTCCATTTCCCCTTTTCCTTTATCATTTTTCTCTCCAATCAAATTGCGGAAAAGTGCAAGAAAGATGGTGCGCCATGTGAGGTTCCCTAGGGCCCACCTGGCAGCCCCCAAAATAGGGGTGCGACCATGGGGGCATTCCTGCCCCCTCCCCCCCCCCTACTCGGTTTTTGTCTGAAACTCTTCCAGAACCCTGTGACCCCAATAGATAAAATCATCGACCTTAAAAATGTCAAAAATATATTTTAGACATCTCGAGACATCTCATGCCCCCCTACACTTACTCTGTAAATCGTGCAACCTCATTTTCTCTCTCAGAAAAGCTCCGGAATAAATTCCGGAAGTAATAGAAACAGTTTCTATCACTCTGGGACATATAATGTCCTCAATATAAATTCTTTGTGATATATAAAATATATCTATCACGTAGAAACACCGTTCCGATGACACTCCTTGTTGATCTAGACCTACCGATATACACATAAACCAGGCCTAACTTAAGTGTGTTTCCCCTACAGGTTCGTTAGTGTGTGGACATGAAACTAGAAAGTCTTTCCTTTTCAATAATCAATAGGGGAGCCATGGACTCTCATATTGACTTCCGCATGCTTAACGAATAAACTGCTAAACTTGTTGGCTATTATAAAATATTCCTATTACTCACGATACTGAACTTACCTGAGACTATGGATTCCGGTATTGTCGTGAAACAATATTTGGTTCACTATACCTTTGTTTATCTTGTTAACCGGTAAGCGTCCATTTACTCTTTATTGTATTATGATATCCCACATGATGTATAGTCATCATGCATTGTCTGCAGAATCTATGGATATCAAGAATACCGAGTGGGCCCAGACTTGTATCTCTCTTTTTACGGAGGAGTAGTTCCATCTCTGAACATCGAGACAATATACTCCTTTAGAATTACCATGTGACTACCAATATGTTCACCCAGTTTACGGTGTGACTCTAGATAGTACCAAAGTAAAACCTCCAGAATATAACACCCTGATAACCTCACGGTCAAAGGATATGTTGTAATTTAGCATATCAGTTACTAGGGTATACCCAGCCATATTGTTCTCGTCCAATAATATGCTATTAATTGATGCTGACATATACAATTCTGCTAGGAAAATACAGCCATCAAGCATCCAATGAATTAGTCGTAAAAGACAAGACTAGTGTTTGATATTTTGTTCATGTTACTACATGTGAGCGTGAGTTTTCCTCTAAATCTCATAATCAGAGGCCACGTCAGTCATAACACAGTAATATGAATCATAATTATAAAACATATGTACAAATATTATTGCCTTTTGAACATGCATCCCACACATGGGGCCTTCCCTGATCTGGTAACATGGGAGAGTTTAGCCTTGCGGTAGTTCGTGCGGTGCAGCAAATGGAAGTGGTGGTGCGTGGCAAAAGCGGCGGTCTCATCAGCCATGGCGACGATGGCGAATTGAGCAGGCGGCCATAGCGCGGGTAGGCAGATCTCCTTCCGCCGTATCTAGTTGCATGTAGGTATGATCTGCTAATTACAATAGCCTGTGAGGTTCTACACCTCTCGAAGTGCGGATATGGTCGTCGGGAGCACTTAAGAAATGTCCGCGACATTTCTGCTGGTGTCGAGGGAGGAAGTTGCGGCTGGACGGCGGATGCCAAAGGATCTCAGAAGGGACCTACCCTTCAGAACCGTCAATGGCAGTTATCGCGCTTGTGAGCGCGTTCATGCGAACATGGTTATCAGTTGTGTGACAAGGTCACATCAGGACTGTGATTTTGCGATGTGCGTGTTAGTCTCTTTGGTGCGTGCATGCCATTGATGGGGTATCTTGGGCCTATGGTGTCTGCGTTTAAATGGAGAACTGGTTGGACATTCAATTCTTCACACTATGACGTTACATGCAAAACGTATAGAAGTTTGGTTTGAGTTTGACAATGTGAAGGAAATGAAGCATAATAATTGGCAAATAGAGGTGGCATCACAGGGAAGCTGAGTCATGATGGTGCTCTTTGAATACGGGGTTTTGAGCTCCGGGGTGAAAACCCTTGGTCTACACCTGGCAATGGCGTTGTTTAGGCATCATTATCTTGTTGAAGGAATTTCATGGAGTTTACAAAAGACCTACTCTCGAGGCTGAAAACCTATCTGATCTATTTGTTTGTATCCGGCGACGGCCCCGTCCTAAAGGCGCTGCTTTGAAAAAACTTGCTCGCAGTCATGTGTTGCTTAGGATAGTCATGTTATTGTGTTTTTTTTTTCCTTTTTGCTGTGTGCATTTTTTATGTCTCGATTTTGATATTGAGTTGTTGCATAAGCCGAATGTATTTTGACATCTTCCTGATATTAATATATTATCTTTTATTAAAAAAAATAGTGGCAGCCGATATATGTGTTGTAGCCAGGTTGTCCCTGATACTGTTCATTGCGCCCAGCCCAATTGCATATATTCTTTTTTCTCCAAAAAAATATGTTCCTATATTCTTTCATGCAGCCGTATGTTGATGCGTGCCTTTGAGACTAAAAGTTTTATGCCTACCTAAATCTTTGACCACATCCTGCACTTTGGCCTGGCCTCTCTTTGATGCTTTCAGATCATTCGTGGAACATATCCTCCCCGGTCCATCTACAAAATCAGGAGTGGGTGAGAATGCATTGATCGACTCACTTTACAGGCAATCTTATCTTGCCTCGTATATCCTATATTGAATCGAAGGATTTTTCTTAACTACTCAATATTCCTAGGAAGGTCAGGAATTTGATGCTCCACACTACCGTACCTAATTAATACTTTAGAGGCTGATTTGTTAGTGTTATATGATTTTTTTTCTTCAAACTGAAATGCCGATATCCATGGTAAGGGCATCTCTTGCGCCCCCAAAGGCCTTTGGGGCGAGCCCGACGAAAAGGCGCCTCAACGGGTCGTTTCGTCCGGACAGCCCCCAATTCCCGTCCGGCGCTACCAGGCCGAACCCGACGACCAGGGGGCGCTTCGGTAGCGCAGGACGAAACGTAGCATGCCGCCACATAGGCGCGGTTTAAGGTAGACCCGCCCTGTCAGCGGAAGTAAGGAAGTCGAGCGGTCGCGGTCGTTGTCTTCACTGCGCCTCGTCAGTTCCCGAAGGTCACAGTGACCATGTCGTCCCATCACATACATGGAGAGCGTGGCGGTTCCCCACGCTACGGCGTTAATGTCCATGCGACCTCTCGCCTGGACGCCGTCCTTTAAAACGTCGTCCTGCACCCCCCCTCGCCGCCACACAACTCTCTCTCGGCCACGCCGCACCTCTCTCCTCCCTCGTCGTGCAGTCGCACTCGCCTCCCACAAAATAGATTTCAACGACTCTCTCGCAGCGAACGGGTTTGGGCGGCGCAGCCTGCTGAAGGCGTAGGCAACGACATTGTTCAAGGTGTGGTATGTCTGCCCGCACGACATGCGCCCCGGCCACCGATTCGCCCTCGAGTCAGCGGCATGCGAATCCCCGACGCGTTGCGCCCGCTCGACTCGGATTGGCACTCGCATGTCCTCCACCACTACTACCACGGCCACCGCGCGCTTCCGGAGTTGGACTCGATGGACCTGGCCAACGTCGACAACTACAACGACGAGTTCTGCCACATCCACCATGAGACGATGCACCGGTGGGACGAACCTGGGATGGCATGCGCAACCACAACCTCCCCTTCCGCCGCCGGCCCTGGGGCATACCGGGGCGCATGCTCCCCTACGTCCTCGACCACATCGCCATTGGTGACACATTGTGCCTCCTCGTGCCTCCGCGGGCAGCGGCGAACAGGTGCGGCGACGCCATCTTCCTCCCACTCCTCCCGCTCCGCACCCGTCTCCTCCAGCTCCGTGCCACCACATCTGTGCACCCCGAAGTCAGAGCAGAGCAAGGCGCCTGCGCGCTGCCCCAGCGCACTCATCATCAACAACGGGCCCCGCTCCTCCTCGCGTCGTCCGCAGCCACCGCCGAAGAAGGTGAAAACGGAAGCGCCATCGTCCACCTACGTGGAGCTTCCAGCAGGCGCAATCCACCACTGACAACCCCGAGGGCCTCGGGCCGCGTTCGAGGCTTTGTGAAACACTTTGTCGGGCCTTCCTGTCAAGGTGGCGTGCCGTAGGTCCCTTATAGACCACGTGGAGACCACCGGGGTGCCCCTCATCAACCTCAACGGCGAGGACGATGACGGCAGATTCGGCCACGGCACCAATAGCCACAAGGCGGGGACGAGCAGGAAGCCTCCCAACGGCTACGGGGTAATGATGGCAACAATGACGCTTGCACCGACCGGGGTGATACGTCCATTTTGCATCAATATTTTATATCATAATTTGCTGTTATTCATTGATATATTTCATATTGGAGCATGATACTTATGTTATTTCACCTATTTTGCATGTTTTCCAATAATTGGAGAGTTGAACCCCGGAGTCAGAATTCTGCTGGAACACGGAGCGTCAGGATACCATATTCGCGAATATCAGAGCACCCCGAAAATCATCGGAAATTTCCTATTTCACCCGAAGACGGAGGAAGCCAAAAGGGGAGCCGGAGGAGGGCCACCAAGGGCCCTCACCATGCCCAGGCGCGAGCCCACCTCTGGTCGCGCCTGGGGGTGGTGAGGAGGCCCTGGCTCACCTCTGGCTTGCCCCTTCGACGTACTTTCCCCCCGGGAACCCTAAGACACAGAGAATCATCAAGGAGTCTTTCCGCCGCCTCTACGGGACGGAAAACAACAGAGAGAGAAAAGCTCTCCGGTAGGGAGAAATCTGCCGGGGAAATTCCTTCCAGGAGGGGGGGAATCATCGCCATCGTCACCGTCATCGAGCTAGACTTCATCGGGATCATCATCGTCATCATCTTCACCATCATCACCCTCAGCTCCACTCCGTTCCGCTGTAACATCTAGGGTTGCATCTTGTCTATTTCATAGGGGAAACTTCCCCGGTGTTGATTACTACTTGTAGTTGATGCTATTGAGTGAAACCATTGGATTAGGTTTATGTCCAGATTGTTAATCACCATTATATCACCTCTGATCATGATCCATATGATATCTTGTGAGTAGTTCGTGTTGTTCTTGAGGACATGGGAGAAGTCAAGTTGTTAGTAGTGAAGTAATGTTGAGTAATATTTAATGGTTTTATATTTAAGTTGTAGTGTTATTCTTCTAGTGGTGTCATGTGAACGTCGACTACATGATACTTCACCATTTATGGGCCTAGGGGAATGCATCGTGTATTTGGCTACTAATTGTGGGGTTGCCAGAGTGACAGAAACTAAACCCCCTTAGGAAACCATTACACGAGGGAGCGTAGGATCCCGGAGTTTAAAGTTGTGGTTAGATTTATTTCTTAATTACTTTCTTGTAGTTGAGGATGCTTGCAAGGGGTATAATCACAAGTATGTATTAGTCTTGTATGGGACGGTACATTATCATAGGTTCACTCACACAACACTTATCAAAACACTAAAGATTATTCAGCGGCATGAAACAAAAGCACTAGCAGAAACCTCCCGTGTGTCCTCGAGAACGTTTGTTAATCATAAGTAAACCCACCGGCTTGTCCTTTGCTGAAGAAATGATTGGGACACTTTCGACAATTATTATTACTCCATTTTTTATTTACTCGCACTTTATTTATCTGCAATATCAAACCCCTACAAATTTATCTTTCAGTATTTATAGTTATTCCTTCATCGAAACTGCTTGTCAACACCTTCTGCTCCTCGTTGGGTTCGACACTCTTATTTATAGAAAGTACTACGATACACCCTCTATACTTGTGGGTCATCAAGACTATTTTCTGGCTCCGTTGTCGGGGAGCTAAGCGCTATTGGGAAGTGGAATTGATAAAGGAAGCTTCTGCTGTAAGTGTTGTTTTTATTACTGTCTGCTGCTTTATTACACTATGTTTGGATCTCCTTTTTAGTCCTTATTTGCGGGCAATGCTGCCACTGCTAGGGTAGTAAGTGACCCACCGCCTGATGATTTGGATCCTTATAAAATACCTATAAAGATTGTTAAACATGTTATGAATAACTGCTAATCAGGTGATGGAACTGTCCATCATGGTGATCATTTGCTCTTTTTACATGAATTATGCGAGTTGTTCCAGTGTGCAGGTATTACAATGGGCCAAGTGAGCAGGAAATTATTCTCTATATCATTGACAGGCCGAGCCGCTGAATGGTTCAAACTGCTGAAAAATAGCCAGACTATTGGATGGGAGGAAATTGTGCCTCTCTTTTATTCTAAATTCTATCCTCCCAGTGATATTCATAGAGATCGAAATTATATATATAATTTTTGGCCTCATGACGGAGAGATTATTGCCCAAGCATGGGGGAGATTGAAGTTACTAATGCTCAAATTCCCCATTCATGAGCTCCCCAGTAATATTGTTATTAATAATTTCAATGCAAGGCTTTCTCTTCATGATAAGGATTTATTGGATGCTTCTTGTTCTGGATCATTTACACGTATTAGGGATGAAGCTAAATGGGATCTTCTTGACCGTATTCAAGAAAACACTGAAGGATGGGAGAATGACAAAGGTAGAAAGTCGGGTATAAATTATGATTATGAATGCATTAAAACTTTTATGTCGCCCGATGATTTTCATAGTGTTAGTATTTTTTATGGTCTTGATTCTCGAGTTGTTGCAAACTTATATAAGGCTTTTGCTTCTTATATTGATATTCCCAAAAAGGAATGGGATAAGTACCATGCACCTTATAAAGATACTTTTAATTGTGTTCATGCTAGAGATATAGAAGTTCATACCGTTGATTCTATTGTGCCTGAACCTTATATTGATAAAATGCCTTTCCCTGCTAAGGTAAAAGAACATTCTATGTTAGCTAGTGTGGTTAATAAAAGTGCAAGGAAACCTGTAGAACCCGAGGAACAAATAATTGTAGAACCTACAGTAGCAATAGTAAAGGACCTTGTTTCTGAAGATATAGAAGAGGGACACATTATATTTTGTGAAGATGCTTCTAATATTGTCTCTCATCCTAGTAAATCTAGGAAGCCTAGTGTTCCTGTGCTATCTGTTAGGATATGTGATCATTGCTATTATGGTTTGTGTGATATTGGTGCTAGTTCTAATGCTATTCCTTGTGAGCTTTATAAAGAAATCGTGCATGAAATTGGTTCTTGTGAACTTGAAGACATTAATGTGATTATTCAACTTTCTAATAGGAAAACTATTTCTCCGATTGGTATTGTTAGAGATGTGGAGGTCTTATGTGGTAAAACTAAATATCCTGCTGATTTTCTAGTACTAGGCACTTCTGCTAGTGATACTTGTCCTATTATAGTTGGTAGACCTTTCTTAAACACTTGTGGTGCTGTTATAGATTATAAAAAGGAGAAAATCCTTACAAAGTTTGATGGAGAGTCTTATGAATTTAATTTCTCCAAATTTGCTAAAGCACCTTATGAAGCTGAATTACCTAATGAGAATTATAGAGTTGAACAATTGGTTGCTATTGCTCTTACTCCTAACAATCCTTTGCAGCAATACATGGAAGACCACGAAAGTGATGTCCTTATGGAAGAAAGAAATGAAATTGACGAGATTTTCCTACATCAGCTAGCTATGCTGAAATATAATTTACCGGTGGAAGACTTGGGTACCACATTACCACCCAAGGATGATCATGTTTTTGATTTAAAGCCTTTGCCTGACAATCTTAAATATGCTCATATTGATGGTAAGAAAGTATATCATGTTATTATTAGTTCTAAACTTTCTGGTAAAGAAGAGGAGAGATTATTGGGAATATTGAGGAAACACAGAGGTGCTATTGGGTATACTCTTGATGATTTGAAGGGGATTTCTCCTACTATATGTCAGCATGCTATTAATATTGAACCTGATGCAAAGCCAGTTGTTGAACATCAACACTGTTTAAATCCTAAGATGAAGGATGTGGTAAGAAATGATATATTAAAACTCCTTGATGCTGGTATTATTTATCTTATTGCTGATAGTACATGGGTTAGTCCTGTGCATTGTGTCCCTAAGAAAGGAGGGATGACTCTTGTGCCAAATGAAAATAATGAACTTATTCCTCAAAGAGTAGTGGTTGGTTATAGGATGTGTATTTATTTTAGGAAAGTTAATAAGGTTACTAAGAAAGATCATTATCCTTTGCCTTTTATTGATCAAATGTTAGAGAGTTTGTCTAAGAAAACTCATTTCTGCTTTCTTGATGGAATTCTGGGTTCTCTCAAATTGATGTTAGAAAGCCTGATCAAGAGAAAACAACTTTCACTTGTCCTTATGGAACCTACGCTTATAGACGTATGCCTTTTGGTTTATGTAATTCTCCTGCTACTTTTCAAAGATGCATGTCTGCTATCTTTCATGGTTTTTGTGAAGAAATTGTAGAAGTCTTCATGGATGATTTCTCCGTCTATGGAACTTTTTTTGATAATTGTTTGCAGAATCTTGATAAAGTTATGCAGAGATGTGAGGAGACTAATCTTGTTCTTAATTGGGATAAATGCCAATTTATGGTAAATGAAGGAATTGTACTTGGACATAAAATTTCTGAAAGAGGTATTGAAGTTGATAGAGCTAAAGTTGAAGCTATTGAGAAAATGCCCTGTCCCAGGGATGTCAAAGGTTTCGTAGTATTCTTGGTCATGCTGGTTTCTATAGAAGGTTTATTAAAGATTTCTCTAAAATATCAAAGCCTCTTACTAATCTTCTTCAAAAAGATGTACCTTTTGTATTTGATGAAGATTGTAAAGAAGCTTTTGAAATTTTAAAGAAGGCTTTAATATCTTTCCCTATTGTTCAACCCCCTGATTAGAATTTACCGTTTGAAATTATGTGTGATGCTAGTGATTATGCTGTAGGTGTTGTTCTTGGACAGCGGGTAGATAAGAAGTTAAATGTTATTCATTATGCTAGTAAAACTCTTGATGCTGCTCAAAAGAATTATGCTACCACTCAGAAAGAGTTCCTAGCTGTAGTTTTTTCTTGTGATAAATTTAGGCAGTATATTGTTGATTCCAAAGTTACTATTCATACTGATCATGCTGCTATTAAGTACTTTATGGAAAATAAAGATGCTAAGACTAGGCTTATTAGATGGGCTTCTCTTACAAGAGTTTGATTTACATATTGTGGATAGGAAGGGTGCTGAAAATCCTGTTGCTGATAATTTGTCTAGATTAGAAAATATCTCTGATGATCCTATTCCTGTTAATGATAGTTTTCCTAATTAACAGTTGGCTACAATAAAAGTGAGCTCTCAAGAGAGTCCATGGTATGTTGATTATGCTAACTTTATTGTTTCCAAGTATTTGCCTCCTACCTTTACAGCTCAGCAAAGAAGAAAATTCTTCTATGATTTAAGGCATTATTTTTGGGATGACCCACACTTATGTAAAGAAGGTGTTGATGGTATTATAGGAAGATGTGTTCCTGAAAATGAACAACGAGAGATATTGAGAAAATGTCATAGTAGTGCTTATGGAGGACATCACGCTGGAGATAGAACTACACATAAGGTTCTACAATCAGGTTTTTATTCGGCTACTCTCTTTAAAGATGCTAGAAAGTTTATTTTATCTTGTGATCAATTTCAAAGGGTTGGAAATATTTCCAGACGTAATGAAATGCCTATGAATCATTCTCTTGTTATTGAATTGTTTGATTGTTGGGGTTTTGACTTTATGGGTCCTTTCCCTCCTTCACAAGGCTACACTCATATTCTTGTTGTTGTTGATTATGTTACTAAATGAGTAGAAGCTATACCTACTAAAAGTGCTGATGGTGAAACATCATAAAAAAATGCTTAAAGACATTATTTCCCCTAGGTTTGGTGTGCCTAGATATCTTATGACTGATGGGGGTTCTCATTTTATTCATGGTGGTTTTAGAAAGCCTCTTGATAAATATGATGTTAATCATAGAATTGCCTCACCCTATCATCCTCAAACTAGTGGGCAAGTACAATTATCAAGTAGATAAATCAAATCTATCTTGCAAAATACTGTTAACAAATCTAGAAAAAATTAGGCTAGTAAATTAAATGATGCTCTGTGGGCTTATAGAACTGGTTATAAAAATCCCATGGGCATGTCTCCTTATAAAATAGTTTATGGAAAAGCTTGTCACTTGCCTTTAGAATTATAACACAAAGCTTATTGGGCACTGAGAGACCTTAATAGAGATTTTAAACTTGCTGGTGAGAAAAGGTTGCTTGACTTAAGTTCTTTAGATGAATGGAGAAGTGAAGCATAGGAAAATGCTAAGCTCTTTAAAGAGAAAGTTAAAAGGTGGCACGACAAGAGAATTATTAAAAGAGAGTTTCATGTTGGTGAGAAAGTGCTATTGTATAGGTCTCGTCTCAGATTTTCTGCATGAAAATTACTCTCAAGATGGGAAGGACCTTTTGTTATCAAAGAGGTATATCGTTCGGGGGGAATTAAAATTGTTTCCCTTGAAGACAACACTTCACAAGTGGTGAATGGCCAAAGACTCAAGCATTATATTTTTGGAGATCCTTATAATGAAAATGTTGATTGTATTCGAGCCATGATCCCGGAGGAATTTATTAATAAGCATATTTCAGAAACTGCAGAGTCAGTTTTCGAATAGGTATCAATTTTGGTAAGAAAACGTTCGCGAAACATCTTCCAACTTTTATTTTTACTGTTTTTGAAAAATATAAATAATTATGAGCCGGAAACGAGGCGGAGACGGAGCCCGGAGGCTCCTCACCATGCCCAGGCGCGGGCCCATCCCTGGCCGCGCCTGGCTATGGTGAGGACGCCTCGGAGTCCGTCTCCGACCCGTTTTCACCCAGTACTTTCCTTTCGTTATGAAACTTTTTGCTATATAATCCCCCGGACCCCCCCGAGGTCTGTATATCGTTTTCTCGTCGTGTTTTTGTTTCGAGTTGTTTTCTGTCAAGATGTGCTCTCAGTTTTAGAAGCACCATGGTCTCTGACAACAACGACAATGGAAAGGAGCTTAAGGAAGATGACCCACAAGATCCTAAGCCGGAGGAGGAGATGAAGAGTGAAGATGAAGAAGAAGTGGAAGAAACTCCGAGTGCGTACCCTCGCGCTACCGTCGCAAGCATTAGAGTGGTGGCTAATCCCTTGAAGCTCAAGAGATTTGCGCGGATGAGCACCAGAGGGAAGGTTCCACGTCACTCCTTAGCTTCGAGGACACCTGCTTCGGGCATCAAGAACCACTTCAACACATTAATCCATGATTATCAGTACAAAAAGGTGCCCCATAGGGATTTTGCCTCTATGTGGGATATCAATTGTTCTAACCACTCAGGAAAGATAGTGGAGTGGGGAAGTAACTCCAAAAGTGGGGATACGAAGGCCTAAAGTCACTCCAAGAGCTGAGACTCGAAGGCCGACATGCTCATGAACCGTGTTGAGAACAATACGGAGATGATCCGTAATCTCACCTACCTGATTGAAGAATTGAAGGAACTGGTTGAAAAAATCATTAAGGATTCGTCATCACCACCGAAGAAATAATTTGTCATTGGTTTTGGCATCCCCTCGGCTTGTCCTAAGCTTGGGGGGAGTGTCGCGGTATCACATCACTATCTTTCATCTTTTTACTTTTTCAGTAGAGTCATATCATGAGTAGAGAAGTTATCATATAAGATGGTTTGCAGTATGGAAGTATCTCTCCTTAGTTGGTTATCGTTGTATCCGTTGGTGTGAGTTGCCTGTTTGAAATATTAATGAGAAGTTTCATCATTTACTTTCTGCACACCTTATTTTATTTTTCAATTTCTGTCATATGGTTGAGCTTGTTGTTAGTATTTGGTGTCACCCTGGAGATCATCAAGTTAATCTAGTTGGGTTTGGAAAACTTAGCTTGGGTCAGTAGAAATAATATTTTGAGATGCTAGTATAAGAAACAGG